>CM053770.1:464334426-464408800 GCA_028658325.1 Potorous gilbertii
TCTCTCTTTCTGTCTCTCTCTCTGTATCTCTCTCTCTCTACCTCTTTCCTCTCTCTCTCCTTTCTCTCTCTCTCTGTCTCTCTCTCTGTCTTCTCCCTCCCTCTCTCTCACCTCTCTCTCTCCCTCCCTCCCTCTCTCCTCTCTCTCTCCTTTCTCTCTCTCTGTATCTCTCCCTCCCTCTCTCTCACCTCTCTCTCTCCCTCCCTCTCTCCTCTCTCTCTCTCTGTCTCTCTCTCGTATCTCTCCCTCCCTCTCTCTCACCTCTCTCTCTCTCATCTCTCTCTCCATCCTTCCTTCTCTCTCTTTCTCTCTTTCTCTCTCTCTCCCTCCCTCCCTCTCTCCTTTTTCTCTCTCTCTCTGTATCTCTCCCTCCCTCTCTTCTCTCTCTCTCTCGCTCTCTTTCTTTCTCCCTCCCTCCCTCCCTCTCTTTCTCTCTCCCTCCCTCCCTCTCTCCTCTTTCTCTCTCTCTCTCTGTGTCTCTCCCTCCCTCTCTTCTCTCTCTCTCTCTCTCTCTCTCCCCCTCTCTCTATCTCCCTCTTCTATTATCTCTCTCTCTTCATCTCTGTCTCTCGATCTGTCCTCCATGTAACCTCTCCTGAACTTCACTTTACTTTTCTATAAAATGAAAGTGTTTAACTAAATTACCTTCTACTTACCTTCCAGTTTTAAGATGATATAATGAATCAGACCTAGAGTGAAGAAGTCCTGGGTTTAAATTTTACCTACTGTACTTACTATTTGTTTGACTTTCTAACTTCTCTGAGACTTAAATTCCTCATCAAAAAACTATAGGTAACATACATATAATATCTGCCTCACAGTCTTTTTGTCATGTTCAAATGAGCAGCAAGGTGACAAAGTAGATAGAGTATCAGGTTTGGAATCAGAAAGACCTGAGTTCAAATTTAGCCTTAGATATTTACTAGCTATGTGACCCTGGTAAGCCACTTAATCTGTTTGTCTTAGTTCCCTCATCTGTAAAACAGCATTAATAATAGCAATTACCTCTAGGAGTTATTGTGAAGATAAAATGAAATAATAACTGTAAAATACTTAGCACAGTGCCTGAAACATAATAAGTGGTCTATAAACATTAGCTATTATTATATGCAAAAAAACTCTGCAAATTGTAAACTGTAACATAAATACAAGCTATTATTTTTTATGTTTCTTAAGTGATGTTTTTGGGGTTATCTTAACCAGCATTAAGACTAGTCTCAATATGCCGATATTGAATTGATGAAAATTGTAAGCTGCATGATAATAGCTACCAGGCCCAGTGGTATCATTTATGTGAAACGTATTTTTTCTAAACATACAACCATTTCTGCAATTTGTCTTTTGTGTATATCTGCAGAGAATGACTTTCAAAAGATTAAGCAAGAACAATCCCATTGTATTACTGTACACGCATATACCAATAAAAGACTTCCTGAAGGTAATATAAAACCTAGTGGAGATTGAAAAACACTCTCGGAAACACAGATGGAGTTGTATAGGGTCACCTGCACTGTCAGGAAGAATATAAATTTACGTTCAGCCCAGTGAGTCAGAGAACACTTATAAAATAAATCCTGGGAATTTAAAATTTGGCAAAAATGCAGCTGTTTCAATAAATTAAGTACCAGAGACTTGGTCAATGCTGTATTAGTTACCTGGTATGATTGAGGGTCAAAATGATGAGAGGGTGTAAAATGGAGTGTGCATATTCTTTGTCAGTGCTAACCAATGGGATAAACGCATCCTCCAGTCAAAATGTAAGTCAGAAATTGGTGCCCTCTTTGATGACTGCCTGGGATTGCAGTGTAACTGTTTTTATCATGACGTCTTATCTCTCTGGAGTTCTGCCTTTTCCTTTGGCTCTTCTGACTTTTTTGAGAATGTGGAAAGGAGGAGTGGGATTTTCTCACTACCCCCTTGCTCTAGGGTGAGTTGATAGCAACTTGCAACAGAAGTACATGGCAGGGATTAATGCATACTTGTACTCAGAAATCCTGAGAATAGGTTTTGCAAGCTTAAGAAATGTTAACACTCAATACACTGAGAAATTTCTTGTTGAAGCATATGACTGATGAAGCACTAGATTTAATGTGCTTCTTAAAGAAAAAAGAGGGTATTAGACATAGTAACTACATGATGTTCTACTTGTACAAAAAAGCCAGTAAATTATTCTAACAGTATAAGTTAAAGAAAAAGTGAATTGCTTGCTCAGCAACCACCAAAATTATGTTGTGAAGAGTACTATGACCTTACAATGCACTGTCTATGATGCTATGGGATAAAGGGATTTTGCCAGAAGATCAGAGTATTGACCCCAAAGCAACTTCAAGATTTTCCGATAAAAGAATAAAGGATAAATGTCCAAGACATAGAAAGAACTGATTCAAAATTTTCAGACTTACAGCCATCTCCTAATAGATAAATGGTCAAAGGATATAAATACTCAATTTTAAAAGGATGAACTTGTCTACCAACGATTAGATGGAAAAAATGTCCTAAATTACTAATAATTAAAAAAATATAAATAAGCATTTTGAGGTTCTCTCATACTTATCAGAATGACAAAAATGACAAAAGATAAAAAGGACAAATATTAGCAGGGCTGTCTACAAAAAGGAACATCAGTAAAACATTGGTGGAGCTGTAAGTTAAACTAGCTATCCTAAAAATAATAATGTGCAGTATTCTCCAAAAGTTACTACACTGCAGATACTCTGTGCCAGCTACACAACTAGTAGGCCTCTTCTTCAAAGCAATCAAAGAGAAAGGAAAAAGAACCATATGACAAAAATATTTTTGTAGCTCTTTTTGTGGTGGCAAAAAAACAAAAAAATGGAGTCTAAGGGCATGTCCTCCTATTTGGAAATGGCTGGACAAATTGTGGTATGTGAATGCAATGGGGTATTACTATGTCATAAGAAGTGACAAATTGAAACTAGATACCCTTTAATGAATAGCTACAGAGCGAACTAAGGAAGGAAGCAAATATTTTTTTAATTTCCTACCATGTACCGGGCACTTTTCTAAGTTCTTTACAAATATTATCTTATTTTTCCTTACAATAATTTTGAGAGGCAGGAACTGTTTTTATTTTATTTTTATAGTTGAGGAACTAAGGCATAGTTTAAATGGTTTGCTTAGGGTCACGCAGCTAGTAAGGATCTGAGGTAGACTTTGAATTTGACTCATCCTAACTCTGGACTCAGTGCTCTATCCACTCTATGCTACCTACAGAAATTTGTACAATATAAGTGATGACAAAATTACAGAGAAAAAAATAGCATCTTTCAAAGCGTTTAGAACTCTGATTAATCCAATGAAAAAACACGTGTCCAATCAATATGGTGCCCACAGGCATAATCATATTCCATGGGTTTTATCCCTCTTTGCTCTACACAATAGTCCACATAATTCATCATATTAATTGTGAAACTTCTCAAATTGATGGCTGGCTCCCCTGATCACCCCTTTTATACAGATGAGGAAAGAGAATCTCAGATAATTTAATTGACTAGTTCAGGGCTCTACAGATAATAAATAAAATTTTAATACATGCTAAATCTTATCAGTTTTTCAATGGAACTTTGCCTTAATGGAAATACTTTTTACATGGATTCCAGAGAATCAAGTCCTAACAATTTCCCTGAAGACAAAAGATTTTTTTCTCATATAGTCTTCAATTCATGTAATCCCCTGCAAAGTAAAAAAGTAAGAGTACATTCTTAGACTCTGAAACCCTAGAAGAACCTGAAGAAATGAGATACTGACACAGAGGAGGTGACCCTACTACTCATATCAGTAGGAGAAAAAATAAAACTCATGTAAAATATATAAAAATGTCAGAACTTGCTGATAACATAGCTTAGGTTTTAGGAAGCCTTCTTGACAACAGAGAGAAAAGAGGAAATGTTTGTTAAGGGTCACAAAACTGCGTTGGGAAGATCATGGTCCTAGAGAGTGGGAAAAAAGAAAAAGAAAGAGGGAAAAGTAAAGTAGCAAATGTCTCAGTGCTTTACCACATACCAATCAGGTATATAGGCTCTGCTAATTGATATCACTGGGAAAAGAATGAAGAGCAGAAAAGACCATATAGGGTGTTATTTCATTGATTCCGAAGAGGGCACAAACCACTATAGAAACCCTCAGTATATTAGTCAATGGCATTACAATGACTAGGCAGTTTACATAGGTCATATAGATTCTTTTCACTGCCAATCCTTCCTCCACACAGCTGTCAAAGTGATATTTCTAAAAGCACAGGTCTGACCATGTCATTCGCATGCTTAAGAAGCTACAGCATCTTCTTTTACACCTAGGTCAAAATAAAATTCCTCTTTTTGGTACATAAATCCTTTTATGATTGATCTTCAGGCTGCCTTTTTCAACTTATTATTCATTATTCTCCTTCACATATTCTGTGTTTTGACCAAATAGGTGTACTTAATGTCTTCATACAAGTGCTATATGTCATTGTATGTTGTATGTCCTAACTTTGTCTCCTTGCATAAACCTAAAATACTTGCTATTCTGGATTTGTGTTGCATTGTCTTAGAAGATATACCATTCTCTAAATTTACCCTATCTGCTTTTGAAGAAAGACTATGGAAGACTTTGTATAGACAACTTAAAGTGATTGATGGAAAGTTCTGGGAAGAGGAAGAGGGGAGTGAAGCATCATATTGGAAAGGAAAAGACACCTGAGAGAGAGAAACAGAGGCAGAGAGACAGAGAGAAATATAGATATACATATCCTACTATAATTATGAAGGACAAACTAAGAAACTACTAGAATTAATAGAAAAGTGTTAAAAACCACTGATTGCAGAGTAGTGTCTTGGGAAGTTGTGGTCTGGCCATTAGAATGCAAATAGAATTCATTTTGATTAGGACAGCCCCCTCAAAGATGTTCTGCCTACTGTGGGGCTTGGATCTGAGAAACTGGTTCCTCTTGAGTGTGTAAGGAGGAAGACCCTGCCAACTCCCTTCAATTAGGAAATCAACTGTATTGCTATTGTATTTCCCCTGTGTAAATCAGCTGCTCTCCCCAGAGTTTTCTGCTTGTTGCTCTCTTTTCATTCAGCTTCATTCTCCACTAATATAGGAAACTAATTTAGCACACTAGATTGGGGGTGGGGAGAAAGTTGAGGATAGAGGAGAATGGTCTGGAGCCAATGCAATGGACCATCCAGCACTTAAATGGTGACCAGTCATTTGTACAATTGGCTCCCACTTCTAATTCACCAAACCTAGGTAGCTTGATGGGACCACTTCCCAAACTGTTACAAGAAATAAAAACAGGAAAGATGACTTATAATCTAAACCTCCATCCCCACTGAATACATATAGATTTGTGTGTGCATGTGTGTGTGTGCATGTGCATTTGAATGAGAGAGAGAGAGACAGAGAAATAGAAAGAGAGAGGGGGGAGGGGACAGGGAGGGAGAGAGAGAGAGAATGAGAATATACATTATTGTATATTCTGTACCTATACATTATTGTATGGCATCTATGTTACTGCATCATGGGGTATACTTATATTACACATGGGGACCAACTATTACATTTTAAATTCAGTTAGATTCAGAATTGGTTAAATGGTTAGACCCCAACAGTTTTCATTAATCGTGTGATGTGAACTTACAAAGAGGCCTCCAGTGAAAGGCCCTAGGGATTTATGCTCAGCTCAAGCATCAGCTAGACTCTGTCTGATCTTCTCGGCTGCTATTGGGTCCTCAAAACCCTCCAAAATTACTTTATATTTCTTTGGACATATTTATATATTTTTGTTACCCAAAACATAAGCTTCTTGAGGTCAGGGAGTATTTCATTTTTGTCTTTATATCCTAAGCACCAAGCATGGTGCATAGCACAAAAGAGGTACTTAATAAACGATTGCCAATTCACTGAAACTCTATTCTGGTGAAAAGAACATTGGTCTGAGTGCTAATTCTTGACGAGTTACTAATTAATTTTGTATTCCTGAGAAACACTTGTCAATGCCTGGGCTTTCTTATCTATAAAAGGGAACAGTAATATCTCTTTGTCATGAAGGGATGTTTATATGACAAATATAATACATACATATACATGTAAGTATATATATATATATATATATATACACTTGTACATACAATATATGCATACATATGCATACACATGTATACACATATACATGTGTGTGTATTTGTTTATTTTAGGCTCCAGGACTAGAGCCAGGAAGATATGAATTTAAATTCACCTTTGATACTTAATTAGTTGTGAGACACTGAGCAAGTCATTTAACCTCTGTGTGTCTCATTTTCCTCATCTGTAAGAATGGGGATGACATTAGCCTCTAGTTTACCTAGTTGCTATAAGAATTAAATGAGGCAATATTTGTAAAGTGATTAGCACAGTGTTTGTCACATAGTAGGCACAAGTGTTCCCTTCCTTCTTTTTTCTTTCTCCTTCCTTCCTTCTTTCTTTCCTCCTTTCCTTCCTTCCTTTCTCTCTCCCTCTCTTCCTTCATTTCTTATATTTAATCTACATGTGAAATGAATTTCAAAATACTACACCTTCACACATAAAAAGTATAATACACATACACTGAGTTATGCATTTATAAGTTATCATTTAAGAAATATGCAACGCACAAATTTAGAGATATCTCCACTTCAAATATTCATAAGGATGATTTGTACCTGACTTGGCATAAGAGTCTTTTGAGCATGTATTGGTCTAATCAGCCACACATGGACATACTGTACATTGACCCCAACATGACGATGTCATTTTGGTCTTCTTCGCGTATGAGTGCTATTATATATGTCAATATCATGATTTTAATTATTAAACTTCCCTATGAAACAAATAGGTATCAGGGACCATTTCCCAACTCCATCCCTAACATCATGTGGCTCAAACAGATATTACATAGCTCAAATAAAAAAACAGTGCTTACTAAATGTGCCTGAACAAGTCACAGTTTCCTCATCTGCAAAATGAAAGGGTCTTCTAAGGGTCTTTCTACTCATTTATCTGTGATCCTATCATCCTTTGCTCCAACCTAGACTTGTAACCAGTATCAGAGGCAAGAAACAACCCTAATTTCAAGGGTATTGGTCAGCACTGCCCCATAGTCCAGTCTATGCCAAAGTATTGCCCAAAACAGGAATCAGTTTCCTTCAGGAATGGCACTCGTAGTTTTCAATTTTAAAATAAACCAAAACAAAAGGGCAAGTTAGTTCTTTATACCATTGTTACATAAAGGGAGGAAAATGTCATCATTAGCTATGCGTGCCCATGAATAATATTCTTCAAGACAGTTACTTACATAGCGCTGGGCCTCACTGAGATCTACCTTAGCATTTCCATTTCATTCACAGCTAGAGAGAAGTTCATATGAAAAAAAAGTATCAGTATTTCACTGAAGTGTAAGCTCATATTAGCCACTAGTGTAACACAGCACACCCAAAATGAGCAAAAGGGATCTTAGGCTATATTGAGGAGTAGAGTATTTAGAAATAAGGAGAGTAAAAAGTGATTTTTTTGATCCCCCTGCATTTTGTTATTTGATCCTGATAAATCCTGTGGGACAGGTACTATCATTATTCCCATATAAGAAAACTGAGCCTCTGTGAGGCAAAATGGCTGAGTGACACAACTAGTAAGGGACTGAGGCAGGATTCAAAATTCTGGTCTTTCTGACCCCAAGTCCAGTGCTCTAACCACTGTGCAACCAAACTGATCCTATGTTAGTATTACCTTTAATTGTATTGTCATTGCTTAGCACAACATCTGGAACAGTAAAAAGTTAATAAATGCTTACTGAGTAGCCAACTGACTTTCTCTTGTCTCTCTCACCTTCATAGAGACAGCACTGCTGTCTACTAAAGTTTAAAACTGACAATGCTATAATAACAATATAAGTGTGGGTAAGAGGCATGATTATTCCTTAAAAAAAGATTTCAGTGAATGATTCCTGAAGGCACTCCATTACCAGAGGTCACCAAATAACTACTCACCTAGTACCTACCAAAATAAATCAATAAAATACTCTACATTAAACACCTTGTTAGGTGATTCAGGTTTAATTTAATTAGTGACTCATTTTCTGCTTACAGTTCTGATTCTGAAGTTTTTCAGCATTTACTCTGTAAAAGAAAAAATATATTTTCCCTAAAATAATTTCTTTATGTTTTTGAAAACTTAATTTTTTTAACCAGGTAACTTTCTTAATCTGTTCCTGCCTTCAATTATAGATCGATATCAGTCACTCTATGAAGGAAAAGGAATCAGGTCCTGTACAAAAGATAATCGATGGCCAAAAATTCCCCAAGGACGCCTAGAAAAATTGGTATTTAGTACTCCACATTGTTAGCTCTTTGCAACCTGAGGTTGTTCAAAAAATATATGGAATGTAATGACTTATTTGTTTCATTTCCAACCGTCTGCCTCTCCTCTGGACCCTGAGTATGCCCCCACTCCAATTTCTTACCTAACATCTTTTCCTCCCAACTATTTTCCACTCCTAACTATACCATGCTGCATCTATTTGGACCATCACTTTCCCATCAACAACCTGGATGCCAACGTTGGGTACTTTGACTCTAAGAGGTCAGTTTTTGCACCATCTTGCAAGGATATAAGCTTCCTTTCCACTTCTGATCTATTCCAGCTATGCTAGTCATGAACCTCATCTCTATCACTCACAAGTAATTTGTAATCTGAGCTTAGGTCCCTTTCTCTGATAGACTACCTTCTGTCTTTTCTTGTCAGGGACCAGGCCTCTATACCACTTCCAGACCAATGCAGTTTGATCCAATATGTAACCTACTTGTTCTGTCTCCCTTTTCTGCATTGTCTTCCCCATTAGAATGTTAGTTCTTTAATAATAGAGACTGCCTCATTTATTAATATGTGTGGCCACTTGGTATAGTGCTTGGCACATAACAATATTTAATAAGTGCTTTATCTATCTATCTATCTTTCTAAATTCTAGAAACTCCTATACCCCATATTTGTACTCCCTATTTAGTTTAGCTATGCCTCCCACAAAAGCAAATACCTAGCATCATTATGCCTGTGACCTTCATGACAGGCAACAAATCAAACTCAAGTAATTAAGATGTCACTTTCCTAGAGTACCCATGACTTTTGGTTCATGGAGCTGCTCTGATCTCAAGATATCCCACACACCTTGTATGAACCAATATCCTGGTCTGTGGGCCCCCTTGGCAAAGGACTAATTCTAATTCCTCAATCTCCTTTATCCTTAGGATCAAGGTATTGAAAGTTCCAGCAAAATCCTTGGTTATACGCTTTCTTTGATACTAATTCTGCTCCTCCATTTGTTGTAGGTTCTGAGCTGTCTACTGTGAATAAAGCCTGTTCTTAGGTATTATTGGAATGTATTTTTGATTGTTTTTGTAAAACTTTTTTCTATGTCCCTATTTTAAAGACTGGGAAGCATCCCTTCCTGGCTTCCACCTCCAAAGAAAGGGATATAGTGGTGGCAGAATGACAATTAGATGAACATAATCCGAAATGGTTCATGAAAGTAAAGGCTGCACCAGGAGATCACTGATTAATAAATAGCTTTACAACACAGGTCATAAGGAGAACTTCAAAGGCATCATCCTCAACCTCAAGAGGCATCATTGCCCTCTATGCCAGCACTAACCTCTCATATAATCTCATTTTTCTGTACAATCTGGGAAATGTTTAATCAACATCAATAATCCATGACAACCGAAAGTTAGTTTTGATAAAAATTAAAAGAGTCAGTCAGGGATCTTTCCACAAGTTCCCAATAGACTTCCATAATGTTCTTTCTGAGCACGAAAACACCAAAGGCCTAAACATCAGTTAACCCAGTATCAAAGACCAAGGTAACTATGTAAGAGAATCCTAGGTTCATTGAATCAGATTAGGAAGTTTAAAGGTCATGAATATCAACTTGTACTTAAAGTATGAAACCACTCTACCACAGCCTCAAGAAGTGGTACTTAAATCTTTGCTTAAACATTTTCAGGGAAGTAATCCTCATTATCCCAAGGAATTTTAGAACAACTCATTTTTAGCAAGTTCTTCCATATATTAAGCTGAACAGTTCATTCCCAGTAACTTCCATCCTTTGTTCTTAGTTCTACCCATTGAAGCCAAACAGGAGAAAGTACACTTCTTTTGTCAGATTGTCCCTTTTATTTAGCAAGAATAGTTTGGATTTGAATTTTTGAGACTTCCATTATAATCACTTACACTTCCATCCACTATATGTTATTCAGCGAATAAGGAAGCTTAAACAAATCTACAGATGTTTAAAAAAATGAACATCTCCCCCCTTAGCTTTATATAGTTTTCCATATTGAAAATATGGTATGATTATTGGTAACAGTGAATTGAAGTATGATTTATTATTTTTGGTAAGGGTCACATACATGTAAAATGCAGAGGTATTGAAAAGCTAATCTAAACTTTAGTATATCTAGAAAAGCTATAAATGGTAGAAAACGAGAAAAAGAAAGAAATCAGAAGCAGATTAAAATAATAGATGGTGTACATTCAAGGTCACAATTTGACACTACAGGACTGGAGAGTGTTTTTGAAAATGTAAAATGAGATTATAAAAATGAAAGAACTATGAGAAGGAAGCAAATGTGAAATAAGGAATGCCTATGATGGTCATTGGGAAATATAATAAAAATTCCAAAACTAACATCTGACATTTGTATAAAGCCTTAGGATACAAAGAATTTCTATATATACATATATATATATGTATATATATATATGTATATATGTATATATGTATATATGTATGTATGTATGTATGCATGTATTAGCATATAGAGCCTTCCACCAACCTTGAGAGCTAAGTCATATCATTATACAAGTCTTATAAGTAACAGTTCTGGAGATTTGGAAAATTACTGACATGATCCAAGTTATGTAATTTCGATCAACAAATCAATGAAACAACAAGCATGTATATGCCAGGTATTTGAGAGACGGTGAAACAAATCATGGTACGTGAATGTAATAGCCTCTTACTGTAAGATAAGAAAAGGTGAATATGAAGAATTCAGAGAAGCATGAAAAGACTTATATGATCTTATACAGAGTGAAGCAAGTGCAACCAGGGAAACAATATACACAATAACTAAAATAGTTTGACCATTTACCTAAATGATGGACATCTACTTTGTTTTCATTTATTTGCTATTCCAAAAAAATATAGCTATTTTATGCATGTTTTTTGTTAATTGTTGGTTAATGAGTTCTCTGAATATCCACACTTTTCTCTTTGTACAACTACTGTTTTTCTCCTTCACAGGAGATTGTTTCCTCTGCGTTTTCACATTTTTTTCTTGAGAATTTTCACTATCCTGTGCTGACTTGCCCAGCATTTTGGTTAATGAAATCTTGCCGATGCCTTTTCCAAACCCTTTAACATTTGCTCTCGTACAATATGTATAGCAGACTGTGGCAAGCTTTCCTCTCATCTATCTCAAATGCTAAGATGGATTAAAAATGTTTCCCTTCCTTCAAGGTTTCTATAATTTTTACCTCTAACTCTGTTCTTGAGAATATCATTCAGAATGTTAGTTTCCTCTTATTGATTCCTCCACAATTTTGCTAAAATAAAATTAATGTTGAAACAAGTTTAGAAATTATTAACTACTTTGCTTTTAGAGAGAGACACACAGAGACAGATAGATGGGGAGAGAGGGAGAGAGAGAAAGAGAGAGAGAGAGAGAGAGAGAGAGAGAGAGAGAGAGAGAGAGAGAGAGAGAGAATGAAATCTATCAGAAAGGAAGGGAACAGAATAAGCATTTATTAAGCACCTACTACGTGCAAGGAGCTATGCTAAATTTTTTAAAATATTATCTCATATGATTCTTATAACAAATCTGTAGGACAAGTGCTGTTACTATCCACATTCTATATTTGAGGAAACTGAGGCAGAAAAAATTGAGGCAATACATGTGAACTGTCCAGTGTCACACAACTAGTAAGTATCTGATTCTAAATTTGAACTAAGATCCTACTGACAACAGGCCTAGTGCTGCACTGAGCCCATCCACTGAGCCATCTAGCTACCTAGGTTTCTATCATATCATGTCTACATGCCAGGTTTGTGATTCGTTTCTCAAACTTCTGCACTATTTCTGCCTTCTGTCCATATGGTATATGGTATACTCACTATAGTGACAAGATCATCATTACTTTTCTATCTGCCTTTGTCTTCTGACTTAAGAGCCAGAGTTCTGTCCAATTTAACAAATGGATAGTAACTTCGTATTTTAGTACTTGATTCTCCCTCTTCAAATCCAAGAGAAGTCATCACAATGCTTAGATATAATGCTCCTGATTTTATTAAAGTTTCTGTATTCCAAAATTCTCCTTGAAGTTTTATGCATCTCTCAAGCCCTAAACTCATTTTCTTAGCCACTAGGTAATATAACATTAACCGATTAGAAAACTCCCACAGTTAGCTATCTATTTTCTCAGTGGGTTACAATGGAGTGCTGTGAAAGTGGCACCATGGCTTGTTGAGTCAGGTTAATATCCAGACAACTTTTATAGCTGTGGAATGAATAGGACTTTATCTTTTGGGATCTAGAAGGGAAAGAAGCCTCCTTCTTCATAGATAGACTTCATCTTAACCAATTTCCCATCCCCATTTGTTTCTTGATCTCTAGCAAAACAGAGGTGCTGGGACAGAGCATTTGTTGAGATAGAGATAACAATTCTGTTTTTAAATTAATTAATTTATTTTTAGTTTTCAACAGACCCTTCCACAAGATTTGATTTCCAAATTTTATTCCCATCTCTCCCCTCTACCCAGTCCAAGAAAGCATGTATTCTGATTATCACTTCCCCCAATCTACCCTCCCTTCTATCATACCCCTCCTTTCTCTTATTCCCATCCCTTCTATTTTCTTGTAGGGCAAGATAGATGTCTGTACCCCATTGCCTATATATCTTATTTCCCATTTGCATGTAAAAACAACTTTAACCATTTGTTTTTAAAACTTTGCATTCCAACTTCTCTCCCTTTTTCCCTCCCCACTCATCCCCAAAGAGAAGGCAAGCAATTCAACATAAGTTATACATGTATAGTTCTGCAAAATATTTCCATAACAGTCATATTATGAAAGACTGACTATATTTCCTTCTATCCTATCCTGCCCCTCATTTATTCTGCTCTCTCTTTTAATCCTATCCCTCCTCAAAAGTATTTACTTCTAATTAACACTTCCTTCTATTTGCCCTCCCTTCTATCATTCCCCTCATACCTCACTTTTCCTCTTCCCCCTACTTCCCTATTGTGTAATAAGTCAAATGTGATGAAAGTAAGGTTCACTCTTTCTCTCTTTCCTCTCCCCCTCCACTGAAAAAGCTTTTTCTTGACTCTTCTATGTGACATAACTTGGCCCATTCTATTTTTCCCTTTCTCCTCTGAATATGTTCCTCTCTCACCCCTTAATTTTATTTTTTTAGGTATCATCCCTTCTGATTCAACTCACCCTCTGCCCTCTCTCTCTCTCTCTACATATATATATACATATATATATACATATATATGTATATACACACACACACACACACACACACACACACACACATATATATATATATATATATATATATATATATATATATATATATATACGTATATATGCTACCCAAATACTTAAAAAAGTTTCAAGAGTTACAAATATGGTCTTTCCACGTAGGAATATAAACAGTTCAACTTTAGCAAGTCCCTTATGATTTCTCTTTCCTGTTTACATTTTCATGCTTCTCTTGATTCTTGTAGTTGAAAGACAAATTTTCTATTCAGCTCTGACTTTTCCTCACTAATGCTTGGAAGTTCTCTATTTCATTGAAGTTTAGTTTTTCCCCTGAAGTATTATACTTAGCTTTGCTGGGTAGGTGATTCTTGGTTTTAATGCTAGCTCCTTTGACTTCTGGAATATCATATTCCAAACCCTTCAATCCCTTAATGTATAAGCTGCTAGATCTTGTGTTATACTGATTGTATTTCCACAATACTTGAACTGTTTCTTTCTGGCTGCTTGTAATATTTTCTCCTTGACTTTGGAACTCTGGAATTTGGCTACAATATTCCTAGGAGTTTTCCCTTTGGGATCTCTTTCAAGAGGAGATCAGTGGAGTCTTTCAAAATCTTTTCTACCCTCTGGTTCTACAATATCAGGTCAGTTTTCCCTAATAATTTCTTGAAAGTGATGTCTATGTTCTTTTGTTTTTGATCATAGCTTTCAAGTAGTTCCATAATTTTTAAATTGTGTCTCCTGGATCTATTTTCCAGGTCAGTTGTTTTTCCAATAAGATATTTCACATTGTCTGCTATTTTTTCATTCCTTCAGGATTGTTTTATAATTTCTTGATTTTTCATAAAATCATTATCTTCCATCTGTTCCATTCTAATATATAAGGAATTATTTTCTTCAGTGAGCTTTTGGACCTCCTTTTTCATCTGACCAATTCTGCTTTTTAGGGCATTCTTTTCCTCATTGGCTTTTTGGATCTCTTTTGCCATTTGGGTTAGTCTATTTTTTGAAGTGTTATTTTCTTCAGAATTTTTTGGGTCTCCTTTAGTAAGAAGTTGACTCATTTTTCATGATTTTCTTGCATCATTCTTGTTTCTCTTCCCAATCTTTGCTCTACTTCTTTTACTGGATTTTCAAAGTTCTTTTTGAGTTCTTCTGTGGCCTGAGACCAATCAATATTTTTCTTGGAGGCTTTGAATGTAGGAGCTTTGACTTTGTTTTCTCCTGTTTGTATGTCTTGATCTTCCTTGATACCAAAGTAAGATTTTATGGTCTGATTCTTTTTCTGGTTTTTGCTCATTTCCCCTGATATTTACTTGACTTTGAGCTCTTTGACAAGGTAGTTCTCTGCTTCACATGGGGGTGTGGAGTGTATTGTCAGCCACTTGATTTCCCTCCCCCCCAACAATCTGTGAACCTCAAGCTACAGAAACATTCACAGCTGCCCCTGCTACTGCCGGGGGGTCCTCCATGAACTCCTCCAACAGTTCCCCAACTCACTCCGCCACCCTGGGGCTGGGACCCTGACAACTCTACTCTCTCTAATCATATTCCACAGTTTTTTCCACTGTCCTTCCAATTTGTCCTCAGCGTTTTGTTGTCATGAAATCTGGAAACTGCCACAGGTACCTGAGATTTAGTCCCCCCAAGGCCTGCTCAGGTCTTATCTGTGCCAGCATGGCCCACACTGGACTGCACTGTGCTCCCTGTGTGGTGTGATAGCCACTGCTTAGGGATTTTTCAGGGATTTGCTTCTCTCTTTCATTCTGTGGGTTCTACAGTTCCAGAAATTGTTTAGAGCCATTTTATACGGGTATTTGGCTGAGTTTGGGGGGAGAGTGCTAACAAGTCAGTGTTGTTAACTCCACTATCCAGAGATAACAATTCTTAAGTCTCTTTTGTGTAATGACTACATATACATATGTGTGTATATACATATATATGTATGACTGTTATACAATACATAAGCATGCATATATAAACACATACATATGTACATGCCTGCATGTTCTCTGAGTTTCATTCCTAAAACAAAGATAATTCCTACTCCACTTAAGAGGATTTAATAATAGCATGCTGGAGCTCAAAGGCATATTAATGGTCCCCTACTCCAACCTTTTCAATTTCCAGATGATGAAAATGAAGTATAGTGGAAGGAGTGACTTTCCCAATACCATCCACATTATGGTACAGTCTGTTACCAAACCCAGTTCTTTTGAATCCAAATTTCTTGTTCTTTCAACTATCCTACTTTGTTAATACCATAGCATATTAGAGTTGGCAGGGAATTTAGCAATCCTATAATCCAGTCCCCTTGAAATACAGATGAAGAAATTGAGACCTAAAGAGATGAAACAATTCTTTCAAGTTCACCCCAAGGATAAGTTGCACAACCAGGACTGGAACTATTCTTTGACAAAGTTACTGCAAGGATTAAATGAAGTGACACATGAGAGAGTGCTTAGCAAAGGAAAAATAAATGTTCAGATGCTAGTACTCTTACCATTACAGTTACTATTAAGGGCTGATTCTTCTTCACCTGCCTTCAGATAGATGATTTGTAATGTAGCCACTTACATTGACTTTCTGAAAAAGTCTTAATATCCATAAAAAGAGGCACCAATATCAATCGAGTAATTGACAAGTATTTATTAAATGCCTACTGAGTACCTTTAAGAACTGTGGTAGATGGTGGGGATTCAAAGGTAAAAAAATAACAAAGTATTTGCCTCCAACAATCTGGCATTCTATAAGGGAAGACAAGTGTGCACTGAAATACATGCCAAATAAGCATGTTAAAATATGCACAAAATAAATACAAGGTAATTTGGGAAAAGAAGAAAAAGGGAGGGATATTACCACCAAAGGGAACATAGGCCTAAATCCAAAGAGCACATTAGCATACTGAGTCTGCCAGAAGTGCTTCCAGAGAACTATGTTCCCTAGAGGGTAACAGGAGGAAGATGGAGAAAGATGAATGAATTAATGTAGGATTAAAAACAAAAATAGCTGTAATAAAGGAGTGAAATCAGGAGGGCTTTGGTCATCTATAACAATTGTGGGCTCCTGATTGCTTGGCTTGGAAATTATTGTATCAATTTGCAATTCAGATGATTTTTCTAAGGGCAGTGGAAATCTGTAGGGAATTTTGGGGAAATCGTGAATAAATTATCCCTATGCTGGTGGGATTTAATTAGAGATGTTAGCTAAAATCTCTAGGAGTTTCTCCACATTTCCTCATTTGAGTTTTATCTCTATTTTGAAGTTATTCTAAAATGTAATACCATGCATCACTGCTAAAATATAGAGTTTCATTCTAATGTATAACACCACAAGAATGTTGAAGGGAATTTTTATAAATTCAAAGTAAACTATGCAGACTTTACAAAATCCTATGAACTGCCCTAATGCTCAAACATATCTTCTTGACAGTTTTTTCAAAACTTCAGAAAGTCTCTGATTTCATTAGTGTGTTTACTTCCTCCAGTGTTCATTTCCAATCACTGCTACGAGCTATCTTCTCCATAGCCATATTTTCCAATGGGACCAGAGATCATGCCCTTTGGTCTCTATAATTGCTCTCCTAAATACTCTTCTATCATTTATTACTGCTTCTACCTGGCTATTTCAGGCATGCTATAGTTATATCTCCTTTCATTTCTTAAACTCAATCAATATCTGTACAGATTCACCAGCTGCCTTATCTCAGCAGTAACACCTTATTTTCCAACCAGGTGTGTATTCAGGAAGACTTGACTTCTAATTTTTATAAACTTACTAGCTTTGTAATTGTATCAGCAAAGGACCTGGCATACACAGGAGGGACTGTTGTACAGGTTTTAGATCTGCTTTTTTTCAAAAAAAAGCAACTTTGGAGGGGTCAACAATCTATTTTAATCAAGCACATATATCATTCACTTAGTTCAGGGGGAAAATTCAGTACCCTGAACTTCAGGGAAAATACAGAAAAATGTTTATTCTATAAATATTTATATTTATTTATCAACAGACAGGACTTCCAACTGTCTGGCCATAAGCAATACATACATCACAGATCAACAGACAGATCCAACTGTCTGACCATACACATAGAGCTACCAGAGAGAGAACACCAACATCTGAGTTTTCAAAGCTTAGGACTCCCTAGCAGCTTCCCAGAATCTCCTCTGGCACTTAAACCTTCTTCAAAAACTAAGCCCCAAAGTAAAACCTCAACACAGAGCATATATACACTTTTCAGAGCCATAGGGCAAGACCTCCTGACCAAGAGTCTGAATAGAAATGAACAAAAGGTATGGAGGCCTGTTAATGGGCAGGGGAGATCTTTAACTCTTCCCCCCACACACACACCATTAACTTTAAAATCCCATTATAGCAATCTGGGGTAGGTCACTGGAACTCATTGTTTTTTATCAGAATTATTCAATTTATTGACAAAACTCACAAAAATTTTACAGTTCAATTGTGCAAATATAACTCCAGTTACTATCATCTTTTATATAATGTCTCAAAGAATGTATTCATTCTGATAAATACATTGTAACCCTGCATCCAACCTGAACAGCACCTTTTAAGAAGGTATATACTAGGGTCAATTCTGGATCAGGGTCAAGACCCATGCTATGGTGTTCCAACTCTTCATCCCAAACTTTTTTAATTATCTGAAGGAGTTCTTCAAACTCTTCTGGATTCAATTCCATTAATGTCCTAATCTGGCTATTATAATGGCGTGTTATTCACTCTTCTAGAGACACAATGCAAACCATTATTTCTTTCTTTTCCTTCCTTGGAGTAAGTCACTTGAACTCAGTATTTTCTGTAAAATAAGGATAATTATAACACCTTCCTCACTGGATTTTGGATTTTGTGGAGATTAAATGAGATAATGTATGCAACAAACCTTAAAATAATATATAAAGGCTGACTAGTATTGTCATAGAAGTGAGGCAGAAAATAAATTCATAATATTTAAAGAAGAAAAAAATAAGTTTAAATATTATCTAATCTCTCTCTTTCTTTAACAGAGGAGGAACTAGGAAGAGAAGAAATTCTATGGAAGCTAACAGAAGAAGCACAATTTAAATTCTGTCCTCTTATTCAAGAATCAGAGCTCATTCTACTATACCAGGCAGCCTCTCTAGGAAAATATAAAAGGGGAAAAAATCACTGAGTAGGACTTGTATAAAAAGGTTCTTTTTGGAGAAAGTAGAATTTCTATTGGAGCATAACAAATTGGATGGTTTGGAATGGTGTAGAAGGACTGCTTTACAGGGGAGAAGAGAACACTATGAGTCAAATTGCTCATTTATAAAGGATTATAGATCATGATGGCGGACAATTGAGAACTAGTGAAAGAGACTTATTGCAGGAGTGAAGATGAGTAAGTTTAGAAAGAAAGTTTGGGGTAAGATTATGAATGGATTTGCAGGATAGGCTGAGGTGATTGGACTTTTACACAGAGAGATCCATTGAACAGGTATGATGATACAAAACCGTGTTTTAAGATGCCGGCAACACCAAATGTATGAATAATAATCAATTTCAAATGATACTCCCCAAAACCCTATTAAGTAAGTGACATTATTATTCTCATTTTACAAATGAGAAAACTGAGATTAAGAAAAGTGAATAATTTGCTTAGGGTCTCCCAACTACTAAGTGTCTGAGGAAGGATTCAAACTCAAGTCAACATGTCTTCAAGTCCAGAACCCTATCCATTATGCCACCTTGATTTCTTGAAGAATGACTAGGACCACAATTATGACATGCAATTGGATAGAAAACATGGAGAGTTGATCAATAGGTATATATTGCTCTCCAGCCTGTATCTCCGTGTCTTTGTATCAGTTTTCTCCTTTGTTTGAATGGCAATGTCTCCTCACCTCCATCTCAGAGAATCTTTCATATATGATGTTTTTTTCCTTTTTCTATTTATATTCCTTTCTCTTAGCACAACCTGACATATATTTAGTCACTTAGTAAATACAAGTTGAATGATTAACCAAAAAAACATGAATAAGAGAATTTAAGAATTTAATCAGAAGGTACCTCAGAGGTCATCTAGTTCAACCTACACAGCACTGTAATGTATCTGTCAAATGTTCCTCAGGCTGGTGTGGAGCCAAGATGGCAGAGTAGAAAGATGCACATATTCTAACTCTTCCCCCACAGCCCATAAAATACCTGTAAAACATTACTCTCAACAAATTCTAGAGCAGCAGAAGCCACAGAATGACAGAGGGAAAGAGATTTCCAGCCCAAAGTAGCCTGAAAGGCCAGCAGAAAATGTCTATTGTACTGGACATGGAGCAGAACACCTAGCCTTGGCTGGATGGCACTAGGAGGAACAGCCCAGGACCAGGTCTTGGAGACAGAATCCCCAGGAGCAGTGGTGATTCTCAGATCCCTCAACCCAAAAACATCAAAGACAACTTCAAAGGTCAATGAGAAGGCTTTTTCAAAGAGTGAGAAGGGAACAGAGTCCTCCCCTACCCCTGGAGCCAGGCAACAGTGGTGGAGGCAGAAGCAACAGCAGTGGCAGCTGCTGCAGCAGTGTCCATTTGTGGAGCACTCAGCCTAAAGCCCTGGGGCAATTGAGCCCCTGATATGAAGCTCAGCCCTGAGTGGAGGCCCTGCCTTCTGCCTAAAGCCCCTGGGGGAATTGAACAGTTGATCTGAATCTCAGTCCTGAGCATAGTCCTGGGGCATGGTGGAGCTGGAGGAGGCAGTTGTGGAGTAGGAATTCTACTACTCCCAGATCCTGGGAAGAAATGTTTTTGGTTGCTCCCAGATCAGTGTGTAGTCCAGAAAAGGAGCAAAATCCTCTCCCTTGATGGTGTCACCTTGAAGGAACTGAGAACATACAAGTCCCCAGAGTATACCCTCCTCTTGGCAAAGGACTCAAAAGTCAAATAACTGACTGCAAAAATGACCAAAGAAAGGGAAAAAAATAAGCCTATAGAAGGTTACTTTCTTAGTGAACAGGTATTTTCTTCTATCCTTTCAGATGAGGAAGAACAATGCTTACCATCAGAGGACTCTAGAATAAATATGCCATGGTCTCAGGCCATGGAAGAGCTCAAAAAGGATTTTAACAATCAAGTAAGAGAAGTGGAGGAAAAATTGGGAAGAGAAATGAGAGTGATGCAAGAAAATCATGAAAAGAGAGTCAACAGCTTGCTAAAGGAGACCCCCAAAAAAAAATTCTGAAGAAAATAACATCTCTAAAAATAGACAATTGGCAAAAGAGGTCCAAAAAGCCAATGAGGAGAAGAATACTTTAAAAAGCAGAATTAGTCAAACAGAAAAGGAGGCTCCAAAGCTCACTGAAGAAAATAGTTCTTTAAAAATGACATTGGAGCAGATGGAAGTTAATGACTTTATGAGAAACCAAAAAATTACAAAACAAAACCAAAAGAATGAAAAAATGAAAGATAATGTGAAATATCTCATTGGAAAAACAACTGACCTGGAAAATAGATCCAGAAGAGAAAATTTTAAAATTATGGAATTACCTGAAAGCCATGATCAAACAAAGAGCCTAGGTATCATCTTCTTTGAAATTATCAAGGAAAACTGCCTGATATTCTAGAACTAGAGGGCAAAATAAATATTAAAATAATTCACAAATCACCTGAAAGAGACCCAAAAAGGGAAACTCCTAGAAATATTGTAACCAAATTTCAGATCTCCTAGGTCGAGGAGAAAATACTGCAAGAAACTAGAAAGAAACAATTCGAGTACTGTGGAAATACAATCAGGATAACAAAGGATCTGGCAACTTCTACATTAAGTGATGGAAGGGCTTGGAATGATATTCCAGAAGTCAAAGGAACTGGGACTAAAACCAAGAATTACCCACCCACCAAAATTAAGTGTAATACTTCAGGGGAAATAATGGTAATTCAATGAGATAGAAGACTTTCAAGTATTCTTGATGAAAAGACCAGAACTGAAAAGAAAATTTGACTTTCAAACACAAGAATCAAGAGAAGCAGGAAAAGGTAAACAAGAAAGAGAAATCATAAATGACTTTTTAATATTGAACTGTTGACGTTCCTACATGGAAAGATAATATTTGTAACTCAAGACTTTTCTCAGTATTTGGGTAGTTGGAGGGATTATGCACACACACACACACACACACACACACACACACACACACACATAGAGCCCAGGTTTAGTTGAATAAGAAGGGATGACATCTAAAAAAAATAAAATTAATGTTTGAGAGAGGAACATATTGGGAGGAGAAAGGGAGAAAGGGAATGGGTAAAACTATCATTCATAAAAGAGGTAAGAAAAAGCTTTTTCAATGGAGGAGAAAAGGGAGGAGATGAGAGGGAAAAAGTGAAGCTTACTCTCTTCATATTTGTCTTAAGGAGAGAATAACATACTCACTCAATTTGGTATGAAAATCTATCTTACACTACAGGAAAGTAGGAGAGAAGGGAACAAGTGGGGTAAGGGTGATGATAGTAGGGAGGCAAATGGGAGAAGGAAGTAATTAGAAGTAAACACTTATGGACAGGGACAAGGTCAAGTGAGAGAATAGAATAAATGAGGGGCAGGATAGGATGGAGGGAAATATAGTTAGTCTCACATAACATGACTATTATGGAAGTCTTTTGCAAAACAACACATATATGGCCTATATTGAATTGCTTGCCTTCTCAGTGGGGATGGGTGGGTAGGGAGAAAGGGAGAGAAGTTGAAATTCAAAATATTAGAAATGAATGTTGAGAATTGTTTTCTCATACAACCGAGAAATAAGAAATACAGGTAATGGGGTGTAGAAATCTACCTTACCCTACAAAAAACGAGAGAAGATGGGGATAAGGTAAAGGTGTGGTGTGATAGAAGGCAGGGCATATTGAGAGAAGGGGGCAATCAGAATGCAAGATATTATAGGGTGGGGGGAGGGGAGGGATGGGGAGAAAATTTGGAACTCAAAATTTTGTGGAAATGAATGTTGACAACTTAAAATAAATAAATAAAATGTTTCTCAGACCTCCACCAACACACCTCCAAGGAGAGGAAAAATCACCTCTTCCTCCAGAATCCCATTCTACTTTGTAATAGTTCTAATTGCTTTGAGTTGTCTCTATAACTTCCACCCACTATTCTTGGTCCTGCCCTGTGGTCAGACAGAACAAGATTAAACCATCCTTCACCTAAAGTTGTTAATGTACTTGAAGACTTCTATAATATCCCACAGTCTTCTCCAGACTTCGCAAGCCTAGTTGCTTCAATCCATTTTCATACAATATAGATCCAAAGCCCTTCTCTGAAAACTCAGCTAATCAGTGCCAGAAGTGAATAAAATATTCCAGGTAAGGTCTGATGAGGTCAGCATAAATTGAAACTATCATCTCCCTACTTTTGGAATCTATGACCCAAATCTCCCTGAAGTGGTCACATTTACTTGAATTTACACTATTCAAAGTTAATATTAGATAAAATATGATCATCGGTCCTAATCTAATGGAAATATGCAGTGCAAACTCGAATAATGCAACACTTTATCTGGATTCGTAATTCTACTAATAGTTACCTTGCTATTACATCACACTGCTGACACGTTTACCTTACAGCAATCACAATCACCAGAATGTTTTTTCAGAATGATCTTTTCAATTAATTCATTATCTTCATTGTTTAATACCTACAAATTTAAAATATTGAATTAGATAGTCTCTAGGATCCCTTTTCCACTCTAAATCTATTAATCCTACTCTTTTCTTACCAAACCCAGCACCTATTTTCCCAGAAACTTATGGTTGATTTCCTTTCTCCCTTCTCCCCCATACTCTCTCCTATTGGCTGCCAGTAGCTCTGCTATATAGAAACTAGGTGATCCAGTGGACAGAGACCTGAATTTAAATCCCTCCTCAGAAGTATATTAACTATGTCACCCAGGATACCTTGTTCACCCTTAGTTTTCTCATTCATAAAGTGAAAGATTTGAACTCAGTGGTCCCTAATGATTCCTTCCGGCTCTAAATCTATGACTCTACAACTTGCTAGATCTTAGAAAGCATAACATGTAAGAGAAAAATCTTGGGATTTAAGCTGGAAGAAAATTTAGAGATAATGTGATTATGATGATTACTAAATAGTGTAGCTAAATAAGGTCCAGAGAGCTTAACTCATTTCTGAGAGTCACCAGTCTACAATATAATCAAGTTGGAATTCTCTCACAGTGCTCTACCCTCACATCTTTTGTACTTCCTACCTTAAACCATGCTGATAACGGTCCTAAAAAGACAGCAACTATTTAGAGAAGCTGAGTTTACTGGCAAATCAAGTCATTGAGACCTAATTACAAATTGCTTCTTAAGGATTAGAGGAGGAGGGCTTAATAGGACCCATCATGTTAAAAGTTCTTAATGCCTATCATGACACCTGGATTCTCCTGATGCTCCTTGTTAGAACCTGCTACTCTGGATTTCATTCTCTGGACCTGCTACCATAGTTTTGGCTAGAAATCCTGTTGTCTTCTTTCACTTAATCTCTTTGATTGTTGGTTCTGGTTCTGCTGATACATAATTTTATAATTATTCTCTTTCTAATTTCTCCTTCTAGGCATAGGTACCAGGCAAATCATTAGCTCAACTCTGCATGACAATAATCTCATGGTACTCACTTCATTCAATTAAACTTACTCAAGAACTAGCATCCAAGTCATGTCAAAGGGGTTTCCTTTGTGCTTAAGAGATAGTATTCATTTGACTTTTGCTCTAGCTAGGGAAATATATTTCTCAGTAAAAGAAAGTACAAAGTAACCAATATGTGTGATGTTCTATTCAAAATAATATTTTAGTGAAAAAAATACAAATTAGTAGAGTAGGTTATATGTTTGTTGTCCTCACCTGGAAAACCTACCTGTTCATCTTAAGCTACCTTAAACAGATAATGCTACTTCCCCACTTGAAGCTATCCTTTACTTATTCAAGAAACACTTATGTGCTTTCATAGTTAAGGCACTGCTCTAGGTGTTATATAGGTATAAGAGGAAGTAGTCCATCTGAATTAGCAAAATGCTACATTTTCTGATACTGGTATGAGCACCAAGTACTAGGCCTGGAGTCAGAAGGACTCATCTTTCTGGGTTCAAATCTAGCTTTAGACACTTACTAGCTGTGTGACCCTCAGCAAGTCACTTAAGATAATTTGACTCAATTATAGCATACCACTCCAGTGTCTTTGCCAAGAAAACCCCAAATGGTGTCACAAAGAGTCAGACACAACTGAAATGAATCAACAGCAACAAATATTCTAATACCTTTGTCAGATGAGTAAATCTTTTTGAATGAGTTACAGAATCAGCCAATGGAGATGATATGCAAACAAGATTGTCTAGACTCTGAGGTGCTTAGGTCAAGAATAAAAGAATAATTAGATAGTCATATAAACCAATCATATCAGGAAGCTTTAAATACCACTGCAACTTCAGCAGTTCCCCTGTAGAGAGACCAAGTCCAACCATGGGAGATTTCAGTTAGGAGGCTGAGGATTCCAGCTCTAAAAAGGAACCACTTTTAGTGGAGAGGGATGAGTTTCTTTTTCCCTTTTTCATTTGCCCTACTCTGTTGACAATTTCCTTGCACTGAATGGATAATTAAGAGACAACTCATCCAAATAGAAGCAGAAAGAGTTACATCAAGGACAAATACAACACTGACACAGATATAGAAAGCAATTGACCCAAACCAGAGTAATACATTAGAAAGATTCTTCTGGCATAAATGTACTATTTAGATTAAGAAAAGACAGGAAATATACATAGTTGTTAAAAAAAACTATCCCATAGATTGTGTAAGAAATAATAAAGGTCTATTGACAGTAGAAGATCAAATGACAAGAGACCAAATGAGTTAATATGACACTTTGCAAAGCTTAAAGCACTATATAAATTATTGTTATTACCATTAGATATATTGGTCAAGGAGCATTTGTTAAGTGCTTATTATGGAAAATTCACTTGCTAAGCTGTGAGGATAAAAAGAAAGGCAAAAACATAACCCCACCATCTTTGATAGTCGCCAACAGTCAAGGAGCTTATCTTCAAATTGAGGAGGCAATCTGTAAATACTTATGCATATAAAAATATATACTGTAGAAATGGAAGGTAACTACTGAAGGGAGTTTATAGCAGTGAGGAGGACTGGAAAGAGTCTCTGAGAAGGTATTTTCTGAACTGTGTTGCTATTGAGGAGGCAGAATCCAAAGACTTTTATAACAGTTTCTATGTGTGAAGTTGAGTGTAGGAGGTGGTATGTGCAACATAGAATTGAAGGATGTTTTGAGGGTCATAGGCATCAATAATTAGAAGAATTGTAGCATCATTACTAGAAATACTATAGCTAGGGGGATGAGAAAGATTCTCCAGAAAATATTATGTTTGGTTAGACAGATTGAGCATGACATACTGCTATAAGAGTCAAATTCTTTGGTGCTCTCATCTTGGGCCAAGGCCAAGTTGACTTCATGAATATAAACTAGCAAATTATAACTCTTAGGTCCAACAGGCCTATAATTGATCTCTTCTGAGAAACCATGCCTTTCTTAATGAAGCCCAGAGATTAATTGGCATTTCTGGCTTCCAAATTGGCAACTATATCTGACTCATAGACCACTCAAACCTCTAGATCTTTTTCAAGTGACCTGCTGTCTAGTCATGCTTTCCTAATGTTGGACTTAGGTGTCCATTTCTTGAACTCAAAATTTTACATGTGTTTTTATTAAATTTCAGTTCATTAAGTTTAAATCAATTGTAGCCTGTCAAAATCTTTTTGGACCTTGATTCTGTCATACTGTATTTTATTTAGCCTTCAAAATTACAGTTATTTGGTGAAGTCTCTCAATGCTCACATTGGTCTCTTGGAATTCATTCACCTACATAGAATTAATCTAATAAATTTTAGCATTACCATGAAATATTACAATGAGATTTTGTGATTCACTAATTTCCTGATTTCCTTCCCCTGACCCAATTTCTCTGCTTTGTTTTTTTTTTTTTTATAACAAGCATGACTTTGGCAAATCTCTTTACCTCCCTAGGTCTCAGTTTTCTATCATATAAAATTAAGTGTTTGGAAGATGACCTTACAACTTTAAATCTATGATCTTATGATCCAACCAGTCTAATTTTAGTGTTTTAAATTTAAATCTGTTTTTTCAAATCTGTCATGGAAATTAAGAAATCCAGATGATATAGGACGTATAAATGAATATAGTAAATCATTTAAAGTATTCTATAAATATGAAGTTAGAAATATATCAATTACAGGTACTACTGCATGTGAGATTCTAGTCCTGGCTCTGCCATAAGTTATCTGGGTGACTTATGAGAAACTCCCTGTAATCTCACCAATTCTTAGTTGGCTCCTTTATAAAATAAGCGTTTTAGACCATTTGATCTCAAAAATGCCTTAAAGTTCTAATATTTTATCTAGAATTCTGCTGCTCACTGACACTGCATTTGAGTCTTCCTATTTCTTTTCCATTCTGTAGGTACTCAAAATAATGCTTCCAGATCCATTTTCTCTTATTATTAAGTAATACCTTTAACTAGGCCGAACATATGATTAATTGAATTAAGACAATGGTCATTCTCTGAATCATACCACTCATAAAGAAATTTAATCAATAAGGATTATAAGATTTTGCTCATTCTATTTCCCCTTCCAAACTCTCCAAATGGGTAATACCTAATAATCAAAATCAATCAATCAAATGAGGAAAAAAGAAAAATTAAAATGTCTAATTTAAAAGTAGTATGTTCAAAATAATTTGGAAAGTCATTGTAACATTACAATGACCTGATCTGATTGGAGTTAGGAAACTGAAAAAAACCACACACTTTTAATATGTAAGTATAAATCATTTCTGCAATTAAATCTTGTGACGCCATACTCTAGTAGTTTATTATCTAGAATTTATCTACTGCTTTTAGATTTTCAAAGTACTATACCTATATCATCTCATTTGTGCATCACAACCACCTGTGAGTTAGATTATCATCAACATCTTACCTCTGAAGTAAGTGAAACCAAGAGAGATTACGTGACTTGTTCAGGGTCATACAGCAAGTAGTGTATGATTCAGAATTTGAACTCAGGGCATATTGAACTATATGCTAGCTTCTTCCAAAAAAGGCTTTTGTTTAAATTACGCATACTACTTTCTTGGTAAGAAAACTTGTGTTATTACAATTTAGAATACAAGTCAGCTAGGTAGGCAGAAGCAACAATTGATAAGGAAATATATCTCAGTGGGGCAAATGATTCTCAAAACAAAGTACTTATAGAATGCATAAAACACATAGTAATGCTAAGTTCAAAATCAAGTAACTACTGTCCTTAAGGGGTGGTTTGCACAGAGCAAAAGAAAGTAAGAGGAGGTGGAGGGAAGAAAGGAAGGAGAGGAGAATAGACAGGGAGGAAAAGGAATGGAAGGGAGGGAGAAGGAGAGGGGAAGAAGGATAAAGAGAGGATAAAGAAGAAAGATAAAGAGATAAAGAGAGGGAGACAGAGGGAAGAAGGAAGGTCAGGGGAAGGGGAGGGGGAGAGAAGGGAGACAGAGGGAAACAGACAAAGACAGAGACAGAGAGAGAAACTTTCCAATCTGCTAGTCTGTCATTGACCTTGAAGGCCCAAGACAAGCTAAACCCGGTTTATTATTTGGTAGGCATTTCACAAGAACCGGGTAAAGGAAGTAATTCATAAGACTTAGCTGTGCCTTTCTGATTAATACTGGAATGTGATTATTCTAAAATGAAATTTCCAGTGTAAAGAAAGGGAAAATGCAATGCCTCTTTCTGATTGCCATCATACAATTAACTTACATCAAAACATGAAGACAAAGGTCCAAATTCATTGGTAGCCTTTCTTTTCCTGTTGAAATGAGATAACCTATGCATATGGCCTTGTAGACCTGGATACACTGTGTAACTTTACATTATTGAGAGCCAGAGTAGCTTAATGGAAAGTCCTAGACCCATGATCAAGGATAGAGTTATAGTATTACTTTTTATACTTAGTAGCTATGTGAATAAAAACAAATCCCTTTATCTCTCTAAGTCTGTTTTCTAAACCTGTTACTTTTCACATCACATGTGGATCCAATGAATGTACTCAAAATATTTTGCAAAACTTCAGGTGTTATATAAACATCAGTGATTAATAGCAAGTCCAATTATTTTCTGCAAGTTGATTAAATGACATTTTTGTTCTGTTAATAAAATTGATGTGTGGCTATGGAATCAAGGTGAAGTGAGAAGGGGTCTCGACTTCAATGACAGCAGAAGTGAATCCAACTCCCTAAACATTCTAATCAAAAGAGGAAGCATAAAGTAGAATCTGACCTAGTAAAAAACTAATTGTGTGATCCTTGTTGACTAGTCTTAACTGATTCCATCACTTCTTGACTAGTCCAAATCCCATTTTCCCAGTGGTTCACTTGTGTTCAAGAGGGAGAGGGGAGAGAGAGATATTAGGTAAGGAAGGTAACTTTCAATTGAAGCTTGCACTTTTATCACTCCTTTCCCTCTCATAGACTCATCCAGAGCATTAGATGTTTCTGAACATCAAAGAAAGAGAAAAGGGGAAAGGAGAGAAATAAATTGGAGAAGAATGTTGGATTTGGAGTCAGGAAGAGCTGTGTTCTAATCCTGTCTCTTATGATAGCTAGTTTTAAAAGAAAGGAAAAATTCCTTGACTTCTCTAAGGTCATGTTTACATGTTGTGTAAAATGATGATTAGTTAATTAAGTTAGTTAGTAAAGACTAACTTAAATGAGATCATGTATGTAAAACTCTTTGTGAACTTCAAAGCACTTATTAATTTATTTAAGATCAGCTTTTTTTATTCTAAATAAATCAAATTCCTTCAGATAAGAAAATGGATGGTATTGGCTAAAGAATTAGAAGTCAGGAGCCACCAAAGGATACAACGAGCAACAAACTGACTTAAAAGGTAGGGGATTTCTACTTCACTGACATGGTTAGATATTCTGGTTTCCTGATCTCTTGTCAGGAATGTTATAAAATAGTCTTTGATTAGAACTAATTGAACTAATTGACTTTTCAGATCCCTTTAAAGGTTCTGTGACCTATGCAGTGTTCTTATTGATACTAGAGAAGCACACTCCCTCTATCAGTACAAGTAGGTAATTTCTCTGTTTCTTATAGTCTTAGAGAGTTGGTAGGGGTAGGGGTCCTAAGAGTGACAGAGCCATAGCAGTGTCAGGACTTGAACAGAGGACTCCAAGACCTATTTGCCACCTCTGTCTTTTTGAGTAGAAGTAAATGCTCTCTTTTCTATTGAAAAAAAAATGGGGGGATGAGTTTTAGTGTTTATTTGTATCAGAATACATACTGAAATTTAAAAAAAAATACATTCTTTTCTCTCCTTGTAATGAAAAATTTGTATTTCTCTATTTTATTAATAGTAAGAGATTACCCAAATCGCCAGATTTTCAGTCCTGAGTGGGAGACCTCACCCAACTAGAAAACCTTACATAGAATTTAATCTATGGTGAAATCCGGCCCATTGTGTTTTATTCAGTCTGCTCTGGGCAGAGATAGAACCCATTTTGTCTAGACTGCCTTAAATAGCTAGGGTAGTTTGGATGAGAGATGTCTCTTTGTCCAAGACTGAGTAATCAGTCACTGTCCCCCACATCCTCTTTAGAATGGGTCCACCTGTCATTGTGATTTCATTCTTCTCACTAATTATTAACCAATCAGAGTTGATTGCCACCCTCAGAAAGACCCATTCTTCCAAGGGCTTATAAGTGTTGAATGAGTTCCATGAAGGATCTTTGGTATTCAAGAATGCCACTGACCCTTTTTATATTATCTGCTAATAATAATTAATAAAATGATTAATTACCCAGATACTATATCTCCTGAGCTTTTTATATGTACAATAACATGCAATTTTCAGACTATATCTTTCAAGAACAAAGGTAATAGCAGATGGGAAAGGGTTGGGGGTGGAGGTAACATTGTGTAGATTTATTATCCAAAAGCAAGTGTTCATTCTGACCTTGTTAAAATCTTTTATATTTAAAGGGACAGGAAAAAATGTTTTTTTCTTATTATTTTAAAATGATAAATGCATTTCTGAAAGTAATGCAGATGCAGTGATCAGATAAGAGTAATTATGTGACATTGTATTCTTCCTACAGAGAACATTTTTTGATTCAAATCAGAATAAATACATTATTGGAATTCATGCAGTTCTTATCAGGGCCAATTCCAGGCACAATGGTAGAGTAGGCAAAATTTGCCTCTGGGTTGCTGAAATCCTATTGCTACATGGGGCTTCTTAAATCTTTTCCACTTGACATCCCTTCAGCATTTCTTAAACTCTGGGTCTCCACCCATGGGGTTATGACCCACAGTCAAAGAAGCACTGCCAGGAGTCTACTATACCTCATTCTTACCTGCTTCAAAATAGCAAGGTGCAATGAAAAGAGTAGGACTCATGCTACAGAGATCTCTAAGTCCAGTTTATCGTGGAGACCACTCTAGTCTGGCCCACTTTGTTATATCACTTTGAACAAGTCACTTAGCCTTTATGAACCTAATTAGTTTTTTGGTCTAAGTGATCTCTAAGATTCCCTCCAGCTCTAACGTTCTATGATTTTCCTTGTCAATGAGTCCTTCCCTTTCCCTCCAAACACCTCTGGTAATAAATGTTAACGGACTAATGTGATACTTCCTGTTAGGTAACATGCATTTAATCAATGAAAATACATGTGAAAGCTTTTAATCATTTTAAAGTGTTTTATTGAATCTATAAGGAGTAGGTACCATGGGTTAACACATAGAGGATCAACTTCTGAGTCAGTATAGCTTAAGTGCAAGGTTCACCTCTGACATAAACCAGCTCTGACCATGAACAAGTCATTTGACTTCTAAGGGCCCAGAGAGTTCTTATATTAGAGACTCCTAGAGTTGGGGGTCAAAAAACCTGGGTTCAAATCGAGGCTCTGTTACCTTCTATTGTATGACTTTGTGAAACACACTGAGTATCTCCAGAACTAAGTTTCCTCATCCCTTAAAATATCAGGGATGGATAAAATGATATTAAAGTCCTCTTCCATCTCTAAATCTGTGACCCTATGTGAATTCCTTACACTAATGACCACAATCAACCAAATGAATCTAAGATTGGTGCGTACTAACATGGAGACTACTAGAGACAATGTCTTAAAGGATTAATTCTTAAAGGATTAATTTACCCCATTGAGCATTTTTGGGGTGGGTCTGTAGGGGCCATTACATAGAAAGTATATGTGATCTTCTTTGACAACTTGGAAAATAATATGACTCAAAACTGAAAGGGTATGATGCAACAAACTCTAAATGGTCACCTGGTCCTTCACTTCATAACAAGGTTATATGTGTGGCTAAATCAGAGAAGACTGTCCACTAAGTACACTCAGTGGACTTTAAAAATGAAAGATACAACTCTCTAGATCCCTTCCTTTGATTCTCCAGGTAGCCAAATAACTCTAAAACTTTCTATGAAAGGCTGGATAGGGAATGGTCTTATCAACCCTGGTCTTATGGTAATTATTCCCATATAGCAGCTAGAAAGGGGGCCTAGCTAGGAGAGATTAAGCCTGGGCCATTGGTTACCTCCAAGTTTGCTTCTTTGCTAGATCATAAGCTATTGAGCAACAATCCCAAGATGGGCATATTTATATTTGAAGGCAACTACATGAGTCTGAGAAGTTAGTCCCTCTTAGGTCCTCAGTCTGTATGAACTAAATGGCAAAAGGTACTCTTTCTACATCCACTAAAATGTATCTTAAAGAAGAAGGCAAGGAGGACGAGCCCAAGTCATGGAGAAAACTGTCTGGACAGTGGAGAATTGAGGTGAAATGCAAAATGACTTCATCATAAAATCTATCATTAGCCTCTTGGGGAATATAATAGCAATTATGTTACTATTGTTATTTAAATTTTTCTCTCAGTGCAGACTTGTGGGTGGTAGGTACGTTAAGTATTTATTCTGTGTAAAGAAAATAGATTCCTCTACTCTTCTCTACATTTTGAGCCCCTTAGAGTGACCTTAAATGTGCAAATAGATGTAAATAAAACCTTCCTGATGCTGCACAATAGCATTATGAAGATCATAGTGTGTGAGAACAATAATCTAACCCTTCTTTTACCTAGCCATTCTCCTCCAGAACTGAATCTAGTCCCACTACATGGGGCCAGAGTTGAGAGGTATGCCTTAGTGGAGAAGGAAGAGGTCCCATGCGCAAAAATCACTGTGGTTTGTAGACCATTAATCTCCGCTTCATACAAGGCTTGCCTTAGATATCATTTTGAAAACCATTATGACCTCTTCTTCTTCCATTATCTTTCCTTGATTTCATTGATTAATATTGTTAAATCCACTTTTCATCTGTCAAGTCTAAATGTCTCATGTGTCCTGAAAGATTCTGTTTTCCAGCAACTTGTGACTAAAATGTCCTACTCTCATGAACTTCAAATTCATTTTTCTTATGTTATTCAAAATAATTCAATTAAATATACATTATATACCATACATAGAAAACTACAAAAGGTCCTAGAGAAGAGAGAACACCATTCATTTTTCATGGGCTGTTTATTCTAATAAAGGTTGATACTAAGTAAAAGTGGTAATTCCCATATTCAGAGCACTTAAAGGTTGCAAAGTTGTAAGTCAGTAAGGCCAAATAGCACAAGGATTAACATCTCCCTTTTTTCAGGTGAATAAATGAGATTTTGGGAAACAACAGTAACCTGCTTGTTATTGTATCTAGCAAATATATGAGGCAAGATTTGATACAAGATTTGGGAGCTAAAATCTTGTGCTCTAAGCACTAAATACCATCAGGTATTGAATTAGATAAATTTAGTTACTAACTTGGTGAACTTTATTCTAGCATAAATAAGTTGTACAAACTTCTTTGAATTGTTTCCAGGGAAGATATGTGAATTAGGAGTATATACAAGATCTTTATAAAGCAACCTCCATCTTTATTGGATTAAGTGCTTTGAGTGAAAACTGGGGTAATGAATAAAATGCATATCTGATAAGGTAACCATACATCTACAGGCTGCAAAATTACTTCTCTTGTTAGGGCACAGATTAGCTGGAGAATGAAAATGAGATGAGTTCTGGACCAATAAAACCTATACATCCAATAGAGGCATATAAGATAAAAGGACACATCTGCCTTCTCATAAAAATAGTTTTATTATGGAAAATTTCCCAATTTATGAGATTTGCAGATGAAGTAATAAGGTCTTAGTTTGGGAACATAATTTTACCTACTGAAATAGACAAGCATGTCCTATAAGGAGTTAGAAATATATGTGAAATGAGAAAATCAAGGACATACCAAATTCTGAAATTATCCTGCACTCTAAAAGAAGTCTTAAAATAAAATGAATATAAAACGTATAAAACAAAACAAATATGAATAACATAATGCAACAGATCTCAACCTACTTCATTCCCTTGGAGTCTTTGTCCTGATCTAGAAGAAAAATACTAAAATGTTGGTAACCTTACCAGAAAAAAATAATAAGTAAAGATTAAAAAATAAAACTCTGAACTCCATCATAAAGTATCAATTATGTTAATACATCACATGGTACTCTTTACTATATTGCTTCAGAAAACATTCTATTAGTAAAGGCAGGAAGACATCTTTGTGAGTCCAAATCTGGTCTCAAACACTTACTAACCATGTGACCCTGGGCAAGTCATCTAATCCTGTTTGCTTCAGTTCCTCATCTGCAAAATGAGCTAGAGAAGGAAACAGCAAACCCATATAGTATCTTTGCCAAGAAAATCCCAAATGCATCACAAAGAATCGGATATGATTCAAACAACTCAACAGCAGCTTAAAATGTTGGGTCATAGCACAGGACTACAAAAGATAGTAAAATTTCAGCAAGGGTTAAAATATAGTAGCAATATTAATGTATTTACAATACATTACTGCTAATAAGCACTACATATATTATTATATGTCACATTATATCACCGATCTTTCTTTTGGGGGTGGTGGGGCAAGGCAATCAGGGGTAAGTGACTTGCCCAAGGTCATACAGTTAATAAATCTCAAGGATCTGAGATTGAATTTGAATTCAGATCCTCCTGACTTCAGGCCTGATCTATCTATTATGCCACCTAGCTGCCCCTATCACCTATCTTTTTAGTCATATTTCATGACTTCCCTTGAAACTATTTCAGGCAAATTCCTCTATTAATCAAAAATTTATATTCTATCTCCATTACCTGGACTGGTAGCCTGCTTGCCAATGTCATAAATGTGCTTCTTTCTCAGCTCTCTCTACATAGTAGAATTCCTACCTTCCTTAAAGAAACAGCTAATTTAGTACCTCTTACACTAGTCTTTCCTTATCACCCCATTTGTTAATGCTATTAATTTATAAATATGTAATATATATACTTGTTTGTGTACACGTTGAGTCATCTTCTCTCCTTTTCCAACCCCCAAGAGAATGTAAGCTTACTGTTTTGTTTTTTTGTTTTGTCTTCATATCTCTCCACTATGTAGCAGTGCCTGGCACCTAATAGAATTTTAAACAGTGCTTGTTGAATTGAACAGTTAGAATTTCCCAGCAACCGTTTAAACTAGCCAACATAAAATGTAAGGAATCCAATGCTGTTTCTGGGAGACAATGTTTTGTAGTAAAATGTTAATGCTTGAGCCTGAGGTCCAACTCTGATATTTTCAACTGAGAGCCATCTCTGTTAAGCCACTCAACCTCAGTAGTATCAATTTCCTACTCTACAGAAATAAGGATGATGAGAGATAGAGGCTTGATCTACCTATCTCATTGGTTGTTTTGAGAAAAGCACCTTGTAAACTGCCAAGGTTATTATTGTAAATGGAACTAGTTTTACTTTGCTGCATCATTCTATAGACCCAGTGAGATATTGTGGAGATGTCTTATGGTCCCAGTTAAGATGCACCATTGTTCCAATGAAATTACGATTTGTAACTTACTGTGGTTGGCCTACCATGAAGACAGTTTCATTTATTGTGTAGTCAGAACATTCATCTTTAAAATGATCTGAGTCAGTTCTGTCCAACTCTTTGCTGTGTCTAAAGGAGCAAGATGACTCCAGTCATAGCTTCCGGTGAGAGATTCATGCTGTGAAGGGAAAAGCCTTCCTCCTTGAGGCTATAGAATGCTGAGAAATAGACTTGAGTTCTTGGAATTTTTGTTCATGTCAATTCTAATATTTTGAGAGTGAAGTATCTAATCTTGGGAATTTCAAAGGATGGGAGTCATGGGAATGTAGGAGTTGGATTCCAGGATGGATTTTTTGAGTTGGCACAGCATAAATACACTGAGGAGCGAAGGATGAGGGACAATTCTTTGGGAGATACCTTTGAGATCCTTTTAGGAACAATGCCTCCTTTAGATATGATTTTAATGGGATCTATATATGAAATGAGATAATTTATGACCCTAATACCTTCACCAAGACTGAACTGATATAGGGGAAATCATGCCAGTAAGGTATATGTTCCCCTAAATGAAGAGTTTGCATATGTATTCTTGCTACATCTTTGAAGTAAATATTCCTTTGTAAAAGCTACCCAGTGTCAAGTAATTAAATTAAATGGAGGTGCTAATAACTGGGTCCCTAAAATAGGATGAACACATCTGATAGGAGCTAAAACTGATGGCAGATAAAAGAGATACAGCAACCTCTTCAAGGCTCATGGAGGGGAAAAAGAGAGCAGGGTCAGAGAATACATGCTATACTGTTATTTTAGTAATCTTCCAAATACATAGGTTTAATCTCATTTCTCCCTAACTGAAAAACCTTCAATGACTTCCCATTGCCTAACAAAAAATTACAAGTTCCTATTCCTGACATCCAATGCTTTCTAAAATGTCATTCCATTTTACTTTTGGAATTTTGTATCACATTATTCCCTTTCATATGCAAAACAGTTCAGGAAATGGAACTGGTCTTCTTCCTAGGTTCCCATGCTTTGTCCCTCTCTCTCTTTCACCTTCTCTGAGTATATATTCTCAAGTTTTCCCACATCTCTGGACTCTCTGTTTATGGAAATCCCTACATTCCTTCACAAAACTCAATTCAATGACCACCTTCTCCTTGAAGACTTCTTAATCCTAGATAATGAAAGTCATCTCTCATCTCACCTTTTTGATAATCATTTGTCTGGACATTTTCCTTTGCATTTATCTTTGAATCATTGTCATTTTGTGTACAGGTTTTCTTCCCACTCCTACTATATTTCAAATCACTTGATAATTGGGACAATATGGTATCTATATTTTCATTCTGGTAAGCTAGTTCATGGCTTTGCAAATACTAGATAGATATACTTTTAGCAATTATTTTGATTTTAAGATGTGAAAACAATCTGTTCTGTCCATTATTACTCATATGGAATTATCAAAATTGTAGACAGATACAATCATGGGGATTAGACCAAGCAGAAGTTAAAGGTAGAGAATATATATTATGTATATGTGTGTGTGTATGTGTGTGTGTAATATATGCATACATATGCATACACACATATACATATAAATATAATACCATCTTTGCATCAATAACTATTCCTATTCCTAAAGATAATAGCAAAAAATTAAGATAGGAAGTAGAATTGGAATGAAATATGTTTACTCATGATGAGAATCAATGGGGTAAATTTTAGAAATAAACATCTTCTTTTTTTTTACACACTATAGTAACCATAGTACAATTTCCATATTCCTGAACCTGTGCTAGAGAAGGAAATTCTTTTGGGAATACCAGGGAGAAATATCTCTTAGATAATCCCGTAGTTCTAACCAATTGAGAAAAAGTAGGAAAAGTGAGAGCCCCCAACCTGGAGCATATGCTTCAACAGTTGACACCAGGACTCCACAAGAGAGGAACCTGGAGACAAGGTACCTTGAGTGAAGCAAAACAAACAAATAGCACTTTTCATTATACTACATTATCCTCCTCATGTATATCTGTGATCTCAGAAGAACTAAAATTACAAATAACTCATTATGTTAAACAAATGAAAAGCATGATTTGCATAAAAGTTTCCCTACTTCTATTGCTGGCATATTCTTCCTTCTAGTCATCCAGAATTATAACCCAAGATTCAAGTTCCCTTTCCTTCATTGTACTTATCCACTCAGTTCTTAAATCGTAACAAGTCTACCTACATAAACGTTTTCTTCCACAAATTTATTTCCATTCATGTAACCACTACCCATCTTAAGGACATCCCAGATTCTTGTTAAGACTATTATAATAGTTTCTAATTGGTCTCTTTGTCCTTAATTTATTCCTTTCCAATCAATTTTTTTACATAGCTGTCAAAATAACCTTAGGTATGAATAATTTCATTCCATTGCTCAAAATTCTTCAATGGCTCCCATAGCCATTAGAATGAAATAAAAATATTTCAGTCTGTCATTTAAAACCCTCCAAAATCAGTCAATAAAAAAAAAATATTTACCAAATAGTTGCTATCTGCAAGACACAGTGTTAGAGATTATGGATGCAAAGATGAAGATGGAATGTTCCCTTTTGTTCTACAGGAAAATAAGTAGATATATAAAGATATACAAAATAAATCCATACTAATTTGGGGTGAAGAGCATTAGTGGTCAATGGGGCAAAGAAAGACCTCATGTAAGAAACACAAAAAAATGCTGAACACTAAAACACTAAACAAACACTAAAAAATTCTAAAGATTATAAAATGAAATGTTGAGAAAGATTTCTATTCTAGCTGTAGGGTACAGCCCATGTAAAGGCACAGAGTTTGAAAATGGAATGTGATTTATGAGGAGGCAACAAGGTTATTTTAACTGGATTGAGGAGTATATGAAAGGGAGTGATTTATTTAAAAAACTATAAGACAAGGTTGAAGCCAATTTGTGAATGGCTTTAAATACCAAACAGAGGAGTTTGTATTTTTTTACCTGAAGGTAATATGGACTCAATAGAGTTTACTGAGCAGGAAAGTGACATGGTAAGATAAGTGCTTTAGGAATATCACTTTGGCAAATGAGTGAAAGAGAATAGGAAAGGGAAGAAGCTTGAAGCAACCAGTTAGGAAAGTATTCAATGCTGTCCAAGTAAGAGGTAATAAAGACTTGAACTTTGGTAGCAGTCATGTGAGTGGAGAGAAGGGGACAGATACAAGAGAAGTTCTGGAGATTAATCAACACAATTTGACAACTCATTGGATATACAGAGTGAGGAAGAATGGAATAGGGGATAATTTTGAGGCTGCAGATCTGTAGATGGAAAAGATGGTTGCGTACTCCACTTCCTTTTCCACACATTTCAAATTGTTCCCTTCCACATGTTATTTTTCTTCCAAAAATGATGTATTTAACTGTTTCTTGAAGTCATCTTTCTACTCCTCTTGTTTATGCCTTTGCATATGAGGATACACTCCTCAGTTTTGCATTGTAGAATATTTAGCTTCCTTCAAAGTCTAGTTCTGGTGTTACCTCCTATTCAAAGTCTTTTCTGATCTCCCTGTTATTTGCTCTTTCCATCTCCACCAATTGCTTCATATTTACTTATCTATATCCCGTTCCAATGTAGCCCTCAGTAGAAGGTACAGCTCAGTAAAGGCAAGGACCAGTTCATTTTTTTCCCTTATATCTCTAGGAATTAATATAGTTGTCTTACCTAAGCAGCTCAGTGGCACAGTAGATAGGGTAAGACAAGTGTATTATTTCCTGGAGATAGAAGGGGAAAAAAATGAACTGGTCCTTGCCTTCAATGAACTTTACATTGAAATTAAGTTTTTTGTTTCATTTAGTCATATGAGGGCAACTCTGCAAATCTCTTAGTTTATGTGTATAAGGAGACACTGCGAGCTATTCTTTCTTATGAAAAACTGACATTAAATTTATGCTTTCTTGTCTCATTTGTAGCAAGTATGTCAATATTTATGTCATAGAACCACGGATTTTGAGAACTGTAATCTACTTTAGCATCCATATAGTCCCATCTGTCCTAAATGAAAAAAATAAATTCCTGATAAAACATACTTATAAGAAGTCATGCAGCCTTTACTTCAAGGCCCCTAAGGAGGAGCAAACTATGGTGGTCTCAATGTAGACCACACAACTTTGGGACACCACTGATTGCTAGAAAATAATTAGTTTGTTTTTCCCCTGATATCTAGACTGATTTTCCCTTTTTCTAATTTCTATATATTACTTCTGGTTTTGTCCTCTGGGGCAAAATAAATTTTGTTCTTATCCCCCATAACAACCCTTCAAGTACTGGAAGGAAGCTATCATTTCCCCTGAGTCCCCTTGTTCCCAGGCTAAACACCTCTGTTTCCTTTAATCAATCCTTCTGGGACATGGACTCAAAGATATTCTCCATCTTGGTTATTTCTATTACTCCAGATCTATATGAGCTTGTCTATTAGAGAATGAATTCATATTAAGAACACCCAAAATGAAAGTAATACTTAGGGAGACTCTAAGAACTGTGCAAGTCTCAGGACCTTCTGCTACACTCCACCACCTTTTTTCAGTCTTCTGCTAATATTGCAGAATCATCAGTTAGCTTTACAGAACCAAGGGCCATTTTGTATTTGATTTGTTACTTCCAAAGTTTTCATAGCTAAGAATTTCCTTAACTAGTGGCCAACCTACTGGTTCTGAGACTCTTCAAATTCACTTAGAGTGAGTTTAGACTCTTTAGACTTCTGATGCAGACCGTTGTGATGATCCTCCTGGAAACTATTGCGAAATAGTAGAAACTATTAGAATTTAAGTATCCAGGGTTACTTTCATGCTTCCTCAGGGCTTCTCTCAATGTCTATGGGCAATGACTTTGCCTGTCATGCTGTTCTTGACAATTAAGTGACCTACCTACTTAATGCCACCATCATTACTTGTTTTGTTAAAGTCATCATGAATAATATTTAATTCATTTCAGTTCAATAAAATAACAGCTAATATTTATATAAATATTTACTGTGTGCCAGGCACTATGCCAAGCATTTTACAGTTTTCATCTCATTTGATCTTGAGAACATCCCTAGGAGGTAGGTGCTATTATTAGCCTTATTTTAGAGATGAGAAAACTATAGCAAACAACAATAAAATGACTATCCCAGGATCACAGGGCTAGTAAATATCTGGGGCTGGACTTTAACTCAGGTCTTCCTAACTCCAGGTCTTCTCCTTCATATCACCGATATTTTCTATGAGAAGTGAGTGGAAAGTCATCAGACATGGAAGCCATTAAATAACATTACATGAAATGAAATTGACATTGTAATGGGAATTTCATAGTTATTGATCTCTCAATCAGTTGTCTATGTAGGATCAGATCATCACCTTGTAAAGCTTAAAATCCACACCAAATTAGAGGGCAAATATCAAAATAGCTAATATGCCAAAAAAGTAAAGAACATGATGGATATTGGAGGGAATATGGGAAAACTAGGAAATTAATCTACTGTTGGTGGAGTTGTAAACTGATCCAACTATTCTGGATTTGAATTTGAATTCAAAATTATGTCCAAAGGGTTACAAAACTATGCATGCCCTTTGATCTGGCACTACCACTGCTGGGTGGATATCCAAAAATGGGATAGGAATATCTATTTGTAGAAAAATATATACAGCAGCTCTTTTTGTGGTCACTAAGAATCAAAAATTTGAAAGAATGTTCATCAATTGGAGAATGGCTAAACAAGCTGTGGTGTATGATTGTAATGGAATATTATTGTGCTATAAGAAGGACAAGCAGGATGATTTCAGAAAATCCTGGAAAAACTTACGTGAAACTGTTGCAAAGTAAAGTGAACAGAACATTATACATAGTAAAGCAATACTGTTTAATGAAGAACTGTGAATGACTCAGCAATACAATGATCCAAGATAATTCCAAAGGACTAATGATGAAGCATACCGTCTGCCACTGGACAAAGAACTGATACCATTTGAATACATTTTCATTTCATTCTTTTCTCTTTTATTCAAGTCTTACTTATTACAAAATGAGTAATATGGAAATGTTTTACATGATTGTATATATATATATATATATATATATATATATATATATATATATATATATATATATATATATAGCCTATATCTGCTTACCTTCCCAGGGAGCAGGGAGGAAAAGACAGAAGAAGAGATAGAATTTGGAATTCAAACATGTTTCAAAAGTGTTAAAAATATTTTAACATGTAACTGAGGGAAAATAAAACATATAATAAAATAGAGAGGAATAGAGATGAGAAGAATCATCATGGATAATTAGTATTCTATTTTATATTCAAATGCTCTATTAATACTGAAAAAAGAGGAAATTAGTAAAGAAAAAAGGAAAGGGTCCTGATGATCATAATTCCATACAAAAGTTTAACTCATTTAATGCAAACATCACATTGAGAAGGCCAAAAGATCCCAGAAACCATCTGCAACAATAAACAAATCATCTCTTTAAATGGAAATTTATAGCAGCCAAGGAAAACATTGATTTAGGATAAAAAATCCACTTACAAAATATGACAAAGGAGGAAGATTGAAGATTACAAGCATTATCACCTTATGAAACAATCTAGAGTTATGACAAAGGAGGAAGATTGAAGATTACAAGCATTATCACCTTATGAAACAATCTAGAGTTATAGAGAGGGGGTGTGTTTGTCCTTCGTCTGCCATCAGAGAAATAATGACATGACTTGCACTTTGTTTTGAGTGAGGAAGGGCTGTGCAGGTCACCAGCCTCACTTCTCCTCCAGAGCCATCTGGATCCAGTAACCAGATATCTATCAGGATGACTGGAGATAACGAGGATGAGGCAATTGGGGCCAAGTGACTTGCCCAAGGTCACACAGCTAGTGAGTGTCAAGTATCTAAGGTAAGATTTGAACTCAGGTCCTCCTGACTCCTGCACTGGTGCTCTATCCACTGCACCACCTAGCTGTCCCTGTAGAAAAGCTGTAAAATCAACAGAAAGCTTAGCAGGAGATCCAGATGGGTCAAATCTTGGAGAACAAAGAAGAGATGAAAAATAGAATAAAACTACTGGAAATGTTATAGTGATATGTTATTATTATTTATGGCAGTAGAACAACCACTTTTGAACTCAGTTCCTCTTATGTTGTATGGAGAAATGGAAAAGGCACTTCAGAAAATGAAGACAGGAATAAGACCAAAGTATTGAGGTTTGTTTTTAATTTCCAGACTTGTGATAGTGAACTCCCAGGGAGAAAATTTCCCTACCTGTACAGGTAACTGTTCTGTAGCTTGTAGTCTTGGACAGTTTTTTAGTCTACTGAGAATTTAAAGGCTTGGCTGGAGTAGTAAAGGGAAAACTGGGTTTTGAACTTAGTTTCTCTGAAAATAAATCTATCATGCTTCCCATTGCCTTAGGCATTTGGATTAGAGGATCATGAAGATTTCTTCCATCTCTAGAAAAATTATTTCTAAGGATAATGAGTAATGGGAAAAGTACTAATTTTTATTAATTTTTTATTAATATCATCATTGTTACAGGTAGAATTTATATTGCACTTTACTTTTCAAAAAACATTTTATGAATGTCTTCTCATTTGATTCTCATCACTCCGAGAGATAAATGCTCTTATTATCTACCTGTCTGCTGTGATGGTGTCCTAGAATGTGGCTACAAGTCATGCTAGTTTCTTGGAGCCACAGGTGAGAGTTGGATGACTCCGGTGGCCACTACAGGTGGATGAGTATCCCTGAAAAGAGCTTAGCAAACCTTTATAACAGAGGTGCTAGTCGTTGTGAACATCCCATACACCAGGTTAAGGGTAACCCACTGGCTTAAAATCTGTTGATTGATTAGGGTAATGTCTACCCCAAGCATATGAAAATCTTACCCAACAGAATGGACAAATAAGAACCATTTGTTGCAATAGTCATAAAGGCGGCAGGCATGGAGCACTTAGAGTCTGGTTAGGCAACAAAGATCACTCCAGCTGAGCCCTCTTGACTTTAATCCTGCCATTGGACTTTAATGACCCGGGAAGAGAGAGTGCTGATGACTTTGCACAACTGTACCTAACTTAAATCCAATTCATTCCCAAGTCAAGATATCACCCATGAGGTCATCGGTCCACCTCACAAATAAAGGACAAAAAATTACTGTTATTATTCCTATTTTATAGCTGAGGAAATTGAAGTAAATGTTAACTGACTTGTCCAAGGTTACACAGTAAGTAAGTGTCTGAGGCTGGATTTGAACTCAGATCTTTCTAACTCCAGACCCAGTGCTCTATCCACTGTGCAACCTTGATGCCTTACAAGTTAGTTTCAGTTATTGGTTCACATATTCAGTCATATATTTGACTTAAAGGTATAAGCAATACAAAATGTAACTCTGTCATTTGGTGATTATTTTGAAAGTCATTTCCATTTAAATAAAGTCCTCAAGATTATCCTCTTTGGAGAAGACTCTGGGGCAAATGCACAGAGACTCAAAAATAATGAAATCGACAACAAATTATAAAAGATAAACCTGCACAAGAAACGCCAAATTTATTTTTAGTGTCTATTTCCCAGAGCATGACATATAGTTTAATAGTCAGTTCATTAGATCCATCAGTATATTTATGTTGGATAAACACTGAAGATGGATAATGACCAGGCCTCAAAACTGAATGACAGGAAGAAACCAAGCTAAACTGAATTTGAGGAACATTATAGTGCTTTCAAAGATTAAAAAACTGTTCCCCAACTATTCCACCAGAAGTTTTAAAAACTAATATTCTTCCAATGGAATTTCATACCTGAGAATCATGGAACACAATGTCCTAAAAATTAAAAGTAAAAGTTTAACCTAAATTGTGTAAGTAAGCTGGAGAATATTATTAATTCTAACTTGTATGTATACAATTTATGGTGAAATGTTCTACAGGGGCCATCATGCTCAGATAATACCTGCCTGGTGTTAGCTCGTTTCTTAGAAGCCACTCTCTTTCCCATGTGACTTTTAGGACTAGTTCAAAATAGTCAACATACTTCACAACTAGAAAGAGGAAAGGGGCCGCAAGTGCCCAGTACTTTGCTTTCTTATAATTCTTGAGTTATCAGCTCTTCTGTCTTGCCAGTTAATTAGGGGATTCTTTGTGATCACATAGTACAAATTTCTGACCATATTCAATAGATAGGAATACACTGCCCTTATCCCCCACCCCCAAAAGAGGAAAGCAGACTTAGCTGCTGAAGTTATAAGAAGAAAGAACTGAAGTTGATGGGTCTCTCATAGTTCTTCCAATCTTTTGAAGTTCTCAAGGTCATAATCTGAACCATTCTGTCTTCAATGCTCTTTAATCTAAGATAATGGAAGGGGAAATATAACAGATACATGGCCACTAAGTCAAAAGGAGGACTGTTTGATCTTCTCTCTAACCAGGAGGCCCATAGCAGTTCTTCCTCACTCAAAAGATGCCAGGGGAAGAACTAGCCATCATGAATGCACTTTATATACAAGCACACTCACTAAGAAGCCAGTTAAAAGCTTGTTCATCACCATAGCCAGCCAAAAGAAAATGATCAGTATACCTATGTGTGCTGTGTATTAGGGATAAGTTCTTTCATTAAAAGTGACTGTTCTGATTTTTCAGTCTCGCTCAGAAGACCTCACTCAGAAGAACTCAGAGAACAATTTCCATTGAGAAGAGAAAAAATTATTTAAGAAAAGGTTCTTATAAGTTTAAACTTTAGAAAAGAAATATGTTAAAAATCTAACTAGTGCACTGCTGCTTTCACCATAATATTTACTCAATGCAGCTTCTAAAGATGTGACAGTAGATGTATAAAGATATATTTAAAATGGACAGGAACATAATCAATGATCACTTTTACTTGCTTTATCAGATTAAAGAAAAATTAAGAAAATTGGAAAATTTTAATCAAATAAAATTATTGCCCCCCTTTTTTTTGTTAGTTTGTTAACTACTCTTTTCTCACCACACATTTAATCAGTTTCCAAGTCCTGTTTTGTTTGCCCTTGCAAGGTCTCTTGTATCTTTGGTCTTCCATTCATTCTGCCAGAATTCTATTTGAGACCCCTAGTACCTAATGCTGAGATTATCACGGCCCTAGTTATTATTTGTTTTTATTTCATTAAATAATTTTGCTTGCAGATTTGTTTTCCTTGACTTGTTCATCTCTTCCTTTTCCTTACCTCCCATATTAAAGTAGATGTTAATTCATATTTTGCTTCATTTTTTGTATCTCAAATGTCTATTCTTGTTTTTTCTTATATAGTGCCCCATTCTAGGTCAGTCCTTTAATATCTGATGCTGAGGCTATTATAGTGATGCCAATCTCTGCCACCGAAAATCTATAGTGTACCCTGCTTCCTAAAATTAACTAGTAGACTTTGCTTATGTCACACCCATGCTCAAAATATTTAATGATTCCTCTTTTTCTAATAATATATGTATCCTGTGGTTCAAAGATGGTAAATTTGCATAAAACTCTTTTCATTGGTAGAGATGTTCTATGAGAGATGCCAGATCTTTCCTCTTAAAGAAATCGCAAGGTATAAGCTTTCTTCAATGAGAAGTTCCTGGAGAGAGACAGAGAAAGAGAAATACAGAGAGACAGAGGAGATAGGCAGACAGAGACAGAAAGAAATAAAAACACGCAGAGAGACAAAAACAGAAACACAGGGAGACAGAGACAGGAACAGACAGAAATAAAGAGGTGGGTGGAGGGACAAAGGAAAAGAAAGACAGATAGATAACACTTCAGGAAATGGGCAGACTTGAAGAGGAGCTGTTGTCTCAAAATCTTCCTGATTTCCAACTTTCCACAGTAGAAACTTCAGGGAATTTTAATTTAGGTGACATCGAGGTGTTCACACAGCCATAGCCTCAATCATGATATGCACATTTCCTCATTGTCCAGAGACCAATGAAATAAGCAACAATCTCACCGTGTCTGATTTCATGCAACAAGAAGTCACCCACTAACATTGATTTTCTCCTCTAACTGGACCCAAGTGCTTAAGTAATGTCAATCAAGTTTTGGTTTATTTTGTTTTGCTTTTTAAAGTTTTAGCAAAGAACCAAGAATTTTGTTGATTGTGTGATTAAGGTTGTAGATGGGTGGTTGCAATTTTTCAAAGGCCCAGATTTTATAAAATAATGAAGAGGAAGCATTCTTAGTTGATCCTTGTGCCATGTGAGTTTTTCTCACTTGATAATGTGTTATACCTCAAGGCACTGAAGAAATTGAATTAACATCTGGATTCACACTGTTAAAGAGGAACACATAGAATTGATGAACCACCTTTTGCATTTTAGAAATATTATTCTTGGGTATCTCCCAAAGGACTTCTTTCAAGGGGTTCAGGAAAGTTAGAGGAAATGAATTTTCACTGAGTCATGACCTCCTATAACAATGCTATTGAAGCAGAGAAATTTTAATCATTAAATTGAGAATTTGCATGAGTTATTTTCAACATCTCTCTAGGAGCTGATCTGTTTTATTTGAGCACCTAGCAAACCTTCAGAAAAAGGAGTAGTCTTCAAAGAAAAGCAAAAAATTACACTGCCTTTTTAAAATTGAGAAGGTGTTTCCCAGAAAAAATTACATGAATAAAGAGAACTATTCATGAGGTTAATAACAGTGTCTTTTATGCTTTCAATTTGAAAGTAAAAATTGCAAGTAATTAACACAGATACTTTTAGAAAATTTTAAGTTGCTTCTATTTTTAGGATTTTTTTCTCCATATATTAGTATAATGTATTAGGACTTACTTTAATAAACGGCCCTAGAAAAGTAGAGTAGAAAGAGTATCAGTCTTGGAGTCAGTGTAATAGATAGGTTACTGGATTTAGGCTCAAATGCAAATTCAAGTCATCATTACTAGATGTGTTACCTTAAGCAAGTCATTGAACAGCTCTAAATATCCCCATCAGTAAAATGAGAAGGTTAATCCTACACCCTCTATGGTCCTTCCAAGTCCAAACATATGACCAAGAGAATGAGAGCACATGAGATTAATAAATGAGATTTTATATACATGTATATACATATATATACATATACACATATATACATATACATATATATACATATAAATGCAAACACATATACAAATCTATATGTATTGTGTATATATGTGTGTATACACATGCATACACACATGTATATGTGCATGTATGTTTCTATGTATAAGTGAATAAGACGTGTTCTTCTATCATCTTCAACATTTTTACTGTGACTGAGACCCTTCAATGAGAACACCTCACTACTACCTCCCAAGAGAATAATCTGTTTTGGGATAGATTTAAACATGCCTTTAAATTTGTTTATATCAATTCTAAATCTGTATCTGTGCATCATAAACTCATTCTTGGCCCTCTGGGGACAAGTTAAATTTTTCTTCTGGACAAAATGATATAAAGAGATAATATTTTAAAGTGCTTTGAAAACCTTAAATGCTCTCTAAAGGTTAGCAATCATCCTCATCTTTAGCAGTACAGGCATGTCTCATTTTATTGCACTTCACTTTATTGTGTTTTGCAGATATTTCTGCATTTTTATTTTTTATGAATTGGAACCCTACTTTGGGTAAGTCTCTCAGGGCTATTTTTCCCAAACTTTCTCACAATGTGTCTCTGTGTCACATTTTGATAATTCTAGCAATATTTCACACTTTTTCATTATTATTCTGTTTTGGTGATCTGTGATCAATGATCTTTTATATGAATATAATTATTTGGGGATGTCACAAACTGTGCCTATATAAGATATTGAATTTAATTGGTAAAAGTTCTGAGTGTTCTGACTGTTCCACTGAAGGGCAGTTCCCAGTCTTTCTTCCATTCCTCTCCTCCTATTCCCCGAGACACAACAATATTGAAACCAGGCAATAATATCCTTACAATGGCTAAATGTTCAGTTGAAAGAGTCAGTCTATAGGACAAACTTCATTATTGTCTTATTTTAAGAAATTGCCACAATCACTCCAGTCTTCAGTAACCACCATCCTCATCAGTCAGCAGCCTCAGCGTTAAGGCAAGACTCTCCACTAGCAAAAAGATTATGTCTCACGGAAGGCTCAGATGATGGTTAACATTTTTTTTTGGCAATAAAGTTCTTTTGAATTAAGGTATATGTTGTTCTTTAGACATACTACGTTAAGTGTTTAGACATACTACTTAATTGACCACAGTATGGTGTAAACATAATTTTTACATGCACAGGGAAACCAAAAAATTCATGTGATTTCTTTGATTGTGAAAATTGTTTTATTGTGGTCTGAAACTGAACCAGCAATATCTCTTAGACAGTAGTAGCAGTCAGAGTAATAGTAGCAGTAGCAGTAGCAGTAGCAGTGATAGCAACAATTGAAGGAGGAAGATACCCATGTATCCAAGATGTTCTATGTTCCATGAAAAGAATCAAGTCTGTCTCTCTCTCTCTCTCTCTCTCTCTCTCTCTCTCTCTCTCTCTCTCTCTCTCTCTCTCTCTCTCTCTCCTCCCACCTTCATTCACTTCATACATTCTGGGTGTTCCTTTGGGTTGTTATTCCAATTTAAATAGACTGTTCTTAAAATTTGTGGTTGTTTATTTTTTTTTTTTAGGAAAAGGAAGAAGAGGGAAAGATAAAGAAACAAAGATGAGGAGATGTAGGAAATAGGAAATAAGAAGCTAACAAAGAGGAAAAGGACAGAAAAATAATAAAAGGCACATATGAAAGAAAAAGGAGAATGAGGAGGACAGGTTGAGTGTTCTTCAAATCTTTACTATGGCTCTTTACTTTCCTAAATTTGTACATCAGGTCCCCCTTAAATGATTTTTTTTCTTTCTTAAGTATCCATAACAAACATCAAAGTTATATACATTAATCCACTTCTTATTGTGTGAAATACCCAGTCTACCTTCCTTCCAAAAGTCATTTTGAAATTTTCTAAATTATTTTTTCTCCCTTTGTGGTAAAACAGTAGAAAAACAGCAATGAAAGACTGGGACGTAATAGATAGAAAATGAGCATGATTTCAAATCCTGCTTACAGTACATATTGTTTGTGTGATCTGAGCAAGCCATTTAACTCCTCAGAGCTCTAGGCATCTCTCTAACTTGCAGAGAAGGCACAAACCTACAGTGGTGGAGAGATCTTTCTTACCTGCCAGCTCACTATATCACTGAAATTATAGGACCAATCTCTCTATTCATTCTAGAAAATGCATCTCTTTGTAACTGCTAAGTGATCTTTCTACTATACCACTTTGCCTAGGTCATATTCCATTAACAGGGAAAAGAAGAAATCTTTCTTCTGATAGAGAAGTCATTGGTTTGTCTAGACTAAAATGAGAAGCAGGTGGCTGAGCTAGAGGGTACCTGTGAACATGAACATCAGTTTACAGATTTTACACACACACACACAAAACACAAACCTGCATGCATATGTGGTGGCAGGGATTCCTAGATTGTATCTTCAACCTCCAACCCCTTACACACACCACCATCTTTTGTCAAATTAATTGATCAATCCATTAAATAAACATAGTTTGTAGACTACTCTCTGTTTAATTGTAATTTAGTATGATGCATTTGCCATTTTTGTTGCACATATGTTATGTATTTTCAGTTTTTAAATTTTATGAATATTTGCAGAGCTGACAACTTTTCAAGTAAAAAAAAGTCTTTAAAGTAAAGAAAAGGAAGCAACTGAGAGACCCTCATTTAAGAAAAGTATGTACCATTGCTAAAGTGCCCAATCTCAAGGTTTCCTACTATTTAACCCTTACTTTGCTGAAGGCCTTGAAAGTTATTGTTCAAAATACCAAATACCGATTTGAACTTGACAAAGTATTCATCAATTGTGTTTGTCCAGGAATGGAGGCCAGCAGAATAGATGACAATCATTTTGCACAGAGATTATGGGATTTGTATATTTTATGAGTAAACTGGGAAAGTGCACACAAAAAAATCTTTATAATTATAAGACTTGTCACAAATCAACAACTTTGGAAATCAAAAGTCCTAGTCAATGCTCAATTTAATGTTTTAAGCAAGTGTCCAAAGTTACTGGCATTTGGGATGGTAACCAGGGACATGTCGCTGTGATTAAAAATAAGAATTAACTGGACAAGGTACAGAACCCATTACTACCTCCTTTAATAATTTACATTTCAATTTTCATAAACTTCAACTAAGACCCAGTTCTATTAAAGAGCCAAGCTCTGATATTCTATGCTTCCAATATCAGAACAAGACTGTGTCCTAGCATTTATCAGAGTAACAGTGGAATACCATATATAATATATATATATATATGTACATTATGTACATATATATGCATATATACATATATGGTATATATGCACATACATATATAAAATATCATAGCAACATATGGCATCCTAGAGTTCATTGATGTTTAATAAGGAAATGGTTTCTTATAAGACTAGCTTCAAAATTAATGGTTGTAGAGCGAATCAGTTATATTTTCTAAGGATTTGCATGTGTAAAACACATGGCAAAGCAATGGAGAATTAAGGTATGAACTTTCTTGGGAAAAACTAGGGGAAAAAAAGAAAATCTGCATTCCAGATAAATTCTGGGAATATAAAGGAAGGCAAAAACTGTAATACACTGGCATTTATGATGCATGATTTCATAGGAGCTTATTTATGAATAAAATAAACAATTTCTTCATGTAAACAATATACATATCTACAAAATTTGAGATAGTTTGCTTTCTTGTAAGACTTTGGAATTTTCTTTCAAAATATATGGTCCATAACATGCTTGAGAGAGATGAATATCATACAGATGAATCACTAAATTAAAAAGCATTTAATTCCATACTATGTGCCAATCTTATGACGACAAAAAAGAATCAAGCATTCTCTGCTCTAAAGTAGTTTATATTCATATATGGACACAAATTTACAAATAAGTGAATACAGCATGAACATAAGATATATGTAACATTTTATACACCAGATAATATATATGTTTTATGGAAGTATTTAACAGATTAAAAATGTAATACATTTATAAGATTATATAAAATTAAATAAAGGAGCAAAATTAAAAAAAGAAAAAAACAAAGGGGCCACTAGCTCTGGGAACCTCAGGGCTGCAAGGGGAAGATATTGCTTTAAGTTAGTCTTGACAGAAGAGAGAATTCAATTATATGAGGTGGACCTAAAGAGGGAGTGTATTCTAAGCATGATGGATGGCCAGTGCTAAGGCAATGATGCAGGAGATGGTATGAGATGTGTGAGAATGGAGTTTGGCTGGATTCCAGATTGCAGGGAAGTGATTAATGTATAATGAGAATGAAAAGATATTTGGAGATCAGATCATGAAGGTTATGAAAGGGCAAATGGAGGAATTTCTATTTTATCCTAGGGACAATAGGAAGTCAATAGAGTTTATTGAGTATGAGAGTGACATTATCAGATGTGTCTTTATGGAAAATCGCTTCGTTGTGTGAAGGATATATTGGACACCTCAGGCAGAGAAACTAAATAGGGTTACAGTAGTGTAGGACATAGGTGATGGGCGCCTGAAATGAAAAGAAGGCAATTTTATGAGGACTGAGAAAGGAAAAATGGAGAGGTTTGGCATAGTTGATAAGACAATGGATTTGAAATAACGATCTGGGTTTAAATTTTGTCTCAAATGCTTAATATCTATATGTATGGGCAAGTTAATTAATCTCACTATGCCTCAGTTTCCTCATATGTAAAATGAAGGTGTTGGACCTGATGGCAAAGAAGAAAAAGGAGCAGCAGTAGCAGTAGTAGCAGTAGTAGTTCTGGTAAAAGAAGCAGCAGTAGAAATAGAAGTGGCAAAATAAGGAGGAGGAGGAGGAAAAGGAGAACTAACAGCAATAATAAGACCAGCAGCTGCAGTAGGGAGTGGTAGTAGTTCGTAATAGCTGTGGTAAAGTGGAGGTGAAGTGATAGTGTTTCTGGTGGTGATGGTAGTAGTAGTAGTAGTAGTAATGGAGCAGTAGCACCAACAGCAGTTGCAATAATGGTGGTAGTGGTGGTTGTGGTTAGCAGTGGTCCTAGTAGTAGTGCCATCAATATTCCCATTGTATAGATGAAGAAACTGAGACACAGGGAGTTTAAATACTTTTCCCACAGACACAGATCTAGTAAGCCTCTGAGGCAGAATTTGAATTCAGGTCTTCCTGACTTCATGCCCTATGCTCAATTGACTGAACTAAATGTTTAAACTGTGACTGAATGGATGAAGGAAAGATTCTGTTAGGCAGATTTCGGTGGGGATAGTCAAGCTACACTGAGTTCACTTATCATTTCTAGGCTGGTGATCACCTTAGCCCCAGTGCTAAATGCTGCTTCTGCATCAGTTGCTACCTGTTATATATTTTCATCTGGATAGAAATTTCAAGATCAGAAAATCGAAAAGTAATCTCATTATCATTTCCCCCTAAGTCTACCTCTCCTCCAAACTTCCCTTTCACATTTCTATTAAGGATACCACTACTCTTCCAATTACCTAATTTCTCAATCTCAGAGAACTTCTCAACTCTGTTACACATAGATAGACAGGTAGATAGACAGATACTGATATAGATGTGCATCTATATATCTCTTCATCTATAGATGTAGATATGTAGGTGTATGTCTATATCTATATGTCATTAGCTTAACATTTAAAGCCCTTAACAATCTAGCTCCAGTACATTTCCAGGTTTATTCACCTTCATACATTCTATGTTCTACTTTATGCTCCCCAAATTCATCATTTCAACTACTACACTTCAAGATTTTACACACAATATTTTGCCCATGTTCTGGAATGCACTCCTTTATTACTTTTACATTTTAGAATCTCTAGTTCCCTCCAAAGAATACCCTCTGGGAATTCCTCCAGTCACTAATGATTTCACCTTCCTCAAATTATCATGTATATGCTTCCCAATTTGACTCCTGTGTTTCACCAATACAATATAAGCTGCTTGAGGGCAGGTACCATTTTTTCATTTTATCTCTGAATCCCTCACTCCTTGTATATATTAGGGGCTGAATAAATGTTGTTACCAACACCCACAGAATGTGCTCATTTGTAGGGAACTGGACTGAATTGCATTACTAGATAAAAGGATTCCATTAGATATAGTCCCTGCCCTCATAAAGATACCAATTTATTATGGCAATTATGCATTATGTGGAAGTACTTACTACCTTCCAATTAACCAAAACCAGCTAATTTAGTTTCATTTCCATTAGTGATAAGTATTATTTTCAGTGAAAAGTTTTAGAACCCACCTTAAAAGAACCTACCTAAGAAAATAAAAAAATAAAAATCATCCATTCTTTCATTTATTCTGAGCTTGAACTGAATCTCCCAAGTTCAAAACCTTGGCCTTTTCTTTGACTTCTTTTTGATTCCCCTTTCATATATAGTCATTGACCAGACCCTGTAAATTCTACTCTCAGGAAATTGCCCCCACCTGACCCTTCTTTTCTCTTACGAAGTCCCTGACATGGCCTCCATTACCATCCACCTGAACAATTGCAACAGCCTCCAAACTGGCTTTTGTCCTTATACCATCTCCTGCTTCATACTGCTGCTTTACTCAACATCCTTCTACATAAATCTGGTCAAGTTACTTCTCTGTTGAAAACCCAGCAGTGTCAGGTTCATATGAAGTCCTTATCATCCAAAGCCCTCCATGGTACTTCACCATATTAACTCTTCCAGGCTTATTTCAATTCTATTTCAGATTTTATACGTTCCTGCCCAACTGGAATACATATATAGTCTCTGTAATATAATAATAGTGATGACAAAAAGTATATAAGCATATAATATTTATAAAGTCGCTTAAACTTAAAAAGAATTTATATATACATTTTATATATATAATATATCATTTGAACATTCCTAGAGGAATATAGGATAATATACAGGAACCATTATCCCCACCTTACATATGAGAAAAATTGAGACTCAGAGATGTTCAGTAATTTATCCCTGGTATTATTGTTAATAAATACAAAAGGAGTAATTTGAACCTAGGACTTCCTAAGGGATGAATGCTTTTCCATTCACTTTGTCACTTCACCCTCCAAACTATAAATCGTTTTCACATTTCCTTCAATACAACCCTAGACCCTTTGGTCTGACCACTTGCCTTTCCCTTATTTCTCAAGTACCACTGGCCTTTCCATCTACCCAGCAGCTGAAACCTCCTGTGTATGTTATCTTTCCAAATTAGAGTGTGACCTCACTGAGGAAAGATCTGTGTCCTTTTTTATTCGTATTCCCCAAGTTACCAGAGAGTGCTTTGAACATAATAAGAACTAAATAAAGATGTTTTCATTCTTTCATTCATTCATGCATGCATGCATACATGTCCACATGTTCTTATTTATTCTAGTCATGTTTCTAATTTGCCCTTGGGGGCAAAGCCAGAGGATGTAATTCCTCTTCATGTGACAGTCCTTCAAATGTTTGAAGATCTAGAACTGTATTGGAATCATTGGAAATTGTCACCTATTTGTTTAAATGGAGAAGGAAAAGTGGAATAACTCACCTAGTTCCAATTAAGACAGGAGTCCCTAAAAGATTCATGCATTTAAGGCAGTCCTGAATAACCTTTGGCCCTTGGGCCACTTGGCCCTCAGGACAATTGCAGCATGCCAAAGGATTGTGGACTATCTGCAGAATACCTAGAGGAAAACTTCCTTTGTATGTAAAGGAAATTCTTTGGCAGGCCTAAGGTTGTGATTTAAGGAGTGAGGAGTCCTATCATGACTTTGAAGGAAACTTTGTCTTGAAGTTACTATACCCAAGCAAAGTGGGGGGTTAGGTTGAGAGAGGTGGCTCTCTATCCATTATATCACACTCCCCTTATGTTCTGAATATTATAGATAGACAAACAGACAAACAGATGGATGGATAGATAGATGGATGGATGGAGATACATAGATATGGATGTATCCATGTGTATGTTTGTATAGCTGTATATATGTATGCACATGTACACATATATAGTCATGCCTTTGTGAATATATGGATATATGTATATATACACACACACATACATATATACATATTTATACCTTTATCTAAAGATTATTAAAGCCTGTGATCAGCCATGTAGGGGCTGATCCTTTCAAGGGAGTAAACCATGGGGTCACCTGAAAAGTACTGTCATTACCTAAAGTAAGCAGCTTTATCAATACTTCCTACTGTTCCCATATATCCCCCAAGACTAATTCAATATTCAAATTGCTACTCAGAACCCTTATTATGGCTTCAGTATTACTTTCGTGAGTGTTCCAATAACTGGTCTGCTGACTCTGTCTCCTTATTGGTGGTTTGCTGATTCCAGCTATAATTTTCCATCTGGCTGCTGTTATCAATCTAAAGAAGGCAGCTCTTTTGAAGTGACAATGCTTTCCATAGAATTTATAATTTGTACTGATTGAGAACTTCATTGAAACACGGAGACATCTTATTTTGCTACAAAAATAAAAAAGTTCACAGCAAATAAAAATACAGGAAAATATCATTCATCTGGAATAACTTCTTTAACTGTCATTATTAAACAAGGACTATAGTTGAGAAAAAACAAAGATTGATTTATTTTTGCCCTCTGTGTGGTCCATTTGACCTTTTACCCAAGAGTCAATTGAGAATTCCAGAGCTTGTTTGTATACACCACACTTCATAGAGAAAAGATGACTTTCCAGAGTCAGATTTTTTGCTAAGTAGATTTTAGGAAATTGTAAAGATCCCTTAATGACCCTGAATTTCTCCCGGTAACAAAGGGCCAACTTTTTGACATCAATATTCTGCCTGTGCTTTTATATGGTGGCGAGGGATGGATTATTGCTGTACTGTAGATGGCTTTTGAGCTATATGTCTGCATGTCTGGCCCTATGAGTTCATCAAACCTGGCTTTTATGTGACAGTTGAAGGAATTGAGGCTCAGAGAGGTTTGACTAGTGTGACAGAACTAGTAAGCACCTGATTTAGGATTTGCACCTAAGTCTTCCTGATTCTAAATTCAGCATTCTTTCAATCATTCATACCAAGCAGTACTTTTGTGTAGCCACAAGCCTTTGGTTATATTCTCATATTCACCTGCAGTCTTCAATTATATCTAGAGTTACCCTAAAGACAAAGTGTTGGCAAGGAAAGTGTCAAGACTGGAAGACCTTCCTGGATTGAGAGAAGTACAAGATTCAGCAAAATCACATATCTCAAACATATACATTTTTACAAGTCCCTTAAGTAAGACCTTTCTTTAAGTTGCACCTTTTGTTGATGTTCTCCAAGAGAGTACTTAGACCTGAATTATGGCATGTCGGGTTTGCTTTCTAAGTTGCAGAAAAACTGCACACTTTAATTAAATTTTAAATGTCCACCAGGAACAATAATATTATATGAGACATAGCCAATCACTTTCTTGGATCCACTGTAATTACCTACTAGTGCTACTTTTTCTTTCAAGTAATCGAGAAAGAAAAAAGAAAGTGTAAATGAGAATGTTCAAGTATATATTCTTGCTCATTTACAAACCAGGTTACCACTAACATGTATATTTAAAATACTTTAGCACATCTAGTAACGTGGTTGTTTCTTTTGCTATATATATCATTCCTGAATCTTACATGAGGAAAGCATTTCTCCTGGACTTAAAGAAAGCACCAATAAAATAGAGGACTTTGCACATGTTTTTGTTGTTGCTGCTACTGCTGTTCAGTACAATTCTATATCAAATAAAGATATTCTGTGTATTTTGAAAAGAGGAATTTGATTCCCCCCTGAAACTGTTCCTTCCAATGGAGGCAGCATGGTTTAACCTAAAACAGAGGTATATACTAGAAAAGTCAATCAGGACTTTGACCCAAGGCATTGAGATCTGGGGTTATTCCAAAACTTCTGTCTGCCCTACAAATTGCTGTCCCTCTCAATCTCTCTGCCCTTTGGTTATCTTCCCCAGCATTTCTTCACCATCACATGTGTATTCCAGAGTTCAACTCACCGTGACACCTGTGGGTTCCAATCCCATCATTACTGAATACCCATTCGACTTTACTTTGTGTTGTCTCATTTCCTTTTCCAGCTCATTTTACAAATGAGGAAACTGAAGCAAACAGTGTTAAATGACCTGTTATCCAGGGTCACAGAACAAATAAATTTCTGAGGCCTTATTTGGACTCAGAAAGATGAGTTTTTCAGACTTCAGGCCCAGGCCTCTATCCATTGTACAACCTAGCTGGAAAAGGAAATGACAAACCATAGCAGTGTATTTGCCAAGAAAACTCCAAATGGGGATACAAAGAGTTGGACAGAATGATTAAAAATTTAAAAAATAATGCCTGAACAGCAGCAACAAAAGAATTCCCATTGTAGGTACTGCTTCAGTAGAATAATTGGGAATAATTCACCTTAGGCAACTCATGTCTGCTTGCCTCAGTTTCATCATCTGTAAAATGGAAAAGATAGATCAGGTGACTTCTAAGGTCTCTTCTAGCTTCTTCTGTGAAAACTGTATAGATTCTACTGGAAAGCTGAACTACCCTATTATAAAAAATAAAAAGGAGTAGGGTTGAGGCCCATATTCATCAATCTGTTCACATTACAAAAAGCTACCACCTGGAAGAAAGCTCTTCTGGTCTAATCTTGGCTCAGATCCTCCTGACCTCACAGCTCATTTCATGGCTTTATCCTTATCCTAGAACTCCTACTGAAGTTGGAGTCAGTCAGGACGGTTTAGGCAGGTGTCCATTGCAAATAGCTGGGTTTGTGGCAGATAGAAGTAATTGTTTGCTGCACAGGGGCTTGTTGAGTGGCCAAGATTGCTGGTGGAAAGAATTCAAGCAGCAGAGCATAAGCTGAAGGAGTTCTCACCACAGGGCAGAAGAGAGTACATGATAAAAAGATAGCAAATAATGGGCTTTCAAAGTGCAAGTCATTTTGTTATATGGAGTCAATATAGCTACAGGAGTTTGAACAAGGATTAAAAAACAACATCATCCCCCTGTAAAGGACATCAAGGCTTCTCTGGAAGAGCTCCAATGATAGAGAGTACATTACCTATTCAAATGACACAATCTAAATCTGAATGCCTCCATGTAAATAGAACAATTCTGGTTTTTATCCCCCATGGCAGTCCTTTAAGGAGGAGAATGTTCTCTGATCATGTTCCATGTTATAGTTTCTCCTTTATGGGTTAAACATTTGCAGTTCTTTCTATTGATGTTAATTTGATCCAATTCTGAGTTCACTTACCATCCTGGTAATCCTGCAGACTTATTCCTATCTGACTAGAATTTCAGATGCAAAGGAGAAGCTATAACATGTTCTAACATTCTAGAATTTATCCTAATGTGAAGTTTCAGAACTATCACATTCCAAAATTGGTCTATACAAGGAGGGAGATAATTGGACCATTATAGTCCTTGCTCAGGACATTACTTTTCTCTTAATGAAGCCTAAGATTATGTTTTTGTTTGTTTTTTTCTTACATATTAACACTGATTCATAACAAGTTTTCAACCACAGCCCTGGTCTTTTCATGTAAAGTAATTTCCTTTTAAAATTTAATTAATTTTTGAAACTTTCCCTGATATTTTTTTGGTTTTATAAGATTTTATTTCAAAATATATTCCCCCCTGGTCCCCTCCTCAACAGTTAGTTATTCCTTATAATTGATAAAATAATAATAAATGGAAAAATGAATGAAAAGAACAAGCAAATAAATGAATAAATGAAAAGAAAAGAATATAAGTTCACTAAAACTAGCCAACACATATCAACTGAATCTGGTGAAATATACAAAGGTCCATTCTCATAGCCCTCTTATCTCTGCTAGGAAATAAGGTAGTTGAATTTTCTCTTCTCTTCTTTGGGGCCACCCTTGGTTATTAAAGTTATGCAGAATTCAGTTCCATCTCTTTTTGTTCTCTCCATTTACATTGAAATAGTAATCCTGTATACTGTTTTTCCTAGTTCTGCTTTCCATCAATTTATATGTCTTCCAATGCTTCTCTGAATTTTTCATATTCATTTCTTACAGTATAGTAATATTCTCTTACATTCATGTGTTATATGTTTTTTAGCCATTCTCCCTGAGGGCCATCTACTTTGTTGCCAGTTTTTGCTACTACAAAAAGTGCATCTATAGATATTTTGATATAAAGGAGACTTTCTACCTTCACCTTTCTTAATGATTATGCTTAGCAGTGAGATCTTTGAAGCAAGGGGTATGATTCCAAATTGTATTCCAGAATAATTGAATCTATTCATATATGAGATACTTTTAAATAACAATCCATGCATGCTATATAATTAATCAGGTGAGTTTTCTATCTAACTTTAGAAAAATTGTTATTTCTCTTATGTTAATAATTATTTACTGTATTAGGATCAAAGTTTTTCCCCTTCTCTGCTTCCTTATCCAAAAATCAACCTGTATGGGAAACGTTTCTAAAACATTTACGCAGTCAAGATGGTTGAGACCTAATCAAAGACTTACCAAGTTTAGGCTAATGGGTACATTCCTGTTTATTATGTTCACTCAGACAAGTCTGAGAAAACCTGGATCTTCTCTTTTGTCAGAAAGGTGATATTGAAATTAATAAGTCTCTTTGACCAAGATTTAGGTGATCCAAGTCATGTACTGCAAGACTCTCATTGTAATATAGCCCATCTCTCATTTAATTTTTAACTTTAATTTTTTAATAAATCATAGTTGATTACTACCCTCAGAAATGCCTACTCTTCCAAGGGCATATAAACTGTGAACCGACAGCTAATATTAGGTATCTTTGGTCTAAGAGAAAAATGGTAACATGACTATCCTTTTACTAATAAACATGCTAGCATTATTAATAAAAATATTAAATTACCCAGAAATTATATCTATTAAACTTTTTAAAGACCACAAACTGTAGAATTTTACATTTATTCCTATTAAACCTGGCCTTCTCCAGTTCAACCTAACAGTAAATGTTTATTAAATATCTACTATCTGCAAAGTACTGTACTAAGAACTGGAACTACAAAATAAAACATATTGTTTTCCTTCATGGAGCTTACATACTCATTCTACTGTTCCAGTATGTTATTTAACCTAATAGCTTACCCTCTGAGCTTCAGATAGTCTAGAAATTTCAAAGACATGCTATCTATCTTAATGTAAGTCATTTATCAAAATGTCAAACAGAAAGGGATCAAAGGCACAAGCCCATGGCATTCCAGTAAAGACTGAGTGATACCAATCTATTATATGTTCTATTTCTAGAAATGAGTTTTTTAAAGATGCAAATGTTGCAAATCAAAGTCATTCGTTATCCTGATTCAATATCACAGAAGCTTAGAGCTAGAAAGAGAACTAGAGCTAGAAAATCACTTTGTCTAACACCCAAGTTACTCATGCCGGTTTTAGAGGTTAAGGTTTTCTTCTTTTACTATCATTAACGTTTTGTACAAGAGGTGTTATTGTATTATAACGTTTAAAGATTATAGCAAAGTTATAAAAAAAACATTACAAGCAATTTAATTAGCAATATACATAAGTTTTTTATAACTAGAATACTGTGTCCAAGTTGTAAAACATTCTTATCCAAGTAGGATGGACAGTTATAACTAGTTAGGGCTTCAGTCTAGAAGACAATAGCCAGGGTGTCATGCTTCCTTCCCTTAGCAGAATACCAGTTCCTCTGGACCTGTCCACTTCTGTCCCTAGCCTCCAATATGCTATCTCTCCCAACCCCCAGCAAGACTGTGACATCTTTTCCTAGACCTAGATTCACCATCAAGCTTGGGGACCTGTACTACCTTGAGTGCCCAGGAATTGTACTCTATCAATATTAATCACCAAATTCTGCTTCCCTATCCAAGATAGCTGGGTCCTGACTAGTGAGAATAAAGAATATTGTTCATGTATTATTTGAATTTGCACTGCTTATTTCCATTGGGCTGAAACCAATTATCATATTTTATATAATTATAATTTCAAGAAGTATGAATCTGAATAAATGTGACCACTTCTAAGGATTAATGACTCGTAAACTTCACCTATCCTCAGCAATCTGTATGTTCTTCACTTTCTACTGTACCTCTGGAACTTTGCTTAGGTGTTGAAAAACGAACATTCCTTTATCCTAGATCTTTTCCTCAACCACCCTGCCATCTTCTGGTGCTCACTGAAATCTACCTCTCTCCTGTCATGCCTCTTGCCACCCCTTTAGAGGCTGCCTATCCTTTCAGATTTCCTGATGCAGGAGGACAAGGGGAAGGAGTAGTTTGTTCCTTGCTCTCCATTGCCACCTGAGGACATCTCTCTGCCTTGCAACTCTCTGATCAATTGCATTAGCCCTGGCACAGTAAATCCTACATTAGGGTTCTGGACAAACAACAGGACATCCATGGAGTCCAATCCCATCTTTTTTACAAATGAAGGAAAAGAAATGCAGAGAGGTTAAGGTACTCATCCTAGTTCATACCACTATTAAAATAGTTGGGAGTCAAATACAGTTCCTCTGAGTCCAAATATATTTCTTCTTCCATTACAACATATTGCTATCTCTGAATACTCATAATGGTGTTTTTACCACAGAGTGCAGGCCAGTTAAACTGTCTACTAATTTGTCTGTGAAAAGTTGTAACTATGAATGTTCTTAAATGCTCTATAAATACATGCTAGAAGTGTAAGCAATTCAAAACTCAATAATTGAGTTATTTTTGAAAAAATCTAAAACATAATTTGGGAACAAGTTAAAAAAAACACTTGACTAAATCAAGCAAAATAACATAAATCATCAAGGCAGTGAAGGACTGGGGTTTGGGGGGAGCAGAGTTGGCAGATCTCCACACAATCAGTATCGTAAGAAATTACAAAGGTTTTTCAAATAAATATGATGACCTTTAGCTTTATGAAAGTTTTCCACATTCTACTTTTCTTCTGAAAATTCATTTTAAAGTCTGCTAAATCATGAGACCCCTTGGAAATGTGCCAAGTTCTAGCACCCCAAATAGTGGCACTAATCAGAAAAGCAGAATTTTTTGCAATTGCTTGCTGTTTGATTGTTTTCCTCAGATGCTTAAAAAAAGTGATTGAAATGGTTCTGAGGTACAAAACTAATCTTACAATCCCAGGATTCCACTATCTATTTTTTCCTCTCAAGTAGGCATGGTTTCATGAAATTCTCCCAGCGGGAGTTTTTTTTATGGAAATGAGCAGTGCCCCAGACAGTGACTTGAAAATCAGGCCCAAATCCTCAATTGCTGAAAAACTTTTTGATGTGTAGATCTCCTTTAGAGGAGATAACTACAATAAGAATGAGATATGTATGGGAGGAATGATTCAAATCATACTCAAAATGGACCAGTAATGAAATGACAGTTAAAAGTATTGACTACAGCTTGAAATTAAAAGATATTCTGAAGCTAGAGGAACAGTCTTTACTTTTTTTTTAAGTCAAACATACAGCTGCACAGGTACACCTTGATTTCTATATTATAGTCCATATAGCTGACCCAATAGAATCTTGAATTCATGATTTTTGCAAAAAAGTAATGCCAAAGTGGCCAGTGTCATTGGATTGAAGAATCTTGGTAAATAAAATATAAGAAGGCTGGAAAGATTAAGACTATTACATTCTGACTCATTCAATATATAATAGAAAGTCAACATGAATCTGTCCAGAATCTTTGAAAGACATAGTTTTGGGTAAAACTTTCATGTCTTAATTGATTGGAATACCAGTATTTTGTAAGAAGTGAGTGAAATGGTTATTTTAAAGAGATATGGAAAGACATGTATGAACTGGTGCAGAGCAAAATAGAACCAGAAGAACAATTTATACTATAACATCATTTGTATAAATGAATAATTTTGAAGAAATTCATGATTTTATAAAGAATGAAATGAATAGATCTGACAATAGATCCAATGTATGCATTAAAAGCTCTGTAAAAAAAAAACTTTTTAAAGTCATAAGAACCCTGAATGCTTTTACACAGGACTAATGATGAAGTGTTCTATTCATGTCCTGACAGAGTCAATTTAAAAAATGAAGGAAAAAAAACTTTTAAAACTTTTAAAATAGTCTTACAGTTAACCTGCTACTTGGGAACCCCATCCTGAAAATATCTTTTTCATTTTCTCTTCTCTCTCACTTGAAAAGGGTAAAGTTTGTTAAAATTACATTGAGTAAAGCAATTGACTAAAAAAAAAATTATGACAAATGGATTTAGAGAAATTTGGGAGGACTTAAGGACTTAACATATGAATGCACAGTGAAGCAATCAAAACCAGGAAAGCAAAGTATACAAGAATGATACTAACATAAAAAAAATCTTTGAATAACTTATGAGCCATACAATAACAAACCATAATTCCAAAGTATTGATAAAACATTGATGGACTCCACCTAACAGAAAGGTAGTGGACCAAAGATACTGAATGAAACATACATTTTCAGGTATGGATGATGTAAGGTTTATTTTAATTGACTATGCTTTTTTTTGTAAAGGAGATGTTTGTTTGCTTGCTTTAATGTAGGTCACTGAAGAAAGGAGAATGGCTAGAGATAACAATGCACAAATAAATAATATCAATGAAGCATTTTTTTAAGCACAGAAGACAATTGAAGAAAGTTAAAATGGGGACACAAAAAGGCAAAACAGCTATGAAACTAAAACATTCATTCAGTCAATCAACTACAGTGTGTCAGCAACTTTATATATACATATATATATATATATTTATACACACACACACACACATACACACACACACACACACACACACACACACACACATTTATTTATTTATTTATTTTCCTCCCCTCAGTTTTCTGCTTTCCTTTCTGATCTTGGCTACATTTATTTTATTTGTACAAAAAATTTTAATTTACTGTCACCAAAATTATCCATTTTATACCTCACTTTGCTCTTTCTCATTTATTCATATATCGTTCATCTATCCATAAGTCTGATATATAATATGTTCCATGTTATTTACATTTTCTTGTACTATCTTTATATCCAGGTCATATATATCAATTTTAACCTTATCTTGGTAAATTTTTACCAAATAATGAATTCTTATCCCAAAATCTTGTCTTTACATTTTTTAAAATACAAGGTTACTATATATAGATAGATAGATAGATAGATAGATAGATATACTATATATGTATAGTATATCTATCTATATATATATTTGTGCTATAAATTATGTCTGCTCTCTTCCTTTGATCTACCTTTCTATTTCTCAGCCAGTACCAGATAGTTCTGATAATTACTGCCTTATAATATAGTTTAAGATCTAATACTCCTAAACCTTCTTCCTTTACATTTTTTCCCATTTTCCCCTTGATATTCTTGATTTTTGTTCTTCCAGACGAATGTTGTTATTTTTTTTCTAATTCAGAAAAATATTTCTTCAGTAACTCAACTGGCATGGCATTAAGTAAAGAATTAGTTTAGGTCAAATTGTAATTTTTATTACACTGGCACTGCTTGCCCATTAATATTTCTCCAATTATTTAAATGTGATTCAATTTATATAGTAAGGGTTGTGTTTTTTTTTTAATTTTGTTTATGTAGTTCCTGGATTTGTTTTGGCAGGTGTACTAGCAGTTTATGAATCAGAAAAGATTTGAAAAAAGTTTCAGATTCTAAGAGGTTCAGATAAGGAGAGAGATCTTGAGAGTTCTGGTTGGAGAAATTCCCCAACAGTGTGAAAGGGATTAATGTTCAGTAAGTACGGAAAGATTCTATGGCTTCACATGCCAAATAGAGTTTATTTTTGATCCTAAAGTTAAAAATAAATCAGTGGAGATAATTTCTTAGGGGAGTGACATGATTAAATGAGGTATGTTAAGATCATGACTATATAAAGGAAGAATTGGAGAAGAGAGTGACTTAAGGCAAGGAGACTAATTAGAAGGCTCCTGCAATAGTACAACTAGGGGTAGGAAACCTTCAGCTTTGAGGCCACATGTGACCCTCTAGGTATTCAAGTACTTGAGGACCTGACCTTGAGACCACAGGTTTCCCACCTCTAGTAAAGGTGACAAGTTATAAGGGTTTGATCTAGGGTACTGGTTCTATGAATGGAGAGAATGGGACAAAAAATGAGAGATAGTATAACAGAAGAAATAAAAAGTATTGACAAGTAATTGGACCCCATGAAACACTTAGGTAGAAGAGTGAAAAAAGGATTCAACTTGTAGTCACATAACCTGAGTTCAAATCGTGCCTCAGATAATTACTAGTTGTGTGAGCCAGGGCAAGTTCAGTTTTCTCATATGAAAACATAATACTTACCTCATAAGGTTTTGTGTGGATCAAGTGAGATCATATTAGCAAAACACATTGCAAAGCTCAAAGTGTTATAATAAATTTTCTGTTTTTCTTCATATTATAAATACTATTATGTGTAGTATATTTGGGGGGAAAGATAATCAGTTCAGTTTTAGACATGACAAATTCAAGTTATCTCAGAGACATTGAATTCAAAATGTAAAGGGAATAGTTTGTGATGTGTGAATGGACTCAGGAGAGAAACTAGGGAGAAACAAATTGCACCAGCCCGTGCAATTAGAAATTGCATTTCACATGAGACTTTATATTTTAGGAGTAAGGTCTAATTGTACTTGGCCCCAAAATTGAAATTCTCATGAGATTCTAGGGCAACAATGCAGGGAATATAAACATAGCAATAAGATAGAAGAAGAAAGGAAACCAAGAGGTGAATGGAGAAGGTAAAAAGTTCCAAGTTATGGAATCTGTACTCTCCAAACCATATTAGATTGTCCTTGATAGGCCTGCTTTTTCTTTATTATAATTTCTAATTTACAATGATCGCTTCCTCCCAGGGATCCCATCCTTTATGATTCAGTAGCTAGTTTTTCTAGAAAGCAATAGAAGTAGCTATAGCTACCTACAGATAGAGTGGTGAACATGAAATCCCCCAAAGTTGTGTCACCTGGGCAAATCAGTCAACTTCTGTCCACCTCAGTTTCTTCAACTAAAAAATAGAAATAATGACAGCACCTAACTTCCAAGGTGTTGTGAGGATCAAATAATATTTGTAAAGCACTTAGAAGATGACCAAATACAGGGCAGGACTCAGCTGAACTCTCCCAAAATTCCCCTCCAAACAACTTTAGAATACTACTTCAAATAAAATTTTGGATTAGTAGAGCCAACAAAAAGTCAGAGGGAGATACTTTTAAAACCTAAAATAACTTAGGAAGTCTGAAGGAGAGATCTCTGACACTGTGATAATAAGACAAGATCATTAAAGGTAGATCTGAGGTGGCTTTAATAGCAGCAGCAGAAGCAGCAATAGAAGCATAGACTGAGGGAGTAGTGGTCATACATCTCCTAGGTTAACATCACCTTGGAAGCACTGAAAACTTGCAGACCCCCTGGAACAAGCTCTGAAAATAGCAGCATGAAAATGCTTGAAGTTTATCACAGTGTCTTTCCATCCCATGGTGAGCAAAGCCAAACTTTAACATGAAGTTCAAAGTTAAGAAATAGGCTAGAAAAATGAGCAAACAATAAAAAAGAACTTAACCACAGGAAGAAGCTTCTATGATGAAAGGGAAGACCAAGACATAAACTCAGAATACAACAATGTAAAAAAGTCTACAAACAAAGCCTCAAAGAGAAATGTTCAGGGTCAGTAAGAATTACTGAAAGAGTTAAAGAATAAGATAAGAATGTGAGGGGTAAAAATGGGAAAAGAAATGAGAGTGATGGAAAAAATTATGAAAAGAGAATCAACAACTTAATAAAAGAGGTACAAAAATATTGAAGGAAGTACCTTAAAAACAGAATTATGCTAGGAAAAGAGTCTCAAAAATTCACTGATGAAAATACTTCTTTAAAAGTAGAATTGGGGGAAGAGTCAAGATGGCGGAGTACAAAGATTCACATATGCTAGCTCCAAACCCACAGCCCAGGGATCTCCTGTAAAAAGAACTTGCAAAAAAATTCTGGAGAAGGGGAAGTCTCGCAGAAACAGAGTGAACGAGATTTCCGTTCCAGAGAGCCATGAAAAACTGATCCCAAAGATCCATCACACATTGGTTGGAAGCAGAGCCAAGCCCTGAGCTGGCCATGTGGTGAAGAGAGGAGCAGATCTGAGCAGGATTCAGGGATGGAATCTCCAGCAGCCACGAAGGTCCCTCCACCCACAGACACAAAGGTCAGTGAGAGAGACTTCTGGGCTGGTCCAGAGCAGAGAGGGAGGTCTCCATAACTCAGGCCCCCTTGGGAAGCAACAGCAGAGGCAGTGGCAGCCAGAGGCTCCCAGAGCAGGCAGGAGCTCAGCAGGAGCTCCATTAGGGAAGGTCTCTGCATAAACCCCTGAGGGAAGTGAACCAGGGAGGCAGCCCTGCCCCCACCTGAGAACCTGATTTAATCTTACCCTGAATAGTAGCCAGGCCTGCCACCAAAAGCCCTGAGGCTGGGGAGCAGCATTTGAATCTCAGACCCCAAGCATTAGCTGGGCTGATCTGGGCTGAAGTGGAGAGGAATCTCAGAAGTCAAGTAACTGGCTGGGAAAATGCCCAGAAAAGGGAAAAAAATAAGAAAAAAAATAGAAGGATACTTTCTTGTCCCCAAGATGATTCCTCTCTTCCTTTCTGATGAGGAAGAACAATACTTACCATCAGGTAAAGACATAGGAGTCAAGGCCTCTGTATCCCAAACATCTGAAATAAAGAGGAGAGCTGAGGGAAAAAAAACATGAAGTTTACTCTCATCACATTTGACTAATGGAAGGAATAAAATGCACACACATTTTGGTATGAAAACCTATCTTACAATACAGGAAAGTGGGGGAGAAGGAGATAAGCAGGCTGGGGAGTATGATGGAAGGGAGGTTAATGCGAGGAGGGAGCAATTTGAAGTCAACACTCAGGGAGGGACAGGATCAAAAGAGAGAATAGAAACAATGGGGGGAAGGATAGGATGGAGGGAAATATAGTCAGTCTTACACAACATGACCATTATGGAAGTCACTTGCTTCAGCTGAAGTGAGGAGGTCAGGAATAACAATTGTGACTTCAGATGAAACACAAGCAAAAATAGGCCTAATTAAAAAGGGAAACTACATTTTTCTAAAAGGTATCATAGATAATGAAGTAATATATATATGCTATATATATACATATATGCTATTTGTACACACATACAAATATACACATATACATATATAACTACAGTATGTTTCTCTGATAATGTCTTCATATACATATACATATATATATTTATATATACAGAGAGAGAATAAAAATAAAAGCCATTCCCAATTTATAAATGGTTGAAGGATATGATCAATTTTCAGAAGAAATAAAAGCTATCTATAGCCATGTGAAGAAATGCTCTAAATCACTATTGATAAGAGAAAGGTAAGTTAAAACAACTGAACCTTACAACGATGAGAAATGGTAAATGCAGAAGGAGATGAGGGAGAATAGATACTTCAATGAACTGTTGTTTAAATAGTGAACTATACCAACCATTTTGGAGAATAATTTGGAATGATTCCAAAGCGCTATAAAACTGTAAATGCTATGATCCAGCAATGTCGCTACTAGGTCTGTACTTCAAAGAGATCAAAAGAAAATTAAAAGGATCTATATGTACAAAAATATTTCTAGTAGCTCTTTTTGTGGTAGCAAAGAATTGGAAATTGAAGAAATGTTCATCAATTGAAGAATGGCTGAACTAGTTGTGACATATGATTGTGATGGAGTACTATCGTACTACAAGAAATGACAAGGGTGGGGTGTCATTTCAGAAAAATAATGGTGAGATTTATAAGGACTAAGCAAAGTGAAGTGAAAAGAACCTGGAGATCACTATACATGGCAGCAATGTTGTAATGATGATCACTCTAATTGATATGATGATCCAAGTAAATGGCAAAGGACTCATGATGAAAAAAGTACTATCCACCTCCAGAAAAAGAATAGATGAACTCTGAATGAAAAGTGAAACAGAATTTTCCCACTTTCTTTTATTTATTCATTTGTTTGTGCTTTTGTTTGTTTTTTGCAATATGGATAGTATGGAAATAGGGTTTTACATGATTCCACATATATAATTGATAAATTGTTTGCCTTCTCAGTGCATAGGTAAGGGGTGGGAGGAATAGAATATAGAACTCAAAATTTAAAGAGAATACTAACAATAAATAAACAATAAATTAAGGAAAATTTTATCAAGTACTTAGCAAAGTGCTTATCACATATTAGGATCTTAATAAATCCTGTTTCCTTCTGTTGAGACTAGTTCCAAAATAGCAGCTCACCTTGATGTTTTACCATAAGGAGAATGTTAAGCATTATTAAAATATGCAAATGATCTGTGATTTGGTCAGCTTAAGAAGATCCGGATGGGCAAACTCTAGAAATAAATCAATGACCTAGAGGTTCCATGCACTTAACTCACCTCCCTTTCTACTTGTCCTCAGAACTGTAATCAAATCAGCAACATCACAGGCAATAGAAAGGAAGTGTCAACAGACAGTCCTATTGATTCATTCACCATCCTCTACATTTACCAGATCCAAACATTATTCTCTGGTTTCCAGTCCTATATTTATGTTGTCTCTCTGTACTAAAATTGGGGGTTGTGGCATAAGACGGAAAGAGATACTATTTAGCTTTTGAATGTGTATCCCTATCACTTAGTCAAATCAAATCAAATCAGCAAGCATTTTTTCAATGTCTGCTATGTGCCAAACACTGTGCTAAGTGCTAGCTTAGCACAGTGCTTGGCACAGAATAAGCACTTAATAAATGTTTTTTCATTAACTTACATAGCTTTCATTCTTGAATGAAGTGAATAGTCTGCCATAGTTATCAGGATTAAATAAATAGGAAGGAGCCTTTTCCAAAGAAGGAAACAACTGTACCGAATGAGATGATTTTTAGAATTTTGTTTCCATCCCAAGGCATGGATGGATGCTTTCTCTGTGCTGGGATAAGATACTCTGCACTGTATGTTAACCATGTAGCTCCTCTAGGCTGCGCATATCAGTATGAAGGGAAACAATGATCTGTAAAATGCTCCTGGTGGTTCCTGTTGCCACGTCTAATCACTCAGTGCTCACTACCTTGTCCATTGTGCCTCAAGAAGGTCAAAAACACTCCTGTACAAAAAGCACCGACCAGTTACATTTATGCACTTGGCCCAGGATTAAAACTGAGACCTGAGAGGCTTAAGTACAAAAACCTGAATTGGAATATCAAGTTCGTTTTGTTTTCTTAAAGTAAAATGGAATGTGGACATCATCATCATCATCACCATCATTGCAGCAGCTAACATTTAAACAGTTTTACAAATATTGTCTTATTTTATCCTCACAACAGCCCTGTTGTTATCATTCTCATTTCACATATGAGGAAACTGAGGGAGATAGAGGTGAAGGGATAAAGTCACGTCGCAAGCAGGTATCTGGAGGAAGATTCCGACTCAAGTCTTCTTCACTCCAAGCTCGGCATGCTGTCTGCTACATCACCTAGTTGACTTTAACTCTCAAAATGAATCTGCAGTCAGGATTATAGGAGACAAGTGGCTTTAATTAATTATCTCATTCCCCAAGACAGGTCTTACAATGTCCATTCCACTTTGGACCATCGATGTAGGCTAAGTAAAATGGAAAGAGAAAAATGTAACTTAAGATTTCCTCAAACAGGGTGCCTTGTCCCAATTGTAACAATCCATTAGTACCAGAGGCTTTCCAGGTCTTGTTCAATTCTTTTAAAACCAAAATGAAGGAGGATCTTTATTACCCACTCACCCACCCCACCTCCACCCTAATTCCCAATCTTGAAAGAAGGGATTCGATTTTGGGGTTTTTTTTTGTATTTTTGCTTTATCTTATCTTTTTGTTCACCTGCCTTATAAAGAGGGTTTTTTTAAGTCCTATTGACTTGAATTGAATGAGGAGATCAGTGGAGACAGAGAATCTGAGAGCTAAGTATGGAGATGGTGAGTGGGAAGACAAGACTCAAGTCACTAAGCAACTTTGAAACAAGGCATTTTTTTCTTTCCCCTATGACTCTTTCTCAATTAATCTGCTGCTCCTATCCACATTTTTTTGCTTGTTTCTTCAGGAAGATCCATGCATTTAGAAAATTGATTAGGCAACAGATGTTTCTCCTTTCTGTAATTTCCTGAAATGTGTCAGGCATGTGTTGTATCTCTGCCCATAGAAAAGTTCTGCTCTCTTCATTTTGTATGGGCCTGCTTTGTCTTTGCCACAAAAGAAGCCCCCTCGAGGGAGGATAGAGACTTTAACTACCTAATGGGCTTAGATATATCAGTAACAAATATCAGGGTCACATGAAAAAAGGACTGCTATGAAGATAATTGTAGATTATGTGTCATTATCTATTGCAGAGGAAGAAATAGTAGAGAAATTTCATGAAAAGTTTGTTTAAATTCTCTGTATATTTTTAATATGCAAAGAGACTTATGGAATGATGGTAACAATGATGTTGGAAATGTGAGATTAATATGTAAAGGATGCCAAAGGTTTGTAGACTATTCAGAGGTTCCATGTCTGGACATCCTGAATAACCTGATTATAAAAGGAATTGGGGCAGTTAGGTGGCTTAGGGGATAGAGTGTTGGACCTAAAGTCATGAATACTCATGTACCTGAGTTCAAATCTATACTCATATACTTAGCTGTGTGATTCTAGGCAAGTTTTCCCCATTTTCCTCATCTGTGGAATGAAATGGAGAAAGAAATGGCAAACAACTTCAGTATCTATGCCAAGAAAATTTCAAATAAAGTCATGAAGAAATAGATAAAAATGAAACGACCAAATGAAAACAACAAAAGAAGGAATTGGAAAGTGCTGGAATAGTGTTGGCTTAACAGACAGAATGCTGTCTATTATTATCTATTATCTAATTATTTCAGATATCAATAGTTTTACACACTATTTGTCCTGTATAAGAACACACAACATGCTTCCTAAGAGAACAGACCCAGATGACTTGGGAAGAGAGAATGAAGCTAGTGACTGCACAGCCTTCCCTCACTTAAATCCAATTTACTTATAAGACATGGCATTACCTTCCTGATGTCATTGACCTCTTCGAGAGAATGAAGGGGAGAAGGCAGAGACAAGATAGAGGAGCAGAAGGACAGACCTGCTCTAGCTCTCCCCACATGGTCCTTAAAACACCTCTAAAAAAAGACTCTAAACAAATTCTAGGGCATCAGAAGTCACAAAATGATAGAGTGAAACAGATTTCCAGTCTAAGACACCCTGGAAGGCTGACAGGAAAGGTCTATAACACCAGACTCAGAGTGTAACAGAGCCCAGCCCAGCATGAGCTACAGGGCATAGACAGGACTGGAGTAGGCTTCAAGTCTCTGAATCATGGGTAGCTGCTTTGGTTTCCAGATTTATCAACCCACAAATGACAAAAACAGCTTCAAAGATCAGTAAGAAAGCTCTTTCACCTGGGTGAGAGGGGAGTGAGGTGTGGCCCCAGCCCTGACCCCAGGGTGGTAGTAGCCTGTGCAGGCAGTCACATCCACTTTTGGAGCCCTCAGCCTAAAGACCCCTGAGGGAATCAAGCAGCTGATCTGGGTCGCAGTACTGAGTAGTGGTCCTAGGGTGTGGAAGAGTGCCAGTTTGGCAGAGCTGGTGATGACTGTGGAAAGTGAATTCTACTCCCAGTTCCAGGCTAGAAAAGAGTGCTTTTGGTTGCTCACAGACCAGAGCACAGTCCAGGAGAGGAGTAAAACAACTCTCCCTTGATTGTACCACCTTGCAGGAACTGAGTACTTATAGGTCCCTAGAGATGTTTCAGAGAACAGCTGCACAAAACTTCTGAAGTCTATGCTCTACTTGACAAAGGACTCAAAAGTCAAGTAATAGGCTGGGAAAATACCCAAAAAGAAGAAAAAAATGAAACAATAGAAGGTTACTTTCTTGTTGAAAAGGTATTTTCTTCCATCCTTTTTGATGAGGAAGAGCAAAGCATATAATCAGAGGAAGATGGAAAGGCCAAGGCCTTTACATCCAAAGCCTCAAAAAAAAAAAAAACACCAATGATCTCAGGCCATGGAAGAGCTCAAATAGGATTTTGAAAATCAAGAGAGGTGGAGGAAAAAGTGGGAAGAGAAATGAGAGTAATGCAAGAAAATTATGAAAAGTGAGTCAACAGTTTGTTAAAGGAGACTGGATTCAGATGGCCCTGGAGGAGAAGTTTAGGTTGGTGACCACAGCCCTCCCTCACTCAAAATAAAGTCAAGTGCAAGGCATGTCATTATTTTTCTGATGTCATGGTCTTCCTTAGTAACAAAGGATGAACACACACACACACACACACACACACACACACACACACACACATACACACACATAATGGAGACCTCCAAAAATGCTGAAGAAAATAATACCTTTGAAAATAGACTAACCTAAACAGCAAAAGAGATCCAAAAAGCCAATGAGGAGAAGAATGTTTTAAAAAGCAGAATGACCAAATAGAAAAGGAGGTTCAAAAGCTCACTGAAGAAAATAGTTCTTTGAAAAATTAGAATAGAGCAGGTGGAAGCTAATGACTTTATTAGAAACTAAGAAATTATAAAACAAAACCAAAAGAATGAAAAAATAGAAGATAATGTGAAATACCTCATTGGAAAAACAACTGACCTGGAAAATAGATACAAAAGAGATAACTTAAAAATTATTGATCTATGTGAAAACCATGACCAAAAAAAGAGCTTAGACATCATGTTCCAAAAAAAT
>CM053770.1:464408900-464451142 GCA_028658325.1 Potorous gilbertii
CCTCTGGTTCTAGAATATCAGGGCAGTTTTCCTTGATAATTTCATGAAGGATGATATCTAGGCTCTTTTTTTGATCATGGATTTCAGGTACTCCCATAATTTTTAAATTGTCTCTCCTGGATCTCTTTTCCAGGTCAGTTGTTTTTCCAGTGAGATATTTCACATCCTCTTCCATTTTTTCATTCTTTTGGTTTTGTTTTGTATTTCTTTCTTTCTCAGAAAGTCATTAGCCTCCATCTGTTCCATTCTAATTTTGAGAGAACTATTTTCTTCAGTGAGCTTTTGCACCTCTTTTTCCACTTGGCTAATTCTGCTTTTGAAAGCATTCTTCTTCTCATTGATTTTTTTAACCTCTTTTCCCAATTGAGTTAACCTATTTTTCAAGGTGTTATTTTCTTTAGCATTTTTTTAGGTCTCCTTTATCAAAGTATTGACCCATTTTTCATGCTTTTCTTGCATCTCTCTCATTTCTCTTCCCAGTTTTTCCTCCACCTGTCTAACTTGATTTTCAAAATCCTTTTTGAGCTCTTCCATGGCCTGAGCCTATTGGATATCTATTTCAGATATTTGGGATACAGAAGCCTTGACTCCTATGTCTTTACCTGATGGTAAGCAGTTGCGCTCCTCATCAGAGAGAGAGAGGAAGGGGGAATCATCTGTTCCCCAAGAAAATAACCTTCTATGGTCTTATTTTTTTCCCTTTTCTGGGCATTTTCCCAGCCAGTTACTTGACTTCTGAGAGTCCTCTCCACCTCAGCCCAAATCAGCCCAGCTAGTGCTTGGGGTCTGAGATTCAAATGCTGCTCCCCAGCCTCAGGGCTTTTGGCAGCTGGCCTGGCTACTATTCAATGGGAGCTTAAGTTCTGGTGCTCAGGTGGGGGCAGGGCCACCTTCCAGGCTCAGTTCACTCAGGGGGTTTATGCAGAGACCTTTTGTAATGGAGCTCCTGCCTGCTCCGGGAGCCTCAGGCCACCTGCTGCCTCTGCTGCTGCCTCCTGAGGGGGCCCGAGTCATGGAGACACCCCACTCCCCTCTCAGCCTGTCCAGATGTATCTCTCACTGACCTGTGTGTCTGTGGGTGGAGGGACCTTCGTGGCCACTGGAGGTTCAGTCCCTGAAGCCTGCTTGCATCTGCTCACTCCTCTCAGTGCCACGCGTCCAGGGCAGGGCAGGGCTCCGCGCCCAACTGGTGCGCAATGGACCTTTGGGATCAGTTTTTCACGGCTCTCTGGAACAGAAATCTCCTTCACCATGTTGCTACGTGGCTCCACTGTTCCAGAATTTGTTGGGAGTTCTTTTTATAGATAATTATGGGCTGTGGTTTCAGAGCTAGCATATGTGAGTCTTTCTACTCCACCATCTTGGCTCCACCCCCTAAAATAGAAATGGAAAGAATTCACTGATCTCCTCCTGAAAGATCCCAAAAGAAATACTCTGAGGAATATTGTAGCCAAATTCCAGAGTTTCCAGGTCAAGGAGAGAATATTACAAGCAATCAGAAAGAAACAATTCAAGTGTTGTGGAAATATAATCAAGATAACACAGGATTTAGCATCTTCTGCTCTAAGGGATCGAATGGCTTGGAATATGATATTCCAGAGGTAAGAAGAGATTGGATAAAAACCAAAAATCACCTATGCAGCAAAACTGAGTATAATACTTCAAGGAAAAAAATGTAATTTCAATGAAATAGAAGACTTCCAAGCTTTCTTGTTGGAAAGATCAGAGCTGAACAGAAAATTTGATTTTCAAATACAAGGATCAAGAGAAACATGAAAAGGTAAACAGGAAACAGAAGTCTTAAGAAACTCATTAAAGCTGAACTGTCTACATTCTTACATGGAAAAATGTTTTTTGTAACTCATGAGACCTTTTTCAGTATTAGGGTAGTTAGAGGGAATATGAATATGAATATATATATATATATATATACATATATACACATACATATATATATATATATATATCATATGTAAGTGTGTATGAGTTTGTGTGTGTGTGTATTATATATGTAGGTATGTATATGTATGGATGTATGTGTGTATGTATGTGTGTATGTGTATATGTACATCTATATAGAGAGACAGATGGATAGACTGAGGGCACAGGATGAGCTGAATATGAAGGGACAATATCTAAAAAATAAAATTTACTGTTGAGTGGAATGTACTAGGAGTAAGCAAAAGGGAGAGGTAGAATGTAGCAAATCATGTCACATAAAAGAGGCAAGAAGAACTTTGTAAAGGGGAAGCAGGGGAGATGAAAGGAACTAAGTGGGCCTTACTCTCATGTGATTTGACTTAAGGAGGGAATAATACACTCAATTGGATATGAAAATCTATTTTACCCTGCAGGAAGGTAAGGGGGAAGGGAGAAGCAGAGGGAAGATAATAGAAGAGACAGCAAATTGGGGAAATAGATAATCAGGAGAAAACATTATTGTGGGTGGACAGGTCAGGGGAGAGAATGGAACAAATGGAGGGCAGAATAGGACAGAGGGAAATGTGATTAATCTTTCACAACATTAACTATAACAGAAGTGTTTCATGTGGCTACTTATATATGACCTATATGAATTGCTTATTATCTCAATGAAGGTGGATGGAGAGGGTAGGAGAAAATATGGAACTCAAAGCTTTAATAATGAATGTTAAAAATTGTTTTAGCAACTGGAAAATAAGATGTACAGGCAAATGAGGTATAGAAATCTATTTTTCCCTACAGGAAAATGGAGGCGAGGAAGATGGAAGAGGGGGAGTGTGGCATAATAGAAGGGAGGGCAGACTTGAGGAAGGGTTAGACAGGGTGCATACTGTCTTAGAGTTATGTAGGGGAAAATGGGGAGAAAATTTTGAATTCAAATTCTTTAGGAAGTGATTGTTGGAAACTGAAAAATAAATTATATAATTTTTTAAAAAGATAGAAAGCAACATAAAAAAAATGAAGGACAAACAACAACCTGTGAGTAATATTAGCTGTCCCACTGAGGAACCCCAGTCAGTTCCAGTTGGTCAATACAGCTCCTTCCTTTTTTTCCTTTGTTCCTTCCTTTCCTCCCTCTTTCTCTCCCTCATTCCCCTCTTTACTTATTCTTTCTCAATCTACATAGGGACTTGGATCTTTGCTTTAACTAGTCCATGCTCTGCTTATATAGATGTTATTTTTCCTTTGTTTGTGAAGAGGTTCATGACATCAGGAAGGTGATGCTATGTCTTGGCTCACCCTTACCTACAGGTGCTCTGCCCAAAAGAATATAAAGTTTGATCCCTGAAACATCCTAAGATGGGATGGGCTAGATTTCTTTCTTAAGAACCAAACCTTAAACCCAAATCACTCTGGCTCTAGTCTCACTGAGTCACTGTTTGTACCCAAATGGCTCAGAATGAGTGTAAATAGCAATCATTTAGGCTTTGACTACAAATCCCTCCCAGATTTTTTTAATTAAACAAAAGAGGCCATTCTTTGCCTCATTTCTTACCTTAATCACTGAATGGGTGTTATCTCATTCAAATTGAGACCTGGGAAAGATCTAAACTTAAAAAGTTCAAAGTCTCTCACTGCATCCAGGGCCATCTCCAGTCATCCTGATCTATTTTGCCACTGGACCCAGATGACTCCAGAGGAGAAAGTTAGACTGGTTACTTTACACAGCCCTCCTTCACTTAAATCTAATTTACTTGCAAGTCATAGCATTACCTTCCTGATGTCATGAACTTCTTCACAAACAAAGGACAAACAACAGCTTTGTAAGCAGTTCATGAACTAGTTAAAGCAAAGATACAAGTCACTACCAAAATAACTAAAATGATAAAGCTTAGATGACATTTCAGGAAATCCTAACAATGCCAGTTGAATTTATTTAAACAATTCTGTTGCCTCCCCCTCCTCAAAACAGGAAATGAACAAAAGTGAAGTTATTGGCTGTTTCCTCATTAAAGAACTATTTGGATGCAAAGGGAACTCATCAACTTAGAGAAAATAAAGAAAAACGGAAAGGAAGGAAGGAAGGAAATGTATAAAAGGTGGAATATGAGAGCATGTCCAGTAATTATAGTGTTTATGGTATTAAAACTCATAAATGAGCTGAAGTTGAAAGAAGTCTAGGAACACCAAATCAAGGTTGTTATTGTTGGGGGTTGGGGAGGTTAAACTATATTAGGAGTAACCAAAAAAAGAGGATCAATGATTAGATAGTATCTTTGCTTCTGAAAAGCTGATGATGGAGAGAAAGCAGAGCAGCCTAATTCTTACTGTGTTCCTGTTTTTTTCTTCCAAAGCAAATGACCTTTTCACTTGAAGTGACAAAGCAAAAATAGATAGGCAAGTTGATACCCAAGATAAGCAAGGACATAGCAAGACAGTATTTAGTTTTCATGGATCAATTAAAGTCATCTGGCCCAAATGAGCTGTAGCCTCTGGCATTAAAGGAACTGGACATTATAATTACTGAGCCTGTGTTTGTAATAGCTGAGAGAACATGAAAAATTAGAGTGAGACTACAAATTAGGGAAAAAGCCTGTATCATGAGAGTCGCTTGAAGAAACTAGAGATTTTTAGGCTAAAGAGAAGACTCATTAGGTACAATATAGCTATCTTTAAGAATCTGTATGAGATTTCATGTCCTATGGAAAAGGATTTAATTAATACCTAGGTGTCCCAGAGGGCAGAACTGGAGTGATGCAGGAAAGCTGCTAAGACTGCAAATTTAAGTTTAATGTTAAAAAAAAATTAACATAGTTGTCAAAGGTAGAATGGATTGTTTTGAGAGGCGGTGGAGTTGCCCCTCTTGGAGATTACTCAGTCTCCACTGAATGACCACATATATTATATGTTGTAGTTCATATTTTTTTCTAGGTATAGGTTAGACGAGACGGCAACTGAGGTCCCTTCTAACTCAAATTCTGTGACTCATTTTTTTTGGATAAGTTTAGCAGATTTAAATGCATGTTTAATGAAGAGTGGCTAATGGTGAAGAAACTCCCTTAGCTAGTAGCACATAATCTGAGCAAACAGAGAGTTGATAACTACAATCTCAGAAGGATAATCATCATGGAGAACACACATGGCAATGGAGGACCATGTAATAGTTGTATGTGGACTGAAGTGTCTTATCACCCAAGGAAATGTCTAAAGACAAATCCAACAGCACGTAAGGACAGAAGAGGTAGTTGTGCAGTATCGAACTGATAATGACAAAAAATTGGACAGCCCTGCTAGGCTAATATCCCCATAAAATTGCAAGAATTGTGGAAAGATCATCAGCACATTGGAGAGCTCCTCTATGGAAAATTCACTTAAAGACACTAGCAAGAATCACACTAGATGAAAATACAAAAATGGATCATAATTTGTGTGGATGAAAAAATTATTCACACTAATGGGATTGAGGAGTACCTGAAGTATTGATGTATTTATGTTATTTTCCAGCTTTGGTAGGAAGGAAACTCTGAGACTGCCATGACAGAGCAGACTCCTTGTGCAGTTCTGATCTCAAAGAAGTAGGTGAGACAGTAGAACTATGTACAATAAGTGCTTTAGAAAGGTTCCACTTTCAACTTCAGTACTCTATAAGACATTTTGTGGATCATACATCTTAATTTGTACCAAACTGGTGATGTTCTATCCTGTAGCAAGGACACATGGCACCTATACCCTGCCAGTTAGAATTTTGTCTTTATTTTTGCCTGTGAAATCTTTTTAAATGTGAAGCATTTTAAATGTGAACTATATTGACTCAATAGTATATAAATTCCTTGAGGGAAGGCGTTTTTCTCTCAGTATCTCCAGTGCATAACATATAATAGGCACTTAAATGTTAAACTGCTTAATTGGATTAAAAAAAATAATGGAAGTATAACAATTGACATTTCTCTAATTTCTTAAGAAGTACAAAGTGCTATATGTATCAATATCTAAATATTCTTGTGTAGGTATGTGAATATATGTGTGTTTATATAGTTTTATATTTAAATATATGTGTTTGTATATGTCTGTTTGTATAGATATATATATGTATGTATGTATATATGTGTGTGTGTGTGTACGTCCAAAAGAAAGTGACCAAGATTCTCCCATATGAAGATTAGAGGACCTGAGGATATTAATTCTACAAAGAGAAGACTTATAGAGGGAAATGTTAGGTATCTGTCTCAGAATATTTGAGTTTGAACAGGGAACATTGGTAATATCAATATATATAAAGGTCAAAACAAACTCTTCCACTGTTTTGTGTGGCACCTCAATGGAGGCTTTATGGAAACATAGGAAAGAATCACACAGGATTAAAGGGGAAGAGAAAGGAATAAACATTTATATATCACCTTCTATGTGCCAGATGGGTAGCTAGGTGACAAAGTAGATAGAGTACCAGGCCTGGAGTTAAGAAGACCTGAGTTCAAATCAAGTTTCATATACTTTTTAGCTGTGTGACTCTGAGCAAGTCACTTAATTCTTTTTGCCTTAGTTTTCTCAAGTATAAAATGAGATACAGAAGGAAATGGCAAACCACACCAGTAACTTTGCCAAGAAAACCCCAAATGGGGTCATGAAGAATCAGACTAGAATGAAACAACTGAACATTATATTCCAGGTACTACGCGAAATGTTTTCCAAATATTAATCCTCATAATAGTGCCAAGAGGCAAGTGCTGTTATTAGCTCCATTTTATAGTTAAAGACATTGAAGCAGACATTAAAGGGGGTCTGCCCAGGATCATACAAGTACTATCTAAAGCTGGATTTGAACTTAGGTTCTCTTGCCTCCAGGACTAGGGCTTTCCTCACTGCTCCATTTACCTGCCCTTTCGATAAAAAAAAACACAGAAAATTTTTGATCTGTACTGAGTTAGGAAATAAATGAATAAACAAACGAAAGAATACTAAACATTTTTTAAGCATTAATCATATATTAGGCCTTGATCTAAGTGCTGGGAATAAATTAACAAAAAGCAAGATAGTTGACCTCAAAAAGCTAGTATTCTATAGAAAAAGACAACACACATGGGGAAATGATGGGTAGGGAGGGTTTTGTCCTAGGAAAGTCATAGGTTTAATGAGTTAAGGCATAAGACCACTGATTTATTATTCTTAGAGGTAGTAAGAAGTAGAAAGGGAATGGAAAGAAATATGGTAGCATGTCATAAGAGGACCTACTGGGAAGCAGAGGCTCGAGCGCAGAAGCATGGCCTAAGAAAAGCTGGGAAGTATTATAAGAGAGTCACTACGCTACTGAATTCACAAATCTACCAAAGTGCCAAATCTTGTAGAAGGTCAGTTAGATAATTTGCTTGGCCAAACAGGACACAGCTTGGAGCAATGAGTGGAATTTGTGAGAAGATATATTTTGTCTCAACATTTTCATTGGTATATGGGAACCGCCAGGGAGGACCTTCCTTCTACCAATGCAGAAAAGTATCTGTTCTACAGCTTAGAGCCTTGGTCACCTAGGAATCTGAGAGATCAAAGGAAATATTGAAGATCACACACTCAATAGGCTTAACTGTAGGATTTGAGCTTATCTTCCTGAGTTGGAGAACTAATTAAATTTTTATAATTATAGTTTAATTATATCAACAACAATACTAATAGCAGCTAACATCTTTATGGTGCTTTAAGGTTTCCAGTTATCTCATTTTATTCTTACAACAACTCTAGGAATTAGTTACTGTTATTATCTCCATCTTACAGATGAATAACTGAGGTAGACAACGTTAAGTCATATAATTATAATATTAGTAATCCATATTTGTATAATGTTTTTAAAACTTCACAATATTTAAAATATATTATTTGAACTTCATAATTCTTCAAGGTATTATTACAAGTGTGATTATCCCATTTTACAGATGAGAAATGTGAAAATGAGAAATGGCATCTTCTCTAAAATCACAATGCTAGCATGTAATGTCAGGTGCAGGGTTTAAACTCAGCTGTTTCTTGTTATTGATCGACTTTGGTTTGATCTGAGATAATTGCCTACCTTGTGTCGTGATTTGATCTACCCTGACCCTGCATAGATATGAATTATTTATTTGTTACCTGGTTAATATGAATAAAGTAACTTGCATTAGTTTGATTTCCAAGGTTATGTAGGATTTGCTGGGTGATATGATTTTTGTCTGATCTCTAATGAGTCCTTGGGGGAAAAAAAAAAAGAAAGATGTTTTGGTCAGACAGCAAAGCTGAATAACAAAATAAAAATGCTTAGAATGAGTTAGTTAGCACTTTTAAGCCAAACAAAGGCAAACTGTTCATTTAAAGAGTCCTGCAGTAGCATGGAAGTGTGTTATTTTGCATTAGGAAATTATCATTGTAGAGAAAAACTGGAACACAGACAATAACTCTGCTAAAGGTGATGGAAATTAGTGTTAAGAAAAAATGGAATTTTTAGGTGGGCTGGTCAAATGGGCTATATGCCCAAAAGTTCAATGCCATTTGTTGAAGTCTTTCATTTTCAATGTGAATCACTTAAGATATTAATGTAAACATTTGATTCCACATGAATTTCTGAGAACTGGGATTCCTAGAGCTATATTTCATTTTACTTTTTTGGATTGGATAAGGTGTTAGGTGAAACTCCATATAGCAATGCAAAGATGGCCTGAGGCACTGAAAGGTTAATTGAGTTTCTCAGAGTTAGTCAGTGTGTGTCACTGGAGGTGAGACCTGAATGCAGGTATTCCAGACTTTGAGACCAGTTCCCAATCTATTATACTCTCACTGCCTGTCAGACTTTTCTCATTTCTACGTAAGTTCGGTTTACTGTGGAAGCATCAGAAACTGAAGTTCCCAAGGATAACAAATGCATGGTACTAATTAGTATTTATATAGCACTTCAAAGTTTGCAAAAAATTTTGCTACACTCCAAGAAATTCATTACTGAATAATCTCACCATCCTATAAGTTTTCATCATAGAGTAGCAGTTTACCTTATCACTACCATCCCCCTCTCAGATTGGAGTTTATGGCTATGAACTCCAACTTCCATTTAAGAGAGAGCTCAGTTCATACATCTCCTTTGAGACTTCTTTGAGTGTCTCCCTCTTCCTCTCCCTCACCCCAACTTTCAGCTTTCTTCTGTGGGTTGTCTTTCTTCATTAGAGTGTGAACTCCTTGAAAGCAGCGACTATATTTCTTTTTCCATATTTGTATAACCAGGTATTAGTATAGTGCCTGGCACATAGAAGGCACGTATTAAATATCGACAACAACCCTGTGAAGTAGATGCTATTCACAGAACTATCCCTACTATACAGATGAGAGAATTGAAGCAGAGAAAAGTTAAATCACTAGCCCAGGGTTCCATAACTAGTAAAAATTTGAACTTGAGTCTACCTGACTACAAATCCAGCTCTCACTACTGTGCCACTCAGCTACTTAATAATATCAAGGAAAGTTCTGAATGAGGACAATAAGTTATTCCAATCTATAATTAATAAACTTTAAAATAAAATACAAAGAATATATAGCTATCAATTAGAGCATCTTTTTGGATTAAGCAAAAATTTCCTGTGCTCTGTGCTCTGTGCTCTGGTTGGAGTGAGCTGATGGCAACTGGGGGAGAGAACACTGAATAGCAAATCAGAGTACCTCATAGTTCAGAGGAATCTCAGAAGTCATCAAGTCCAACCCATAGGAGAAGATGAATACTATCTAAGTAGGATACATGCACTTGAAGAACTTCATCATCTGGCCTCTGATCAAAGACCTCCATGGAAGTGGAAATCTTTAACCTTCTGAAGGACCCCAGTCTCCTTTTGGATAGTCTTAATTGTTGGAAAGCTTATCCGTATGCCAAAACTACTCTTCATTTCCACAGGGTGACAGTTCTAATGATAGTACTGCTATTGCTGATGCCAATAACCTGGTGATGAAGATAAGCATTTTCATGGCATATCCTCTTCCTCATCACCATCATCAATCAACAAATAGTTATTAAGAAACGGAAGATTACATGGAGAAAGTAGACATAAAGCATTTTGTGAACCAAAAATTCCTTTATATTTGTTGGCTTTTATATTTTTGTTATTTAAATGATTATGCCTAATTAATATCTAATGGTATCATTGTGTGTGGCTGAGTTTATATCAACAGAAAATCACAGATGAGTACTTAAGAACTATAGTGCTGAATAAGGGAATTGTATTCTGTCATAACAGAGTTCACCCTCATAGCCAGAGAAAGTTTGAGCGTAATTGTATGGAAATGGTTCTTATATGAGGATCTAGACCTACCAGTGTGAGGGTAGATTGAAGTAAATGAGCCAGCCCAGAGAGATAGTGGGTGGCACCCCCATCATACATAGTATGGTCCATATAACAGTCATGCCCCACACTCATAATATAAATACATGAGGGTGTGTGCATATATATATATATGTATATATATATATATATATATATATATGTGTGTGTGTGTGTGTGTGTGTGTACATGTATATGTGTGTATACATATATGTGTGTGTATGTATAAAGATATAGGATGTGTGTGTATGTGTTTGTAAGGATAGCTAGGTGGCATAGTGCCAGACCTTGAGTCAGAAAGATTCATTTTCCTGGATTCAGATCTGATTTCAGACACTAACTCTGTGATCATGGGCAAGTCACTTAACCCTGTTTGCCTCAGTTTCCTCATCTGTAAAATGAGCTAGAGAAGGAAATGGCAAAGCACTTCAGTATCTTGTCAAGAAAACTCCAAATGAGTTTGTGAAGAATTGGACCTGACAAACAATTGAACAATAACATACACAGACATATATGTAAGGTTATGTGTGTCTACATATGCACATTTATATGTGTATATATAAAAATATTCATATATGCAAACATGTGTACACCTATAGACATGCACACAAACACTCGTCTGATAATCTTATTCTCATAACTACCCTTTAATTCCAGTTCTATTCTTATCCCCATTTTATAAATGAGACTCATCAAATGAGACTGAAGAATGGCCATATGACCTTGCCCAAGATTACAGATGGTAAGTATCTAAAGCAAGGCTGACATCCAGGTCTTCTTGACTCTAGCCCTAGTGCCTTCTCTACTATACCATTATCTCTTAGATGGTCAACCTGTACTCCTCTTTGTCTTTCTGTTCTAGCTAGAGAGGTAATAAACCTCTTCAAGGGACAGTTCGATGTCATGATAACTCTGATTTAAGTCTTTAGGATAGCCATAATTAATTCATGCATTCAGCAACATTTACTGAACATCTAACATGCACTTTAGCACCATGCAGGTGGATATATATGAAAAGTATACGCATATACATGTGTATGCATATAGATATGCATCCTACACAGAGATACATGCAGATATACACACTATATAGAGATCATTAAAACATATCAAATCTAAGTAAGAACTAGTTCATTTCTGTAGCTGCATCACCAGTACCAGTCACCCATAGTGACCAGCTTAGCATGAGTGCTTAATCAATACATACTATTTACTGAGATAATCGAGTTTCTGCTCCTGAGAAACTTATAATCTAGTAAATATTATTATAAAATAATTTTCTTTCTCCAGCTCCTAAGCATACCTAGCCAATATGGTACCATGTTTGGGCCTGGGTGGAATAGATTCTCTAATGCTCACTTGGCAGATACTGGGTAGCACCCACCTCCAACTCAATGTTCAGTCCTCCATAACTGAAAGGGATACCAATAATCAAAAATCCCTTCTTATATGATACTATGTTAAGAGAAATATAGCACAGGAAGAGTCTGGTAGCTAACAGAATAGGATTAAATTAAGAATATTACGTTTCTGAGACTAAAAGATTAGAGTCTATCTAGGCCAACTCTCTTATCTCAGTCAATTAGATTGTGGCTTTTATAAGATTAATTCCTACTTAGGCTTACGAGTCATTCCTTAGTCTAAGTGTAGGTGTGGTAATCCTTAACTTTGATATAAAAAGCAGCTTGGTCCAATGGAAAGAATGTTATGTATGGAGCCAAGACATAGATTTGAACTTTGTTTCTATCTCCAAGTAAACTTGGGCAAAGTTACTTAACCTATCTGTGCCTCAGTTTCTACATGTGTAAAATGAGCACAGATGGAGGATTAGACGGTCTTTCATGTTCCATCTAGAACTAAAATCTATGATCCTAGGCAAGTCAGACAGTTGGTGTTATTGGCCAATATACTATAATTGTGGCTATACCTGAGTATAGCTCTGCTGGGTCATATTAAAATAAGTGTTATTATAACTCCTGAAGTTTATGTTCTGGAAATGAAATCATCTCCAACAGAAGAGAGATCCTATTGCTTTTCTGATTTGGGAGACATCCCATAGCCCTGTACTTTGCAGAGTTCTGTAAGAGTGTCACATTTTCCAGATAAAAGTAAATCTTTTCAAATTATCTGGTGACTGAATTATTATAGATTCTCAAGGCAAAGGTTTATCTGAATCGCATTTTTCATCAGGGAAAGGAAGGAGGGAGGTAGAGATTGATTCAAGATTGGGTGTTTCTTCCTCAGTTCATTATCACAGTCTTTATCTGCTCAGTACCTCCTACTTGTTCAAGACTCACTGATCTCTTGGGGCTTCTTTTGACTGATACAACTGAAATTGCCTGCTAAGGCTGCTAAGCTTACTGCCTCTTCAGTCCCCAATTTTACCCTTGGGTTCAGTGTCCTGGTCAGTGCTTCCATTCTGATGGGGTTTCACCATGATTGGATCACCTTTTTAATTCCCTCCTTTAGATCTCTCACTCTTTTGATTTCCCTTAAAGCTAATCCTACTTTCAGAAATGGATTGAGTGCCTCTCTAGATGTCTGTGCATAGTAACTTGATTCTTGCAGAATGGGATTTGCCTGAGACTGAACAGGGTCAGAGAAATGAAACTGAGAAATGAGTTGATAAAATGCCTGCGGACTTAGGACAACATTATCATCTGACAGGAATACAACCCAAGTGATTCGTCAGCTAACCCCAACAAACCTTGCATTCACAAGCTGAAATGCATTGCTGAATTCTTCTGCCATAGCAGTGACCACAAAAGGGAAACTGCCCCTTCACTGGGACAGACTAGCTGACAAAATATAGAAATAATACTTCCTCAAGGGGAAAGCCAAGCTGAAGAACTACAGAGTGAAAGTCACAACCAATGAACCCCACCTGGCAAGACAAAATCAATGCATGATGAGCAAAAGGGCATTTGACTAATTACTTGCAGTAGTAAATTTGTTGAAATTCAGTGCCGTAGGTAGGCTTATGAAGATGAGTAAAAATAGGGGGACAAAGAACTCCTGACACTGTAATAAAAAGAATGCAGCCTAAATTGGAAGTCTCTCCCCTCTCCAATCCATCCTCCATTCAATTACTAAAGTGATTTTTTCCTAAAAACACAGTTCCAACTATGTAATCCCTTTACTCAATAAACTCTAGTGACTCCCCTGTCACTTCCAGAAAGAAATATGAAATTTTCTGTTTGTCATTCAAAGCCTTTCATAACCTAGCTCTCCACCTCCACCCCACCCCACCACACACTACCTTTCCAATCTCCTTATACTTTGCTTCCCACTATCTAATCTATCCTTTGATCCTTTGACACACGTTTTCCAATTGTTGCTTCATCAATACACTTCATCTCTCCATTCTGGGCATTTTCTCTCCCTGTCTGCTATGCCTAGAAAGTTCTTCTAACTCATCTCCACCTGCTGACTTTCATGTCTGTCTTCAATTTCCAACTAAAATCCCACCTGCTAAAATAAGCCTTTCCCAACCTGTCTTAATTGTAATGCTTTCCCTCTCTTAATTTATGCTGTGTATAGCATTAGATTGTGAGCTCCTTGAGGTCAGGGACAGTATTTTGCTCTGTGTGTGTGTGTGTGTGTGTGTGTGTGTGTGTGTGTGTGTGCCCAGATACTTAGTACAGTATTTGACACAGAGTAGGAGTTTAATAAATGTTTATTGGCTGACTACGTACTAGTTATGCACCTTATGTTCAATTAACCCTCTGGGTTTCCATGATTTTAAAGGGAAAGACTTGAAGTAGATGACCTCTGAGGTCCCTTTTGACTCGAAATCTATGATCCTATGAAGTTTAACATGATTAGCCTACTTTGCAGAGAAATGGAAGCAAAGAAATTGATTTTTTACACCGAGTTGAGATATCCTTATTCAGTGAATAATAAGGCAGAACCACAAACAGATGGAACCTTAGTAATGTCTAAGTATAGATGCTTAACAGATGATAGACCACATAAGTATTTACTGTAGAAAGAAACAATATGACAAAAATCAATATGGAATAATGATAATTTGCATTTATATAGAGTGACTGAAACTACTTCACTCAAATTAGTTCACTGAGTTTTTGTAACAACCTGATGTGGTAAGTAGAACACTATTAACCTCAATTTATATTGAGAAAATAAGCACAGAGGTATTCTGAACTTTACACAAATTCATTACGTTAGTGACTGGTGAAACCATGATTTGATGTAGGTCTTCTAAATTGAACATTTGAATACCATTCCATACAATCTCTCATACATTACCTTTCTCACCTATTTTCTGTAATAGAGAAATGAATGGTTTTTTTTCCTTAACCAAAGATATACTGATTGTGAACTAATTTTCAAAAAAACCACAGTTTGGTTAAGGATACAATTATTGAGCCTTAACCACACAGCTAAGATGTGATCCATCCATAACTTTGGGGCAGTAACTTTTCAGTAGTTAATGCAAGATGCCTTAACTGATACAAGAGAGCCAAGGAATTAAAATGTCTCTGGTTAAATCGCAGTCTTAGAGACCATATACTGGCAAATTTTTAAAGTACACAGTCTCCTCCAATATCCCTGCCTCCCAACTCTTTCCCCTTTCCTCTCTCAATTGAGGTGTTCAATACCTTCAGTCTTCTTTTCTTCCACATAGTAATATTTCTCATAGGAAAAAGAACTAATAAAAATCTGTTGCAACCTAGGGTAAACTAGTAAATAGTGAGTTAGTTCTCAAAAAAAAGGAAGAAAGGAAGGAGGAAAGGAAAGAAGAAAGGAAAGAGCAATGAGGGAAGAGAGAGAAGGAAGGAGGGAGGAAGAGAAGAAGGAAAGAAAGTATTAGGAGCTTACAACTTGCAAAGAATTATGCCAAGTGTTGGAGATACACACACCAAAACAGATAGAGGCATGGAGACAATGATGATGGGGAGGGGCACTTTGCATTGGAAAGTCACAAGTAGTGGGATTAGGGATTTAGGGGAACTGCCCCAAATACTGTATACTTACCAGGAATAATGTCAGAGTTTATTTGATCCTAGAACCATAAATGGACAGTACACACCTACAGTGACAAGGCTGCTAGAGAGTCTCTGAGAAGATATCTGAAGAATAGGAAGTGAAGCAAAGTATGGCTCTGCCATATTTGAAATGGTGTGCCAAGTGAGGCAGTTACCAAGTGGGGAGGGAGGGTCAGGATAGTGGAAGTTCTGGAGATAGAAAAGTTAAAACCTCTAGGGCATGGTTTCAGGTCCAGTGGCATGGCTGCTGGAGAGGCAGCTTTTATTCTCTCTGGTATGACTATAGCAAAATGCCCTATTATTGCAATGGATCAGCCATTTATTATATACTATCTGCTCAGATTCTTCTAGTTCTCTGGCAGTGTTCAGAATTCTCCTCAAACTTATAGCCCAGAGGCAAAAGGCAGTATTTCATTCTTATTATGAATCTCAAAGAGTTTCCCAGAGTGGCTGGTAGACAAGTCCTTCAGACCTGAAGAATAGGTCCCAAGATGACTGAAAATATGATTGGAGTAATACCTCAGACTAGATAGTTATGGTTGTATCAGGTAGTAAATATCACTCATGGCAGTACCATTCCTTCTCTTCATCTACATGGCGTGTCAGAGTAAATGGAGCTGAATGTCATTTTCTTAGTTTCTTGGGAATGCATTTGGATAATTTGCTCATTATTTACAAACACAGTAATGTTTTTCTGGTCAGTTGATTGTAGCCCATTGTAGGAAAAAAAACAAAAAGCAAAAACCTGCATATAATATCTGAATTAGAAAATTAATACACATACATACACATGCAAATATATACATATACGTATATATATGCTCCTGTATATATGCATTTTCATATACAAATATGTATGTTTAAAGCTCTTATAATATCTGATAAGTGTCTTTTAACTTATAAAAATATCTTAATATAACAGTGGTAGCACCTTACCTGGCTCAGCTCTGAATTCCCATCCTAGAACCATGTTGTTTTTACTCCAGTCACATGATTAGTCTTTCCTTCCTTTCATCTCCTTCTCTGGAAGCTATAAGCAAAGTGTCATTTCCATTTCTTCTGGAAAGTTCATGTCAATCAATTTTCCTATGTTTTCACTCACCATCTTTTGAAATTCTTTCCAAGAATACCACTCCTCAGTTTATATCTTCTCCCTCATAAGAACATAAGCCCCTTGCCTTCATAATTGTATCCTCAGTGCACAAAGCAGTACCTAGCACATAGAAAGTAGCTATAAAGAGCTACTTTTCCTTATTTTCGTTCATTTACTTATTCATTCATTCCCATCTCATGATGCAAGAGAAGAAGATTCTAAAACAACCCTGTAGTTCCCTAAAGTTAATCTTCCCCACTCCTCCAAAACCATTTTGGAATTCTACAAAGTATCAAGGAAACTATTGTAAAATTGTTGTCTTATGGATAGCCCACATTTTTTATAGGATCGTACGTTTAGAGATGGCTGGGTCCTCCAAAGTCATCTAGTCAAATCCCCTTATGCACAGAAGCTGAGGATGCACAAGAGGTTGAATAAGTTACCCGAGGTCATACCAGTAGTCAAAACACAAAGCCAGCTGTGGGTCTCTGAACTTAGCACTCGTTTTCCTGCTCACCACACTGACAACAGGCATAATGAAGTCACTGAAGAGGCAAAGAGGACTGAATATTAGCACTCAACTGGTTTTCAATTTACTATCAAGGGATCCTTCAGTTCAGCAGGAATGCTTAATAGGTTTGTGTTCTAAGAGCCAGTCATGCATATGCCTCATTGAAAGCATGATAGTATTTTGCCAATAGATGCAGGTCAAGAAGGGGCAAAGAAAAAGTACTTTTTGCTAGTAAGCATTTCTTATGAAGTCGATTATGGAGTACTGACTAAAGTGACCAGAAACTTGAAAAGCAAAAACTAATCCCAAAGGACTAAATTAAACATTTCGTGGTACATGGCTGGAAGTGCCTGTTATCAGTGGCATGCACAGCTCTGATATTATTTCCAGAACATGATTCTTGAAACACAATGAAGGATTGAAGCGTCCATCATGAAAGAGGGATGTATTATCACTTAACCAAATGGCTGGAATCATGTAAGTCATATGACAATCAAATAGGATATTTTCCATATATCAGATGCAATTCCTGCATGTATTTCTACCTGCAAGTCAAATAGGGCAGGTGAAAAGCAATTTGCATCATTAATTTTTCATATTGTATAATAGGACTTGAGGTATTAGTGTGTTTATGAGGCTTGACTACACATGATTGGATATTTTATGATGAGGACTTCAACTCCTCCAATATAGAAATAACAGATTCCTCCTTATTTTCTAATTGTATACCTTTCATATCATCCAGCCTCAGAAACTAAGAGACCTTGGTACCATTTCTTTTGTATTCATTTTTTTCTAATTTAAACACATCTATGATGTGGTAATCTATATCCTAAATGTTTGAACATAGTTACAGAAATTCTTAGATGTTCCTTTATCTACATGTATATTCCTTGTGGAATGTTTCAGTTATGTATCAATCTATGATTGTGAACACTTCTTACAACTCCTCAATCAACTCACAAGAATTTATCAAGCACCTAGTGTATGCCAGACACTAGAATAAACCTCTGAACTCAAGAACTAACTTTTTTTTACAGTGTAGTGCACCTGTTAAACTTTACAATATCAACTACATTCAAATTGCTTGCTCTCATGTTCTACTGCCAAACCCCAACCCTAGAATACTCTATCATTTTCCTCTTTTATATTTATTCACTTGCTGAACATGAAAACCTGTTGATTAGTCTCACTACAAATTGGTATTATATAATGTCAACTGGAACCTTATAGTAGCAAGGCAATCCTTTTATCCCTCCTTAATCAATTCACTACCCAACTTCACCACAATATCTATTTCAAAACTTTTCATCCTTCCTCAAACTTCACAGTAGACCCCATACCCCCATCCTTTTAGCTTATGACCTCACCTCATAGAGATAGATAGAGATGGAGGGAGAGAGAGGAGGGGAGGGGGAGGAAAGGAGAGAAGAGAGAGAGACAGACAGACAGAGAGAGAGAGATACAAACAGAGGCATAGACAGAGAGACAGACAGAGACAGAGAGAGAAAGACAGAGAGAGAGAGAGAGAGAGAGAGAGAGAGAGAGAGAGAGAGACAGAGAGAGAGAGAGCATTCACAAAGAGCTCTTTTTTCCTTTTCTAATAACCTTATGTTATTCAATTTCGTCCACTATCTCATCTGTCATTCCTATCTATGTTGAACTAGCCTTTCTCCTTATCAAGATGATCTGTGCTATCTCATGTAGTGATTCCATCAGTTCTCATGGGTTCAATTTTTATTTCTTTAGAAATGATTCTTAAATCAATATATCCAGGCACAATCTCTCCCTGACCTTTAGTCCCTCATCACTAACTGCTTTTTGATTCTGTCAAATTGAATGTCCTATAAGTACCTCAAAATCAACATGTCCAAAATAGATTATCTTTCCCAAAAACTTTTCTCCCATTCCAGCTTTCTTTATTGCCAAGTGCACCACCATCCGCCCGGTAACTATTGGTTTTATCGTTGACTCTTCAAGCTCACATGTCCAATCCATTGTCAAATCTTATCACTTCTTTCTCTATAACTTCTCTTACATAAATCCCCTTCTTTCTACTTACACAGGTACCATCCAAGACCAGGACCTCATCATCTCTTTCCTGAAATATTGCAATAGCCTCGTCTTTCCTCACTCCAATTCATCCTCTACTTACTTATCTACCAAAATTATATGCCTAAAACATAACTATGATCATGTCCCCCTCTTGTTCAATTCCTTTGGTTCTCTGTTATCACCATAATCATATAGAAAACATCATTTAACATTTAAAAGTTTTAATAACATGACTCTTTTCTATTTGTCCAGGCTTCTTACACCTGGCTCCTTTCCACCTACTCTATGATCAAGCTATACTGACCTATTTGCATATTAATCTCCTGACTCTAACTTTTTGTACTGACTTTCTCCCAAGCCTGGAATGATCTTTTCCTTTACCTCCACTTCTTAGATTCTCTGACATCCTTCAAGATTCAGTTCAAATACTACGTCCATGGGAGGCATTTTCCATTTTTTTTTCTCTTTTCACCTGTAGAGCCTTCCCAGGAAAATTATCTTCCATATACTTTGTATATATCTTATATTTACATAATCATTTATATTCAATCACTTCCATTCGAATATAATCTCCTTAAGGGCAGAGGAAACAATTTTTTCTTTTGCAACCCCAATTCTTAACACACTTCTTAGCACATAGTGACCCTTTAATTAATATTTGTTGATTAACATAAGTGATGTAGATCATCACCCTGCTACAAGCTAGTAGATAATTTTTGAGAGTTGCTGCTGCCTGAAAAGTTTGATGCCTGGGGTCAACTTGAGTCTGCTTATGATTTCTAAATATTCATGGAATCATCTGAGCAGAGTAGAGCTAAAAGAAAGTATAAAGGCCATTGAGGCTGGCTCTCTCATTTTAGAGATGGTGAATGTTTGTTTGCTAATATCCTGAAATGTGAAATGATTTGTCCAAGGTCACACTTCTAGTCTGTGGCAGTCATCCCCAGGCATATGATTCCAAAGGCATCGCTATTTTCACAGCATCACACTGTTCCAGTTAAAAATAACTTGAAGCTGAAAGTTGATGGCTTTTGGTCAAATATTTTTGGTTCCAAAATGTGCCTCTTTCAATGATTCCTTGATCCTATAAATGCTGGCAAGCTATTTAAAATAGCATGTCTATTTCAATAAAAATGTCTATAAGCAGGCCAAGTATATTTGTACACATAAACAAACAAATGTATAAATTATATGTGTATATGGGTATATATAAATAAAATTTAAGCATACTAGATATGTGTAAATAATATATATATGTATTGTGTATATGTATGAGTATATAAGCATATATAAACAAACTTGAATGCATATATGTATGTTTATACATATGAGTATATATGTGTGTACAAAAAATGTGGATGAATATCACTGCAAATATGAGTCTAGATAAACAAACTTGATTTATGTGTGTACAGAGAGAGAAAATTGAATGTGGGTATGTTTATGCACATTGTGTTTATATTTGACTATAGAAACAAATTTGACTATATGCATGTGTTAATTATATGGATGTATATGTGTGTATATTGAAGCAAACAAATCATGTATGTATACACACACATATGATTGGAAACACTTTGAAATGGAAAATTCCTACAATTACAATAGATATTTTATTTCGATTGAAAGAAGCTGAAAGTTTCTGAAACATTTATATTGATTTTGTCACTGTTTCTTTGAGGGGAGAGTGTTGAGAGCAAGTTATTTTACCCCCAAAGTACAAACAACATTCGCTTTGTGATACCCTTAGTAAAGGTCATCATTTATTGGGAATCAGCCTCCTAAGGTTCTGGGTTGGTTCCATCACAAGCTAGCTATGTGACCTTGAGTAAATCACAACTTCTTGACTGTTTCCTCTTCTATAAAATGAATTCTAAAATTCAGTGAATCCCTTTGCCAACTCTCGTGTGGAAATCACTATGAAGGAGGGCCACAGTGTGTGAATTTCATCATCTGAAAAGTATTCAGATGCAGCAAGTCAGCATATTTCTTTGTACCAATATATAGTTTTGCCAACTCCTCCAAAGTGCTGCAGTAGCAAGACAGTCATGGCTATACCAGGGAATGTCAGAGACCGTGTAGTCTAATCTGCTCATTTCTTAGAGAAGGAAACAGGCTCACATGGTCCAAGTGACTTGCCTCAAATCACATAAGTAGTAAGTGGCAAAAGCAGAATTCCTTCAGACTCCAAATCCAGAGCCCCCTTTAGATCACTGAATTTAGTGTCAGACTTACTTTACTCCTTACTATTTGAATCACATTGAACAAGTCACTTAACTGGTCAAGGTTTCATTTTCCTCTTCTGTAGCTTCACTAGGTAGTCTCAGAGGTCCCTTCCCGATCAAAATTTATAATCCTATTCTGAGGAAACATTTGCTGCTAGTGCAAACTACTCATTTACTCAGGTCATAGGCCCATAGTGGGTTTTTTAAAATATATGTATCCAAAGATAGATTATGACCTCTCAGATGATGGAATAATTTGTTTTAGAGCCATATAGTCAGCCACAGACTCAAGATGAAAACTAAAGCTGAAACTAGAGGGGATTCCAAATAGACACTGATTAGTGTGCATGCCTCTTTATCAGATGCCCTGGAAGACATCAAAGAAACTTTTCATGACAGCTTGACAGCTGCCATGAATGCAGTAGCATGTCAAAGAAAGGCTAATTATTCTTAGGGACTCTGCCAGTTAGAACCAGAGAACATAGAGTAAAATCCCCCCCAAAACTTTGCAAATAAACCAGTCAGAGAAAATGAAAAACCTAGGAGGGAATTTACATGACTGGAACCTTAGGTGGTTCACTGAATTTTTCAGAGCTGATCTTTCTTGACATTCTACTGAAAATAATATTTTACTTCTTACTTTCTCTCCTTTGTCTTTGGCACTCTTTAATGAATGGCATTAGCATACAAGCATAAACTGAGCTGCTGGATTCTTGCCCTAATCGTAAGGCTAAAAAATGAATTTGTAGTTCTTGTAGATTTCAGGATCTCATAACTGTGAGATGTGTTGAAGGTATAGCTTTAAAACTAACATGCTCTCAGTTCAGATTTGATGGTGGGACGAACTGAGGGACACAAAAGTCACTGAATATTAAACAAAGGAGGAAGTTTATTTTGCCCTAACACAAGGAGGATATCCAATAAGGATGTAGAGGCTGCTCTGGTGTAGACTCTTTCATCTCCATCTGGAAATGCATCTGGTTGGTCATCAAGGTATGGAGTCACACATAGTCTCCAGCACCTACTGAGTCTGAAAGGTGGTTACTATATAAAGTTGGGACTTTTTATGCCTTCAGACCAGGAATCTGAATCAGGAAAGCTGAGAAGAATTACATTGCATTGGCAAAGAATGTTATATCAGGGTCAGTGAAGTTGCATCAGGAATACTAGTCCTACCACACACTCACAAACCTGTCCTTTTTGGCAAGGTCCTAATGATCTTCTAGAATACCTCCCGGATTTTAAATAACTAGACAGTCATCCAGTCACCAAAAGAAGATAACATCATGAAAAGGGAAAAATAAAAATAAGCAAAGCAAAATAAAAATGTGAAGGAATTGAAAAGGAAGTTCCTAAAGGAAATGAGTTTAATAGGTTGGTTTTTTTTAGAAACCCCATCCCTCTCCAAAGCCTGCCACAAACTACACCCAACCTGTCTCAGGAACTATTAGATTCTGTCTACTCCAAGGAGCTCTGTATAAATAGTTCCAGACTTCAGGTATAGGTTTCTCCCACCACACAATACAGGTGTGGGCTGATGAACTGGTGAAATTTAAGCAGGATGTTGGAACAGATGTAGCTTAGACAAATACTGTTATCAATGCAAAAAGACACTCCTTGAAATTCCATTATAAACCAGAGAATTCCATCTAATCCAGGATAAGATTAAAAACCAACCGTTGCTTCTGGTGTGCCCTATAGCTGACCCCATGCCCTCTTATTACCCTTTGGTTTCCTCTTGTGAAGGGATTTTCTACCTTCTTTTTACCCCTGTGCTTCCAAGAATAACTTAACTCTTTCTTCAAGAGTATAACAGCAATTGTTTTCCCCTTCCAGACTGATATCTTTGGGATGGTAAATAGAACCATGTTTCATCTCAACTCTTACCCAGACCTAAGTCACCAAATAGGTTCAGTCTCAGAAAACCTTAGATCTGGGAAAGACCTTAATTTAGAAAGCCAAGGTCACCCACTGAATCCTGGGCTGTTGCCTGTCATCTTCACCTTTGTCTTTCCACTGAACTTTCATGACTCTCCAAGAGAGAGTGAGACTGATGACTTGGCACAGCTCTGCCCCATTCAGAACCAACTCACATGTGAGTCAAGACATCACGCTCATGATGTCTTTAATCCTCTTTGAGAAGAAAGGACAAACAATTACAACTTTTTCCTCACAATGTTTCTAAAATCCATGTTATTCCCATTACCATCAGTGTTTTTCTAGGCATTTGTCAACTGACCGACAAATTATTATAAACTATTCTTCCTTTTCTGCGCATTATCCTCTCTAATAATTCTCTCACATTTCCATCATATTAGTCTCCTTAAAGCACTAGTTTTTTAAATTATTAAATAACCAACAAGCATTTATTAATCACCTTCTTTAAGAAAGACATTATGACAAGTGCCAGAGGTTTTTTAAATAGCATATCATGTCACCTTCTTGTTGAAACATTTCCAATGACTCCCCACTATAGGCAGGCAAATTCCAAACTCTTTAGCATTAGCATTCGAAAGTTCCTTCATATTGATCCCACCCTAAATTTCCAAAAATATCTTCCATAGCTCTGCTACATAAAATAATTGCTCCAGCCGATTTGGTTTGCAAATTACTTCTGAGTATAACCTATGCTTTTTTGTTTGTTTTAGGGACACAACTCAACACATTTTCCTAGTCTGGAATGGTCTCTTCTCTCCCTAGTCTATCCAAATCATATTTTCCAAGGCCAAGCTCAAAATATTTTCTGGAAATGATTTTCCTGACCATCTTAGCAGGTAATGATGTCTACCTACTCCTGAACTCTGACATGGCTACACTCATTAAACACCAACCACAAATGATTTATATGTATAATATAAATGTTTTGTTTTTTAATGTGTGCATGATTTTTTTCTCCCAAGAAAGATTTCAAATCCCTTAAACTCTGAGCCAAGGTCTCTGGGATAGTGGAAAACACTAGATCTGGAGGTAGATGGCTTAGGTTTGAGCACTGGTTCTCGTCCTTATTACCTGTGTGACTTTGGCCAAATAGCCTTGCATTTCATTATCTGAAAAATGACAGGATTGGACTAGATGACTTCTGATGTTCGCATCTTAAACTTGTTTGCATCTCATCCCTCCTATAAATAGAACTTCAAAGAATATCTTGCATACAAGATACACTCAAAAACTATTCCACACAAACTATCCAACAGAAACAGAGATTTTAAAACAAAATCCACTTCATTTCAAGGGAGAAAAATCCATGAGCAATAAATATTAATTGACTTGACCAAAATGATACAACTGATGAATTGCAGAATCAGAATTAGAACTTAAGTCTCCTGACTACTGAAGCTGCTAGGGGGCACCATGGTGCAAAGAGCAGGAAAGATTCATCTTTCTGAGTTCAAATTTAGCCTCAGTCACTTACTAGTTATGTGATCCTAAGCAAATCACTTAACCCCATTTGCCTCAGTTTCCTCATTTTTAAAATGAGCTGGAGAAGGGAATGGCAAATCACTCAAGTATCAAAGAAACCTCAATGAAATCATGAAGACTCAAATATAACTGAAAAATAACTGAACAACAGCTGCTGATTTCTACTTCTCCTATACGTGATATGCTGGTGAATTGTATATAAAAGGACAGCATTTACTTCCTTTACTTGAGAATCCCAAACTTTTTTTTTTCATTTTCAGCTGGCTAGATTTGAACCAGTGGTTTCTTAACTCAATGCAAAAACATTTTCATTCATGCATATTCTTTCTCTCTCTCTCTCTCTCTCTCTCTCTCTCTCTCTCTCTCTCTCTATATATATATATATATATATATATATATATATATACACACACATATACATAAATATAAACATACATATATGTTCATGCTTTTCCATTTAAAATATATGCAAATAATTTTCTTTATTTTAAATTAGAATTTTTATAATAACACTAAAATAAATCTCAAACATATAATAGAAAGGATCTATCATTTGATTTATATTGGGAATTTCCAGTGAGGAAATTCCCTCTCATATTAGTATCTGCCCTAAGGCTTAAAGTCTTAGCATATACAATATAAATTATATATATATATATATATATATGTATATATACATATATATACACATGTATATATTTGATAAATCCCTTATGACTTTCATATGCACAACCAATAAATAATATATATCATCAAATATTTTGAGTGAATTTATTAAAATTTGATTGTTGAAAAGTTCAAGTAATTTTCTCTATAACTATTTTTGAGTGACCTTAGGTTTTGGGGGGTTTTTTAAGTGATTTGGGGATGAGTAGGGGGAATTAGTCCTATTGCACTTGCCTAAAAGAAAGTGACATTGAGAAATATAACCCTTTAACTGTCATTGCCCAGTTGGATCACTCACTTCATTGGCCGAGTTTCACTCAGAATAACTGAAGAGATGCAATGTAAACAAAGTACTTAATTTTAAATACTTGGATTTTAAAGCCCCCATAATCTGGCCCTTTCCTACATTGTAAGTTTTCTCATCCCTTACTCTCTTCTTTATATTATATAATCCACTGACACTAACTTCCTTGCTGTTCCTTGGATATAACACTATCCATTTCTCAACTTATTTTCATTTTCTGACATCCAAACCTGGAACTCTCTCCCTCCTCATCTCTACCTCAAACTTCTCTGCCTTTCTAAAGTTCCACCCAAAGAAACTTCTTTTAGTCCTCCTTGATATTTGTGGCTTCCCTCTGAGACAATCCCTAATTTATCCTGTATATTTATTGTTTTACATAGAGGTTTCCAAGTACTCCCACTAGTGTGTGAGCTCCCCGAGAACAGGATTGGTTTTTGCAGTTCTTTACATCCCCTGTACACATAGTAGTAGCTTAATAAATGCTGGTTGACTGACTAGATGACAGTACTGTTAACCCACAGAAAAATTGTTTAATTTCAAGTTTACACATTTCATATTCAAATATAACAAGAAGCATGACATCATTCATATGTCTCATAAGTTTATGCTAACTAATGATGATTATGGCAGATCATTCCCAAATCAAGATTAAACAAAGGTCAGTTCAAATTTTACCTCTTTTATGCAGATCACATTAAATAATTGTTATACTGTCTTCACTCTAAGTTGGAACAAATCCATTGGGTTGGTCTTCCCTTTGTTGATCTGAATTTGAACTTTGTTTTGAAAAAAGTGAATGTGTTTATGCTAGAAATATATTCAGAAACATGCAGTGATTTTATCCTTTGCTTCACACACCTAATGGAACCTGGGCCAAAGTCTGAAAAACTCTAATTTAGCTAAAGGATAAGTCATTTTTCTGTAAGACCCAAAGCTTCACGGAGGCCAAAAATGACACACCAACCTGTAGTTTACTTCCCAGTAAACCTCAAGAGCTGCCTTCTTGATTGACTGACTATTTGACTGATAGGAAGGAAAGACACACACATTAATCACATTCAGCAATTTTAATAGACCAATAATTTTCAATTTCCTTCAGACACAAAGCGGTATTTTCCAGCTGTTTTCTCCTTCAGTGAAAAAACTGGTTCTTTATTTACAAGAATGTTGGTGCACTCCAGGGATGTGAAAGTAGTCTTCCTTTGCATAATACCCAGTTGTGCATTCATGTCAGACTTTATTCTTTCAGCAGCTATACTCTGTTGTGCTGTAGTCATGTAGTAACTAGTTCTAAGCTCAGAAGTTTACCCTAGCACCATGCTGCTGTTCAAAGGGAGCATTCTGTATCACAAAGCACACTTGTGATTTTGGATATGAAAATGTTAGTAGAGTCTGAGAATCTGCAGAGATACTGGGAGAGAATTATCAGATGCATTTTTTGAAGTTCAAAAACCTTCCTGTTTGTCACTTAACCAAACTACCCTCCAGTACAACTACCCTCCAGTACCACCACTTCAAACAACAGATATTATTATTTCTATAACTAAACACCTAGATCCTTCATCTTTCAAAATGTCTGACATGTATTAGATATGTATAATGCAAAGAGACAAAAATATTTTCATACTAAAGCATGGTATAATAGAAAGAGCTTTGGATTTGGAATTAGGAAAACCTGGGTTCAAATTCCTTCTCTTGTACTTACTAGTAGTTTGGGTGTGGGCAAGCCACTTAACCTCTCAGAGTGCCCTCATCTACAAAATGAAGGTAATAGTTCATGTAGAATCTACTTCATAAAACTGTTCTGAATCTCAAATTAGATAATATTTGTAAAGAATTTTGTTAACATTAAAGCACAATATAAATGCCCACCATTGTTATTTAAAAATTAAATACCAACATAGCAACTGAAAAGGCATTTTAAATTTCATAATCATTCAATTTTCCTCCTATTGGTCAGATATGACTTTTAGTAAGTAAAATCAGCAGGAAAACTAGTGATATATTATTTATTTGTGTGTCTGTGTCTGTGTCTGTGTGTGGTTATGTGTGTGTTTGTTTCCTTCAGACCTGATTAACGTGCTAAAAATGTACAATGTTTTAATGTACTGTTTTCCAAAGTGGGAATCCCCAAGGGGTATCTGATTAACTAGTCAGCTGATGGGAAGAAGTTAGACATAACCCTATCCTTAATAGCCAATCATGGAACTTGAATCTAAATCGACTATACTTGCTTTATTCCCCCAAACCCTAAAGGAAACTAAGGATTCTAAAAAGGCAGAGATGAGAAGAGAAAGCATTCCAGGGCTAATAGACAAGCTCTAAACTTGTTATAAAGAACCAGAATGTCACAAATGGTAAGGACATGTCAAAACATAGGGCAAACATTGGACAGTCATCCAGGAAAAAGAAATACAAATATCAAAGGTAAAGGAGGGAGGACTTTTGGGGGATAGAATCAAGATGATAGAGTAGAGAAATGCACCGGCAAATTTAATCAACATTTCCCTCCAAACAATTTTAAAATAACACCTCAAATTGAATTGTGGAGTAACAGAGCCAACAAAAGGTCAGAGTGAGACATTCTTCCAACCAGAAACAACATAGAAGGTCAGAAAGAGAAATCAGTGACATGAGCAGAGGAGATTGACCCAGAGTCCATGTGAATGAAACACCAGTGGTGGGACTAGGTGGTGGGGACAGAAGCAGCAGCAATTTTGAGTGTTCTAAAGTCAGAATTGGCAAACGGACCTGGAAACTGGAAAGAAAGAGATTACAGGGTACCCTTGTGCTAGTACTGGATGCAGGACCAGGTGCTGTTTGGCAGTCCCCTTGCCTATATCCATGCCTAGGACATGCTTCAAGGAAAGAGAACAGCATTTTCATTTAAGAAGGTGTGAAAGGAACTGAGGGGCAACTGTTTGGCAACTCCAGTATTTATTCTCACACTTCTGAGTCATAGTTGAAGGGCAAAGAGGAACCTTTTTGGTCAAGAGGGAATAGGAACCCTAAGGGGCAGTAGTACTTACAAGGGATGAGGGACCCCAAAAGACATCTGGTTGCAAGGAAAAATGGGCCCTGAGCAGCAATATCAATTGGAATCCTAAGGGATTAGGGGCTCTTCTGGAGTAAGAACCAGAATACAGACCAAGAGAGGAGTGACCACACCTCACCCTAGATCACATTAACTTGGAAATACAGAGAACTTCCAAACTGACTCTAATGCTTAAAACAGGAAGGTGAAAAAGTCTGAAGTATGAGTTAGAAATCCTCCTCTGGCTACAACAAGAACAGAACCCAACATTAACATAAAGTTTGAAATCAAGAAAGAAGATGGAAAAAAAATGAGCAAACAAAAAAGAAAACCTGACAATGAAACATGACTGTAATGAGAGGGGAGATGAAGGTGCAAACTCAAAAGAGAATAGCTATGAGAAATGCTTACACACACACACACACATACACACACACACACGCACACATAAAATGTAAATTGGACACAAGGCTCAACAATAATTCCTGGATGAGGTTAAAAAAATATATATATATTTTTTAAATCAAATGAGTGGTAGAGGGACAACTAGATAAAGAAATGAAAGCAAAGAAAGAAAATTATGTTTTAAAAAAGACAAATAATAACTTGGAAAGAGGCATAAAAATACTAAAGTAATATCTTAAAAAGCAAAATAGACCTAATAGAAAAAGAAATATAAAAACTCACTAATAATGTAATTCTTTAAAAAGCAGAATTCGTTAAATGGAAAAAGAGGTATAAAAGCTCACCAAAGAAAATAATTCCTTAAAAATTTCAATTGGACATCCAGAAGCTAATGACTTCATAAGATATCAAGAAACAATCAAAATCAAAAGAATGGAAAAAAAATAAAAGAAAATGTGAAATATCTCATTGGAAAAAGAACTGATATTGACAATAGATTGAGAGAGATATTTTAAGAATTATCAGGCTACTGAAAGCTGTGCTAAAAGAAGCTGCTTCTGGAGACTCTCACTTACAGAGTTCAACAGTCAAGTAACTGACTGGGAAAATGAGCAAAAATGAAAAAGAAACAGACTATAGATTCTCATTTCCTCAATGGAAAGGTATTTTCTTACATCATTGGTGATGTGGAAGATCAAAACATAAACCAGAAGAAAACAATATTCAGCATCCAAAGCCTTCAAGAAAAAAAATATGGATTGATCTCAGACCAAGGAAGAGCTCAAAATAGATTTTGAAAATCAGTTAATAGAAGTGGAGGAAAAGTTGGGAAAAGAAATGAGAGCTATGGAAGAAAATCATGAAAAACAAGTCAATAGCTTGCTAAAAGAAACATCCAAAAAAGTTGAATAAAGTAGTACCTTAACTCAAATGGCAGATTTTGGAGAAAAAATGGAGGTTGGTGACCTTACACAGCTCTCTCTCACTCAAATAAAGTCAACTGCAAGTCAAGTCATCATTTTGATGTCATAGTCCTCTTTGAGAATGAAGGACAAATACAACAACCCAAATGAAAAAGAGGTTCAAAAATCCAATGAGGAGAAGAATGCCTTAATAACCAGAATTAGTCAAATAGAAAAAGAAGTCCAAAAGCTCACTGAAGAAAATAATTCCTTAAAAATTAGAATGAAGCAAATGAAAGCTAACAACATTACTAGAAATCAAGAAATTATAAAACAAAATCAAAAGAATGAAAAAATAAAAGACAATGTGAAGTATCTCATTGGAAAAACAAATGACCTAGAAAATGGATCCAGGAGAGATTAATGTTGAAATTATTGAACGATCTGAAAGCCATGATTAGAAAAAAAAGAGACTACACATCATCTTTCAAGAAATTATCAGGGGAAAGTGCCTTGATATGCCCTGATAGAATGAGAGGGTAAAATAGAAAGGAAAAGAATCCACTGATAACTTCCTGAAAGATATCCCAAAAGGAAAATTCCTAGGAATATTGTAGCCAAATTCCAGAGTTCCCAGGTCAAGGAGAAAATATTACAAGCTGCCAGAGAGAAACAATTCAAGTATTGTGGAAACACAATCAGGATAATACAAGATTTAGCAGCTTCTACTGTAAAAGATAAGAAGGCTTAGAATATAATATTCCAGAGGTCAAAGGAGATAGGATTAAAACTAAGAAACACATACCCAACAAAACTGAGTATAATACTTCAAGGGGAAAAAATGGAATTTCAATGAAATAGAAGACTTTCAAGCATTCTTATTTAAAAGACCAGAGCTGAATAGAAAATCTGACTTTCAAATATAAGAATCAAGAGAAACATGAAAAGATAAATAGGAAAGAGAAACCATAAGGGACTTCTTGAAGTTGAGTTATTTAGATTCCTATGTGGAAAAATGAAATTTGTAACTCATGAGAACTTTCTCAGCATTAGAATAGTTGGAAAGAACATGTGAGTGTGTGTGTGTGTGTGTGTGTGTGTGTGTGTGTGTGTGTGTGTGTGTGGCACAGGGTGAGCTGAATATGAAGGGATGATATCTAAAACAGAAAATTAATGGTTGAGAGGAATGTACTAGGAGAAAGAAAGGGAGAGCAAGAATATAGTAAGTCATCTCATATAAAAGAGGCAAGAAAGAACTTTTACAATGGAGGGGAAGGATAAGTGAAAGGAAATAAGTAAGCCTTCCTTTCATCAGATTTGGCTTCAGGAGGGAATAACATATAGACTCAATTGAGTATTAGTGTTTATCTTACACTAAAGGAAAGCAGACAGAAAGGGGAACGGGGGGCATGGGATAATAGAAGAAAGAGCAGATTAGGGGAAGGGGTAATCAGAAGCAAACACTTAGGTAGAGGGACAGATCAAAGGATAGAATAGAATAAATAGAGGATTGGACAGGATAGAGGGAAATATAGTTAGTCTTTTACAATATGACTGTCATGGGAGTATTTTGCATGACTACACGTTTAACCTATATCAGATTGCCTGAGGATTTTCAAATTCTCAATGAGAATGGGTAGAGAGGGGAGAAGGGAAAGAATGTGGAATTCAAAGCTTTAAAACAAATGTTAAAATTGTTTTTACGTGCAACTAGGAAATAAGATATATGGGCAATGGGATATAGAAATCTATCTTGCCCTATATGAAAGTATAAGAGAATGGGATAAAAGCGGACTCAAGGGTAACAGAAGGGAGGGCAGATAAGAAGAAATGGTAATCAAAATACACAATGTCCTGCTTGGGGGAAGGGAGGATATGGGGAGAAAACTATAGACTCAAAATAATATAGAAGTGAATGTTGAAAACTGAAAAATAAATTTAAAAAAATTAAATAGTAGCATGATATTTTAGCAGCATATATCACAAAGATCACAGAGTATGAAAAATGATTCACACCAGGAATTCAGGGCTGATTCAATATTAGGACAACTATTGCCATGATTGACCTTATCAACAACAATAATGAACAAAATCATATGATTATACCAAAAGATGCAGAAAATCCCTTTGTCAAAATACAAAATTCATTCTTATTAAAAATACTAGAAAGCACAGGAATCAATAGAACCTTTCTTAAAATGATAAGTAAAATATACAAAGTCAAGAGCAAGCATTATCTACAATGAGGATAAAGTCTTTCCAGTAAGACCAGGAGTGAAATAGTGATGCCCACTGCCACCACCAATATTCAGTATCACACTAGATATGAAAGCTATAGCTATAAGAAATAGATATTGAAGGAATGAAAATAAGCAATGAAGAAACCAAACTATCACTTTACAAGTGATATGATTATATACTTAGATAACCCCAAAGAATCAAGTAAAAAACTAGTTGAAACAACTTAAATAAAGTAACATCATCATATTTCTATATACTATACGCAGCAAGAAGAGATAGAAATTTCATTTAAAATAACTGCAGATAATGTAAAATATCTGGGAACCTACCTGCCAAGACAAACCCAGGGATTATATGAATACAATCACAAAAAAGAATTACACAAATAAAGATGGATCTACATGAATGAAAAATTATTAAATTATTCATAGGTAAACCAAGCCAGTGGCAGTAGGCAGTATAGTGGGTAGAGTGAAGGGCCTGGAGTCAAGAAGATTCATCTTCCTGAGTTCAAATCTCGCCTTAGATACTTACTAACTATGTGACCCTGGGCAAGTCATTTAACTCTGTTGGCCTCAATTCCTCATGTATTATGTGATCTGGAGGAGGAAATGGTAAACCACTCCTATAACTTTGCCAGGAAAATCCCAAATGGGACCAGGAAGAGTCAATGGTGACTAAAATGACTATTAACAGAAAGGTCAAAGCAATATAATAAAAACAACAAATTCTGCTTCTTAATTTACTTATTTGGTGTCATACTAATCAAAAGACTAAAGAAATATTTTATACAGCTAGAAAAATACCAAAATACTTCTAGCATTCATGAAGAATACCAAGGGAATCAATGAAAAAAATGTGATGGAAACCTGTTTAGCAGTTCTAGGTTTCAAAAAAGATAGTTTCAAAAACAGATAGTTTATACCAGAATATTTGATTCTGTGTTGTTCAAGTAGAATTTAAATTGGCAAATTGATTACTTCACATTATTTCAATTCCCTATAGATGCTACTTGAAGGTCTATTTGATTAGCTTTGATGACAAATCTGCTCACTGTACTTTAATCCTTTATCATGGCTGCAGTATATTCGTGTCTTTCACATATGGATGTGCTGCCATGATCTGATCAATTTTCATTCTTTATTCTGACTCTGGAAAATGTCTTCAAAAAGGTTTCCCTCAGCTATATTGTTTCTGCTGGGGATCTCTGAGGTGAAACTGTCAGACCCGGTTGGATATTCTCTGGATTTTGTAGGATTAGGAGGTTTAGTTGCTGGGGAATTCAGTTGCTTGGAAGAACTCCCTGCATTGAAGGTTTTGGTTGTTCCACTTCTGTGGAGTATCTTGAGTTACAGACCCTGAATGCAGTTTCATTTAGTTCTGCACTTGTTAGAGGAGGAAAATTCCCAAGGAAGATTTATTTATGAATAAATTCCTTGGGGGTGAAGCCAAGATGGTGGAATGAGAGCAACTACTCACCTAAGCTCTCAGACAAACCCCTTCAGATACCTCTAAAAAGAGAATCTGACCAAATTTTGGAGGTGCAGAATCCAATAGGAGACAGACTGTGGCATATTCACAGCCTAGGACAGATTGGAAAGTCAACGGGAAGAATCTGTTCCACGGGGGTGAGCACATGGCACAGCACTTCCCACCGAGATGCAACTGAGCAGGGAATGCCTGGGGTGGTCTGAGATAGTGTGAGCATGGCTGAATGGCAGAGTGGCAGCCCAAGGTGGGAGATCAGTGGGAGCCGAGAAAGTGACAGCCACTGAGCCCCAGGTTATCAGTCACAGCCACTCCTGAGACTTTCAGCCCAGAGATTAAACATCTGTAAGTTACCTACTTGAATTTCTGGGAGTCAAAATGGAGGAGTGATCACTAAATGCTGTCTTACCCTCTGACCTCAAAAGAACCATAAAATATTTCCCCAGAAAAATCCTGGATCAGTGGAATCAACATGGATTGCCTCGTAGCACCTGAAGCCAGGAAAATCACTAAAGAATTCCTCTTACTATGACTGGGGTGAACTGAAAGGAGAGAAGTCTCAAGGGGGAGAAAACTCACACTAGAACCCAGGTGTACCTAAGCACTCCAGGGGAAATAGGAAGACAATAGAGCAGCCATGACCACCAAGTGCCAAGTTGCCTTTGCTCTAGCTCAGCTGAAGAGATCTCCCATAACCAGACCACCCATCCCCCACATTTATAGCTGGCCCCAGGGCTAATGAGGGAAAACATAAAACAAAAAGAGAAAAGGCTACTGCCCTTTGCTATCTCACATCAGCAGCTCAACACCAGGTTCTGCAGCTTCTAACTGAAAGAACCAGAGGCCACAGCACACAAAGCCTCACCATCATGAGCAACAAGCAAGGGAGGAGGGAAAAGACCACAGAATCTTTCTGTGGGGACAAGGACCAAAATACAAATACCAAGGAGGTCAGCATTGAGATTGTACTCCCATCTAAAATTTCAGAAGGGAACTGCTCCCATGCAAAAACCATACTCCTGAAATAACTGAAGAAGGAAATAGAAGGAAAATTGGCCAATGATTTTAAAAGTATGCAAAAAGAATTCTATGAAGAGAACAGACTGTTAAAAAGGAAAATTGTACAAAGGGAAAAGGAAGTACAATAAAAATAACTGTAAAAAACAATTCCTTAAAAGGAATAATTGGCCAGATGGAAAACGAGTTGCAAAAGTTAACTGAAGAAAACAATTTCATGAAAATTAGAATTGGGCAAGTAGAAACTAATGACTCTATGAGACATCAAGAATCAGTCAAACAAAATCCAAAGAATGAAAAGATAGAAGAAAATGTAAAATATCTAGTGGAAAAGCAGCTGACCAAGAAAATAGATCCAGAAGAGAAAATTTAAGAATTATTGGCCTACCAGAAAGCCATTATGAAAACAAGAATCTAGAGAATATCTTCCAAGAAATCATCAAAAAAAAACTGCCCAGAAGTGCGAGATCCAGAGGACAAAATAGTCATTGAAAGAATCCACCATTCACCAAACAAAAGAGATCCCAAACTAAAAATACCAAGAAATACTGTGGCCAAATTCCAGAAGTATCAAGTGAAGGAGAAATACCACAGGCAGATAGAAAGAAACCATTCAAATATTAAAGCGTTACAGTCAGGATCACACAGGATCCTGTGCAGCTTCTACATTAAAAGATTGAAGGAATTGGAATATATTCCATAAGGCAAAGGAGCAAGGACTACAACTAAGGATCAATTATGCAGCAAAGTTCAGCCTAACATTACAGGCAAGGGGATGGATACTCAACAAAATAAGGGATTTCCAGATCTTCCTAACAAAAAGGCCAGAATTCAAGAGAAAATTTTATCTTCAAATGCAGATCTAAAGAAGGGTATAAAAAGGTAAACAGGGGAAAAGAAAAACTTGTTACTCAATTTAGGCAAACTCTTTACTTCTCTATAAGGGATGATGATACTTGTTAATCTTGAGAATTGTACATCTGTTATGAAATATATGTAGATATATATAGATAGATGGAATCGGTAAAAAAGTAAATGATGTGATAATAAAAATGTGATTTAAGCATGGGAAGGGATTGTAAAAGGAGGAGTGAAAAGGAGGAAGGAGAATGGATTAAAAGCCATAATCCAACAATAGGTAGTTTACAAGTAACATATTGGAAATGAGTAAAGATAAAAGTTTGGAGAGGAATATATTGTGCCTCAGCTGATGTAAGAAAAGCAGGAGTAGCAATCCTAATTGCATACAAAGTCAAAGCAGAAATAGATTTAATAAAAAGAGATAAGGAAGAGATAACTATGTCCTCCTAAAAGGCACGATAGATAATGAAGCAATATCATTACTAAACATGTATGCTCCAAATGGTATAGCATCCAGATTCTTAGAGGACAGGTTGGGGGAGTTGCAGGAAGAAATAGACACCAAAACTATACTAGCGGGGGAACTCAAACTCCCCATCTCTGACCTTGATAAATCTAACCTCAAAATAAACAAGAAAGAAGTTAAGGAGGTGAATAAAACTCTGGATAAGGTAGATATGATAGATCTCTGGAAAAAAACTGAATGGAGACAGAAAGGAATATACATTTTTCTCAGTGGTACACGGCATATACACAAAAATTGACCATGTTCTGGGGCATAGAAACCTCACAATCCAGTGCAGAAAGGCAGAGATAATCAATGCATCCTTCTCAGTTCATAATGTAATAAAAACTATATGTGATAAAAATCCATAAAAAGATAAAACAAAAATTGATTGGAAATTAAATGATCTAATCCTAAAGACATAGTGTGTTAAACAACAAATTATAGAAACAATCAACAACTTCATTCAAGAGAATGATAATAAAGAGACAACCTACCAAATCTTATGGGATACTGCAAAAACAGTTTTTAGGGGAAGTTTTATATCTTTGAATGCCTATGTGAATAAAATAGAGAAAGAGGAGATCAATGACTTGGGCATACAGCTGAAAAAGCTAGAAAAAGAACAAATTGAAAATCTCCAAGTAAACACCAAATTAGAAATACTGAAAACCAAAGGAGACATTAATAAAATTGAAATTAAGATAACTATTGAACTAATAAATAAAGTTAATAGCTGGTTTTATGAAAAAACTAATAAAATTAATAAAACTTTGGTCAATTTGATTTTTAAAAAAAGAAAGAAGAAATCAAAATTACCAATATCAAAAATCAAAGGGATGAACTCACAACGAAAAGGAAATTAAAACAATAATTAGAAATTACTTTGCCCAACTGTATGACTATAAATTCAACAATCTAAATGAGATGGATGAGTATTTTAAAAAATATAAATTGCCCAGATTAACAGAAGAGGAAGTTGAAAACTTAAACAACCTCATCTCAGAAAAAGAAATTGAAAAAGCCATCACTGAACTCCCTAGGAAAAAAATCTCTAGAGTGAAATGGATTTACAAGTGAATCAAACATTTAAAGAATTGTTAATTCCAATATTATATAGACTATTTGGGAAAATTGGGGAAGAAGGAATACTCCCAAATTCTTTTTATGGTACAAATATGGTTTTGATACCTAAACCAAGAGGAGACAAAACAGAGAAATAAAATTATAGAACAATTTTTCTAATGAATATAGATGCAAAAATTTTAAATAAGATTTTAGCAAAAAGAGTATAGCAACTTATCATGAGAATAATACACTATGATCAGATAAGATTCATATCAGGAATGCAGGGCTGGTTCAATCTTAGGAAAACTATTAGCATTATTGATCATATCAACATCAAAACTAGCAGAAACCACATGATTATCTCAATAGAAGCAGAAAGAGTTTTTGACAAAATACAACACCCATTCCTATTAAACAACACTGGAGAGCATAGGAATAAAGGGAACTTTTCATAAAATAATAAGAAGCATCTACCTAAAATCTTCAGCAAGCATTATGTGTGATAGGGATAAGTCAGATGCATTTCCAATAAGGTCAGGGGTGAAGTAAGGATGTCCATTATCACCACTATCATTCAATATGGTACTAGAAATGTTAGCTATAGCAATTAGACAAGATAAAGAAATTTAAGGAATTAGAATAGGCAAAGAAGAAACTAAGTTATCACTCTTTGCAAATGATATGATGATATACTTAGAGAATCCCAGAGATTCAAGCAAAAAACTACTTGAAATAAAAAACAACCTGGGCAAAGTTGCAGGTTACAAAATAAACCCACACAAATCTTTTGCATTTCTATATATTAGTAACAAAGTCCAACAGCAAAAGATAGAAAGAGAAACCTCATTTAAAGCTAGAGTAGATACTATAAAATATTTTGGAGTTTACCTGCCAAAACAAACCCAGGGACTATATGAACACAATTACAAGACACTTTTCACACAAATAAAGTCAGATATAAGTAAGTGGAGAAACATCAGTTGCTCATGGGTAGGCTGAGACAATATAATAAAAATGAAAATTTTAGCTAAATTAATTTATTTATTCAGTGTCATACCAATCAAACTATCAGATAATCATTTTCTAGAGCTGGAAAAAATAATATCAAAATTTATCTGGAAGAATAAGAGGTCCAGATTATCAAGGGAACTAATGAAAAGATATGCTAGGAAAGGTGGCCTAGTGCTACCCGATCTCAAATTGTATTATAAAGCAGCAATTATCAAAACCCCTTGGTATTGGCTAAGAAACAGAAAGGTAGACAAGTGTAATATGCTAGCTACTCAAGACACAGTAGATAATGAATATAACAATCTCCAGTTTGATAAACCCAAGGACCCCAGCTTCTGGGATAAGGACTCACTGACAAAAATTACTGGGAAAACTTAATAACAGTGTGGCAGAAACTAGGCATAGATCAATACCTAACACTATACACAAGAATAAAATCCAAATGGGTACCTGATCTAGGTATAAAGATTGATAATATGGACAAATTAGTGGAGCAAGGAATATAGTATTTATCAGATTTATGGAGAAGAGAAGAATTTTTGACTAAAGAATACATAGAAAGCATTATGAAGTGCAAGATGGATAATTGTGATTACATTAAATTGAAAAGGTTTTACACAACCAAACACAATACAACCAAGATGCAGAGGGATGCAGAAAACTGGGAAAGATTTTTGCAACTAGTGTCTGTGATACAGGTCTCATTTCTAAAATATATAGAGAACTGCATCAAATGTACAAAAATACAACTCATTCCCCAATTGATAAATGGTCAAAGGATATGAATAGGCAGTATTCAGAGGAAGAAATTAAAGATATCTATAGTCACATGAAAAAAGTTCTAAATTACTATTGATTAGAGAGATGCAAATCAAAATAACTCTGAGGTACCACATAGCACCTATCAGGTTGGCTAATGTGACAGAACAGGTAGATGATAAATGTTGGAGAGGATGTGGGAGAGTTGGAACACTGATTCATTGTTGGTGGAGCTGTGAGCTGATCCAACCATTCTGGACAGTAATTTGGAAATATGCCCAAAGGGCCACAAAAATATGCATGCCCTTTTACCCAGCAATATCACTTCTAGGACTATATCCCCAAGAAATCAGAAAAATGGGTCCCATATGTACAAAAACATTTATAACAGCACTCTTTGTAGTGGCCAAAATCTGGAAATCGAGGGGATGCCCATCAACTGGGGAAGGGCTGAATAAATTATGGTATATGAATGTAATGGAATACTATTGTACTATAAGGAATGATGAACAGGAAGACATCAGAGAGGCCTGTAAAGATTTATATGATCTGATGCTGAGTGAAAGAAACAGAACCAGGAGAACTTTGTGCACAGCAACAACCATAGTATGTGAGAGTTCTTTCTGGTAGATTTGGAACTTCATTGCAATGAAAGGACATAAGAAAATTCCCAGTGGTCTTTTAAGGCAAAATGCCTTCCACATCCAGAGGAAGAACTATGGAATTGAATTGTATATTGTAGCAGATCATTTTCTTTTTTATTACATTTTGGTTTGTTATATGATTTCTCCTATTCATTTAAATTCTTCTATACAGTATGACTATGGTAAAAATGTATTTAACAGGAATGTATGTGTAGAACCTGTATAAAATTGTACACTGTCATAGAGAGGGAGGGCAAAGGTAGGGAGGTCAAAGGGGGAAAAATCTCAGTTATATGGTAGTGATTGTAGAACACTGAAAACAAATAAAATTAATACAAAAAATAATTCCTCTAATATAGATTTCCTTATTAGAGGATCATGAGAAACCATAAATATAAAAAATAAAAAGGATTACTAGAAGGAAAATAGATAGTTTTGATTATATGAAATTAAAAAGCATAAACAAAACCAATGCAGGCAAAATTAAAAGAAAACAGGAAATTAAAGATAAAACCTTTACATCAAATTTCTACGATAAAGGACTCATTTCTTAAATATGTAGAGAACAGAGTCAAATTTATTAAAAAAAATAAGAACTTTCCTCAATTGATAAATGGTCAAAATATATGAACATTTTTTCAGAAGATGAAATCAAAGCTATTGATAATCCCACAAAATATTTTAAATCACTATTGATTAAAGATACAAATTAAAAGAACTTCACAATATCATCTCACACCTATCAGTTAGCTAACATGAGAGAAAAAGAAAATGGCAAATTCTGGAGATTGTAGATAAATGAGGATGGTAATGTATTGTTGGTGGAGTTGTGAACTAGTCCAGCCATTCTGGAGAATAGTTTTGAAGTACATCCAAAGAGCTATAAAAGTTGGCATGACCTCTGAAGGCTGTGGAGGAGAAGTGAGGCTGGTAACCTGTACAGCCCTCACTCACTCAAAAACAAAGTCAAGTACAAGTCATGTCATTATTTCTCTGATGGCATGGTCTTCTTCAGCAATGGACGAACACACCACTATGAGAGTTCAAGGAAAAGGGAAAAGGACCTATTTGTACAAAAATATTTCCAGTAGTTCTTTTTGTAATGGTAAAGAATTGGAAATTGAGTGTATGCCAAACAATTGGTGAATTGCTGAGCAAGCTGTGATATGTAATTGTAATAAAACACTCTTGGACTATAAGAAACGAGCAGGGTAGTTTCAGAAAAACCTGGGAAGACTTGCATGAGGTGATGCAAAGTGAAATGAGGAGAACATAGTACAGAGTAACAGCAATATTGTAGAGATAAGCAATTTTGAAAGATTTAGTTGCTCTGATCAAAATGATACAATTCTGAAGGCCCCATGAGGAAAAATACTATCCACCCACAGAGAGAGAACGGATGACCTCAATGCAGATTGAAGCATACTTTTTTAATACTTTCTTTAAAGACTTGCACAAAATAATTAAAGATGAAATGAACAGAACCAAGAGAACACTGCATTCAACAACAGTAATATTGTTTTAAGAATAATTTTGAATGAATAAGCTATTTTGACTATTATAAATGCAAAAATTGACTATAAAGGACAGACGAAGAAAGAGTATATCTGTATCCAAAGAAAGAACTGATAAATGCAAGTATGCATACAATAATCTAATACACTTATATCAACTTGTATCTAATGTAGCCATCTCTAGAGCAGGGGGGAGGGAAAAATACATCATAATTTTGTTATACATTTGAAAGGAATAGCAAGTTATGCATAGTAGAAAAGATGAGTTGTATACAAGCGTTAACAAAAGAGAGAAATGGTAAACACTTTATTGCTCTTAGAGAAACAGTGATATTTTAACCCTATAGCCCCGTATTTTCCTCAATGACTACACTAATTCTCTCACAGGAGGTGGGGTAAGGGAAACTGCCATTATTTTATTCAATCAGAATTTTTTCTTGGAGTACAATTATATTGTCCTCCATACCCATCCTTTACCTTGAATTTCATATAAATCACTAATTCTCTACTCAAATGACCTTGCATTACAGGAATGATTCCCACAGGAAAAGACATAAAAAACCGCTTAATTGTATGTAGTACTTAATTTGCAACTTATGATCAATACAAATTATGAAAAGGCATACTAAAATATCTACTCTGTGACTGCAACCTTATAATCTCTCACTTATGCCAGAAGTTCTCAGGAAATATATAAGCTGTGTCAAACCCAGAAGTTCTAGGAAATGCCAAACTCAGCATGTTGAACTCTACAACTGCTCCTCCTGTGAGAAGACAAAGGAATACAGGTCCTACAACAGCATTTTTTTTTCACATTTAATATATATTTATTTATTTAACTTTTTACATTCATTTTTACAAAATTTTGGGTTCCAAATTTTCTCCCCATTTGTCCCCTCCCCTCACGCCAATACACGGAACATTCTAATTTCCCCTATCACCAATCTGCCCTCTCTTCTATCATCCCTCCCTTCTCTTCTCCCCATCTTCTCTTCTGTCCTGTAGGGCCAGATAACTTCTATTCCCCATTACCTGTATTTCTTATTTCCTAGTAGCAATAACAATACTCGACAGTTGTTCGTAAAACTTTGAGTTCCAACTTCTCCCCATCCCTACTTGCCCACCCATTCCCTTTGGGAAGGCAGGCAATTCAAATATAGACCATATTTGTGTAGTTTTGCAAATGACTTCCATAATAGTCGTGTTGTGTAAGACTGACTATATTTCCCTCCATCCTATCCTGCCCCCCATTGTTTCTATTCTCTCTTT
>CM053770.1:464451747-464507550 GCA_028658325.1 Potorous gilbertii
ATATCATAAAAACCATTGGCATAGGACTTGTAGAAAAAGTGTTCTCTCATATAAGTTTCACATAATATTTAGTAAATGCTTGTTGAATTCATTAAATAGAACTTTATTTTGATTTCTCCTTTTGTTATTGTAGTCTAATTTACATTACAGTTATTTGGGCACCTACTTTACCTACTAGATATATTTGTGTACCTACCTTAACTATTGTAAGCTCTTTGAATCAGGGAATGTCCTTTACCTCTGCAACTTTAGCATGTAGTACAATGTTCTACACATAATAACATGTAACAAATATCTGTGGACTTGAATTAGTATTGAGTTGAAGGATATGTTGTATTTCAATAGACCTAGGAAGGAGGAAATCAAATTCAAGGGAAAGCATCAAGAAATGATCCAACACTCAAATGTGTCTGTGAATGAGGCTTCTTTAGGGCATAGTTCATAGATCAGCCTGGCTGAAGTGGTTTGTGTATGTCAGAGTACTGGGAAATGAATGTCGAAATGAAGGTTGGCTCCTCTTTATGGAGGGCTTTGAATGCCCTTGACTAATATTAGAAGATAAGTATCTAGTTCCTTTTATCATCAAAGCTCTGGTTTTCATATACAACTATTTTATACAGTAAAGATCTATTAATGTTTGAGAACTGTCATTTCCAGAAAATGATTTCATATAACCCAATTTTGTGGCAGGAAAAAATAGCTTAGAAAGGAAAATGCTTTCCCAGGCATCATCTAGTTTTGTCATAAGCTCTTTGACATACTGGAAAATAACTATTTTAAAATTTCACAGAATACATATCCTATTTTTCTTTGAACTCATTTCTGAGACAATATGATCAAAATAAGCTTTCACATTTCAGATTTCAGTATTCCAACTTTTCTCACTCAATGGTCTTTGAGCACCATTGGATAGCCTGAAAAAGAAAATTGAAGAGTTTTATTACAACATAACAAAGTTATACATCAAAGGCTAGGGAAAAAAAGTAATCAGCAAATAAATCCTATTGACTTTTAGTCTAAAAGAGTTATTCCTAGAAACATAGGTTTGTAATTATATTTTGGAATTTTCTCAGTTTATCACTAATTCTTATCACATGTATTTTATAAAAATATTTATATCCTCTTTTTCTTCCCTGTTCATAAACTGTTGGTATATTTTATTATACTCAAGCCACTTTTGAGTTAATTGCCTTGTAGTCCACATCAAACACTATGCTCTAGAGGAACTTCTGCCTGGGGCTCTTTTCTCATGATTAGAGATTGCCTCTCTTGGATCACTATTTCAAGAAGACATAAGACATTTCACTTTTCTACCTCCTTTCTAGCCTCCTCCTACATAGCCTATTCATCAACTTTTTAGGCCCCCAAAATGTATGCTTTCAGCATGAACCATGATCGGATCAACTCTTCCATTTTTGCCTAGTTGAGTATGTCAGTCTAATCCCCTATGGCCTCAGGTATCATCCCTGTAACTTTCTGAGCCAAAATTGACCTTCCTGGCTACCAGCGCTCTGTATGGTTAGTCTTTCCTATTAGAATGTGATCTCCTTGAGATTAGGGATTATCTTTTTTTTTTTAATTTGTAGCCCTGTTGAGTGGATATAGAAAAAAATGGGACACTTGGTAGAATTGTAAACTGATTCAAATCTTTTGGAAAGCAATCTGGAACTATTCCCAAAGAATTACAAAATTGTGTATACCCCTTGACCCAGCAATACCACTGACATTAGATCTGTTTCCCAAGGTAATCAGGATAAAATGAAAAGGGCCTTTATGTTCTAAAACATTTATAACAGCTCTCTTTGTGGTAGCAAACAACTAGAAATTGAGAGGATATCGATTAATTGAGTGAAGACTAAATAAGTTATGGTATATGATTGTGATTGAATACTACTATGCTGCAAAGAATGATGAACTGGTTGATTAGAGAAAAAAAAAGCATGGAAAAGACTTGCATGAAATAATAGTGAAACAAGTAGAACCCAAAGAATGTTTTATACAGTAACAACATTATTTTTTACAGAATAACTGTGAATCATTAAATTATTCTGAATGTTAAATTCAAAGCAACTATAAAGAACCTATGAAAAATGCTATTCAATTTTAGAAAAAGAACTAAGTAGAAAAATGCATAGTATGTTTTCCGTGTGTGTGCGTGTGTGTGTATCTATAGCTATACATCAAATGGTGACCTTCTTTAGTGCAGGATGGGGAGGGAGGGAAGAAGACAGCTTGGAACTTAAAATGTAACAAAAAAATTAATTTTTAAATCCCTGATAGTTCATGTTTCCATTCATTTATTCATTTAATTCTTTCATTAATAGCTGAAATAACGAGACTTCACAAGCATATGGCTTTAAAATTACTATCTGTGATTGAATTAGAATTGGATAGATCTGTATTTCTCAGAAAGACACTGAGTTTTTATGTCTTTGTTTATATTTTGGGGCGGTTTCCTAAAGCTGAAATGTCTATCCTCCCTTTCTTCACCTGAATTCCAATGAGTATTTTAATGCCCAACTCTAACACAGCGTTATTCAGAAAGACATCCTTGATTCCCTCTCTTATTAATGACTGCCCCACTCCTACCCTACTCCATCAGATCTCACCAAGAACTTTGTATTGTAAATCTTTGATAATGGGTGCAGCTGATTACCCCTTCCATCATCCCCACTCTTTCACTAATCTTCAGTCTCTTTGTTCCTACTGGCTGCTTCCCTGCTGCCTTCTACCACACCAGTGTCTTCCTTTAGCTATGTCTCTTCACCACTTCCCTCACCAGTTATAGTCCTGAAGGGACAGTATCTCATTAGTTGGGAAGTGGACATTCCCATGGGATCTGAGCAGGAAGCTACCTCAAGCATTGTGGAAAGGAAGGGCTCCTGTCTGACTCCTGCAATTTAAACTCATTGAATGGAGTTGGGATACTAGGGGAAGGGCTGGAAAAAGCTTAGTTGTCTCTGCCAGTCAGTACTGGGTCATGAAGATATGTGGGTGTAAGGAAAGTTCCTACCTCAGTGTGGGCAGAGGAAAACTCTCACCCCATATCCCATCAGCTGATGTGGTTTGGGATTGCTGGAAACCCCAAAATATCAGGGTACAGGGAGTCTACCTGGAAAGAATTCAAGCACTAAAGCTTTCTTTCAGTCAAAGTGGCAAGTTTATTATAACCCCAATAGATCATGCTAGACTCTTAATGTGGTTGTGGCTGTGATTTGTCCTTTGTTCTTGAAAAGGATCATGACATCAGGGAGATGAGGAAATAAATGACTTGCAATTGAATTTGATTTGAATGAGAGGAGGCCATGCAAAGATACCAGTCTCACTATCTCCTACAGGACTATCTGGGTCCAGGGGCAGATAAGGATCAGGACAACTGGAGATGGCCCAGGATGCAGTGGGAGACATTGTCCTTTTTAAGCCAAGGTCTTTCCAAGTCCTCACATTGAGTGAAGCAATGCCCATTCAGTGAATAGGCATCTTTAAGAAGTGAGTCATGGGATGGCTCCTCTAATTAAAATAAAAAAAACAACTGAGGGGAAGACCTCAGGGTTGCTGGCCAAAAGGGAAAAAGTTACTATTTACATTCACCCTGAGCTAGGAGGGCTCAAAAAAATAACTACTAAGTGGTGCTTGAGCAGGGCAGGGACCTATGGTTGTCAAATCAATGAGATCCAGAGTGAATTGAGTTTAAGGCTTGGTTTTTGAGAAATAAATCTGGTCAGTAAACTCCAAGTTAAGAAGGCAGCTTTCAGCCATCAAAATTTACCTTCCTTTGGGCAGAATACCCTCAGGTAAGGGAGACAAGGGAACGGGAGGGGAGAAAAGGGGAAGAGGAACTGAATTGCCCAAATGAAATTGGCCATCTGGGTCCCCTATAGGGCAGCTTGGACTACTTACAAGTTGTGGTTTGTCCTTTATTCTCAAAAAGAATCATGATATAAGGGAGATGATGACATGACATGCAACTGAATTTGATTTGAGTGAGGCAGGGCTCTATTAAGTCACCAGCCTCACTTTCTCCTCCAGAGTATATGGGACTGGTGACCAGATATTAAGCAAGAGGACTGGAGATGGTCCAACAGATTCCTAAAGAATCTGCAACTTGAAGGGGGTAAGTCTAATCCTTATATACAAAAGAAGAAGAATAAATACATACTTAAATATAGTAAAAAGAGCAGTGAAATAATCTGGATGAAATTAAAGAGTGGTAAATAGCCTGGGATGGGCCAGGTGGAATAAAGTATTATGGTCACGATTCCATTGTGAAAGGACTCTCTAGTGTCTAGGTGGGCTGGGCTGAGCCAGATGCCTTAGGAAAGACCCAGTGATCTGGGCTGTTGAAATATATGGAAAAATTCAGGAACTGGGTTGCTTTCAAAGATGTGACCTTTTCCTTTTAGGGGCCCGGGTCTCATTACCCCATCATAGTTAGGTTGTTTTTCAGCTTCTCTGAACTTTTCCAATATGTCTTCTTTCCCCAGGAACCACATTATTGAGAAATCACCTAATGACAGATTAAATCAGGCTTGGTATTCACTTCTCATCAGTACCCTCTGCCACTCTAATTGGAACCTCTTGCTTGGAGGACAGAGCCATGAGCCCTATAATCTCCATTTTAGGAACCAGCCTAAGCAGAGTCTTAATCCCCTTTCCCACCAGCCCTATTTTTGGACTTCTTTGGACTCTCTATCCTGCTCCTCCAAGTCACTCTTCCCCCAATCTCCGTTTCAGCTTCCTTTTGTATGTTATCTTTCACCATTACATGTTTTCACATTAATGCTAAACCTAGCATAGGCAGCAGTAATAATATCATGTACTAACATGCTGGAACTTTATTCAGAACTTGTTATTTACAATGACAATTGTAAAGCCACTGTCATTGTCAGGCAAAATTGAATCCAATGAGCAAAGTATGGAGAATTTCCCAAAATGCTTCATTTCTTTTTTTGCATGTGTTGCTCAGTCATTTTTCAGTCATATCCAGCTCTTTGTGACTCCATTTCAAGTTTTCTTGGCAAAGATACTGCAGTAGTTTGCTATTTCATTCTCTACCTCATTTTATAGATGAGGAAACTGAGGCAAATAGTATTAAGTAACTACCCAAGGTCACACATCTAGAAAATGTCTGAGATCAGGTTTGATTGAATTCAGGGAGATGGGTCTTCCTCACTCCAGGCATGGTATTCTATCCAACTGAGTCACCTAGCTAACCCACAAGCAATTAAAGTCCCTCTAATTATTACTTTATTTGTTTAAGAGTCCTTCATAATTTTATTGATATGAGTTGTATGTGTGTCTTGGTAGATTGACAAAAATTATTTTTATACATTTTTCAGATTTTCTTTTTAAATGAACATCCAATTCCTTCCTGGATATTTTATTGCTATGTAAAATATTTTCAAAAATTTATTTTATATCCTGCTATGTTATTAAAGCTATTCATTCTTGCAAAGATTAAAGATGACAAAGCAGAGTTAAAGAAAATTCTTAGAATTCTTTCTCCAGGAAGCAATATGGAGATTCAATACCTGTCTGTCATCAGTTTACAAGACCCTCCTACTCTTTGTGTTAGGTATAAGAGTGGATAGAGCACTGGGTCTATAATAAGGAACACCCGAGTTCAGATCTAGCCTCAGACAATAACTAGATGTATGACCCTGGACAAGTCACTTAGCCTCTGTTTGCCTCAGTTTCTTTATCTGTAAAGTAAAAGTAATAGTACTTACCTCCCAGGACTGTTGCTAGAATCAACTGAGATAATATTTGTAAAGCACTTAGCACAGTTCCTTGCACATAATAAGTGCTACATAAATGTTAGTTATATTATTTTTTCCTCCAATAGATCCATGTTTTCCCAGTAAATGGAACTGAGCACTACTCTTTGCAAGGCCAGCCCCTTTGTTATCTTTCTGTGTTACTGGATATATTGCTTGCCACTGCATCCTCTTTTCAATGAGCCTATTTATTTTTCCTTACCAGGTAGGTGAATAGAACCCTGGGAGACTCATCTTCATGAGTTCTAATCCAATCTCAGACATTTACTCTCTGTGTGACCCTGGGTAAGTCATTTAACCTTGTTGGCCTTCGTTCCTCATCTGCAAAATGAGTGGGAGAAGTCAATGGCAAACCACTCTAGTATCTTGGCCAAGAAAACTCCAAATGGCATCATGAACAGTCAAATGTGACTCAAATAATTCAACAGGAAAATTTACTTTTCCTAATATTCCTCTTAACTTCTATACGAAAGTATGCCCAAAGCTCATTTGTTTTCCCTTTCAAAGGAAAAAAAGGGTCCCAGTGAAGAAATCTTTGTTTTAGATCAATTGATTAGTGACTACAAATTGTTATAACTTTTCTTATTTCAACACCTGGGAGGGGTTTCCTTGTCCTTCCTGCTCAAAGGAGCACTCCCTTCTTTATAAACTAGCAAAATCACTTCAATTTCTTCATAATTATCTTGCTTCAGTCTCAGTGAATTAGAAACAAATGGGTAGAATTATGCAAATCTCCCTGGGCTCTTAATAACTGCCCCTAAAATGGAAAGGGTTGAAAGGAGAATTATACTTTCAGGTGCTCCAAAATGTTTATCATTAAAGAAACATCAATCTATGGAGAAAAGAGAAGGGAAAGGTCCTCATGCCAGCTCTATGTGATTTACAAAAAAACCCCAAAACAGTTAAACACAAAATTTCAACAGCATTTTGAAATAAAATGCAAGGCTCCCTGGTTATGATCTCTTGAAAATCTTAAAGTTGATAAAGAAAATCAGGCCAATGAAGAAATGTGCTAATCAAATTCTTCCCTTCTCCTTAACCTCCTCATCCCCTTTTGATGGTTTATATTTACCTAGGAAAGGAAATAGAGTAGAAAAGAAATGGAATGAAAAAAAGGAATTGAAAACTGAAGGAATGATAAATTCTTGTTTGCCTCCAAAACAAGGAATGATAGGTGGAGTTTAAAGAGTCATATTTAGACCTGATATAATGAAGTATCTCCTAACAATTAGAGCTATCCAGAAGGAAATGTAATGAACTCATCAAAAGGTAACAAGTTTCCTGCCTCTGGATGTTTTGAAAGGCTGTTGGATTACTTACTGGGAATGATGAGGAGAAGGTATGAGTTCAGGTATGAGTTGTGCCTGATGGCCTCTGAGATCCCTTCCATTTCTGAGATTTGCGGTTTCTGTCATGTGCCAGTGGTCACATAGCAAACCATTAAGGATGGGAGCCAAATTTTGAATTAAGGTCACATAAGTCTTTCTCAGGGGATAGAGCACTTGGCCTAGAGTCAAAAGGACCTTAGTTCAATTCTGACCTCAGACACTCTGTTTTCTCTGTGTGACCCTGGGTAAATTACTTAACCAGTTTGTCTTAATCTGACAGGGAAGGAAATGACAAACCAGTTCAGTATCTTTGCCAAGAAATCCACATGGATTTAGGAACCATTCCTGACTCTAAGAATCGGACACAACTCAACAAAACAACAAAAAAATCAATAACTTTCTCATAGATCAAGGAGGCCCAGGAATGTAACACGAGACACCTTTTCAAAGTTAACATAACAAGTTAGTGACGAAGGTAGTTACTTGAATCCAGGCCCTCCTAACTCCAGGTCCAGTGTCCTTTCTATGTAATCAAGGTATCTTTTATGGACATATTCCTGACACTGACTAAAAACATTTTCATTCAGAAAACTGTTATTATCAAAAAATCATGTATGAAAGGAATTTGAAATGGTCTGATTATATTCCAAACACACAATACCTACAAAGCTGAAACCAATTAACTGAAAAGATAATAGATCAATTGGTTCATTTTATACAAACAAAATAATTTCACAACATCTGTCCTGTGTCATATTTTATCTTTATGCCTAATGGCCTCCTTAACTACCAGTTCTAAAATCTTGTGTCTTAAGCTTTTCATGGTTGTTGTTTTCTAGGGTTTTTAAAAATCCTTTTTGATCTTTCTGTAGCTTTCTAAATTTGTTCCTTCTGTATCACTAGTATTCAACATATTTCCCATATCCAAAACTTCGGTATTATCTTTGATGTTGTATCTCCATCATTTCTAATAGCCAAACTCTCTTTTCTTTCTCTACGGGAAAGGCAAGGGGTATAGAAGCATTTACATGATATAAACCAGGAACTATACTTTACAAACATTATTTTTCTATTTCCCATCTTTCCTTTCCTCTCTATTCCATCTGCCACTACCATAATTGTTGCGCACCTATTTTATTATGATAGGTTTCTAACAGGTCTCCCTATCTCTACCCTCTCCCTTCTTATTTCCATCCTTCACATCTTCCTTATCCTTCTGTTTTTATATTCCTTATAGCTCTTTCAGTTCTTTTCCAATGTTTCCCTGTTCTCTACAAACTGAAGTCAAATTCCCATGCCTGGTATTCAAAAACCTTCTGCAATCTAACATCTTCCTAATTTTCCGGGCCTTCTTCATACTCATATTCCACACTCATACTCATACATCTTACTCATACTAATCTTCTCTCCAGCAAGATCTATGTTTTCCTGGCTGTCTCTTTGATCATGCAATTCCCTATGTGGTTCAGTCCTCCTGCTGCCTGTTGAGTTCCTGTGCATCCTTTGAAGCCCCACTTTACTGCCCCTTCTCACTCAAGAAGTCTTCCTTATTCCATCAGTCAATAAAGAATTTTCCACCATCAGAATTCACATAGTACTTTCTTTGCCCTTTCTTCATATATTTATCATGTATTATTTTGTCCTGTAGTTATTATGAAAGTAGTGTTTTTATTGTGTGCCTGTGTGTATGTGTATATATATGAATGTATATATATGCATAGAAACTAGATATGTATATACAATATCGATATACATAAATGTATATGTCTATGTCTATCTGACTATATATGTGTGTGGCTATACATAATGATGTTTCAGAAAAAGCATACACATATACGTGTTCATATTTATACATACATATATGTATACATATATGTAACATATATGTAATCTATATACATGTATATCCTTCTGCCCCTATTTCCTCCTTTACTCCATCTCATACAAAGAGGTTGCCTTTCCCTTACCAAGGCAAAACCCTCTACCTACAGAAGCAGTTAAGTTCCATCCTATATCCCTTCTGTCATCCCCCCTCTCTTGTTTATCTTCCATCTCTCCCTAACTATTGGCTCATTCTCTACTGTCTACAAACATTCACATGTGTTCTCTAACATCAAAAAAACACAAAACACTCACTTAATCTTTCTATCCCCACTATCTTCTTCTATCTATTTTGCCCTTTATAACTAAACTTCTTGAGAAAGCCATCTGTAATAGATATTTATGTTTTCTCTTCCCTCACTTTTTTATTGTCCCCTTTACAATACCGCTTCTGCCTTCATCATTCCTCCAACATTGGTCTCTCCAAAGTTATAATTTATCTCTTTTATGCCAAATCCAATGGCCCTTTTTCTATCCTTATTCACTTCAACACTGATCAACCGCACTTGGCCCTGTTGAACACCCTTTTCCCCTTGATACTTTCATCTTTCAAGATTTGGGGAATGCTACTCATTCCTTGTTCTTCTCCTGACAGACAGACCAGATCTTAGCCTGTTTTACTGGATTCTCATCTAGGTCATGCCCCCAAACGATAGGTATCCCAAGGTGCTCTATCCTGGGACGTCTTAATTTTTTCTACTATACTACTTCCTTTGGTGATCTTATCGGCTTCCATGGATTTAATTATCAACTCTATGCTGATAATTCTTGAAAGTATCTATTCTGCCTTCTTTGCTGACACTAAGTTTTGCATCTCTAACTGCTTTTCTGACACCTTGACCTGGATGTCCAGTAGATATTTTAACTCAACATGTCTGAAACAGAATTTGTTATCTTTCTCTATACCCCCCCCCATACAAAATTCCCTCTGATTGTCCTCCCAGTTCCCAGGTTTGCATTCGAGATGTCATCTGCAATTCCTTACTATTTCTCATCCACCATTTCTAATCTGCTGCTAAAACGTTTTGATTTCATTTTTTGCAACATCTCTCAAAAATGCCCCTGTTGTAGGTATGGCACTTTCTTCTTAGTTCAAGTCAAATGATGAGGCACTTGTAAGGCAATGAAAAGTTAGCAACAGAGGAGGCAGCTCACACACAGCAAGGGTACACAAAAGGGATGAACAGCAAGGATACAGAGGCCTTTAGTTTTTCTGGATACAGTCCCCCTTGTCACCATATGGAAATGGGATATATGTATATGTATATGTGTATGTGTATATATACATACATATTTATACATTGTTATTTTTCAGTTCTGACTTCTCCCTTTCTTCTCTCCCCTCCCCCAACCATCATGCAAAACAAATTCCTGAATTAGCCAAATTCCAAAACTGAGAGAGAGACAGAGACAGAGACATGTCCTCAGGCACCCACCAAGTCTGAGAGGCCCAGGGCTCACACGGTTTGAGTTTTTTCATTGGACCTAAGTCAGGAAGATATTTCAGAAATACTGGGACCAGTCAAGTTTCATGAGGGGAAGAAGTCTCACCAAGGAAGTCACTTAGGGAAGTTGAGGCTGAAGGAAGCTATTTCAGGGTTGGAGGGCTGTCAGGAAACTATTGTCCTGCAATGACCCCCTTCTCTCCTCTAATACTACCAACACCATGATTATGGTCTTTATCAATTCACACTTAGAATACTGCAAAAATCTGCTGGTAGATCTACCTTCCTTGTCTCTTTCCACCCCAATCTCCCTGCCATTCAGCGGCCAAAGTTATTTTCCTGAAGTGTTGGTCTGACAATGTTACCTGTTGCCCAACCTCCCACTCAGTAAACTCTAGTGGTTCCCTATCACCTCTGGCATCAAAAGCAAAATCTTCTGTTTGTGTTCAAAGCCATTCATAACCTCTTTCCCTTTTCCTGCCTTCTTACACCTTACTCCCCATCATATATTCTTAAATTCAGTGACATTGGATCCTTTCATGTTCTACCAACAAGACCCTCTGTCTCTCAGTTCTGGTCTCCATGCCTAGAATGTTCTCCCTCCTCATCTCTACCTCTTAGTTTCCCTGGATTCCTTCAAGTCCCAGCTGAAATTCTACCTTCTACAGGAAACCTTTTCCAATCCCTTTTAATTTCAGTGACTCCCCCTTTTTAATTATTTCCTATTTATCCTGTACATAGTTTATTGTACATATTTGTTTGATTTCTGTTTCCTCCATTGGCTCCTTGCTGCAGAGATTGCATTTTGACTCTTTTGGTATTCCTAAGGTTTATCATTGTGCCTGGTATGTAGTAGGCACCCAATAATAAATACTTATTGAATGACTGACTGGTTGCTGACAGTGGTAAAAGAATGACCTGATACTGCATTTGGGAAATTATACATTGCTTTGAATGTTCCCCAACCTCTCCTTGAAACAAAAATCCATATTTTTGACATGAACATCCTTCCAATGATGGTACCTAGCAATAAATTGTGGAACACTAATCTCCAAAGTATCAAAATTATGGTCATCCCATGGCCAATAGAGGGATCAAGATGTATCTGTCAGTTGTAAATAAGTCTATAACAAAAATACCAAACTGCTTGTATCCACTAAGTGGCATAAAAAGGTCTCAATATTTTTGAAAAGAAATGGTGGGCAAAGTGAGGGATAACAAAGGAGAGCCTGAATGCAACAAATCTTAGTAACGATGGTGAAAACAATGACCAGCTACAATTCTAAAGGACTCACGATGAAACATGTTATCTACCTCCAAAGAGAAGCTTCATGTTCTCAGAGGGCAAAATGATGCATATTTTCTTCTTGTTCTCTCTCTCTCTCTCTCTCTCTCTCTCTCTCTGGAATTTGGCTAATTCAGGAATTTTTTTGCATGATGGGTGGGGAAGGGGAGACTAGAAGGGCAGAAGTCAGAATTGAAAATAACAAAATTGATATACTTTTTAGAAGGTCTCCCAATACGCTGGTGGAGCCCTCATGGAGACTTTGTAAGAGGGCATAGATGAGCACCTTCAGAATGGGCAGACATGGACAGGTTAATATTTTACAATACTGCCAGGAACACCCACATTATTAAAATCACAAATAACTAATTAAAAGAAAATGTATATATATATACATATACACATACGTGTGTGTATATGTATACATATATACATGTATGTATGTATATATATAATGTATATATATATATATATATATATATATATATACATATGACAAGTTCACTAATTTGACAGTAGGCACTTAAATAAATGTAGAATTTTAATCTGGAAAGGATTTTTGTTGTTGTTGTTCAGTCATTTTTCAGTTGGGTCTGATGCTTTGTGACCCCATTTGGGGTTTTCTTTGAATTTATTTTTTTAGTATTTTTCTCTAGTTACATGTAAAAACAATTTTTAACATTTATTTTTAAACCTCTGAGTTCCATATTCTCTCCCTTCCTACCTCCCCCTCACCTTGCCATTGAGAAAGCAAGTAATTTAATATAGGTTATATATGTGTAGTCATGCAAAACATTTTCATATTATTCATGTTGTGAAAAAAACAGAACAAAACATAGATCAAAAAAACCCAAAGAAAAATAAAGTAAAAAAAGAATGCTTCAATCTGTATTCAGATACCAACTCTTTCTTTGGGGATGGATAGTATTTGTCATCATAAGTACTTCAGAGTTGTCTTAGGTCTTTGTACTGCTGAGAATAGCTTCAGAGGTGGGAAAACTATGGCTTCCAGGCCACAGTGTGGCCTTCTAGGTCCTTGGGAGAGGCTTTTTGACTGAGTCCAAGTTTTATAGAACAAATCCTTTTATTAAGGTGATTTGCCCTGAGAAGTTTGAATTTAGCCAAAGGGCAGCTCTTGAGGACCTATAGCACCACATGTGCACTTGAGGCCAGAAGTCCTCCACCCCTGAATCAGTCACAGCTAATTATATTACAATATTGCTGTTACTTTGTACACAGCATGTTTCACTTTGCATCGATTTATGTAAGTCCTGTTTTTTTTTTCTGAGAGCATCCTGCTCATCATTTCTTACAGCACAACAGCATTTCATCACAATCATATACCACAATTTGTTCAGCCATTTCCCAATTGATGGGCATCACCTCAATTTCTAATTCTTTAATACAAGAAAAGAGCTGCTATAAATATTTTTTGTTTGTGTAGGTCTTTTTCCTTTTTATTTTTTACCTCTTTTGGGATACAGACCTAGTAGTAGTATTGCTAGGTCAAAAGGTGTGCATGGTTGTATAGCCTTGGGCATAGTCCCAAATTGCTATACAGAATGGTTGAATAAGTTCCCAACTCCACCAATAATGCATTAATGTCTTGTTTTTTCCCACATCCCCTCTAACATCTGCCATTTTCCTTTTCTGTCCTATTAGCCATTCTAATAGATATGAGGTGGTACCTCAGAATTGTTTTAATTTCCATTTCTCCAGGCAATAGTGAGTTATAATATTTTTATATGGTTATATATAACTTTGATTACTTCATCTGAAAACAGTTAATATTTTTTATCATTTATCAGTTAGGAAATGGCTCTTACTTTTATAAATTTGACAGTTCTCTTTATTCTTAAGATATGAGGCCTTTATCAAAGACACTTGCTTCAGAAATTTTTCACCATTACTATTGCTAACTGTATTTCCTTCCATCCTTTCTCCCTTCACATTTATACTATTCTCTCTCTCCTTTCACCCTGCCCCTCCTTGAAAGTGTTTTGCTTCAGACTGCCCCTTCCCCAATCTACCCTCTCTTCTATCACCACCTCCTCCTATCCCCTTCCCCCTTTACTTTCCTATAGGTTAAGGTAGATTTCTATATTGAGTGTGTATGATATTCTTCTTTGAGTTCATTTTGAGGAGAGTGATGTTCCTTCACCTTTTCCCACTTCCCCCATTTTCCCCTCTGGGGTCAAAACGTTTTCTTGCCTCTTTACATGAGATAATTTATCTGAATCCACCTCCCAGTTTTCCTTTTTCCCAATACATTCCTCTTACCCCTTAATTTTATATTTTTAATATTATCCCCTTTATATTCAACACACACCTGTTGCATCTGCCTAATAATGAGAAAGTTCTTATGAATAAATATCATCTCCCCATGTAGTAATGTAAATAGTTGAACCTTAAGTCCCTTATGATTTCCCTTTCCTATTTATCTTTTTATGTTTCTCTTGTGTCTTATATTTGAAAGTCAAATTTTTATTCAGCTTTGGTCTATTCATCAAAAATGCTTGAAAGTTCTTTATTTCATTGAATTTTTTCCCCCTGAAGGATAATACTCAGTTTTGTTGGGTAGGTGATTCTTGGTTGAAATCCTAGCTCCTTTGCCCTCTGAAATATCATATTCTACACTCTCTAATTGGCTCCAGTATACTTGAATTGTTTCTTTCTGGCTGTTTGCAATATTTTCTTCTTGACCTAATGGTTCTGGAATTTTGATATGATAACCCTGGCAGTTTTCATTTTCGGATCTCTTTCAGGAGGTGATTGGTGGATTCTTTCAATTTCTATTTTACCCTCTGGCTCCAGAATACCAGGGAAGTTTTCCTTGACAAATTCTGGAAAGATGATATCTAGGCTCTTTTTTTAATCATGGTTTTCAGGTAGTCCAGTAACTTTAAAGTTCTCTCTCCTGGATCTATTTTCTAGGTCAATTGTTTCTCCAGTGAGATATTTTATCATATCTTCCATTTTTCCCTTCTTTGGTTTTCTTGATTTCTCATAAAGCCATTAGCTTTCATTTGCTCTGTTCCAATTTTTAAGGAATTATTTTCTCCAGTGAAGTTTTGGATCACCTTTTCCATTTTGCAAATTTTACTTTTTAAAGAGTTTTTTTTCCTTTGTTTTCCTTCAGTGAATTTTTGTGCTTTTTTTTTTCCTACCATTTGGCCAGTTCTGCTTTTTAAGGCATTCTTCTCCTCACTGACTTTTTGGACCTCTTTTACCATTTGGTCTAATCTGGTTTTTAAGGTGTTATTTTCTTCAGTATTGTGTGTGGTGTGTGTTTGCGTGTGTGTGTATGTGTGTGTCTTCTTTACCAAGCTGCTGACTCATTCTTCATAATTTTCTTGCATCACTATCATTTCTCTTCTCAATTTTTCCTCTACATCTCTTATTTGATTTTCAAAATCCTTTTTGAGCTCTTCCATGGCCTGAGACCAATTCATATTTTTCTTGGAAGCTTTGGATCTAGAAGCTTTGTCTTCTGTACATGTGTTTTGATCTTCCTTGTTACCACAGTAACTTTCTATGGTCAGAATTTTTTCTATTGTTTGCTCATTTTTCAAGCCTCTTTCTTGATTTTTAGTGCTTTGTTAGAGTAGGGCTCTGCTTCCAGGTTGGAACATGCACTATTCCAAACTTCAGGGGTCTTATGCAACTGTTTTCAAAGATACTTCTAGGGACCTATAAATTTTCAGTTCTTCTAAGGTAATATGATCTAAGGAGAGGTGTTTACTACTCTCCTGGCCAGTGCTCTGGTCTGTGAGTGACCACAAGCACTCTTTTCCCCGCTGTGACAAGTGTCTCTGCTCCACTGCAGCTGCAAGCTGTAGTGTGCTGGTGCTTCTTCTTGCCCTGGGACTGCCACCCAGGACTAGGACCCAGATCTGAGTATGGGCAAAGCAACAGAGTCCTGCCTTAGTGCTAGCAAAGAGACCCTGTAATGTCCTTCTGACTACTTGTTCGACCACTTTTACAGTTTGTGGGCTGAGAGCTCTAGAAGCAGCTGGTACTACTGCTGATTCAGTGCTTGTTTACTGGTCCAAGCCTTGCTTCTTGTTTACTGGTCCAAGTATGCAGTGATATGGTCTGAGGTGGACTGACCTGGGCTCTATGCTCACCCAGGTGCAACAGACATTCCTGTCTTCCAAGTTGTGTTTGGCTAGAAAATTATGGCACCCCATCCTTTTGTAAGTTCTACTGCTCCAGGAATTGTTATGGCATTATTTCAAGGTGTTCTGAGGGATTTGGGGAAGAGCTCAGGCAAGTTGCTGTCTTTTCTTCCCCATCTTGGCCCTGTCCCCTGCATTTGGGTAAATTTCTTGGTAAATATACTGGAATGGTTTGCTTTTTCCTTCTCCATCTCATTTTATAGATGCGAAGACTGAGGTAAACAGGACTAAGTGACTTGGCCAGGGTCACATCACTAGTCTGAGATGCATCTTTCTGGTTCCAGGTCTAGCACTCTATCTGCTGTGCCACCTAGCTGCCCTCAGGACTAAGTGACTTGGCCAGGGTCACATCACTAGTCTGAGATGCATCTTTCTGGTTCCAGGTCTAGCACTCTATCTGCTGTGCCACATAGCTGCCCTCAGGACTAAGTGACTTGGCCAGGGTCACATCACTAGTCTGAGATGCATCTTTCTGGATCCAGGTCTAGCACTCTATCTGCTGTGCCACCTAGCTGTCCTCAGATGGATTTTAGTGACTTTCAAATCTAATCCCCAGTTCCCACATTACATCTAAGAAAACTAATGTGAAGGGATCATAGATTAGCCTTCAGAAGGACCTGAGAGGTCATTTATTCTGACTCCCTTATTTTGCACATAAGAAGATTGAGGCCAAGACAGGTTAAATATTTTGACCAACATCACCCATTTGGTAAGAGACAGGGGTATGATTTGAATATAGTTTCTGTCTTCAAAGTCAGGGATCTTTCCACCAGACCATACTGCTTCTGGAAGTCTTGAGAGGTCATGTAGATTGTCCTTTCACACACAGAATAAAACATGATTAGATCTGGGCTTCAAAGCCAGGGCTTTTGAAGTCTAAATAAAATCTTTCAAACATAGCAGTTTTTCATAGGTTTTGTAGAATAGCGTAGAGTACAATGGTATACAATTTTGTTGTTTAGTCATTTTCAGTCTTGTTCAACTCTTTGTGACCCTGTTTGGTGTTTTCTTGGCAAAGATACTAGAGTGGTTTGTCATTTCTTTCTCCAATAATATAGAATGGGATTGGAATTTTACTGTACTGTGGGTGACTCTCCTGTCAAGTACTTTCCTCATATTGTTTCAACTGACTCCAGTAAGCCAAGTGGGGCAGTAGTTCAGGTGGGGCAGTGGTTCAAGTGGGCCCTGGAATCAGAAGAACCTGAGTTCAAATATGGCCTCAAACACTTACTGACTGTGTGACCTTGGGCAAGTTACTTAACTCTGCCTCAGTTCTTCATCTGTAAAATGAGTGGGAGAAGGAAATGGCAGACTACTCCAATATCTGTGCCAGGAAAACCCCAAATGGAGTCATAGAGAATCAGATACTGAATTGACTCAAATGAAACCACAAAAAATCCACATTGAGCCCTTTAAGCCTATAGTCATCAGAAATCCATGAGAACTGATAGCTTCTGTGCAAAAGGCCCATCTGTAGGCAAACTGAACTGAGAAATAAAATAAATCATCAACAAAAAGTGTATTAAAATAGAAGATTTTGAAACCATTAGAAACTTCATTCAATGAAAGCAGCTGGAGCCAGTCCTAGTGATAGGTTATCATTGTGTACTATTGTAAGCTACTGTATAAGACATCAGAAAGGGCCCTTCAGAGTTATGCTAATGAGGTTAGAAATCATCAGCTTTGTCACCCAGAACTATTAAACTACTGAAGTCTATATGTCATCAAGTAATCCTATGATTAACAAAAGGCTAGATGAAGCATAGGAACTTAAGGAAGCAATGGGAGAGGGAAAAGCAGGGAGTAGAACAGGGAAAATAAACAAAACAGTTTTTAATTCCTTTTTAAGTTCTAATATTCATTCCCAGAAATTTCCCTTTAAGATGAAGTCCCCATCTACTAGACTCTGCCTTATAAACTCATTTAAAAATTTAGAAAATGTATATTGTAAAATAATGTAACATATTAAATTTGTTTCAGAAAAAAATTTCAGTTTTAAAAGAAAATCCCAAATAACTAAAATTAATTTTTATAGCATCAGCAATAATAATGTATCTATTCATTAATATATACCCAAGTAAAAACGCTAAAATCCAAAACTAAATAAGCAAGCAAAATTTTCATCTAGTTTCTTGTTTACATTTGCCATTAAAGAAAACAAAGTCTCCACCAGACATTTTAATGGTGTGAACATCTGGTATATTTGATAATGGTATCTAGTAAGTCTGATGTGAGTTTTGTTATTACTTTTTTTAGGGGGCTTGAAATTCCCTTTGAAGATAACTGGAGCATCTAGGATACATGGAGGGAAATATTAAGAATTCAGTTCAGAGAAATAGTCATAAGGAAGCAGAATGATTAAGTAGGTTTAGAAACAGGTTACAGAATGAGGACAGAAGGGTCAGTCTCTCTTTCCATCCCTTAAGCATTCTCATTTCCAAAATTTTGGAATTAAACTCTTTAGCGAAAAATACCATTTAACAGAACATATTTACACATGGAATTATCTGAAATCCATTATATCCTCTATACATGTGCATTGTTTCTGTTGTTTACATAAATTTTTGTACTTTTAAAGGGCCTCACTTTTATTTTTCCATTTTCAGGCCTATCATTGTAATCTAGCCTCTTATCACCACATGCTTGGATTGCTGTACTTAGTCTCAAGCTTCGCTTCTCTGTGTCTTTTCTTCCCCATTTCAGTCCAATCTATGAGCCAATGTAAGATTTGCATTTCAGAGCAAAAAGTCTCAGTGGGAAGGTTGGTCCAAAAGCCATCTAGACCCAATCTGCACTTCACAAAGAGTGCCTACTATAGACATATATAATAACGAATCATCCAGACTCTGCTTAGAGACCTTAGTAAAAAGGTATCCACCAGTTTCTGAGGCAATCTATTTCATAATACATAGCTCTAATTGTTCAGAAGTTTGCAAATCAAGCCTACATCCTATAATCCTATATGACTTGCAACATATAATTTCTACTATCTTCTGAGTGTGCCCTTTTTTTCTTGTAGGTTAGTATGGTCTTCTTGATTGAATTGGAAACTCTTTGAGGTCAAGGGTCATTTAGTTTTCACCTCTGCAGCCAAGTAGAACAAATATAATCCCTCTTCCTCATGACATACTTTCAAATATTTCCAGATGTCAACAGGAAATCACAACTTTAAGAAACTTACCTGAAAAACTAAGTTTATTACAAGAGAAATGAACATTCATGGGGCATCCTAAGCAAGAACAAAGTATTGACAAACCAAATAGAAGCTTGCATATTTATGGAATTGTAACAAAGAGAAGAGGAGAAACAGAAATCTCCACCTAAAGGGAAGTGTCAAGGGAGGAGGAATCATGAATAATTAAGACGGCAAAAGCAGCACTCTTCTCCCTTCAGACTATGAAGAGATGATGGTCCACTTATCTACAAGGATCCCAGCTGTGCAAACAATTTCTCAGTCTGCTTCAGACTGACTGGTGCCTGTGTTGACTGCTAAGGACATACAAGAAGTCCAATTGGGATGTAAACAACAAATTATGACAGCTCAGGGTGGGGCTTCATCCTTGACATGTTTAGGGCCTCCTGCATACTTCCGGTTTAGTGTTTCTGGAAAATATGGCAACTCAAAAGGATATGATAAGACCTGTACTTTAGTGAAGTCACTTTGAGAGTTGTGTGGAGCTTGGAGTCTAGTAAGAAAGTTATTGTAATAGTCTAGGTTAAGAGTAGTGAAGGCCTGAACTAATATAGTGACTGAATGAGTGGACCGAAGGGTTTACATAGGAGTGATGTTGTCAAAGCAGGCACCACAAGACTTGAAAACAGATTGGATATGTGTGGTCAACAAGAGTGAAGATTTGAGGATAAGCCCAGGTCTTTTTCTGTCCAGGTCTAAATGCTGTAATGATAACTTAAAGCGAAAGATCTTTCCCATTTATAAATAGGCCCACATGATCTGCTTAAATCACATGAAAGCCAAATTCACATGTGGTGAGAGGAGCTTACTGACCGGTGGAACAGAAAAGGTTGAGAAGAACTGGGAGGAAGTTGGTGAGAGCATTTGGGGGTGGAGGAAAGAGGATGTAGGTAGGCAGGCACAGCTAGTCTTGTGAGTGTTTGCTTATTGGAAGGCTTGGGTGGCAAGGAAAAGACTTGGGAATGACTTTTTCCCCTGCTGTACTAATGTGTATTGACTTCCTGATTACTGTGATGGATTTGGCTTTCTGGTGCTGGAATTTAGCTTTCTGGTGTCTGAATAAATCTTTTTCTTCTTCCTTCTATATGGAGGGTCTGTTATACTTTGCGATTCAGAACTACGTCAGCATATTCATAGTCAACCTAGGTGCTTGGATGATAGATACCTACTTACTCTACCACAGTAGTTCTCTATAAAATCATAGTTGTACAAAAAAAGAAAAAAAATTTTAAATCTTGAGGAAGGAGAAATCTGTGAGACATCCCCTTCCTTTTTACGTCTGATGCTAAAAGAGTATTATTTACCAATACTCTCACACCAGTGTCAAAATATTCCCTGATTCTAGTTTGAAACTTGTCTTGAAAAATACATTCTATAACTTGTAGACTATAGAGAAGCCTAACCTGATACATTAGAAACAGGGAGTAAAACAGAACGAAATGCCTGAAAGACTAGAAATCCATTTCAGAGACATAACTCTTACTGGCAAAAATAAAAAAAAAAGAAAGAAAGCACACATATAACTGAAGCAATACCTCACAACTAAAATGGTACCAGGTAATCACTGAGAGAACAATTTAAAACTCTTGTTGGAGGTTTAGCCTCATGACTTAGTTCAGGCAGAAAAAAAATTCAATATTGTTCAATGAAGTAAATAAAATATTGTGGAAAAAAAAGTCAGACAGTAAGCTAAGAACAGGCGATGATGCTGAAGACCTTGTTCAATGTACCTGGTTAAATAGCTGGGTTTAGCTATGGTTTACTTAGTCATTATTGCCTATACAGAAATGGACTCAGCAAGCTCAGGTATTCCCTGGGATCCCATACTCAAGGATGGAAAAGAGGGGACCCCTGAGTCCTAGAATTAAAACAAACACACAAACTGGAGATTCGAATGAATATGGATATGATCTATCTTTTGGCTCTGCCAACAGGGGCATTGTAATTTACCAGCCTTAGAGGTAAGATTATGAACAGAGGAACCCAAAATGGGAATATACAAAAAATGTGCTCTTAAGTGCCTCCCCACCCTTGTTCAATTATCCCTAAAAGCTGGGAAGAGAACGCTTCTCTTTACTTGTATAGCTTTGGGAAAAGAATGAATCTTGAGGAGACCTTGTTACATAGTGGATAGAATGCTGGACTTGGAATTAAGACAACCTAGACTTGAATTCCATTTTAAAGATATACTAGCTATGTAGCCATAGACAGGTCATTAAGCTCTTTGAGACTCAGCTTCCTGATCTATAAATTAAGAGGATATGATTCTATAACATTCTTTCTAGTTCAATAATCTTTGATCCTTTGAACCTAGGCAACCACCTAATCCACCTGCAATTATGGAAGAGCATTATGGACAAGTGGTCATTTGTTCTTTGTTTGAAGACCTTTAGTGCCAGAAGAAGTGATTAGAGGAATACATCCCTACTGTACACAAGTAACTATACCAACATGTAATAAATGACTAAGAAAGATATGAGCAATGCATTTTGTCAAAGGAAAAATGGTTCATTACTGATTAAGGGATGGGGAACCCTACTTAAAAGAAGTTACTTTGAACTTAAACTTCAAAGGAAAGATAGGAATTCAAAAAGTAGGTTATTTGGTAGTTAACATAGGTGAAAACATGCATAGAGGATGGGTTGACTTGGGTATAGGGGATGGTATGAGATTAGGCTAGAAAGTTAATGGGCTTGCAGTTTGTAGAGGGTCTTCACAGAAGTAGCGAAGTTCAGATTTGGAAAGGACCTCAGAGGACTTTTAGTCTAATTTGTACCTGAACCAGAATCCCTTCTACAATAATCCTGAGAAGGGGTCATCTAGCCTTTGATTGGAAATTGGAGGTAGGGGATGAGGCATTATCTCTGCTTTTCTTTTTACATAAAGAAATGAATTAATTCTAAACAGAAGTACATATTAGATTAGAAATTAGAGGTAGTTTAATGGAAACAAACTTTCTAACATTTACACAGACAGATCACACTGGTCAAAAGTGGTTTCCAATAGCAACCAATAATGTATATCCTTAAATTGGTAAAGATATGGCAATAAATAAATAAATATTAAAATAGTTTTCAGATAAGATCTAGGAAAAAATCTTGTATATTCAATTTCATGACTTTATCATATTCTTGAATTCTTTGTTTCCTATGGAAAAACTTATTCTTCAGGTATTCAAAATGTTCCTTTCCCCTACTCCCTAAAAAAATGTGAGGCCAAAATCTAAGATTCTTAAACTCTTGAAGAATTTTTGAAATTCTTTCATGTTCCTGTCTGGTTTTTTTGAATGATGTGGCAATCTGCTCATCACTGCATACAACTCCTCAAATTTTCTGAGGACTGCTTGGACTTCAGCAGACAGCTCTTTATATTTTGAAAATAGATCTTTGAAGACAACTTTGAAACAGCTTCAATCATCATCCAATTAAGTCATAAGATACTTTGCTATGTAATCTGGCATCACTATCACATCAATTCTAACATCAGTTAAAAGCCACCAACTAGAGTCCAAAAGAATAGTCTAATGATGCATGGGTATGTCAAGAATTAGAACATTAATGGTTGTACTCCAAGCCAGTCTAGCAGCAATAAATATAAAATAGGTTTTAGGGCCATTGTAGCAGTAGTCTCCATACATGCTGCCCAGGCTACCTGGACTATGAATATCCAAAGAGGTTGTACCATTCCTTGTTTATATATATAGGCTTGTTTATCTATCTATCTATCTATCTATCTATCTATGCTATGACACAAGAAAAGACACCTATTTGTGTAAGCAACTCCATAATGCCAAGAATTCTCAGCAGTGAGAGTTCATGAACTCTCATGTTCATGACTTCATGAAGCTGTATCTCTTGTTGCACTCTCCTTTACCCTTCTAGCCATAAGTAGGAGTTATTCATTTGTGTACTCCTAATGATTCATATGTATCTTGAGGGAAAAATACCTACTTCTTTCTGTGAACTGTTTCATCCTATTCTCTGTATGGATCTTTATGGAAACTAGAATAGTTTGATCTTCTTCCTGGTTAGGGAACACTCAACACCATTAAATATATACTCAATGTCAGACAGAGGCTTTTCCCATTCTGGATCATTTTCCCTTTGAAGAAATTCTTCCAAGTATCCGAGCTAGAGGTGGTTCTTCTGTGTCCCTTGAATTTAAGTCAGAACCAAATGGTTTCTGTAAGGGGAAGGGTGAAGGTGGCAAAGGATCTGTACTCCTAGTTAATTAATTAACTGTCTTGAAGACTGCAGCGTCTTCATTGTATGATCTTGATTGGAGGCATCTACTGGAAAATCATCTCTAAACATGGGTTCCTAGATCTTCTCTTGATGGCATATGGGCAGCTCCATGGGGGCTTCTGGCTTGTCCTGGGTGGTGGTGAAGGGGGAAGATTCATACTTAAATCCAAGGCTAAAAGCACACCAGGGCATTACCTCTTGCCATAGTCTATTCTATTTTTTTAAGTAGTTCTAACTGCTAGGTAGTTTTATCTAACATCGAAACAACTAGGTGACACAGTATATAGAGCCCTGGACCCGAAATTAAGAAGACTTAAGCCCAACTCTGGCCTCGGATACAAGCTGTGTGCCTATGGATAAATCTCTTAACATTCTGTTCCAGTTATCTCCCTTGTAAAATGCAGATAATAAAAAACACTTATCTTCCAAGTTTATTGTGAGAATAAAATAAGGTAATATTTATAAAATTATTTTCAAACCTTAAAGATCTATATAAATGCTGGTTAGTATCATTAAAACCTAAATCTTGTTTTTGTGTTCCACCCATTGTTCCTAATCCTTTACTCTAGGGGTCAACGAAGAAAAGTCTATTCCCTTTCCAATGTGAGAGCCTCTCAAATACTTCATACCTCCTCCCCCTAAACTCACTTCAGGTCCAGGGACTCTTCTTTAAGCCAGATATGACTAATTCCATGAAGTGACTTTTTAGGACAAAAAAGGGTGACCAGGATTACCTAGTCACCCTTTTTTGTCCTAACCTGGCTTAGCAACATCCATCTTAAAATATAGTTCCAGAACAGAATACAATACTCTAGATTTGGGGGCAGAATACAGAATTTTTTTCCCCATATATTAAACCTCTTGTAATGAAAACTAAAATCACTTCAGCCTTGTTGATCATAATAGTGTTGACTATTCTGTGAGCATACATTCTTCTAATACCTTCAGATCTTTTCAGATAAACATCTTTCTTAATCATATCTCTCCTTGTACAAGTCTTGTACTTGCACAATTGAATTTTTGAACCCAAGGGTCAGAGTTTACATTTTACCCGGATTGAGTTTCATTTTATTAGGTGAAATCAGAACATTTACAAGTTCAATGCTCTAAGTATTTTTTGAATGCTGCCTGGACCATTTGGGGTGCTCATATTCTTGTATGTAAATCTAACAGACCTGCCATGTATGTATTTCTTCAAATAATGTGCCTTCATCTAGGAATAGAAATGCTAAATAGCAAAAAGTCAAAGACAAAGATCTCTGTTCTCTCTGATGGAATTACTTTCACATTGATATCAACCCATTTTAGCCTGAAAGATTGGCCCAGGGGAGGAGAATCTTCAGCTTCTAGGTCACATGTGACCCTCTAGGTCCTCAAGTGCAGCCCTTTGATGGAAACCAGACTTCACAGAACAAGTCCCCTTAATAAAAGGATTTGTTCTATAAAACTTTTATACCCTCAAAAAGCTGCACCCAAGAACCTAAAAGACCACATATGACCTTGAGACTATGGGTTCTCTACCCTGAGGTTAGCCTATCAAGGCTCAGGATTAATTGAATTGTAGGAAGTAACTATACTTGATACCTATGGTAATGGAACAAAGCAATATTTACTTCAAGGATTTACAGAGACAGATACTAATCAGTAGCTCCTTCTCTAAGGGAATGTATGCATTTGAGATCCTGGGCCAGAAGTCTCAAGAGCCATGGGTGACCCAGATCTCAGATTCCCTATCACTGGGGTGGTCTGGGGGCCTGATTAATATATACCCAAGAATACATGATAGCAATTAGAATTGCTATACCAAGTGCTGAATGACCTAAAACCTACATTGAAGATAGGTTTTTGGATCCTTCAGGAATAAGTAAAAAAATACTACATTGTTGGAATTTTTCCAATGAATTCTGTTTCTACAAGGTAGAAGTATGGGAGGGAAAGGGTAAGGGTAAGGTAAAAGAGGGATTTTTTTTTCCATTATTTGAGATTAAGTCCTCTCTAGGTTGACTTTGGACAGAGTATCTTTAAGGAAGAGGAAGGAAATTTAAGAATGTAACTTTTGGAAAATAAAAATGTAAGCAAAAATATAAAATTTGAAAAATAGAGAACTGAACACCACAAGGTGATGGAGTGAAGTGACTTTAGGAGACTAGAAAGGAGTGATAAATGTCTATAAACAAGTAGAGTGAATAAGAGACTTAACCCACTCAATATATCTTGTTCAGCTCTGCAATTGGTCATTCATCAAATCTGGAATCCATTTAGTTATAAACTGTGTCAGTCACCTCTCTTCATCTTGTCCACAAAGTTATTATGATAGACTTTGTCTGTTTCTTTTCCAAAATCTGGGAAAACAGTAACTTTAGCATTTGCATGATTTTCCAGGATACTTTAATAACAGAGGAAAAGACATAATTTCTTGATGAAATTTGTGACCAGCCCTTTCATTTCTGATTGTCCTTAACTTTCCCTTAATAACACTGTACAACAACCAGAAATTGTTTTCCTTGTCATACCCACAAAAAGACCAACAATCTAGAGAACTTTATAGAATTTTTTTTGTGCTGGTATCAAATGTTATTTCAGATTTTATCTATTTCCCATTATTTTCTTGTTTATCCCAATTTAATGTTTTGTGAGCCATTTTTCTTAACCAAAATTATGCCCATTTACTTCCCTAAAATGTAGCCACTGATGATTTTCTATTACATTTTGCCTATGGAACATTCATCCTTATCATCTAACAGTAATCAGTCAATATGCTTGGACTCCATTTAGCCTGGGATTGCTTTTTCATTGCAGATTCATTGATGAAATACTCCTTCTGTTTGTCAGTGATTTCCATTAGACTTTCCAGGAACACGTCAGAATGTGACCACATGAAGTGGATCTTGAATGACATATTTTATAGGCTTTGACAATTTTTTGGTAATTTTCACCTTTTTTCATTTCCTCAAAAGTTTTCGGTCACTTTAAAAATAATTACCATGTGACTTTTTGAACTTCATTCAATTATTCTTCAAAATGCTTGTCTTTGATCATTTTCTTTGTCCAAGGATCCACAAATATCACTATTTTGATCTTGATTTCCCCAATGCTTAGGAATTCATTTTTTAGATAATCAGAATATGGACCATTGTGAATTATGGCCTTGATGAAATTTTTCATTAAATCAAGTTTAAAGTGCCAAGGTAGAAATAAAATGGTTTCAAAAATAAATAAGTGGTTGACTTAATACATTTTTTCTTTCTTGTAATATGTCCTTTTTTTTGAGTTCAATATTTTTTTAGTCGTTTTTTTATTTTTATTTTGTCTCTGTTCTCCCCTTGAGAAGTATAGTATGACCAAGGTATAATCCTAAAAAAAGATAATTACTTTCAGATTTCCAGAGATAAGTTAAGAATTGTTTAATCCTTGCCTTTTAGTATGCTGTCCAGTTTTGCCCTAGTTTTCCTTCCAAAGAGCAAGTGTCTTTTAATTTCATGGTTTCAGTCACCATTTATACTGATCTTTGAAGGCAAGAATATAAAATCTGACAGTGTTTTCATTTCTTCTCCCTCTTTTTGCCAGGATCTTAGTTAGTGTGTTTGCTTTTTTTGATGTTAATCTTCAAACCAGCTTTTACACGCTGTCTTCTTTTACCCTCATCAAAAGGCTTCTTCAATCTTCTTCACTTTCTGCCATGAGTTTAGTATCATCTGCATATCTGACATTGCTGCTGTTTTTCCCAGAAACCTTAACCTTTTGATTCAGCCAACATGGCATTTGACATATAAGTTAAATAAATAAGATGACAACATACCAGCTTTGTTGTACACCTTTTCCAAATCTTAAACCAATCCCTTGTTCCATGTTCAGTTTTAGTTATTGCTGCTTCTTTTCCTGGATACAGGTTCCTTAGAACATAAGTAAAATGATACGGTATTCCCATGTCTTCCAGGACTTGCCACACAGCCAAAGGCTCCAGTGTAGTCAGCGAAGCAGAAGTAGATTTTCTCACCTAGAACTTCCTTACTTCCTCCTTAATCTTGTGAATGTTGGCAATTTGGTCTCTATCTCCTCTACCTCTCCAAAAACCAGCCTGCACTTCTGGTAATTTTCAATTCACACATTACTGAAGCCTAGCTTACAGAATCTTAAGCATAACCTTGCTGGCCTGTGAAATGAGTTCAATTGCTCAGTAATTTGAACATTCCTCAGCATTGCCCTTTAGAATTGGGATATAAATTGATCTTTTCCAATCCAGTGGCTACTGTTATATTTTTCCAAATTTGATGTCACATCAAGTGCAGCACTCTGACAGCATTGTCTTCAGGGTTTTAAATAACTCAGCTGGAATTTAATTGCCTCTACTAGCTTATTGCTAGCAATGATTCTGTCAAGTGCGTGTGGGTTAAAAGACCCTTACCCAAAATTTTAAATAAATTAAGAGGCTTCTTGAGGTAAGAACAGAAAGTGATTTATTCAATTCTCAGGAAATAGGGATGTCCCTCCACCAGGATGGGGCTAATGGAAGGAGGCAACTTACAAAGGATAAAACACCATTATATAACCTAATGCAGAGAATCCCACCTCCCCACTATCCCACCTCTCCATTGTCTGGGAGGCGGGCTTACAGTCCAAGCGAGAAAAACTAGACAAGACCCAGGTAGGATCCACCTATCCAAACATAGTTCCTTATTTAATACCTAACTACTTATGTGGCTATTCTATAACTAAAGTAAAAAGGAGAGGACGGGAAGAAGAGGGAGCTTGTAGTGTTGATATGGCCACAGTATAACAAACAAAGGGGAGATTTGAGTAACCCAAGTTTCGGCTGCAGCCCACAGCACTATCACAGAGAGAAAGGAGGGGAAGGGTCTCAACTGCCCACAGGCCCTGGATTCATGGAAATCAGGTATACAGAAAGAGAGGCCTTATGGAAAAGAAATTTTATTTAGAAAATACAATATTCCCCATATTTTATTATGAAAAGTCTTCACAATTTCCTTATTTCACAAAAGTGCAAGTCATGCCATCATTTCTCTGATGTGGTCTTCTTCCAAAACAAAGGACAAACACAGACCTATGAGTGGGCTGAGCTGCCTGAATGGGGACCCAGCTAGGTAACTCAGCAGCTCATCGCCTCCCTTCTGTTCCCCCTCCCCCTCTCCAAAGGAAGGGAAATTAGGATGGCCAGAGGATGCCCAGTTAACTTGGATTTACTGGCTAGATTTATTCTCTTTCTTTCTTTCTCTCTCTCTTCCTTTTCTCTCCCTCCCTCCCTTCCTTCCTTCCTTCCTTCCTTTCTTTCTTTCTTTCTTTCTTTCTTTCTTTCTTTCTTTCTTTCTTTCTTTCTTTCTTTCTTTCTTTCTTTCTTTCTTCTCCAGCATCTGGATCAGTAACCACAAAATCATGCATATCAATGATGATAAGATATTTTCTATGTGCTTCTTTTGTATATTCTTGCCACCTCTTTTTAATTTTTCTGCTTCTGTTACATCCCTATCATTATTGTCTTTTACCATACCTATTTTTCTGTGATACTTTCCTTTGATATTTCTAATTTTATTGAAGAAATCTATCTTTCCTATTATATTGATTTTTTTTCTATTTCTTTGCATTGTTCATTTGAAAAAATACAACCTTATCTTTCCTTGCTTTTCTCTGGAATTCTGCATTCAGTTGCTTGTATTTTTCCCTTTCCTTTTTACCTTTCACTTTCCTTCTTTCTTCAGAATTTGTAGGGTCTCATCACTCAGCCATTTTGATTTCTTGTTCCTCTTTTTCTTTGGAAATTTTTTTGGTGTCGTCTCTCGTACAATATTGCAAACAAAATATTGTCCCTAGTTTTTCAGTCATTCTATCTACCAGATTGAATCCCTTAAATCTGTACATCACCTCTATTTTTTTCACAAGGGATGTTATTTAGATCATACTCATGTAGACTGATAGTTTTCCCTGTTTTCTTCAACTTAAGTCTGAATTTTGCAATGAGAAGCTTATGTTCTGCTGTATGGTCAGCTCCAGGTCTTGGGTTAACTGACTGTATAGAACTTCTCCTCCTTTGGCTGCAAAGTGTATAATCAATTTGATTTCTATATGGACATTTAAGTTTTGTCAAGTTATTAAATGAGGATCTAGGGAAGAAAAAATTACTCCAAATGGGGAATTGCCACTTTTCAAAACTTAACTTTGTTATACTGGACCTCATAGTTACAATATGAATCATTTGGTTCTTCATCCAGATTCCAAGGTCCTAGTGGTTTTAGTATACAGAAAATGACTCCTAAAACTGAGGATAAATCTGGATATTTCATAGTATGTTTAGACTTGAAAATAAATCTTGCTATATTTGTTAAGCAAAAAAAAAACTGTTGGATGGTCTCATTTTTGTATCTTAAGTTTTAAAAAGTGTAAATGCCATGCACATACACCTCCACATACCCCCCACAGTATTTTCCAACCAGTTATTAGTATAACATAAGTGAAAGAGATCAAAGTAGAGTCCTGTTTTACCCTGATTACCTTTTACAAGCAAAATAGAGTTCGCATGCTTTTTAAATCAGAGAAGTAAAGTTTTCTCTCTGAGATTTAAAAGTGAGATCATCATATCCATCACAAAAATATTAGAATTTAAACAAGTAAATGCCTGACCCCCACTAACCTCTACAAAGTATTAAACTTTTGAGAAAATAGAATTAGAAACAATAATGTTTACCAAATGACACCTGTCATATAAATGACTGAAGAGTGCTCCATATTGAGTTAGAAATGTTTTTAACATTTTTAATTTTATCTGGAAGTCAATACTCGTTAGCCTTACCTGAATGATCTGTTCTCTTGTCTGACTACTTTGCCTCCCACCATCAATTTTTACTCTAATATTTCACCTCACATCATGCATAGGTTGTTTGTAAATATTTCTATTGCATGAAGAGCAGGGCTATCACTTAATTCCTTGGGTTCCCAGCCCCTAGGACACCTGGTCCAGGGCTTTGACCAAGTTTTAGAATGCAGACTTAGTAAGCACTTGGATGAATAAATGTGATGATGCATGGGAAAATACTTTGTAACTGGGAAAGTGCTACAGAAATTTCAATTAGGACTTTTATTATGAACCAAACAACTGACTTGGCAAAAGAGGAAAAAAAGGAGCAATAATGTTGACACTAATAAAATCTGTAGTAAATGATGGGCACTAAGTTTTACAATTAAGAATTGTAAATTTGCGATCATAAAAGACAAATACATTCTAACCTCCTTTCCTTTCATTGAGTCATCAAAAGGAAGATATAAAAGGCTGGTGGTATAATTTATAGAATCTATTTATGGATTCAGTTCATGTTTTCTTCCAACTATGTTTTATATGGCCTATAATTCTTGATGGAAGGCTAATAGATGTGATTATCAATTTTCCGCACCCCTATTACCAATTTAAATTGCCCCAGTCTCAATAGTTCATTTGTTTCCCTTTTAAATATATCTTCATTGCTTTTAAAAATCTTAATCCAACTTGAAAATCTCAAGAAATAGTACAGATATTTGTCTGAATTCAACTATATTTATTTGCATAGATCCTTATGTAAGGATTTAATTTCATTTGTGAGAAATTTTAGAACTTTTTAAAGTAAAACTGAATGATGATTTATTGAAATGTAGAATAAGAAATCAATTTCTGGATGTGACCAACAGGGTATTTTGGATGACTATTAGGCAGGTACACTATTGAAATCATCATAATTATGATGTTTTGAATGTAGTTTCTTGTCACTTTACCTGTAATTTATCATTTTGGTCTAGCCTCAACTTTGCTATATTGACCATGTTGCTCGACTTATAATTATTAAACCAGGATTCTTTTCAGCGGATTAGGGAGTTTAGAGAATAAAAAAAAAAAGTTTGATAATTGAAAAAAAAAAGTAGAGTGAAGCAGAGCAGGTAGATAGAGTGTGGATAGAGTACTAGTGCTGAAGTCAGGAAGACTCCTCCTCCTGAGATCAAATTTAGCTTCAGACACTTATCAGCTGTGTGCCTCTGGGCAAATTACTTAAACTTGTTTGCTTCAGTTCCTCAACTGCAAAATAAGCTGAAAAGGAAATGACAAAGAGTTAGATGTGACTAAATAACAACAAAAGAAAAAGTGACTCATATATGAAAATGTCTTGGAATTAAGAAAGGAAAGAGGTAGAACACTCAGAAGTTTTCCATGCAGAAACACACATACAGAGTATTTTACTTTAGGCAGCAAAGTGGTTCAAGAAAGGGAAGGGGGGAACAAGAATTTATTATGTGCCTAGAAAGTGCTAGCCACTGTGCTACACACTTTAGAAATGTTATCATATTTGATCTATTATGATCCTTGTTTTAAAGTTGAGGAAACTGAAGCGGACAGAATTCACTTTTTTTTTTTTTTGGATGGAGGAAGGCAAGGTAATTGAAGTTAAGTGACTTGCGGAATCAAAGTCACACAGCTAATTAGTGTCAAGTTTCTGAGGCTGGATTTGAACTCAGGTCCTCCTGACTCCAGGGCTGGTGCTCTATTCACTGCACCACCTAGTTGCCCCCAGACAGAATTTAATTGCCCAGGATCACAAAGTCAGTAAGTGTTGGAGACTGGATAATACAGCACTGTAAGATTTGCAAAACTCTTTACATGGTCTTATTAGATCACAACCCTTCACAACAGCAACAATCCTGTGAAGTAGGTGCTTTTTAATTATATCATTTTACAGATGAAGAAGCTGAGGGGAGAGAAAAAGTTACAACTGGTAAGTGTCTGAGGCAAGACATGAATTTAAGTCTTCCTGATTCTAAATCTAATCTGTTAAAGAAATGATGTGAATTTGGATATGGACTACTGATCTCTTCCATCAGGAGTCTAATTGACTTACAAGATTATGAATCCACTGAAACATTGCTATGTATAAAGGAAAAATAGCATTTCATATGTTACAAAAATATTATTTAGTATTTTTTTTTCCTCAGGCACCATTCTAGAAAAATAAATGGACAAAATAATTTAGGTTTGGATAAGCCTGAAGAATTTTTGATGAAATAACAAGAAAGGGCTGATAGATAAAAGCAAACTTTTTCTTGATATCATGGGTCACATGGTAAAGAGTAAAGGGACTTGGAGTCAGAAGATTTAAATATGAATCTTGATTCTCTTTCTCCATGACGTTGGGCAAGTCAGTAGCTTCTTTAGATTTCATTTTCCTTATCTATAAAATGAGAGTCATAGTTAATGACCTCTATAAACACTTTCCAGTTCTAAGTATGTGATCTTAGGATCCTATAAAATAAAACTTCATAAGCTGCAGCAAGCCAGCGATGGAATGGAAGAAAAAGCTAGCGAATTCATCATAAGGGCAAAATCATGGGAACAAGAATTTATTAAGCACCTACTCTTTGCTAGATACTGTGCTAAATGCTTTGCAAATATTATTATTGCATTTTTCTCTGTTGAGGGTACTGAGGCAACCAAAAGTTGAATGACTTGCTCAGGTTTATATAGTTCCTGAGTGCCTGAAGACAGATTTGAGTTCAGGTCTCCCTGACTCCAGGCCCAGCACTCTAACCCCAGCACCATCTAATTGCTAATAACTGAAGGTATTGATGCTGCAAATTAGAAAGCGGTTAATTTGGAGGTTGTACAGGGAAACCATATTTCAGGCAAGGGATGGACTAAATGACTTTAAAGGTTCCTTCCAACTCTGAGGTTCTATGATCTTTAAAAGAAATGAGGTTATACTTTTTCATGTGTCCATTTGGTCTGTTTTACATATCCATAATGATGACTGCGTTCCCATGTGCCCTGTAGACATCTCTATACATAGAGAGCTGATGTAGCTAGCCATTAAATTTAATGATGAAGTTAAATTAGTTTCAATAAAAAGATGAAAGTATAACTACAAATTGGAAAACCCAGCCCTGTAAAACCTTCTGATTGTTGAATATTTTGAATTAGATATCCTGTAAAAAATTCATATCCCAAACACCCAAGATAGAACCACCATTGTTTTTCCTCCTACTTTCCATCCCTCTTCCAAACTTTCCCATATTTTAAGGGCACCTACATTCTTCTAGTCTTCCATGTTTATATATTTAGTGTCATTCTTAATTTGACATTCTCACTCATTTCACCTATGCAATTGATTGTCATGTCTTAAAAATTCTGAGAGGATTCTGGGAAGATGGTGGAATAGGTCAGAAAATTCCAAACTCTTAAGATTTTCCGTCACAAAAGAGATAAAATACTGCCTCAAGGTGAACAGAGTATGAGTAAAATAAATAAGAATGGGGTACAACTAGGGTCCTCCTGGGGCAATTCTAGAAAATCCAAAGAAAAATCTCAGTTCAAAGTTGGGTTGGTGGAGTAAAGACCTCCAGGCTCAAGTGGCGAGGCCGAGGCCTTCGTTTAACTCCTTGCTCCATCTCAGGCCCACTGTTTTTTACTGCAATAAAGCTTCCAGTGGCTCAGAGAAGGTCTGAGTGCATTCAAGCTCTCGCATCTCTCTCTCTTTAACATAATGGTGCTGAAATCTGGGAGTCCAAATATTATTGGGACTCCTATGACCTTCTCCTAGCCACTGGGATAAGAAGCAAATGTCTTTTTCTTTGTTCACTTTCCCAGACCTTTCTGCTCCTATTTCTCCCTAGCAAGGGGACCCTTGGAGTGCCCAAACACTGCCAGTGGCATCTGTAGCTCTATTGACTTCTGAGTGGTCAGTTGGATTGTTGGAGACCCCAAAATACCAACAGTCCAGGTCCTGCTTGAAGGAATTCGACACAAGCCTTCTTAAAGCCAAAGAAAAACAAAATCTATGAAAGATTCACCACCTTGAGTTGCCTCTTAAGGAGCCTAAGCATTTGTAATGCTTGTATTCACAAGATAGAATCTCAGCTAGACAGAATCTGAGCTGGACTGAATCTGAGCACCTTCATGGAGGCGAGATGGAACTTAAATACAGAAATGACTATAGGGGGGATCTGGCAGTGGTCTGGTAATCTAGGGTGATGGGAGAAGGGATTTCAGACTATGGAGGGTTTGGATTGGAAGCAAATGAGGCAATCCAGAAGTTAACAGACAATGGAAGGCCAGGCTAGGCCAAGGGCAACAGATTTGAATATGAAAGATTCAGAAGGACCTGGCTACAAAATTGAATATGAAAGGCCAGGTGAGAGAGTGAAGGGGAGTTCAGGGAGGTTTCCAGAGTCTGAACCACATCAGGACTGTGGACTCTTGTATAAGGGTATGCCCTTGCACTGGGTCAGTCACATTTTTTCCTCCTCTCTCCCTGGGATGCTGGGAAAAGTGGCTACCTGGAGTCTTCTGGGAGGGGAATTTGGAGAGGAGATCTCAAGGAAAAGTATCTAGTGTTCCACTATAGCCCAGCCCAACCGCAATGTAATCTGGAAAAGTAATTTGTGAAGGGGGTTTCTAAACAAAACAAGCTTAGTAGGAAATTTGATCTCCCAAACTAAAAGAAAAGTCACCTTGCTCTACTTGAGCAGACTTGTTCTCCCTACACCTTGGTTTACCCTGTATTGTTCCTTCTCCTTCACTGTGGGATGCTGGGGGAGGTGAGTAGGTGGGCCTCTGCACCTGGTTTTCTTTGGGGATCCCTGTACCCCAGTTTCAGGGTCTCTGTGCCCTAGGGGTTTCTGTGTCTGGTTTGCTGCCTAGATGTAAGCCTTATCTCTGTCCCTACCCTTTTCTTTCCCTCCCTAAGGGGTATGCATTTTCTAGTCTAAGTCTCAAAGGTAAAAGAGACAAGAAACTATAGCTTCTCTCCAGGCAAGACTGGAAGGCTCTGGGTCCAGCAGATGGAGGCCATAGACCTGGACCTACCTTCCAAAGCCCTATCTGGAAGGATAAGTCCAGTTCCCTCATTCTCTCATTGCTAGGGAACTGGGAAAATTGTGGGTGCTCCATTCCCTCTGCACTTCAATACTCCCTGTCCCCACACCCATACCTACAGGATCACCCTTTTCTCCTGGCCTATTGACCATCAGATGCCTGCAACTGGACTCAGCAGGCTTCCCAGCGAGTTGCCCCTAGGTTAGCAAAAGTGTGAATTTATGGATAATAATCCTTCCTTTTAAAGTGCTGAGTATTGAACCTTAGAATTAAAATGTTACCACTAGTGATTACGAATCCAGATTTGATTTGCTCATTCAACTAAATTACGGTCACTTGATTGGTAATTGATTGATTTTGTTTCAAGTTTTTAATACATGATATTTGCTTGTAGTATGATTGTATTTCTGAATTTTCTCATTGTGTAATTTGGTTAGCAATTGTATTACCTATGTTGTTAGAAAAACAATTTCTCTTATATTCTAGATGTTATTATTAGATCAAGAATTGTACTCTCAGATTATGAAGTTGTTAACTAAAACAAGGATTTTTGTAACCATCTAGTCATAAATTCTTATCAAACCTGTATGGTCTTCCATGTAGCAGAATTCCTACTGATTAGTCATGGAGTTCCTAAAGAAACTTGTTTTGGTGAGAATTTGGAAATGTATAGAAATGATCTCTACTAATTGACTTTTGTACTAGCACAAATTTAAAATTTGAGATGTGAATTCTGGTAAATTTTTGATCAGTGAAATTTGTCATCTGAGGTAAAAGCTCTTGGGACTATAATGAACTATGTTTTTAGTTATCTGATGGATCATAAAAATCCAATAGTCAATCAATAATCCCATCTGAGAGATTCCACAAGCTCCTCAGAGAAAATGTGACCATACAGGTGGAGATCTTCCCCTGGAACAGCTGAGTGGATGGACAATGCTAGTCTCTCCCTAGAATGGGATCCTCCTGGCTCAGTTTCCCTATTGCATTCCTTTGAGAAGAAACATTTCCCACCTGAGAATTCCTGAGTCTGGCTATGAGGTGAAATTGATCCTACATGCTTGCAGAACTGTGATGTTCTACCTAGTCATGCCCTTGCTTTTTCTTTCTACGGCAAATTTCTGTAATTAAGGCAAGTGGTCAATCTCAATGGGTTCTATACCCCAGTTGGGTAAATTAGTACTCCTACATAGCCATGTGAAAGATTAGATCCCTGCAATAGAACATTCTTTCTGAATGATATGGAAATAATTAGACAAAGGAAAAAGAAATTTGTGAAACAAAAGTACAAATACAATGTTGAATCATTTATCCCATAGGCTAAGGCTGGGTTACATCTGCACTACTACATTAAAGTGTGTGTTTTAAGATGTGAGCTATTCAGCCTAAGGTTATATTCCTTTTACACGTTAAACAACTTAGTAAATGGGTATTTGGCCTAGTCATCTGCCTGCTACTAGATCTGTGTCTGTATGGAATAAGGTCCTTAAATGTTTTAAAATGATGTTAGAATAATTGAGCATTGGTACAACTGATCGAGGGACCTACCTGCTATTCTACTAATTACTGAAACTAGATCAGAAACATCTTCAGTTTGAGGAAAAGAATTTCAGTGTGACTTTCTTAAAGGGAGGTAATGTGGAATATTTTTGTATTAATAGAAAAGTCAACTTCAAAGTTTGTTACTGTTGTGGAATTAATACCTGTTTATACTGTGTGCTCTATGTTCTGTGGTACAAACATGTTCTATTATAAACAACATTGCTATTCACTGTTTTGGAATTAATTACTTATGGATCCTCCCAAGTCTTTTTTGGTAGCCAAGGAATTAAAGTCAGTCTCTTAGAAGTAAATTCATCTGTATAGCTATTAAGCTCAAGGGTAGAAAGCTTCTACCTGCAAAATGCTGTTACTTATTTCTACATATATAGAGTTGAATCCTCAATAGCATCTGATCCTCCAAAAGGAATGGGAATCAGAGTGAAACTTTTGAGAAAATAACAAGATTAGAAAATCCTGTATGTCAAAAGTAAATAATTATATGGGGCTCTTGGTTTCTTTCTTTCTTTTTCTTCTTTTCTGACATCACTTTCAATGCTCCTTCTATTTGGGGCCTGCCCATTGAACTTGTTTGTCAGATTTGTGTCTCCTAAACTATGCTGTTCACCTGCAGATGGTCATGCAACAAGGATGCCTGTTCTATGCTTTCTTCATCCCTTGGACTCTGCTTCAGTCTCATTTTACTCTCCTCACCTCCACTCAGACAGGGTCAGTGCCTTTGTCCCTCTCCTAAAAGCATTTGGGTTGAATGGCGAAGCACACGGTAGTGCTATGGCAGAGAAGCAAGCAGGAAATGGGATGTGAGATAAGATGTGTGGCATGACTAGCTAGAAAAGTGATCAAAGAAGACTCGTATTGAAGCCTTTCACCTTGGGGACTTGTGTTCTGGATCTCACCTTGAACCACTTCTTTTCTTAACCCACCTGTTTCTGATTCCCATCCTATGCCAAGGGTTGGGTCTACTTCCTCAACACTGGAAGTCTAATGCCTTAATTCACATAGGGGACTCTGTGGGGTAAGGTAGAGTACATGATTACTGAGTGTAACATCATCATGCCCAGGATACTCGCTTACTCCCCATAACTCTCCCTCTATATTCCCTGAAGATCCTGCATGGAATTTTTTCTTTGAGCACTCAAAGGATATTACTGACAGCTTCTTGAATGTAAGACATCCACTCCAGATTGATATCTCTCCCTACCTCCTCCTGGGGATTGTGCTTTCTCTCACTTCTTTCCCTCACTATGACCCCGTTATTGGTCACTGTTATACCTGGTCTGTGCTTGTTTAAACTCCTGGTCACTTTGTGTCTTCTCACACACATCAACTTTTAGGATACCAGCCCCTGCCCTTGATGTCACCAAGTGGCTTGCCTCTCTCCATCCTGGACTCAGTTGGCACTGCATTCTGCACCCCACATGGATCACCCTCCCCTAAACTATTCTGACCCCTGAAGTGGACTCTTCACCCCTGTTCAGCAGCAAGCAGCTAGTGAAGATAATGACCTTTGCCCCTTTTCCCTGAAAGAATTCTCCTACCTAGTGGTTTAGTGGGGAAATGATGTGGATAGAAACAGTGCCATAAGATTTAACTTAATATTGATTAACTTTTTGAAGCTCTTGATCTCCTAAAGATTCCCCTTACCACAAAACTTCCCCTCATCCTGGACCGTATAATTCCTCGTCCCCATCCCTTATTCAGGGAGGAACATAAAATTTCCTGTCCTCATCCCTCATCCTGGGGAATGGGATTTCCTTATCTTGGGTCATTCATAGTCTTTAACCAGAGCCTTTATCTTGCGAGACTTCTTTATCTTGAAAGACTTACCCTAGATCTCCAACCCCCATAAGGAAACCCTAAAATCATCCTATGTAAGTCTGGTCCTTTTCCTATATCACTGCCTTAGTTTAGCTTCTTGCTAAATCTAGGGCCACTGTTTTTGTGTCAATAAAGCTCCCAATGGCTATTAAAAAAAGAGAAGTGGCAAGCCCTGGGGGGTTAGCTGGAGTCGAGTCTTCCTTGACTCCAGCCCCCCAAACTTTTACCCCTGGGACAATGAGGGGAGTTGGGTGTCTGAGGCCTGGAAAGATCCAGGGAACCTCTGCTGACAAGGAATGCCAGATCTAGCTGTGCTGCAGAGAGTGATGGGGTGAGAAGGAGGGAGCACACATCTGGTGACTTCAGAAGTCATGGGATGGGATGCCCCTGGCTGTGGGTGCTTACAGGAGCTTGGAAATTTGGCTCTGGTTTTAGGATAGAGGAGAGAACTGAAGGTCTGGGGCAAAAAGCACCTTCTCCCATACCCCAGGGCTAGAGCTGATTACAAAAATTAAGCTATTATTATAAGAAAATGTGCAGGCAATGGAGAAAGAATCCAACCCCAGAAAGTTATTATGGGAATAGAGAAGAGCAGGGTTCATCTTCAGAGGAGGATACTGAAGCAAAGAAACTCTTGTTTACCCCAAAGAATAACATCAAATGGTCACCTGTCCAAAAAGAATTTATAGAAGAACTTTAAAAAGACTTTTTAAAAATCAAAGAGATTGAAAACTAATTCTAACTCAAAAATACCTCTCGATTTCTTCCCCTTTTCTCCACTCATATAGTGACCAGACAAGAATGTCCCATTCACTTCTCACTTAGTCAATTGCTATCCTTCCCTAATTTATCTTGCATGTGGTAGCCAATTTATAATTTTTTTGTTGTTGAAGAAATGGTAATTGAAATACTGTGAAAGGATGGATTGTATGCCTTCTAATAATTGTGCCTAGGTCCAGTTTTACATGTTGCTGCTTCACTTCTGAAAAGGGGAAATATATTTTGCCTTCTCTGTATAATCAGAAGAGATTTTGCTTCCAACAGATCTGAAATGAACTAGATTCTCCACAGTGTTCAAAAAAATACGTATAAGCCCAAGTGTCCCACTTAGAGACTACATAAGAAAAGAATATACTGAAGTTGATGAAATCATATTTCCTTTGTATATATATATGTTACAGTCTAAACACTGAGTAAAGATATCAAGTAAATAGCAAGCCATGGTTCCAGGTATGGGCTCAGTCAGTAGATGCCAAAGACACACATTGTAGTAGCGGGAATTTATAGGGAACAGGAGCAAAACCCAGAAGCGGAACTAAAAAGTCACAAGAAACCTGAAAGTACATTTCAAAGCTTCACTGTGATGAGACAAAAAGAAATGTAAAAGACAGAGCACATCCACAGACATAATGGAAGGTTATGGGTATTCTGGTATTCAGTGGAAATCAGCAAAATGTTTAATATTATACATGAAAATTGTCATGGATATCTATGAATAACCAGCAATGTCTTATAAATGCTGAAATATTACCAATTACAAGTCAAAGTTAGAGAATGTTCATGTATGTGATAAATCATATCCAATCATCACTTAGTATATTTCAGTCACACAATTTTTGAATTGGAAGGTACCTCAGTAGCCATCATGTTTGACCCATATCCAACAAAGGATCCTCACTACCACATATTAGATGAGTAGATAGAAAGCTTCCTCTCCAAGCATCTACTTGGCCAACCTTTAATGATAGGATTCACTGAGTCTCAGCCTAGTCCTTTTTTTTTTGATAGCTGTAATTCTTAAGATTTTCAAGCCTAAAGTTTAATCATTGTCCCCTTCATTAATTCTTCCTTATTCTTGCCTCTGGTGCCATAGAGAACAAGTAAATCTTTTTTACACTACTGCCCTTTGAATACTTGAAATTCGCTACCATCCCCCACACTTCTTTTTTCTCTATGCTAAAGATTCATGATTACTTCAGCCAATCCAAATATAGTATGCATTCACAGTTTTTCATCAAGGAGCTCATTTTATAATGGGGTCAGAGTCATGAAAATAACTAAGAAATACAAGATATATACCTAGAAAATGGATTGCAATCTCAGAGGGGAGGGCGTTAGCAGCTGGGGAAGGAGGCAATAAAGGTTACTGCACAAAGTAGGACTTGAGCTGAACCTTGAAGGAAGTCAGAGAAAATGAGAGATGAAATAAAGTGAACAAAGCATTACAATAATAGAGGACAGCAATGCAAAGGCTTAGGGGACAGGAGAGGGAGTTTTACAAAATGGGGTGTCTTGTGAAGAGAGTAGAAAGTAGGGCAATGATGGTTGGATCATTGATAGTATGGAGGGGAATAAAGTGCAAGAAACCTGCATAGGTAGGAAGGAGCCAGGGTGTGAAAAATCATAAATATCAGAGGACTTTGTATTTAATCCTGGAAGTGGTAGGCAAAAGACTCATTTGGATTCATATGAAAAATCTACCAAACTTTTAGAGAAAAAGTTAAAACCTACATATGCAGTTCTGTTGTAACTCACATTTGTAAAATGAGTTGGAAGAAGAAATTGCAAACCATTCCAGTGTCTTTGGCAAGAAAATCCCACATGGGGTCACAAAGAGTCAGACATGATTAAAATGACTAAACACAGGCTACCCAAACCTTTCTATCAGACAGATATGGTTTTCATCTCTAAAACTTAGAATGAAAATTATGAACAGACATCAGTCATGAATATCAATAGAAAAATAAATAAAATGTTCACATTAAAATAGAGTAGCGTATAAAAATGCCCATCATGATCAGCCAAGATTTATAAATGAAATGTGAGATAGTTTAATGCCAAGAAAATATTATTGCAACAAATCTTGAAGAAAAATAAAGATGATATAATAATGTCATTAGATACAGAGGAAATATTAAATAAAAATAAGTGTTCAATTGTATTTTAAAGTATATAGATACAAAAAAGTTTTTATAAAGCTGTAAAACATAAATGTGAAACTATGAGTTAATATTGGCTATGATGAAAACATTTCCACTAAATATAAAACACATCAAAAAAGGTGTTCATTCAATGGTTCTGAGAACTTATGGTGAAAAATATCTCTTCACTGCAGGGAGGAGAGAAACTACTAGGGTGGAATATTATTAAAACTGTCATACTCAGCCACTGAATCTGATGTTTTTGCTTGATTGTTTTTATTTCAAGAAAGGGTTCAATTTGGCCCAAGGCTGGCAGGTGGCAGAATGTATTTCCAGAAATGGCTATGATGCAAATGACAGAACTTATTTAAAAAAAAACTGCAACCATATATTGATCAGGGATGAATAAAATGAAGAATCACATCTCACCAGGGTCCCTAGATTCCATCTATCCTAACATCTACCTACATAAGAATTTCCTCTACAACATACTTGACAAATGGTTATCCAAGTTTGCTCAGAGACCTCTAGTGAAGGCAGTCTATTCAATTTTTAGATAGATCTAATTATTAAGATATTTTCCCTTACATCAGGACTAAATTAATTTCTTTGCAACTTTCATCCTTACATCTAATTCTGCTCTCTGAACTCAATCAAAACAATGCTGAATTGTTCTTTGGTATATTCTTTTTATGAAAATTTAAGAATACAAGTGCTTCACAGATAACACACAGGAGACACTGGAGTTTTTGGACTCTAGTCTCTAACAAGTTCATTCATGATCTGGTCAGACAGTAAGGATAGGAAGACAGCTTCAGAGGGGTTAATTATCTTAAATTATTCTAATGTAGTCTTCTCAAGAGGGAGTTGCTGATGATGGGATCATCAGCTTCTATAGCATTCCCTAGCAACGATTCTTGCAGGGGCAGGCAAAAAGGAGGGGGGAATAGCTACCTCTAATTCTCAATGGGTCAATCAGGATGAGTATAGCTTGTGCACTCCCCTAAATCCCCTCAAATTTCAGTGGGGGCTGGTTGAGGCAGGTACATGCATTTCTCTACATATTACTCAAATCCCAAATGGGTTCCCCTATGAATTTCCTATAGTTTCTCCTGTTTGATTTCCCACTCAGTGAACAGTGTCAACTTGCTTTATAGGACAACAAAAAAGAAGGCATCTTGCCAACATTAAGCTTGCAGGTTAACTTTAGCAATATCATCATTTTGTGCAGGTGTAGTAAGTATCACATTATGTCACCCCATATCGCAATGTGCAGTATCAGTAGAACAGCATATCACTGTGATTCTAGAAATTACTATTTAAGATCTTTGGGACTATTCTAACACCTGGAAACTAGACATTGCCATGGCCATGGATGCTAATAAATTAACCTCGAAAAAAGATAACAAAAAACTAAACTGTAAAAATGATAACAAAATCCTCCTTATATATGACTAGCCATAGAAATAAAACATGAAATTAGAAATTAAATAAATAAGCATTGGCAATGAGGAACTTAAGTTATCTATATTTTACCAAAGGATTGATACACATATATGTATATGTATATGTATATGTATATGTATATGTATATGTGTATGCAGAAATGTATATATATATATTTATAATGTTCACACATATATATGTATACACACATATTTATGTATATGTAGCAAAATTCACTTAGAGAAACTATCGCCTCTCTTGGAAAATAATGAAGACAAAAGGGGGGGCAGCCTTATCAGATTTTAAACAGTATTATAAAGCAGTTCTCACATAAAATTTTTTTTCATTAATAATTCAGCCATCAAACACTTATTAAGTACTTACTTTGTGCCAGACACAATGTTCTGCACTGATGATTGAAAAATGAACACAAAATAATCTCTGCCTTCAAAAACCTTACAATCTCTTAGGGGAAACAACAAGTACACATAAGTAAAGATCAGATTGGGGCATTAGTAGCTGGAGATGGGTTGAGTCAGGAATTAGGAATGCCTATACATATAGGTAGTGCTTGAGCTGAGTTTTGAAGGTATCTGTGTGAGTGTTTGTCCTTTGCCGAAGAAGACCATGCCATCAGAGAAATAATGACATGACTTGCACTTGACTTAGTTTTGAGTGAGGGAGGGCTGTGCAGGTCACCAGCCTCACTTTTCCTCCACAGCCATCTGAATCCAGTGACCAGATATTCATCAGGATGAGTGGAGATGACCCAGGATGAGGCAAGTAGGGTTAAGTGATTTGCCTAAGGTCACAGAGCTAGTGAGTGTCAAGTGTCTGAGGTGAGATTTGAACTCAGGTTCTCCTGACTCCAGCACTGGTGCTTTATCCACTGCACCACCTAGCTGCCCCCATGAAGGTATTTATGGATAATATAGGCAATATAGTGGGGGATGAGGGGTAACCTGCACAAAGTGGAGAGAAGTAGAAAATAAAATATTTCATTTTTTGTGATAAACAACAAAATAGAGCTTGATTAAAATGTAGAGTCAAGTTAATTTGATGTAATAAACTTGGAAAGATAATGAAGAATCAGATTGTGAATTTTAAATGACAAGAAAAATTAAAGTAGCACAGCAATTCACTGTTTAACAGACCTCAAAGCACAGGGAAATGGGTGTAAGCTTTAATATTTGTCAAGACCTTTTGGCAGGCTATAGATTTAGAGTAGGATGTTGATTGTTTGATTTTATGATATTATTTCATCTTCCAAAATAAGTGCCAACCAATAAGAGATCTACATATTAAAGGTTACATTTCTAATAGAGGAAGACTATGAAATACCATTCAGAACTGTGGCTAAAAGGGAGATTTCATAGATAAACATGTACAGTTGATATCATGGGACAAAAAAAGACACCTTCAGTTATATTAAACAAAAATGCTTTTACATAAGCAAAATTTATTACACCAAAAAAAGAAGAGATACTGTACTATAAAAATGGAGGGTTTTTTTGCATCAAATATCTTGGTTAAAAATTTTATATTGAAGACCTGAAAGAAATTGGAAAAAAAAATGAAACTAAGGAAGATTCACTCCCTCATAGATATCTAGTCCCAGGATATGAACAACTTTCAAAAAAGAACTGTCAACATCAATAATAATATGTAAAACTATCTAAATTAATAATGACAGTGCAAAAAAAACCCTGAGTTTTCACCTTATGCTCTCAAACAGGGAAAGATGAGGAAAGATAAGAGCTTTTGTTGCTGGAGGTATTGTGAAAAAATTGAAAATTGGTAGACTTTTGAATTGAAAAGAATTTTGAAATTAAAGAAGTCATAGAACCACAGAATTTGAGTTGGAAGGGATTTCAGCAAGTCTGAGTCTAATAAATGATACAAGTTAAAATGAAAAGAGATGTTTGAAGTATTTCTACACATTTCCTTTCCTTCATATTTGGGTTTTTTTTTTAATGTTTTACCTTGGATATTTGTAGAACTTTTTGTCATTGAAATTGTTCAATTTAACTAGTATTTATCTTAGATTCTGCAGGAAAGTTTTGACTGCTTACTTTATTTTTCCTAGAGGCTATCTGTGGATTCTTTCAAGTGCCACTTTGCTTTCTGTATTCAGTTCTGAGAATTTTCTTGTATTTTAGTGGTCAGATTATTGACTTTTGGTATTCTTCTAGAAGACTTAAGATCTTTATGTTCTCTTTACCCACCCTGTCTTTGATATCAATGTGCTTTGCTTGTAAAGAGGTCACGTCTTCTTTCAATATTTTTGTATTTTGCTTCCTTTCAGTTTATTTTTATTCCCAAGCAGTTTTTTTTCTTTTCTTTCTTCAGAGAAATTTGTCATTGCAAATTCATTTTTCCCCCTAGTCTGACAATTATTTCTGCTGTGTTGGCTATAAATTCTGCTCTCATGCTTTTTTTAAAAAATTTATTTAACTTTTAACATTCATTTTCACAAAATTTTGGGTTCCAAATTTTTGTCCCATTTCTTCCCTCCCTCCACCCCAAAATGTCAAGCTTTCTAATTGCCCTTATCACCAATCTGCCGTCTCTTCTAACATCCCTCCCTTCCCTTGTCCCCATCTTCTCTTTTGTCCTGTAGGGACAGATAATGTTCTATATCCCAATATCTGTATTTCTTATTTCCTAGTAGTAAGAACAATACTTGACAGTTGTTCATACAACTCTGACTTCCAACCTCTCTTCATCCCTCCCTCCCTAAGCATTCCCTTTGGGAAGCAAGCCTTTCAATATAGGCCATATCTGTGTAGTTTTGAAAATGACTTCCATAATAGTTAGTGTTGTATGAGACTAACTATATTTCCCTCCATCCTATCCTGCCCCGCCTTGCTTCTGTTCTCTGTATGGATCCTGTCCCTCCCCAAGAGTGATGACTTCAAATTGCTCCCTCCTCCCTCTGCCCTCCCTTCCATCATCCCCCGCCACCCTGCTTATCCCCTTCTTCCCCACTTTCCTGTATTGTAAGATAGGTTTACATACCAAAATAAATGTGCATTTTATTCCTTCCTTTAGTTGAATGTGATAAGAGTAAGCTTAATGTTTTTCTCTCACCTCCCCTTTTTTCCCTCCACTGAAAAGTTTTTTACTGGCCTCTTTTATAAGAGATAATTTGCCCCATTCCATTTCTCCCTTTCTCCTCCCAATATATTTCTTTCTCACCACTTAATTTCATTTTTTAAAGATATGTTCCCATTCTATTCAATTCACTCTCTGCTCTCTGTCTCTGTCTCTGTGCATGTGTGTGTGTGTGTGTGTGTGTGTGTGTGTGTGTGTGTGTGTGTGTAATCCCACCAACCTCCCAGATACTGACAAGTTTCAAGAGTTAGAAATATTGTCTTTCCATGTAGGAATGTAAACAGTTCAACTTTAGTAAGTCCCTCATGACTTCTCATTGCTGTTTACCTTTACATGCTTCTTTTCATTTTTGTGTTTGAAGGTCAAATTTTCTTTTCAGCTCTGGTCTTTTCATCAAGAATGCTTGAAAGTCCTCTATTTCATTGAAAGATCATTTTTTCCCCTGAAGTATTATACTCAGTTTTGCTGGGTAGGTGATTCTTGGTTTTAGTCCTGGTTCCTTTGACTTCTGGAATATCGTATTCCACACCCTTCAGTTGCTTAATGTAGAAGCTGCTAGATCTTGTGTTATCCTGATTGTATTTCCACAATACTTGACTTGTTTCTTTCTACCTGCCTGCAGTATTTTCTCCTTTACCAGGGAACTCTGGAATACAGCTACAATGTTCCTACAAGTTTCTCTTTTGGGACCTCTTTCAGGAGGTGATCGGTGGATTCTTTCAATATTTACTTTGCCCTCTGGTTCTAGAATATCAGGGCAGTTTTCCTTGATAATTTCATGAAAGATGATGTCTAGGCTCTTTTTCTCATCATGGCTTTCAGGTAGTCCCATAATTTTTAAATTGTCTCTTCTGGATCTGTTTTCCAGGTCAGTTATTTTTCCAATGAGATATTTCACATTCTCTTCCATTTTTTCATTCTTCGGTTTTGTTTTGTGATTTCTTGGTTTCTCAGAAAGTCATTAGCCTCCATCTGTTCCATTCTAATTTTGAGAGAACTATTTTCTTCAATGAGCTTTTGTACCTCTTTTTCCACTTGGCTAATTCTGCTTTTGAAAGCATTCTTCTCCTCATTGGCTTTTTGAACCTCTTTTGCCAATTGAGTTAGCCTATTTTTCAAGGTGTTATTCTCTTCAGCATTTTTTTGGGTCTCCTTTAGCAATGTGTTGATCTACTTTTCATGCTTTTCTTGTATCTCTCATCCCAGTTTTCCCTCCACCTGTCTAACTTGATTTTCAAAGTCTATTTTGAGCTCTTCCATTGCCTGGCCCCATTGAATATTTATTTTGGATGTTTGGGATACAGAAGTCTTGACAGCTATGTTTTTCTCTGATGGTAAGCATTGTTCTTCCTCTTCTGAAAGGATGGGAGGAGATATCTGTTCACCATGAAAGTAACCTTCTGTGGTCTTATTTTTTTTCCCCTTCTTTGGGCATTTTCCCAACCAGTTACTTTACTTTTGGGTCTTTTGTCAAGAGTAGGGTATACTCTGGGAATCTGTAAGATCTCAGTTCCTCCCAGGTGGCACAATCAGGCATGTGCTAGTCTGGATGCAGAGAGGGATTTTTGTGCCCAGAGTCTTAGCAGATACCTCTCCATAGCCACTTGGCCTCCAGTTCGAATAAAGTCAGCACTGGGGGCTGATTTTCAGATAAATTGGATGGACAGGACCACCATTCCGTTTGAGACAAAGACCAGCTCATCCAGGGCCTCCACCCAGGGCTGAGGTAAGACTCAGTTCTTCAATGCCCCCAGGCATTGCTGGCTCTGTGGTGGCTGCCTGCTGCAGGAGCTATGGGAAGGCCCTTCTCCCTTCCTGGCCTGCTGATAAAACCCTGTCACTGACATTTTTCACTTGTGGATTGAGGGATCTGAGGCCCCACTGCTGTAACTGGAGATTCCGCCCCTCCTCCCAGAGTCTCTTTGTGCTGCACCGCACTGAGCTGCTTGGCCAAGGCTGGGCTGGGCTCTGCACTCAGCTCTGCATGTGGCACAATGTTTCCGTGGGCCTTTCAGGTCACTGTGGGCTGAAAATCTCCTCCACTCTGTTGTTCTCCACTTCTGCTGCTCCAGAATGTGCTGAGAGTCCCTCTCTAGAGGTATTTTATGGGCTGTGGGGAGGAACCTGCGGTAAGTGTGTCTTTCTAGTCCACCATCTTGGCTCCACCCCGCTCTTATGCATTTTTTAAAAATTTCTCCATGAACCATTTAGAAACACTTTGTTGTGGTTCCATGCTTTCCTAGAAATCCACAAAGTCCTCTCTCTCACTACATATTGATTTAATTTCCTTTACCTTACAATATTTATGCAGAGGTATTTGAATTCATTTCAGTGTCTTGGAGGTTATCTTCCCTTCTATTTTCATATCTTCCATATTGATTTAATTGCTTTTAATCATGGTTTTTAAATAGTTTTCTTCTGAGATCTTCACTAATTTTAGTGTTTTCCCTTTGTATGCCCTTATGGTTTATTTCTGACTCCTTCCTCTTTGAAGATCAATCCCCTGAGGCTAGACTTCAAAGGTTTCTCAATATCCTGCTATATTGGGCAATTTATTTATTTTTCTCTCCAGTCTCAGTCTCTGCCCCAAGTGAAATCTGAAGGGACAGAAGTGATCCTACCTGGATGTCATTCTCTTTCCTTCAGGTCTGGTGAAGCTCCCCATATATACCAATGCTTTCCACCAGTTCATTCTCTTATTGGTGATTTCCTCTCAGGATTTCCATTTTTGATCAGAGGGGCAAGCTGGTGAACTTTTCTTTCTTTCTCAGCTCAGCTTCTGGCTCTTTAGCTTTTGCCACTATTTGTCACTCCAACTTTTCAGTTTCCTTTTGTATATTCTTGCAGGCAGAAATTTTTTTTTTCAACTTCAATTTATGTACCAAATATTTACCATAGTGTTTGGCACATACATGCTTAATAACTTCTTGCTGCCTCTCTTCTGCTTGTTAGTTCTCCAATTGAGTATATCTACAAAAGGCTGCCACCCCAGCAGAGCACACTTCTGTTTTTCCAATACTTTACCCCTTCTATAAAAGGAGATGCTGTGGGTATAGTTGAGTTCTACTGTTTGTTCCTAAAGAATAGTCTGTTGAGTGCAGTGGCAGAGTTTAATGATAGAAATCACAGCAGTAGAAAGGAAATTACTGAGTGGATCCCAGAACACCAATTCATTGGTTGAGTTGTGCTTCTCTACCAGAGTGTCAGAGCTGGTAGGGAAGGGAGTACTGGGAATTAGGAACTACACTTCTCTGATGTTAGTTCATCTGGTTATTACCTTGTTAGACTTCTTAATGTTTTAGCCTAGGAAAAGAGCTACAATTACTTCATAAGCATAATTCTTATTTTGGGAAGTTTTGAAAATGTCTGAGAAAAATACCTAGTCCACAGCCTTGTTAACCTTGTGGCCAATATTGTTTCAATAGAACATATGATAAAATAAAAATATTTCTTCTCAGCCAAGTTAAAGAAGTGAAGAAAAGCTATGATAGGGAATATTGTATATACTGATAGATGCAGTTGATATTTTGGTTGGCTTTAATGCATTATCTTTTATTGATTGTTAAGGGATTTTTCTAAGGGGATATTATATAATGGTAAATGATTGTGATAAAAAAACAAAACAAAAACATCAATAAAACTTTAAAAAACAAATGAAATAAAATATATTTATAGGCAACAAAGTCATATATAACCTAAAACACTGAACAGTAAAAACAAACAAAAAACAAATTCTTTTCAATTAATTGGAGTCATCAATCACTCTAGTAAAGAATCAGTGTGTATAATAAACAAAAAATATACGTTTAATATGAAAACCACCACAAAGAATCACTAGAGAATGGTAGAAAAATAAAATAGCAATACAATATGTCAAGTATTTGGACAATAACTTATCAAAAGAGTGATGCATCTGGAGTCAGGGAGATCTGAGTTCAAATCCAGTCTCATTGACTTACTAGCTATGTCTTTCTGGGCAAGTCACTTCACCTCTTTTTTCCTCATCTGTAAAATGCGAATAATAAAAATAAATAAATAAATAAACAAATAAATAAAATTACTTACCAGGATTACCATGAGGATCCAATGAGATAATATTTTGTAAAGCACCTATCACAGTGCCTGGCACATATAAGTAAGTTCTATATAAAAACTGTTATTGTTGTAAAAATAATTACTATAGGCCTACTGAAAGATAATTTTCTAATGATGAGTGTTCCAGGGGAAAAAGTGCTATGCTTGGATTGGAGTTAGAAGATCTGAGTTCAAATCCTAGAATTTTAACATGTGACCATGGGCAAGTAATGTAAGTTCTCTGCATTTCAATTTCGTTTATCAGTGAACTAGGGTTCCAAGATACCTTCTAATTTTAAATCTGTTAGAGATTTTGACAGAAATCAAGAAGGCAATCAATGAACAAATGAATGGATATTCCTACTCATAATTAAGAAAATATTAAAAATTGCAATATATCCCAAACTAACTTATGTACTTAATGTAACACCAATAAAAATATCATTAAGTTGGTTTCAAGAATGAGATTAAGCATTATATCAAAGCTTATATTTAAAATAGGTAAAAATAACAATAAATGTTTAATAGTGAAGCCCTATCAGACCTTATAAAGTCTCTTTAAACAATAGTCATCAAACATCAAAACAATGGAAAAAGAATAGACAAATAGAGTAAAGGAATACAATACAGAACTGACATGGCACCAGAAGTATTAAAAAATATTAATGTTAGATGAATCCAATCATTTAACTAATTTAACCTTTCAGTGTCACCAGATAACTCTCTAAGTCTGTATGTAAATTTCTGAAGAGTTTCTGATTTTCATTGGTAGAAGGAGTTTCCTTACTGGGAGTCCACTGTGGCAACCAAATTATAAAAAGAAATGTAAAACACTGAGTAGGATATGCTGCAAGTCCTTTCACATCCCCTACAATGTAATAACTACCTTGATGCAAAGCACCATATGACAGAATAACTCTAGAAGAAAATAAATAATTAGCATTTATATAGTTTTGTGTTTTGCAGTACCCTTTTCACATATGTTATCTCATTTAGTCTTTAGAAACTCCTCCACCTTGAGAAAATGGAACCTGAGAGAGTTACTGTGTCACAGAAACTGTGACTGTTTCAGCTTCATATTGCCAGTAAGTGTCTGAATCAGGATATGAACTCAGGTTTTCCTTACAAGTTCAAGACTTTAAATTCACTGTGCCACCTAGTTAACTCAATAATAAATATCTTCTTGGTAAAGAGGTTGGTTCTATGTCATTTACATATGTGAAAAAATGAGTTAGAAGTCAGCCAACTTAGATTATATTTCCATTTCTGCCATAGGCTAACTTTAGAACCTTGGGCAATCACTCATTTCATCATTTGTGCTGAAAGAGGTCTCTCAGTTCCTGGCTAGCTCTATGATTTTTGTGTCAATTTATTCAGCAGGGACATCACAATTCCCAAATTATCTTTTACTTTTCAAAGTCACTTACATAGTATAAAGATCGTGGGCTTGGAAGTAAAAAAAAACACCTGTTTTTTAATTTCAACTCTTCCATGTATTTCCTGTGTGGCTTTGGGCAAGTCAATTAACTTCTCTGGTTGTACTCAATTTCCTCTTCTGTAAAATGAAGGGGTTGATTCCATTGATCTCTAAAGTTCCTTCCCAGTTCTAAGTCTTAGGACCCTACGATCCTGTAACTAAGGGGGGATTTTTGCAACACAACTCAAATTGAAGAACTGCAAAGAGCTAGATAGCTGGGCCACTGATTTTAAATTGAACTGAATAAAAATCGATTCTCTGACATTTCATTCACTCAGTCCTTTTGTATGATGTGTCCTTTTTTGCTCAAGTTATCCACCTTGCAAAATGCAGGCATTTGGGAAAAAAAAAACTGGAAGAAAATGGTACTTTTGTAAACCCATGATTGCTAAATCCTCACCATGACAGAGACAGTCCAATATGTCTGTTGTAAACAATAGGGATCAGTATTCATATCTGTGTTCTCAGTTCCTTGGTAGATAGCTATCTGCTTATTTTGACAGTCATGTCTACAATGCAATTGGTGCCTTGACAGACACTAACAAAAGTAAATCAGAAAACTGATTCTTTTTCTTTTTCTTGCAACCTAAGGCCCTAGGCAATCAAAGAAACCTCGAACATCTGGCTCAGATTCTGATTGCCGTGTTCACCGATTTAGTGAACACCAAATAAGCAACAATTATTCTGTACAACATGTGTCAAAAGACTCATCAAGTTAATTCAAATTAAGTCAGGATAAATTGAATCCAGTTGGTTCCATGCATATTTGTATGCAAAGTTTAAACAAGCATTGACTATGCTATATTATCTCTTATTTACAAGCAAAACAAGTGTATATTGCTTTTTAATTTTAGAAATAAATATTTCTCATGGTTATGATGTATTTTGGATGAATTTTGCTTCTTTGGAATTAGGACAAGGTAAACCTTTGTAAAAAAAAATATTAGATTTTTTTTCTTTTCAAGTACTTGACCTTAGATGAGCAACTTAACTTTCAGTTTCCCCTTCTGTAAAACAGGGCTGAGCTGGCACTTCTTAAACTACCTCCTTACAAAGTTTTGAGGAAGAGAAGAAGGCAGATTAAGTAAGTTTTTTATACAGGCAAAACAATATAGAAGGGAATATTGCAGGGAAGAAAATTTCATGGAATGATGGCCCTGTGATGTTCCCTTTATTTAAAAGAAATACAATTTCCCCATGTTCATTGATTTCATTTTCATTATTTAACTTCTGATTTCCACAAATGTTCCTCAAAACCTTGTGAAGGGTAATTTTTGATGAATTGTGACTCTAAGCATGAAAACTCTTCATATCTGAATTTGACATTTCCTTCTTGAATTAACATCAGAGCATTAAAGTCTCTAAGAGATTGGGCAATAGATTTTACATCTCATCTCAAAGAGAGCAATCCTATGTATCAATTGACTCCATTTATTGAAGGGAAATCAGCAATACCTCTTTGTGTCTGAGATGTCAGGGAATTAGTGACACCGTTTGGAAATCTTGACAGGTTCTCTGTAGCCAGTACAATGACTGCAGTGACATTAATTATCTCCTGTCCTACTTTTAAACTGTCACAACAAGACAATGCTTCACCTTCTCAGCTCTCTTGATGCTGTCTAAGCTATGCAGGTCAAGGAAAATTCTTTAAATGGAAAGAGGTTCAAAAGAGGAATTCCCTGGGATTATCAAAGCTGTGCCATTGCCTCCAGAATGTGCATACATAAGGATCTAGTTTTTCTATACTTTTAGTATTTTTATTCATTTTTTTCTTAATGGGGAAACAGTGGGAAAAGAGGTAGAGGAGAAGCAAAATGAAGATCAATGACTGATATTTTCAGGATGTGACTGAATGTTAGAATCATGACATGACACTCACGAAGCAAGTGAAATGCTACTCTCATGTGCACAAAACTGACATACATGAATTAGGCAGATGATGGTGCATTAGATAGAGTGATAGAACTTGAGTTGGAAACACTTGAGTTCACATCTGGCCACAGACACTTAGTAACTATGTTATCCTGGGCAAGTCACTTAGGCTCTACATACCTTGATTTCCTCACCTTTAAAAGAAGGTTAATAATAGCACCAGCCTTAAAAGATTGTTATGAGAATAACATGAGATGATATTTGTAAAGTTCTACATGAGTTTTAGCTCTTGCTATAGTCATTATCGTTAATTACTGTGCATTCATAATCACAAACATGTCCTATCAGTAAGATAAGAGGACACAACTCTGTATCCTTGACTCTGGAATAAGTTGTAACTTGTGTCCAGGGTTGAGAAGGATAAATGATAACTGAACAGGGCTGGCAAATGTAACTAGAAACAGTCTATGACTTTGGGCAGGTCACTGTAACTTTTTATACCTCAGATTCTTCTTTGCTTGGGAGGGAGTAGGTGATCTCTTAAATCCACACTGACCCATAGATCCTACAAAATCTTACCTATGGGATTTTTTTCAGTTATATTCATGGAGGAATAAAAAGGAAAGTAAAAGGAGAAAAGAGAAAGAAAGAAAAAGAAAGGAAGGAAAGATGGCAGGGAATTAAGATGAAAAAGAAGGGAAGATGAATGAGCATTTATATAGCACCTACTATTTGCTAAGAGCTTTACAGATATGTCATTTAACCTTTCCTTTCCTTTCCTTTCCTTTCCTTTCCTTTCCTTTCCTTTCCTTTCCTTTCCTTTCCTTTCCTTTCCTTTCCTTCCCTTCCTTTCCGTTTCCCCTGTCCTGTCATTTTCCCCTCCATTTAAAAAGCTTTTTCTTGCCTCTTTTATGAGAGATAATTTGTCCCATTCCTTTGCTCCCTTTCTACTCCCAATATATTCCTCTCTCAACACTTAAATTTTGTTTTGTTAGATATCTTCCCCTCCTATTAAACCCATTCTATGCCCTCTGTCTCTCTCTATATATATATATATATATATATATATGTATATGTATATGTGTGTGTGTATGTGTGTGTGTGTGTGTGTGTGTGTGTATAATCACTCCAACTACCCAAGTACTGAGAAAAGTCTCAAGAGTTACTAATATTACCTTTCCATGTAGGAATGTAAATAGTTCAACTTTAGTAAGTCCCTTATGATTTTTCTTTCCTGATTACCTCTTCAAGCTTCTTTTGATTCTTGTGATTGAAAGTCAAATTTTCTATTCAGCTCTGGTCTTTTCATCAAGAATGCATGAAAGTCCTCTATTTCATTCAATGATCATTGTTTCCCTTGAAGTATTATATTCAGTTTTGCTGGGTAGGAGATTCCTGGTTTTAATCCTAGTTCCTTTGACTTCTGGAACTTGGATCCTCTAATGTAGAAGCTGCTAGATCTTGTGTTATACTGATTGTATTTCCACAATACATGAATTTGTTCTTTCTGGCTGTTTGTAATATTTTCTCCTTGACCTGGGAACTCTGGATTTTGGCTACAATATTCCTAGGAGTTGTTCTTTTCAGATATCTTTCAGGAGGTGATTGGTGGATTCTTTCAATATTTATTTTACCCTCTCATTCTAGAATATCATGGCAGTTATACTTGATAATTTCATGAAAGATGATGTCTAGGCTCTTTTTTTGATCATGGTTTTCAGGTAGTCTCATAATTTTTAAATTGTCTTTCTTAGATCTGTTTTCTAGGTGAGTTATTTTTCCAATAAGATATTTCACATTGTCTTCTATTTTTTCATTCTTTTGGTTTTGTTTTGTAATTTCTTGGTTTCTCATAAAGTCATTAGCTTCCATCTGCTCCATTCTCATTTTTAAAGAACTATTTTGAACCTCCTTTTCCATTTGGCTAATTCCACTTTTTAAAGCATTCTTCTCCTCTTTGACTTTTTGGGCTTCTTTTGTCATTTGAGTTAGTCTATTTTTCCTTGAATGCTTATTTTGCCCTCTGGTTCTAGAATATCAGGGAGGTTTTCCTTGATAATTTCATGAAAGATGGTGTCTAGGCTCTTTTTTTGATCATGAATTTCAGGTAGTCCTATAATTTTTAAATTGTCTCTCCTGGATCTATTTTCCAGGTCAGTTGTTTTTCCAATGAGATATTTCACATTCTCTTCCATTTTTTCATTCTTTTAGTTTTGTTTTGTGATTTCCTGGTTTCTCAGAAAGTCATTAGCCTCCATCTGTTCCATTCTACTTTTGAGAGAACTATTTTCTTCAGTGAGCTTTTGCACCTCTTTTTCCACTTGGTAATTCTGCTTTTGAAAGCATTCTTC
>CM053770.1:464508050-464553088 GCA_028658325.1 Potorous gilbertii
TTCTGGAATATCAGGGCAGTTTTCCTTGATAATTTCATGAAGGATGGTGTCTAGGCTCTTTTTTTGATTATGACTTTCAGGTAGCCCCATCATTTTTAAATTGTATTTCCTGGATCTATTTTCCAGGTCAGTTTTTTTTCCAATGAGATATTTCACATTCTCTTCCATGTTTTCATTCTTTTGGTTTTGTTTTGTGATTTCTTGGTTTCTCAGAAAGTCATTAACCTCCATCTGTTCCATTCTATTTTTGAGAGAACTATTTTCTTCAGTGAGCTTTTTCACCTCTTTTTTCACTTGCCTAATTCTGCTTTTGAAAGCATTCTTCTCCTCATTGGCTTTTTGAAGCTCTTTTCCCAATTGAGTTAGCCTATTTTTCAAGGTGTTTCTATTTTCTTCAACATTTTTTTGGGTCTCTTTTATCAAGGTATTGATCCGTTTTTCATGCTTTTCTTGCATCTCTCTCATTTCTCTTCCCAGTTTTTCCTCCACCTGTCTAACTTGATTTTCAAAATCCTTTTTGAGCTCTTCCATGGCCTGAGCCCATGGGATATCTATTTTATATGTTTGGGATACAGAGGCCTTGACTCCTGTGTCTTTACCTGATGGCAAGCAGTTTTCTTCTTCGTCAGTGAGGAATGGCGCAATCATCTGGTCCCCAAGAAAATAACCTTCTATGGTCTTATTCCTTTTCCATTTTCTGGGCATTTTTCCAGCCAGTCACTTGACTTCTGAGAGTCCTCTCCACTCCTGCCTGGATCTGCCCAGCTAGTGCTTGGGGTCTGAGATTCAAATGCTGCTCCCCAGCCTCAGGGTTTTTGGCGGCAGACCTGGTTGCTATTCAATGGGAGCTGAAGTTCTGGTGCTCAGGTGGGGGCAAGTCTGCCTCCCAGGCTCAGTTCCCTCAGGGGGTTTATGCAGAGACCTTTTGTAATGGAGCTGCTGCTGAGCTCCTGCCTGCTCTGGGAGCCTCTGGCCGCCTGCTGCCTCTGCTGCTGCCTCTGCCGCTGCCTCCTGAGGGGACCTGAGTCCCGGAGACACCCCTCTCCCCTCTCAACCTGTCTCTCTCACTGACCTGTGGGTCTGTAGGTGGAGGGACCTTCGCGACTGGTGGAGATTCCATCCCTGAAGCCTGCTCAGATCGGCTTGCTCCTCTCAGTGTCACACAGCCAGGACAGGGCAGGGCTCCACTCCCGTCCAGTGTGTGATGGACCTTTGGAATCGGTTTTTCAGGGCTCTCTGGAATGGAAATCTCCTTCACTGTGTTGCTGTGCGGCTTCTACTGTTCCAGAATTTGTTGGGAGTTCTTTTTAGAGGAAATCCATGGGCTGTGGTTTCGGAACTAGCATATATAAGTCTTTCTACTCTGCCATCTTGGCTCCCTGAAATCCTCTTGAAAGTAACAACAAGTCTTTTGAATTTACTGAAGGAAAAAGGGGAACGTAGAAAATTATCCTTAGCAAGCAAATAATTACCAAATAATTACCAAATGTCAAATAATTACCACATGCATACAGAACATACAGTGTGTTAAGGAAACAAATGAATAGATTTCTACAAGAAAAACAATGATAAAATCATTTGCTTATGTTATGTAGTCAAAGAAATCTGACAGTATGGTTAACAGGAAAAAGTACTGGATTTGGAACTCCAGAGTCTTTGCTCAAATTCAGACTCTGTTACTGACTACTGGATGACCATGGAAAAGTCATTTCATCCTATCTGGGCTTTAATTTTGTCTTGAATAAAAAGAAGTTTGGCCAAGATATTCTCTGAGGTACCTTCCAAATTTTAATCCATGATGTGATGATCTTATGAGCAACTAGGTGGGCTGATAAATTTTAACTTTACAACTGAAATTGCATAGATGAAGAGAAGAGTTGGGAATTTGAAATAGGAAACTAGGATGAATGGGAGGGCCTTTGGGACAGTATACCCCAACATCGCCTTGAATATAAAACTTCCCCTCAGAAGAGTAGTAAGACCACTTCAGAACATGAAAAGAGATGCTCCCAGCAATGTTTTGGACTTCTGGAAGATTTTAAAATTTACTTGATCCTCTGACAAAGAGAAATGGGAAAGTAGTTATATGTCTAGACAACCTTTATCCTCTAAAACTTGATTCATCCAGTTAATGGTGCCATACACCCAAAAAATTGTTCAGAAATTGTTTTGCATACATTCTGTATCAATGTATATACATTTATGTGTATGTATATATATGTACATATATATACATATATATATATATATACACACACACACACATATACATATATATATGTATATGTTAGACTATAGGGTTACTTAATAGAATAGAGACTCCTTGAAGGCAAGGACTGTTTCATTTTTATCTTTGTATGACCAGAGCCTAGCACAACTGGTACATACCAGGTCCTCAAAAAAAATGTATGCTAATGAGTTGCACTACCTATCTAATCTCTCCTTGAAGACCTAGTGAAGTGGAACCTATTACCACCTAAGGCAAATTATTCCACTTTTGGAGTGCTATAATCATTAGGAATTAATTTCTCCTATGTAGCCTTAACCTGCCTCTCAGAAACTTTCACCCATTTTTGCTAGTCCATGTAACAGCCCTTCAAATATTTGTCATAACTAATATGCCATATTTGTCCTTATTTCTCATCATGGTTGCTCTATCTTGAGTATTGTCCTGATTCTCAGAATCATTCAATAAAATGTAATTCCTAGAACTGTATACAATAGTCCAGATCAGGTCTGACCAGGGGAGAAGAACAGAGGAGCTATCCATTTACTAGTCCAGGGCACTATTACTATCTTAAAGCAGCATAAGATTGTTTTTATTTCCTTAGTTGCCAAATAACACTGTTGCTTCATATTGAGTTTGTGGTCCAGTAAAGCCCCAAAATGGCTTTTGACATGAACTGCTAATACTACATACCCCACCTTGAATTTGTGAAGATAATTTTTGAATACAAGAATAAGACTTTCCATTCTAACATTCACCTACCAGATTTGCCCCCAGTATTGTTGTTTGACAAGATCTTTTTGGATCCTGACTACCATCCAAGGTAGTAGTTATTCCTCTCAACATCATATGATGTACAAATCCATTAAGTATGCCATGAATACCTTTATCTAAGTTTTGGGGAAATCTTTAAATATCCCAGGGCCAAGCATAGATACTCAGGGAACTCTTCCAGATAATTCCTTCCAAGTGAGTTAAAAACAATAATGGGTGTAGTCCTGAAATGACCTATCTGGGTCACTACTTTCTGTCTTGTCCATAGAAGTAGAAATGGGATCTTTGAGCATAACACACTGACCTAAAGAACCATGCATTTACATTATCTAGGTTGTGTTCAATTTTTATTTCTTTTGTTAAACATTTCCTGATTACATTTTAATGTGGTTTCCGTGGCTCTAGCTTTGGTAATGGTGAGCTTGATACCTCTGGGAGACAAATCCTTTTTCTGGTAATTGCACTTATTAATGGTCTACTCACCCCAATGCTATATATTTATTTATTATATATATATGTATATATATATTAGTAAACAATAAATAAATATATCTTTATAAATGTACAAATTGTCTCTTCCTGCAGAAGGCAAACTCATTTAGGGCAAGAACACATATTTTGTATCCCTTAGTTTGGCAAATAGTAGATGAATGTACATGATTTTAATTGATTGGACAATCAGAGAGTCGCTTTTTTTCTGGGTGGTTTATAATGAATAGCCTTTTAAGGCATGTTAAAGTTAATGACCACTACTTATTTTTATTGATTAAAGCTGAGACAAATGACATCAGCAAAAGAAACTTAAGACTCTTCTTGAGGAATTCTGAAATCCTGTGCAGAAAATTAGAAACTTAAGAGGAAGTGGTATGTTGAAGGAATAACTATCTTCATTCAGGAAATAAGAAGGCAGCTATAGAAGGGTGGAAGAAAACATGGATCTGGGCAGATGGCTAGATGAGATGCAAAAGAAGTTATGAGAAAATTTAAAACCACACTTTATAGTATACTAGAAAAAATATTTTAGCAAAATCCTTGGAAAGTTGAAGTCCACTCAAAAAAATATTAGTGAGAAAGTTTAAAAATAGTTCTTTCAATTTTTAAAATGTAATTCAATTCACCAGGAATTTATTTTCTACCTACCATGAGCCAGATACTGTGGTGTGTACTGGGAATAAGAAACAAAATCCTGAAGGAGTTATTGATCTTCCAAATATTTCTAGTATCATTTCTCCTTTCTTTCATCAATTTTGCTGGTTTTTTTCCTGATTTTCCCAGATCTTCCCAAGCCAGTCTACTTTTCACTATGTCATGCTATGACTATCCAACTTTCTGATTATACTTTGTATTTGGGAATATAAATTTTAATGAAAAACTTTTTAACTTAGTGGTTAATCTGCTTAATTTCAACAATGGGGATTTCTCATTTCATATTTGTTCTTTTTCCTTGTGTTCTCCTACATAGAATTTTGTTAAAAATTTGAAATTTAAGTATTTGGAAAGACACTTAGGACCTACAAAGTTATCCTGAAAGTAGAAATCCAGGTCATCATCATGAAAGCTGTAGTTAATGAAGGATAGTTACCAGTCTTATTAAATTGTTCATTTGATTCAGCCAGCTTTAATATGATAAATCAGAAATGGCCAGCTAAAGGAGTGTAATGGGCCAGAAATTGATAGGGTTAAAGGTAAAATGGTTTGGCTCTTTCCAACTTTTGAAATATTTATAATTCAAATGATTCTTTTCCAATATAACTCACTCAATTTGAAGAAGTCTTATTGATATGCTGCATTGTCACAATGTCAGGGCAGAGGTGCCAACTCTAGCTTTCCACCTCCACAAGTTGCTGACCAGAGGGAAGAAATAGGAACCAGGAACATTGAGGTCTTATGAAATTACTTTACAGAGGATGAAAAAGATCAGCTTTGAAACTGCCTAAAATATTAAATAGGAATTTAAACTACTTGTGATATAATTTGCAATGACCTTGGAAGAAATTACCTGCTAAGATTTTATTGTTTAAAATCAAGTAAGTCTTCTCTGAGTGGTCCAATTTAAAACCATAATGAATTTTCATTTCAAAGATTTAGATATTATGAAACAAAGAAGATGGCCTTTTAAATATTACTATTAAATAAGGAATGATATTCAGTAAACCCAGTAAAGACAATTCAAGCCACTGGGGATAGTCAACTAGTCACAATGTTTTGGCAAAAATGAATTTCAAAGTTAATAGATTTCTTTTGAAATCTTTGTTAAGGGCTGTCACTAAATTGAATGAGGTCCCCATGTGCAATTATCTTCAGAAGCTTAAATCTTTTTATTCTGCTTTATTCATTCACATAGAAACATACTGAATTATGGCCAAGAATCAAAATAATTTGTTTAAAGTAAACAAGCAAATCATAAATTAAAGTTATCAAAGAATCAAGTATATGTGTATAACAGACATACTAAAGATAATTTCACCAAGATAGTTTTGAAATATTGATTTTTTGAGATGCAACAAAAGTAAATGATTAAGATGTTTTAAGTATGGAAAGATATGAATAAAAATTGTGAGAATGGGCAAGGTATGAGAAGCTGTCAAAACTTAAAATCAAATAACTACCTCACTCTCCCAGAAGCACACACTCACAAAAACGGTTACAATTTTTCTATCTCCTATCTCCAAACATCTGTTCCCCTAGTCTCTGTAAAGTTATTTCTTCACCTACTCTGGTATCTAGCCTTTTCAGTTCAAAAACTAATTTTTGAGCATTGGACTCATTGATTGTATGGCTGCTGGAAGAGTGTAGGTCAGAATTTGACTATAATATTCCTGGGAGTTTTCAATTTGGGATATCTTTCAGGAAGTGACTGGTAGATTCTTTCAAGTTTTATTTTACCTTCTGTTTCAAGAATATCAGGGCAGTTTTCCTTGATATGTTCTTGAAAGATGATGTCTAAACCCCTTTTTAAGATCATGGCTTTTAGGTAGTCCAATGATTCTTAAAATATGTTTCCACAGTCTATTTTTCCAGGTCAATTGTTTTTCCAATGAGATATTTTGCATTTTTCATTTTTCTTATTTTTTAAATTGTGTTTGTTCCTTGATATCTCAAAATCATTAGCTTCCACTTGCGCAATTCTAATTTTTAAATAATCATTTTCTTCTCTGAGCTTTTGTACCTCCTTTTCACTTTGACCAATTCTACATTTTAGAGAGTGAGATGTTAAGGGAATTTGTAATGGTAAGGAAATTTGAAGATCTTGTCAGCTCTTTAATAGTCACATGTGATCTGCTTTGAGCTTTGGCCCTGCCAACAGCATGGGTCACATGGAGCCACTGGTGAGATATGTACATGCATATCCATGGTCACTGCTGTGGGTATCACATTGGCACTACAGGGAGTTCTTCAGTTAATTTGTGTACATCTTTTTTTCCATATGGCTAATTCTTCATTTTAAGGAGTTCTTCTCATCAGTGAACTTTTGTATATATTTTCCTCATTTGCCTATTTCTGCTTTTTGAGATTTTCTCTCTTCATTGAGTTTTTGTGTCTCTTCTATCATTTGGCTTATTTTGTTTCTTAAGGTGTGACTTTCTTAAGCATTTTTTGTGCCTCCTTTACCAAGTTGTTCACTGTTTTCATGATTTTTTTTAACCTCATTGTCATTTCTTTTCCCAATTTTTCCTCTTCCTCTCCTATTTGATTTTGAAAATCTTTTTTGATCTCTTCCAGGAATTCTTTTTGGCACTAAGATAAGTTCACATTTTTCTTTGACACTTTAAATGTAATGCTTTTGACTTTGTTGTATTTGTCTGAATTTACGTGTTTTGATCTTTCCTGTCACCACAGTAACTTTCTACAGTCAGGATCATTTTTTGTTGTTTGCTCGCTTTCCAGTTTTATACTAAAGTTGAACTCTGTACCAAGGGTGAAGGGCACACCATTCCAAGCTTCAGAGATTTTGCACAACTGTTTTAAGATCTGGTTATGGTAGTTTATAAGCTTTCAGTTCTAAGATCGTATGAGCTAAGGGGACACATATTTACTCTTCTTTTGGCCTGCGCTCTGTCCTATGACTGTGAGTGACCACAAACACTCTTTTCCACCTGGAACTGTGATCAGGGTCCTGGCTCTCATGAAGTGGCAAGCTCTGGTATGTTGGTGCTTGTTTGTGCCTGGCTATACCATGGAAACTGAAATTTGAATATGAGTGATACAACAGAGTCTTGCCCCCAGTGCTAGCAAAGGAACTTTTATAATCTCTTTCTGACGAGTTGTCTGACCACTCTATTGTCTATCAGTTGAGATCTCCAGAAGCAACCATGATTGTTTCTGGTGAGTCCGTTGCCCCCAATACCTTCTGCTGGTTTTCTATGGCTCTGCCTGTATTGTTGCAGCCTGGACTAGACTGAACTCCATTTTCACCCTGGTGAGATAAACTTTTCCTGTCAACCTTCTAAGTTGTCTTATGTTGGATAATTGTTTCACCCCATCCTTTTGTGGATTTTGCTGCTCTAGAATTTAATTTGAGACATCATTTAAAGTTCTTTGAACGATAATTTGGGAGACTTCAGGCAAACCCTCCTTTTCTCTGCCTGCTTTTGTCTGCTCATGGTTTCCCGTTTTCCCAGCAGTTTTTGTCAGATGGCTGGTTCTTACTCAAAAACCTTAGATCTTTGGGATCATCAAACATGGTCATTTACTACTATGTTGTATTACTATCTTCTATTACTACTACTACTACTACTACTACTACTACTACAACTATGTATAGTCTACCTAACCTGTTCCACTGATTCACCATTCTATTTCTTATCCAGTTCCAAATTGTTTTCATTATTACCACTTTGTAGTATAGTCGAAACCTGTTCCTGTTAGGCCACCTTTCTTCAAGTTTTTTTTTCTCATTGATTCCCTTGATATTTTTGACCTTTTACTCTTCCAGATGAATTTTGTTATTATTTTTTCTAACTCTATAAAATAATTTTTAATAAGTGTATTTTTTTTGAAAACTAAAATGGTGATATATAGATATAGATTTATGGAGAAAATTAAAAAATTTTAAAAAATTAGAAAATTAAAAATTGGGAATAGGGAATCATAGAGAGGACCTTTTTCCCTCTTAGGGGAGCTAAGGTAGGAAGTTAATACACAACCAGTCATGACTCTTCTGCATTTCTTAGCGATATGGAAGGAGAAGTAGCCTGATCATTGACCATCCTGCCCTCTTTTAAGTGAGAATGGAAGGAATACATCACAGAAAGTTACAGGGAAGAAAAGCACTTTGGGGTAGTTGAAGTTAAATGATAGAGGGGCAGCTCTTGTGAATCACATTTTTTGAAATGACAAAAAGGAAGATAGGTTCTGAAATTTTAGATTGACTTATTTAAGTCTGCTAAAAAGTAACAGAACAAATTTCCAAACAGGTGCTTTTGGAGTTCATTTTTTATAAAGTGATAATCATTGAGTCAACAAATCTTCATCAAGAATAAATTGTACCAAACTAAACTCAATATTTTTTTTAAACAATTACTGATAGTGTACCAGAATTGTATTTGATAAACTTTGTCCCTCACAGCAATGCAAGGACCTAAAACATTTCCAAAGGACTCACGGTACAAAGTACCATCCAGATTCAGAGAAAGAACTATAGAATCAGAATGCAGAATGAAGCAGATTATTTTCTTTTTTGTTATGTTTTGTTTTGGTTATTCTCATCGTTTCTCCCATTCATTTTAATTCTATGCAACTTGACTAATGTGAAAAATGTGTTTTATAAGAATGCATGTGCAGAACTCATAAGATTGCATGTTGCCTTGGGGAGCAAGGGAAAGGAAGGAGGAGAAAACTTAAAACTTATGGAAGTGATTGTTGAAAACTGGAAACAAATTAATTATAAAAAAATAAAGAATTACTGATACATCAGAGGAATCTCATACATACAATTCATTTGAATTTAAGCAGAGTATTTGAATAAAGGTTTTCAATATACCTCTGAGGACAAATGGGGGAAAAATTACCTAAAGGGTCATATCATTGGGACCATCTATAAAATATAGTCCTGGTATAACTATAACAAATTGCTGTCAATTAATGGCCTGATATCAACACTTTACTTCTTCAAGTAATTCCATTCTATCCCAAATCCTCCAACAAATTGTCTCCTCTGTCATCCTCACTCTTTCATTTATTTCATTGTTCTTCTCTTAACTCTTTTTATTCTGCCTACAGTTATGCCAAATGTCTTCCCTAGACTGGAAAAACATAACCAAATACAACACAACAAAACTTGCTTGACCCTTCCATCTCTGCTATCATCTTATCTCTTCTCCCCTTTGTAGCTAAACTCCTTGAAAAGGTCATGTTATACTCTACTTACATTTACTTTCTTTCCTCTCACTCTCTTCTTAACCCTTTACAATCTGACTTCTGACCTTATCATTCCACTGAAACTACTCTCTCCAAAGTTTTATTGTTCATTTATTTGCAAAATCCAAGAGCTTTTTATGAATCCTTATTCCACCTAACCTCTCTGCAGCCTTTGACAACATTGGTCACTCTCTCCTCCTTAACACTCTCTTCTCCCTGGATTTTCAGGACACTAGTCTCTTGGTTTTTCACTGTCTGGCTACTCTTTCTCAGTCTCCTTTACTGAATCCTCCTCCACATCATGCCTTCTAACTACAGGTTTCCCTCAGGATTCTGTCCTTCACCCATTTTTTCTTCTCCCTCTATAATAATAGTTCATTTGGTGATCTCATCAACTCCTATGAATTTAATCACCATCTCTATGTTGATGCTTCTCAAATATACCTTTCCTGCCCCAATCTCTTGGCCAGTCTCCAATACCCCAAAATTCTCCCAACCACCACTTTCCCTATTACTGTAGAAGCCAACGCTATCCTCCCAGTCCCTCAGGCTCATAACCTAGGAGTCATCCTGGATTCCTTACTATCTCTCATTACCATTTTCAAGCTCTTGCCAAAGTCTGTTGATTTCACTTTTTCAATGCTCAAATGCTCCACTTTTTCTCCTCTGAAACAGCTACTAGTATAGACCCTTATTACTTCATGCTTTGATATTAAAATAGCCCACTGATGGGTCTGCTTGCCTCAAGTCTCTCCCCAATCCAATGTATCCTCCACCCACCTAATAAAGTGATTTTTTTAAACACAGATTTGCTCATGTCACTCCACCCCCAACTCAATAAACTCCAATGTGTCTAGGATCAAATAAACATCCCCTACTTGGCATTCAAAATTCTTTATAACCTAGCCCTTCTACCTTTCTAGACTTCTTACATCTTGCTGCTCAACATATATTCTTTGATCCAATGACACTTGTCTCCTTTCTGTTCCGTGACTAAAACATTCTGTCTTTCAGCTCTGCTCATTCTCTCTGGCTATCACCCATGCTGGAATATTCTCCTCCTCCACTTTGACTTCTGAACTGACTAGCTCCCTCTAAGTTTCTAATAAATTCCCATTTTCTATAGGAAGCCTTCCTCTTACTCCTAGTTCCTTCCTTCTGTTAATTATTTCCTATTTTATACACACACACATATACACAACACATGTTTACACATTGTCTACCTCATTAGATTGATTAGATTGTAATGTCCTTAGGGTCCAGGACTATCTTCTACTTCTTTTTATATTGATGGGCTTAGCAGAGTGCCCAGCACATAGTAGATGTTTATTAAATGTTTGCTTTTTGATTGATTGAACTTTGGGGAGTGAATTCAGAAAAAAGGTTTTCACAAAATATGTAACTTAAAGTTTTCCCCACCCCTAGATTTAGTCACTTTGGCTTCAGTAAGGCTACAACAGTAGCTCTATCCTCAGTGACACAAAACCTGAAGTGAAGGAAGAAGAGAAGGAGGGTATGGGGAGGGGCAAAAGAAATAGTGGTATTTCAAGGCTGAAGTAACGGATCTTGAGGGACTATTGATGGGGAACCCTTCTTTTATGACAACTTAAAGAATCATCAATTTGGTCATGATTTCTCATAGCAAGGAAGACTTTACTGTGAGTAAAACATGTTGAAAACCACTGATCTAGAACTAGAGGTATGCTATGGGACTATATAGTTGGTACTGAACTATTCAACATTTTTTAAATAATTTTAAGTAAAAGGATAAATGAATCAATTAAAAAGCATTTATGAAGTATCCAGTATATACTATTAAAATCTCCTCCAAATGTTAAAGAAAGAGAAGGCATATTTATAAAATTTTCAGAAAATGTGAGATCACGACAGATATGTTCTATGTCGAATTAAAAAATAAACAATGATTTAAATAAGTGAAGATCAAATAATAGAAAAGAAATAGTAAGATATGTAAGGGAACAAATGGCTATATTTAGCTTAGAAAACTACTTATACACAAATGATTAAGGAGAACTGACTTGACAGCAAAGAAATATAAAAGAGACCAGGTTAAGGTCATCATGAATCCAGGATGTGACATGACTATTTAAACAGCTAGAAAAACCTTTCGTTTCATTAATAAATGTGATTTGAACATCAAAGAAGATGTGACTGTGCTCTCCCTGTCTCCAGATGATAGAGTAGGCAGAAACAGAGATGTGGCTAATGATAGAGTGCACAATGAGTTTTGAAGGAGAATAGGAGGAGAAATGAAAATGATAATTAGTCTTGCAGTATTGTCCTTGCCTTTGAGGCTGTTATCCTTTGTCAAGATTATAACAGAAAGCCATTGTAATTGTTTTAGGAAACGAGCATAGACCTCAGTGATGATGGGGCTACAGAGGGGAACTGGATTAAAATCTGTGACTGTGCTCAGAATGAGAACGAGAGTGGAGGTAAGGCAGGATTGGAATGCTGAGAGCAGAGTGAGATGGACTTCGGTGAGCATATTTCTTGATATATTGTGATGAGGTAGTCATTTATTCTCTCTAGCCCCAAGTTCTACCCATCTCACTTACTATATTTGGAAGTGACTTGGATTTGGTAGACCAAAGTTTGCTACTAAAAGAATAGGTGAATAAGTATCTATGCTGACTTTCATTAATCTCTCTATTTCATTATGCTTCCATTGCATTAAACATGTATTGTCATCATGTGTAAGTTTAGGGATAGCACATATCATAAAGATCTGGTAAAGAGGAACCAACAATCTCATGGTAAAGAGAGCATTAAGAATTAAGTAGAGATAATCCAAATATGTAGAACCTAGATCACAGAAAAGAGGGATATCATCCATAAAGGGGTGGAGCTAAAGGGACATAGGCAGTCAGATTTCTTAGAGTTCTAAAAAACTTGGCAGATATCCCAGAGTCTCCTCTCGTATTGGTCAGCGGCTGGGGCGGGAGGCGGGGTGCAGTGCGGTTAGAAGATGGGGTATTTGACTCATGATACCTTGTCCTTACAAATGAAAAGAAACAGGTAGCAGTCACTATATCCTTTGGCAAGTTCAGTTCTAGGTGCCACATTTTAAGGAGAGAGGAATTGTTATATAGTGAATAGAGAAAGGTAACCTGAGAATCAGGAAAGCCTGGGTTTAAGTTACACTTCTTACATCTAAGGAATATTTGACAATGGGCAATTTACTTAATTTTGTACTGTGTAACTATTATTTGCAGAATATTCAGATTTGTATTGATAGAGGGAATTCCCCATGTCAGTGAAATCACAGGTCTAGTCAAAAAAAAAATTGATTAAAGAGTGTGTAATATAGGACAGTTAGGATGCTCTGTGGCTAAGAAACTATGTCATAGGAAACAATAAAAAGAACTGGTTATGTTTAGGTTGAGGAAGAGAAGTTGTAGGAGGGATGGAATAATTATATAACAGTATTTGAAGAGGTAGCATAAGGAAGAATGATTAAATATTTTCTGTAGACAGCAGAACTAGAATGAAAAAGTGTTAGTTAGAGGGTGGTAGATTTCAACTCAATTAGAGTTCAATTCCTGACTTGGCTAACTAATTTCCAATTGGACCTTGAGAAAGTAATTTAACCTCTCTGCAACTCAGTTTATTTTTCTGTAAAATGAGCAGGCTGAATTAAATGATCTCTAAAATCCATCCAAATTAGAAATTTTATAAAGAAGGAGTTTCTAACAAGGTAAATTGTCAAAAATATGAATTAGCTTCTTTGTGAGTAAGTCAACTTAAAGTCACTGGAAAGAGTCAAGCAGAAGGTAACATTTTATCATTGTATTATTTTAAGAGCACATTTAGCAGCCATTACATATTTTTAAATTTCTCAGCATAAAAGACTCTTGAATAACAAACATTAGCAACAACTTTGAGAAATATAGCATGAAGATAGGAGTGTTGGTTCATGCCCATAATTCCTGCTATTGAGGAGGTTGAAGTGAATATGTCTCATGATACTGTCAGTATCTCATTGATTTTGAAGGCTTATGGAATATTATACAAAATTTGGTTGCTAAGAGAAGCTCATCAGTACTACATATCAGTTTCAAGATGGTATGCTTGCCTGAGTTCTAGATATTGGATGATGCTCTTGCATCATCTCAGTCTCCAATAAAATAAAGCAAGGCTATATGCTTATTCTTACGCTTTTCAGGATGATATTTTCAGCAATATTGTCAGATGCCTTTAATGAGGATCAACACAGCATCAAGGTCAGCTGCTGCACTGATTGTAAATTATTTAACTGGAAAAGACAAGTCAAGACTAAAGTTGAATGAGAGTTGGTACATGATTTTTGGTTTGCAGATGATTGCTCATGTAATACAATCTCTGAAGCCAAGATGCAACAAAGGATGGATTGATTCTCTATTGCTTGTGCTAATTTTGACCTAACAATTAACACCAAGAAAACACAGGTTCTCTACCAGCCAGCACCACACCATGCATACATGGAGCCATCAGTTACAGAAAATGGAGAAGTTTTAAATAAGAGGATGTTTACTTACCTTGGCAGTATACTCTCCTGTAATGTACACACTAATAATGAAGTTGAGGCACACATGGCCAGAGCTAGCTCAATATTTGGGAGTCTCCAAAAAAAGGATAGGAAAGAAAAAGTGTTAAACTGCCTACCAAACAGAAGGTCTACAGAGCCATTGTGCTGATTTCATTGTGACATGCCTGTGAAACATGGAGAATACACTGGGACCTTGCCAGGAAACTGAATCACTTACATTTTAATTGTCTTAGGAAGATTCTGAAGGTGACCTGATAGGATAAGGGAGTGGACACTGAGGTCCTTTCTTGAGTTAAACTGCCAAACATTCAAATTTTACCCCATTGGAGTCACACTCCAATGGTCTGGTCATGTTATTTGAATGCCAAATGTATGATTAAAAGGCTATTTTATGGAGAACTCATGCAAAGCCAGAGCTTACATGGTGGTCAGAAGAAGTGATACAAAGACACTTTCAAGATCTCTCTGAAGACCTTTGGAACTGCTTGTTATATAAGAGATGCTGGCAAAGGACTGCTCAGCATGATATGCCCACATCAAAGAAGGTACTATGCTCTATGAGCAAAGCATGATTGAAGCAGTTCAAAAAAAATGTAAGATGTACAAATTTAGAAAATTACCTCAAATGTTCACATGGACTATTTGTGCCCATCCTGTGGTGGAGTATTCCAAGCTTGCATTGGTCTGATCAAACATAGTCGGACACATTGTAATTTGACTTTAATATAATTATGTCATTTTGGTCATCTTTGAGAGCAAAAGACAACAGTCAACCAACCAATCTCATGAGCACTAGAGTTCTAAACTGCAGTATAACCATCCCCAAATTAGTATCCAGACTAACTGTCACCAATGTAGTGAGCACCTGGGAGTTGAAGGAAACCAGATTGCTTAAAGAGAGTCAAATTGACCCAGATTGGAAACAGATCAAGTTAAAGCTTCCTTCTTGTCCAATAACTGTGTTGGGCTTATGAATGGCTATTTTAGTTCCATCCCAAGTGAGACAGGGAGACCTAGTTCCCCCTCACCTTATATAAAGATGTAAAGGTAAAAACACACTAGATTTAGAATCAGAAGAAAAGGGCTCAAATCCTAGCTCTTTCACTTACTAGTTAAGCTAATTTGGACAAATAATTTTATTTTTTCTGGACTTTGACTTCCATTTGGGGGTCAATTTAGAGGATTAGATTAAATGACCTTTAAATTGCTAAGAGCCCTTACATTTCTGATATTCTGTGATATTTTATAAGAAGTAAAAATGGCAAAAGACATACTACTTCAACATGAGGGATTTGGGATCTCTTCAATGGTATAGATTTTTATTAATCTATGCTTAGCTAACCTTTGTGAATGTTATCTAAACCCCAAAATAAATTTTCAAATAAAGTCTACAAAATAGGTTGGGGTCTTGTTCTATGTTTCTTGATATTATGTGAATTTTTTTTTTTTTGCCACTATCCCTCATTTTTGTTTCTATAGTCTCCTGCAAGATATCTGCAAGTGCTAAATGGAGTTTGGTATGTCCATTCATACAGGAAAGACAAAATGGATGAAGATTATTTGTTGACAAGATTTCAACATGAACAGATCTTGTTCAATTACACACACACACATGTGTGTATATGTATGTATGTATGCATGTCAGAGACAGACAATACATACACACAAGAATCTGGACCTAAATTTAAAAAGGGGAGAGGGCTAGACTGTTTTTAGAAAATTGAGAAGTACCTTTTTGTCCTATTAATTAGAAGATAGTTTACTTATTTGCAAAATGGGCAACATAGTAGCATTTATCTGCTAAGTTTGATGTGAAGACCTATTTAGGTAATTTTTTATTCTTTATTCTTCTCTATTTACCACTAAGACTACTACATACAGTTGGCAACATCCCCATAAGGTTTTTCAAATACAGCTTGTTCTCACTATTACCACGGATGTCACTCTAATTCGGGTCCTTGTTAGCACCCCAATTGACCTTCTTTACACATCTTCCCACTTTTACTCTTTTCTTTTTCTTCCATTCTTCATTATGCTTGATTTTCTTTCTTAAACATGTCTAAGCTAGGTGTGGTGGCATAAACATGGAATTTCTGCTAATGGAGAGGCTGAAGCTGCCAGATCTATTGAGTTTAAGGATTCTAAGTTAGAGTAGCCTAGGCCAGTCTGGTGCATGTACTAACTCTAGAATCAATACATTGAGCCTCCAGAAACAGGGACCATCTAAGGAGGGATCAACCAGTCCAGGTTGGGAAGAGAGTAAACCAAAGATTTTGTGCTGAGTGGCAGAAGAATTGGGCAAGTGAAGGAGAGAGGGACATCCAGTCTTAGAAATTCAAAAGCAAAGAGCAGTACCATCACCACCACAACAACAACCCCATGTAGATTGGGTTGGATCAGTCTTCCATTAAAAAAATATTCAGTGGTTACATATTACCCCTGTAGTAAGATTCAACCTTCTTTGTCACTCAAAGCCTCCATCAACCTGGAATCATATTAAAAATACAAAAGAAAACTTCCATGATATTGGTCAATTCTTTTTGGGAGAATTTACATAAATCCATAAAAAAGAACCACACAAATAAGAAGGCATGGAGGGATTACAATTTTCACTGGTGGAATGAATGTCCATATGAATGAGATACTGGAACCATGTCAGCAAATACAGAAATGAAAAATGCAACACCAAGAGTACCTTCCCACTTTAGTGTCAGACTTTGCATTGGATGACTTAACTTATTCAAGCTTTTGTCTGACTCCCTGGATTAGTCCATGCTTGCACCAATCTTTTTTTTTTTGAAGCTTACAGATTTTTCATCTCAGGTGGCACACAATAAAAGAAGCTGTTTGTCTGATTTACTGCCTCCCTGTTAGAATCATCAGCAGTCCAATCTAGCTGTGACTATAACATATGGGATTTCACTAGCTAAGCGTGCTTAGTCATGTGATTGCACTGAGAACAGAGGACTCTTGAGTCTTTGTTTCTCTTTTAGTCTTCTAAAACTAAAATGAAAATTGTAATAGAAATGGTACCTTTATAACCAACATGCCTATGACATTATACTTTGAAATAAAGGATGGCTGACTGATCATTCCTCCAGCCTGCAGTCCTTTCTTGATTTTCTAGCTCCAGTTTCTGAGACATACACCAAGGCAGGAGTATGCCTCCTGCCCTTACCATCCTACCTTACCATTGCCATTCTCCTTCTCTGTGGTTTGGAGGATTATTTAATGAACTCATCCAGGTGCTGCCTGACTGATCCTGATTGAGCCTATTGTTTCAGAGTGGTTAGAGCTTTTATTTTCTTTGAGCACTGTAATATCATTTGAATAGTTTAACAGTAATTTTGCCATAGGGAGTATCTTTCTACCTGGATTTTTGTGCTTAGATTTACATATATGACAATTCTAGCCAGCCAAGTATCAACTTTGGGTGCCTGTAGTCACCTGACTTTTGTGAAATCTTCCATTTTGAGGAGAAAAGAGGGGGAAAAAAGAGGAAAAAGGAGAGAAAAAAGAGGAGAGGAAAGAAGAGTAGAAAGGAAAGGAAGAAGAAGAAAGATGAGGAGATGAGAAGAGAGGAGAGGAGGGTAAGGAGAGGAGAGAAAAAGAGAGTGGAAGAAGAAAGAGGAGGGGAAGAAAAAAGGAGAGGAGAGAAATAACTGGTAGTCTCTCAATTTGGATGCATGGATAAAACTTCACATATGTCAAGAAAGAAGGAAGGAAGGAAGGGAGAGAGAGAAGAAAGAACTATATTTTATGCTCAACTGTTGAAGCAATAATTCTAAAGATATATTTAGTTTTATAAAAATGAAACAATCAGGGGCATATATGTCTTAAACTGATACATTTATGTTATTCTATGGAGTTCAAGTAGTCATATAACTAATATTTTGTATATTTTTATCTAATAGAATGTCATGAAAGGGATATACAGTCTTGACAAAGCATATACATAAAAATCTATATTTGAAGATTTGCCAGCCATAACAGCCTATGTCAAGCAACTGATAGTCTGATTTACTGGTCTATAGTATTAGAAAGATCAATTTTTAGAAATTTGATTGTGTTGTTCAGTTCATATAAATGCCTACACTTTGTGTATATTTGCTCATTATATAGGACTACTCTTCTATACCTTTCAGGTAATTAACAAAATGACTTCCTTTCCTAATTTGCTTTTCCCACATTGAGATGACTTTATTCTCAGTGTATTTAATATCTACTTCTCTGTACTTTTTTCTTCTTTGTTTGATGATCTCATCTTCATTTTTCCTTTGCAAATAGTTTGAATATTCTCCAGAAACCTGAAATAGATTTTCCTTTATCCTATTTTCTCAAAGACATGTCTTTATAAATCAGAGTTATTAATAAATGAGTATAAGTTTTTCCTCCTGATCTTTGACTAGACCTTGTTAATTTTTAATGCAGTATATGTAAGAACCTCAGCAGCTTTCCCATCCCATTAGCTGAAGATTCAAGGGGAGCCCAAATCCTTTGAATCACTTAGCTGAAAGCCTTTTGTCCACCAATGGGTTATTTGAATTCACTGATAATTTTCCAGGCTTCCTCTGCCCCCATCCCAGCATGAATCAACAGCAATCCTCAAACTTTGTAGTACACACCAAGTCCAAACTACTTATTCTCTCCTCCCATTTCTAATGTCTCTGGAACCCTTTGAACATGTACCAGGTTTTACTGGTTTTGGTGTTCTATATTTGGTGCCACTGGGGATTCAAGTGGACATGATATGTTCCCAACTTTCTTGGCTGTCCCTCTCATACTGTGAGTATTCCTCTTTGATAAAACTTACTTGCTTTATGTTCTTTCTGCTTGATTTGTCTTGTGGTACTCTACCTTATAGTTATACCAGTCTTGTTTTTTTTTAGAAGTATTATCCAGGACCAGGGTTAAAAGATTCTGGTAGCCACCTGTACCTCCCAAGCTATGGTTTAGAGAGCTAGACCTATAACCCTGCCCCGTATAGTAGGCGCTCCTCCCTTTCACTTGACACCAAGACTGTGACTAGGGAACCTTCCCCAAAAACATGCCCCTTGGACTCTTCGCCGTAGCAACAAAAGTGGCTCATAAGAAAGATTGCTATGTCCCCTTGTACTCTACCTTGGAATCTCATGTCTCATTCAAACTACATTAAATAGCATAGAATTAAAAAAAAAATCAGAGTTAAGCATTGCCTCTTGTCTCTATGCTTATCCCTTCAGTTTTATTTAGTTAAAGCTGTTCATTTTTTGATCATCAGAGGAATATATCATTTAGTCAATCAACAAGCATTAATTGAGTATTTACTGTGTATGAGGTACTGTGTTCAGTAATCTTACATTGAGTTATTTCTCTCAGTCAGTCTTCTACATAGAATCACAGCATTTAAGGTATTGTTTGGTTCAATATTAACACACCATATCACACTCCATTTTCTAAACAGAAATGTGAGAGATCCACCCAAATCCGTTAAACTGAAATACCTTGCTGAATCACACACAGCTAGCTTGTGTGAGAAATGGGACTCTAAGACAGAACTGCTAGAAAAAATTCCAGGGATTCTTCCACAACCTACTTTCTCCCTACAAAGCAAAAAAAAACAAGTACATCCAAAAGAAACTTCACTTCATGGATCTTTGATAGTTCAACCTGCAACATACAAATCTGAAAAGCATTTATTTTTGTTCCTCTTTATTAATTGCAACGTAGAAGTTAGCAGCAGATTGAATATAGTGTGTGTGTATTTGCGTGTGTGTGTGTTTGTGTGTGTATGGTGGGAAAAGGTGAGAAGCATGATAAGCTATCTAACTTGTAAGCCTGGATGAGTGGGAGGTTGTTGGTACCATTCACAGTAACAGGGACACTAGGAGGGGTAGAGGGTTTAGGGGGAAAGATAATGAGTTTAGTTTTGAAAGTGTGGAATTTAAGATATCTACTGTAAATAGTTAGGTGGTGCAGTAGATAGGGTGCAAGCCTGGAGTCAGGAAGGCTCATTTTTCCTGAGTTCAAATCTAGTCTCAGACACTTACTAGCTATGTGACCCTGGGCAAGTCACTTAACCCTGTTTGCCTTAGTTTCATAATCTGAAAAATGATCTGGAAACAGCAAAGCACTCCATTATCTTTGCCAAGAAAAGTCTATATGGGTTTACAAAGAGTTAAACTTGACTGAAACAACTGAACCACAACTCTACAATAGTAGTAGTAGTAGTAGTAGTAGTAGTACACAAAGTGGTTTCTAAACTTTTACATGTGTATCTTTTTTTTCTTAATCAGAAATGTTCCATTTATTGCTATGACAGAAGTAAACTATATCAGAAAACAGTCCGACCAACCAATGCCAATAGTTGAGGTGCTCCATTGGAACCAACAGGGGAAATATTACCATCCATGTTATCTAGACTATTCCCTACATAAATTCTCAGTCTTTCAGTGTGAATCTTGGCTTTGAGAGAATATTCATCAAGTAATAGAATTTCCTCAGTGGAATAAGTGACCCATTTTAGTAACCTCTTCAGCATCAGCTGTGCAGGAACATGAGAATGCTGTCTTCCCTGCTTCTTAGTTACACTATATTATTAACACAAAGCAGAATTACTCTGAATTTTATCACTCACTTTATTGGTCATTCGTCACTTTAAACAACTGGAGAGAGGTCATTATTTTGGTGGTGGGGGGAGGTTGCCTGCCTTTTTATCCTTTTGGGCTCAGGGGAGAGAGCACCAAACCGGGAATCAGGACAATCTAAGTTCAAATTCAATCTCAGACTAGTTGTGTGATCCTGAACAATTCAGTTAACTATGTTTGCGTCAGTTTTCTCATCTGTAAAATGAGCTGAAACAGGAAATAGCAAACCACTCCATTATCTTTACCCAAAAAAACCTCAAAAACCAAATATGGACAATGAAGATTCGAGAGATGACTGACTAAACAATAACATACAAAGTAATTTATTTATTTTTTGGTCTTGAGCAACACTTTCTAGATTCCCTGTAGAAGATGCATTTATGGGCATATAAATAATGAGAAGTAGGCTATAAGCATAAGGTTTTTATATCAACAAAATGAAGAAATTTAATGCTAATGTTAAGAAATATAAAATCACTCCTTTACAGAAGGATTTGTGTGTATGCGCTCTTCGTTAATCCCAAGGAGTCCCATGGGACACTAAGAGGTATAGGCTCATATAGCCAGTAATGTGTCAGAGGCTAGACTTGAACCACCACCTTCCTGAGGCCAATGCTAGTGATCTCTTTGCAGACCCCAGTATCTCTCTCTTTCTATATCAGCACCACAAAAATCGATAAGGTTCTTTCCTCCTAACAACTCTGGGAGGCGTCTACATCCTGTGTGTAAAGTCTCTAAGATCTTTCTCTCTATTAAACGGAATTATTCTATGGTTCTGAAAGAGACTTTCTTCTTGATCTCAATATGGTCAAGAAATTTTTCTTTTAAAACCTTTTAAAATTTTTTCCTTTTTTTGGTTTTAAATAAGTTTTTATTGATTTTGTTTTACATCACCATAGTTTAAGTGATTTTAACAACCTAGATTATGATTATTCATCCAGAGATCTATACATTCCCTCAGAACATCATTTTCTTTGATGTTTGTTTATTTGATTTTCCTTGTATTCTTTCTCAAGAACACTTTCTTTTCCATGGGAATGGATAGAAAGTATTATAATCCATTTACTTAAGTAATTCTTTATTCTTGAAAAATATTAGTCTTTGATGCTGAGTGAAGCAAGTAGAACCAGGAGAACATTTTACACAGTGACAACAACATTGTGTGATGATCAACTTTGATAGACTTAGCTCTCCTCAGCAATACAAGCAAGGATCTAAGGCAAGTCCAAAGGACTCATGATGGAAAATGCTATCCATATCTAGAGAAAGCATTATGTAGTCTGAGTGCCTATCAAAGCATACTATTTTCTTCTTTCTCGCGGTTTTTCCCTTTTGTTCTGATTCTTTCACAGCATGACAAATGTAGAAATATGTTTTTGAAAAAAGGAAAAAAATAGTCTTTTATAGCCTCAAGGATTTTTGTTACTTCATACTTCCCAGAGGTATCATTCATATTTGATAGTTTTAAAGTCATCTAATAATCTTGTGTTTTCTCTAACAAATATCTTAATTGGTTTTGTGTCAGAACTAATTCTAGAAGAGACTTTGACCTTTCTGTCTTCACATACTGGGGAATTAAGAGAGAGACTTATGATTTATAGAGAAAAAGTTTTCTTTGAGAAGTCCTTTCAGCAACCTTTGTTAATTTAAAGACAAGAATCTTTTCTTGGTCTTTATATTTTTACCACTTTTCTTTCAAATTATAATTTCTTGATCAGACTTTTTAGTTGTGTCCAACTCTTTGTGACCCCATTTGGGACTCTCTTGGCAAAGATATTGGGGTGGTTTGCCATTTCCTTCAGCTCATTTTACAGATGAGGAAACCAAGGCAAATAAGGTTAAATGACTTATCCAGTCATTTAACACAGCCATAACACAGCTAGTGTTTGAGGCTGGATTTAAACCTCTTGACTTTCACACCATCTATTGTACCCCTTAGCTGCCTATAAATTATAATGAGATAAAGTAAATTAGATGATATATTGCCTGGAGGTAGTTCTAGCTGATCTTTCATTTACATTTTGTCCTGATCCATATCATGGTCACATTACAGAGCAATTATCATTCCCAGTTCTGAAGACCATATTTTTGAAAGACATTGACAAACTACAGAGCTTCGAGAACCAAACAGCCAGGATGCTGAAGGGCCTTGAGTCCAGGCCACATGATGATCAATTGAAGGAACTGATGTTCACCTTGGAGAAGAGATTTGTTGTAGTTGGAGTGGGGCTGCATATTATGGTTCTATACAGGTCATTGAAGGACTAACAATTGTAAAAGTGATTAAACTAGTTTCCCATGGCCCTAGAAGGTAGACCAAGGGACAATAAATCAGGAATTGATAAGAGGCAGATTTGAGTTCAAATATAATAAAGAAAAACTTCCTAAGAATTAGATTTATCTAAAAATGGAGAAAGCTAAATTCCTACTTAATAACTTCTTTCACTTAATATCTGTGTGACCTTGGGCAAGTTGTTTAACTTCTATTGCCCTCAGTTTTCTCATCCACAAAATGCAGGCATTGAATAACATGATCCCTAAGGTCCCTTCCAGGGCAGCTAGGTAATGTAGTGGATAGAGCACTGGTTTTGAATCCGAAAGACTCATTACCATGAGTTCCTGTCTACTCAAACTCTTACTAGCTATGTGACCTTGGGCTTAAAACTGTTTGCTTCATTTTTCTCATCTGTAAAATGAGTTGGATAAGGAAACAACAAAATTCTAGTATTTTTCCCAAGATAATCCCCTCCCCCCAAAAGGGGTCATGAGACTCAGACATGACTGAAATGGCTGAACAACAGGGTCCCTTCTAGATTTAATACTATAATTCTGTGTATCACCAAAACAATATTCACAGCACTGAGGGTGACTATGAATATGCTGGCATAGTTCTGAATTGCAAAATATAACAGACTCTCCATATGGAAGGCAGAAATAAAACATTTAATTAGACATCAGAATGTCAAATCCCAACACCATCCTAGTAACCAAGAAGTCAATATACATGAGCACTGCAGGGGACAGTCATTCCCAAGCCTTGCCCTCCTGCTGGGTCCTTCCCACAAGACTAGCTGTGTCCTGTCTCATCTGCCTCCAACTGCTCTCACAAACTTCCTGGATATTCTGCTCCACCCTTCCTGTTCCACCCATTCAGCAAGCTCCCCTCACCACATGTGACTGAGGTTTCCATGTGATTTAAGTAGGTCACATAATGAATGGGAAAGATCTTCCCATTTAAATAACCGTTATACCCTGTGACATTGTATAACTTGATGAGGGTTACATAATTAAGGCAGATTTTTCTGAAAACATGACTCCCTCAATCTTTTTAACAAAACAATTTTTTTAGAGGAGCTACAGGACTACCCAGTCATGGAATTCCACAACCTGTGAAGAATTAAAGTCAATAGTCCCTCAAAACTGAAAGAAGTATACAGTATGTATACAGAGGAGGTATTATATTACCACCCAAGAGTAGCATCCTACAATCAAGGAATCACAGAATCTGAGAATTGGAAAGGACTTTGGGGGGCCACTGAGTTTAGACCATACGTGAAATGTACGAGCGGATGCATGCAGTGTTATGAGGGAGATGTGTTACTACAAAAGGTGCATCAGTTACATGGCAAGAGTGAAGGGAACGGGTAGCCTGCTGGTTCCTTTGCATCCATGCCAATGTTGAGAGAACTAGAGGAAGATCCTTTGTTTACCATAAGAACCCGTTGAGTGGGATTTACGGAAAAATGTGAACAAGAGGCAAGTAGTGTAAGATACCATACATTGTTTGTTTTCTAAATTACTTGTGGGCATACCCACACAGATCAATCAGAATCACAAGCATACCGGTGATAACCACACCAGCTCTTGGTTATATAGATTTACAACATACTTCCTTGGCAACAACTCTGTGAGCTAGGGAGTATAGTATCATCACCCTCATTTTACAGATGAGAAAAAACTGAAGTTGAGGGAGGATTTCTAATCCCAGGTCACATATCTGTCAAATATTGGAACCAGAAATACTCTCTACCTCATCTGAGTATAACAGGACTTTTTCTGCTTCATTGTTTAGTCAAACCAGGTTGAATTTTTGTAAAAAAATTTGCAAGTAATATAAATAATTGCATCATGTATATTACATAGTCCTCATGTGTCATATGCCATATGACATATCTTCATTGACATAAATTACTCCTTTTATCTTATTTATCCTATACTCATTATCGTTTTGCCATGACTAGTTTATCTCTGTTGAAATTAACTCCAGTGTCAAAGAACTCTTTATCACTCACTCTATAGTGAGCCTTTTTTATCTAGATTTAACCTTGATCTCAGGAAGAATTTCATGATACCCCTTTTGTTCCTTTTTCACATGAGACAATGTGAATTTGAGCAATGATTATTGATAGGAAATTTTCCCCTCTAGTAATCTCTGCTGTGAAGTTAGAACTAAGCTGAATCCACATAACTCAAGAGAGTTTAAGAAAACAGACAAAAGTGAAAAAATCTTCAAAGTCTGTAGAGTTTTATAGATAAAATAGACCGTAGAAATCATCTTGTACAGTGCCCTAATTTTACAGAAGAGGAAACTAAGGTCCAAGTAGGTTAATTAATTTGCCCTAGTTTATACAGTTAGGAGATTGAAAAAATAAAGATAAAATTTGAACTCATTACTGTAACCACAAGTCCAGCATCATTTTAATCATGCCTTAACTACCCACCCTTCATCCCCATTTTTTAAGTACAGGCCACATAAAGTGGAAAATTACAAGGAAAACTAGGTTAAAATGCTTTCCAAGTGACATCGAACAAAGGACTTAATTTCTCTGGACCTCACTTTCCTTATCTTAGTTGGAGAATAAGGGATTCATATTAAATGAATTTTGTTCTTTTTCTTAACCACTGTTAATTTCTACCATTCATGGACTATAGATATGGTTGTGGCCAGTAGATGGCATTGTTGAATTCTATGATGCGTATTACATTTTTTAATTGCCAATAATTATTGACAATAATAGATTGAAGCTTTTGATATTAGCTTAAATGGAAAAAAGTGAGACTCTCTCAGGATTTCAAGAAATTTCTCCTCTTCTTACACTCTTACAGTAAATCTTGATTTAAAATCATGGAAGAAAAAAGAAAACATATGTTACTCATTCTTAAATTTCTTATTTATTTAAAACTAATTTACTCACTCAGAACTATAAGAGCAAAACTTCAGGATTCCTATTTACTTTCTTTCCACTAAATTCTATAAAATAGGATCATTCACTATCATAGGTTTTACCGAAATACTATCTAAATTAATCTAATAGATATTGGGTAGCATGGTTGATACAATTCTGGACTTAGAGTCAGGAAGAAGTGACTTTAATTATGACTCATAGCTTTATGACACTAGACAAATCATTTAACCTATCTGACTCAGTTTCCTCATTTACAAAATGAAGTTAATAATGGCACTTCCTTCTCATGGATGTTATAAGGATAAAATGAGGTAATATTTGTGACACATTTTTCTTTCTTTTTAGTTTTCAACATTCATTTCCACAAGATTTTGAATTCCAAAATTTCTCCCCATTTCTCCCCTCGCAAGGTGGCATGTATTCTGATTACCCCTCCCCCAGTCTTCCCTTCCATTTGTCATCTCCCCCTCTTATCCCTTTCCCCTTTACTTTCTTGAAGGGCAAGATAGATTTCTATATTCCATTGCCTGTGTATCTTATTTCCCAGTTGCATGTAAAAACAATTTTTTTAACATTAGTTTTTTAAACTTTGAGTTCCAAATTCTCTCCATTCTTCCCTCCCCACCCATCCTCATTGAGAAGGCTAGTAATTCATTATAGATTATATATGTGTAGTTATGCAAAACACCTCCATGATAGTCATGTTGTGAAAAACTAATTATATTTCTCTCCTTCCTATCCGGCCCCTCAATTATTCTATTTTCTCCTTTGACTCTGTCCCTTTTCAAAAATGTTTGCTTCTGATTACCCCCTCCTCGAATCCGTCCCCACTTCTATCATATCCCTTCTTGCCCCCTTCCCCCGATACTTTCCTGTAGGGTAAGATACCCAATTGAGTATGTATGTTAATCCCTCCTTAAGCCAAATCTGAAGAAAGGAAGATTCATTCATTCCTTCTCACTCATTCCCTCTTCCCCTCCATCGTAAAACCTTTTCTTGCCTCTTTTCTTGTGAGGTAATTTACCCCATTCTATCTCTCCCTTTCTCCTACCATTATATACCTCTCTCATTCCTTAATTTGATTTTTTAGATATTATTCCTTCATATTCAACTCACCCTGTGTCCTCCCTCCTCTCTCTCTCTCTATCTATCTCTCTATCATCTATCTGTCTGTCTGTCTGTCTGTCTATCTATCTACCTATCTCACTCACTTTTTTGATCTCAACTTGTGGTTTGAGAAGTTTGCAAACTGCCACAGCTGCCAATAATTCAGTCCCCGAAGGCCTGCTCCAAGTAGTCTGTGCCTGTGTGGCCCAGGACGGACTGTACTCCGCTCTCTGCTTGGTGTGAAAGACCCTTCCTGTCAACTTTCCAGGTTGTCTAGGGCTGGGGATTTGTTTCATTATGCAATTTTGTGAGTTCTGTAGCTCTAGAATTTGTTTAGAGTCATTTTTTACAGTTATTTGGAGGGCTTTGGGGGAGATTTCAGGGAAGTCCCTGCTTTCACTCTGATATCTTGGCTCCATATCCTCTGTGAAACACTTTTCAAATCATAGAGAAGTATGTAAATGCTAGTTGTATTATTATAGCTGTTGCTACTATGAATTATTATATTCTTTTCTTAGCCCCCAATGTCTGAACTCATGGCCTAATATGAGGAGGAACAGAGGGTACCATCTCTGATTACGTCAATCTATTTGGAGTCAGGGATATCATCAACTCCTATGTTAAGACTAGAGAACTAAGTAACTGACACATTTGGCAGTTTATCTCCTTATCAAACTAATCTTTTTAGCCCAAAGCATTCCTTTTGTATCCTGTTTTACCAATTACCTGCAGTGGAGTTCTGGTGCCCATTCAAACCAACTTACAAGATCATTTACAACTTGGAAATGGCTAAAAGTTACAAATCAGTGATTGACTGGGTTGTTTGCTAGCTACACTTAAGGAAGTGATGCAGAAAATGTTAATTGTGTAAATTAAATTTAAAAGTCTATCATAGGTAAATATTTACTAGCATACTGCTATCTAAACTGTTTAGATTTTTGAAGGTCCGAAGATATCCAAAAATGGAACTGATCTACCTTTAAGTTCATAGTTGTTAATCTTGTTATTTGGATACCTATCCATCTCGACCTCAAGGCGGGTAATGACCTTTCCCTACCTAGGTGTTTGGCTAACAATATGTATATATATTGCTTTGCCTCAGGCCGTATAAAATAGCTCCCTGGCTTATGTTGGAAAAAAGTATGTAACATTGATTCAATATTTAATTGCTAATCAGCTATTAATTATAAAATTAATGATATCTGAGGGGAATTGAGCATATTATATTTCTGAAAGCTTGCCAAAGGTACCTGAAATTCTGTGAGAAGTAGCATAACAGCTTGACAGATTGTTGAGTCTGTTGGCACCCCAGTAAAAAAAAAATTTGGCTGAAAATTACTTCTTCATGAGATAGAACAGACTGATTCAAAGCAAACATTTTGACATACCACTTCCTCTAGCCAATTTGGTTTTTACCATCATGGCAATTTCCCAAGAGGATGCTTATAGTAGTCTGTACTGCGAGAAGTGTTCCTGCCAGCACTGGAAGTACTGGAGAGTTGTGGAAATATGCAATGAAACTGAAGATTTGTAGCCAGCTCTAAAGAGATTAAATAGATTCATATGCTACCATAGCACCAATAATAAAGGAAACTCTCTCTTCCCTTTTGCAAGAGGGAACCATACAGAGATAAGAACACTTCAATAATTTTTTTATCATTGTCTTTAATGACTGATTCTTCCTATCTCACCTAGGCTAGAAGTACAGCAGCCTCTCATCAGCCCAGTCCTACTGTTGATTCAGCCCAATTCAGCCCAGTGCTACTGATCAACAAAGAAGCTTTAATGCTCTCTGTTTTTGACTTGATCTGGTTTGCCATTTCTTATGCAACCTAGTGGTTCTCTATTCACAGGGGCCCACTAAGTTGTTGTGGGATATATGCATGTATATGTGTGTTTATATGTGTGTATGTGTGTGTGCATGTGTACATATATATAGATACAACACATATACATACACATATAACTTTTTGTAAGAAGACACAAATATGAATATAATGTATAACACATTTTTCTTACAAAATAAATATATATGTATATATTATTGGTATTTAACTATTTTTCATAGCGATATGAATTTTCTTCATAGGTATTCTTAATAATTTACCCCACTAAATTCAAAATGTTATGGTGGAAAGAGCAGTGAATTTGGTGCCAGAGACTTATGTTATAAATCCTAATGGTGTGACTTACTGTTTATGTGAACTTCAGCATATCACAAAATTTTTCTGGACCTGCCACATTGTCTTCATATATTAAATGAAGTGATTTGACTTAAGGTCCTTTCTTCTCCAAGTTGATGATCTGGTTAGATCTTAACTGGAATACTTAAAAGCTTCATAACTCATCTCTCTGTCTCTAGACTCTTCCACTTATTCCATTTATTCTCTACACAGCTAACTAAATACTTTTCTTAATATGTATGACTGACCACAACTTTATCTTGTCCAAAAGCTTTCCATAGACCCATATTGTCCATTATATAACATACCAACTCCTCAGTCTGGAATTTTAGACCCTCTACAACTTGGTTTTAAACTACATTTAAAGTTTAATTTCTCATTTTGTCCTTCATGTATACTACATCATAGTCAAACTGGACCATTAGCCTATGCCTCCAATGATGGTGTAGTGGGAAGGATAATGGATTACAAGTCAACACACCTGCGTTTGAATCCTAGCTTTGCTACTAGACACTGATATGACATTGGACAATCACTTAAGTTTTGGGGGCCTTGGTTTTCTCTTTTTATTTTTTTTTAAAGTGAATGAGACAGAGTAGTTGACTTCTAACTTCTCCCTTTCAGCTCTAGGCCTCTCCTCCTCTGCTTTATAGGATTTCCCATCCTCCTGTTCATTATCACAAACTATCTCCCATTTCTAGAACGTACTCTATATCTCTCTACACCCACTGAAATTAGCCATGTAGCCACTATTAGATTGTAAATTTCTTGAGATCAGAGATTGTTTTGTTTTCTACCTTGATACTCCCAGCATTAACAGTTCCTTACATTTGCACAGTAGAGATTTAATAAATATTTGTTGACAATGCTGAGAGAAGAAAATAGTTTTGACCTGGCTGATTTTTCATGGAGAGAAACTGTGTAGAGATGAAAGAACTGAAGTTTAAAAGCCAATTCACAGATAATTTGTCTGATAATATTCTAAGAAGTTGACTCAAATTTTCTCAACTGATTAGCCATATACTGCTGGAATGTGATGCTGGGGCTGGAGTGAATAATAAAACTGGAATGGCACAATCAGGATGTTTCTTTCAATTGCTTAAGAAATAATGCGCCAAAGTTGAATATATCTAATCTTAAAAATATTTTAAAATAAATGACAACTTACATGATTTTTTCAGGCATGAAATGATCCTGAATTCCTGGAGACTGTACTTTCAGAGGACAAATTCTAGGTGACAATGACAAGCTAGATAAGTTTCAGAACATGTGCCTAGCACTAGGCTATGCTGCTCTCACTTGACGATCAGTCTAATTGCAAAGAGGTTCGTTGGCCAAAGGTCAGAGAGTAGACAAAGAATTCTTCATCCAAGGTAACTCATATAAAGAAAAGAAATTATAATTTATATTACTGGCAGGGTGGATTATTTTCCCTCAAAGAATCAAAGTTAAATTAAATTGAATACATAAAACTCTGTGGGCTTTTTATCATTCTTCTTAAACCATAGTTTACTTTTGAAAATTATTTTACAAAAGTCAAACCAAGAAATGCTCGTTGCATTCTGCATTTTTTTAATGAGAGAAGTAAAATCACAACACTGAAAGAAATTCAAAGTTAAGCAAATTTTAAAAAATTAAGGTATTCAAATAATAAATGATGTATATATAATTTTATACAAATAACTCTATCACTGAGGCAGCTTGGTGGCCCAATGGATAGAGTGGTAGGCCTGCAGTCAAAATGACTTATCTTCCTGAGTTCAAATCTGGCCTCAGACACTGATCCTGGATGAGTCACTTAACCCTGTTTGCCTTAGTTACTTCATATAAAATGAGATGGAGAAGGAAATGGCAACTATTTCCAGTGCCTTTGCCAAGAAAACCCCAAATGGGATCATAAAGAGTCAGATAAAAGTGAAATGACTGAACAACAACAGAAATCATCTATCTATTCATGCAAATATCTATCCATCCCTTCATCCATCCATCATTCATCTATCCATCTGTCTGTCTATCTATCTAAAATCTGTCATCTATCTTTCAGTGATTTCATCAGCATCAGAACATTTAATGAGAAAAATTGCTCAACCAACGCAAATGAACAATTTTTTCTGCATTTTACAGTCTTAGTGAGTTGCCTGTGACAGTATATGTTAGAACTTGGATGTTAGCACTTAAATATTGAACCTGAAAGTCAAGCTCTGGACCTATAATTTACTTCCCTTTTTTGAAAATCAGGAAAATATTTATTATTCTTCAGTTCTGTAGTACCTGGCCCAGGAGTTAGGAACTTATGGCTTCGAGGACACATGGAGCTCTCTAGGTCCTCAAGTGCCACCCTTTGACTGAATTTGTTGTGTAAAGCTTGAATTTAGTCAAAGAGTGGGCTCATAAGAATGTAGAGGGCCATATGTGGGCTCAGGTTGCCCGCTCCTGACCTAGCCTATTTACCTTGGTTTTTCAAACATCTATAATTGTTCACACAACTAGGTGGCATAATAGAAAAGGCATTGAACATGATGTGAGGAAGACCTAAGCTCATATCCAGGCCCAGATAATTAACCTCTGTCTGCCTCAGTTTCTTCAAGATTTTTTGTTTGGCTTTTTTGAATATTTGCTTCCTTCTTTGATAAAATTTGTTTACAGGGTTGTATCAATGCTGGTTTTGTTAAAAATTTCCAAAAGACAAGTTTCACATTATTTAAAAGAAGTATTTCTAATAGTTTTTAAATACATAATCAGATGAAAGGTAAAATATATTTTAAAAAATGGCCAATATACAAAATTTACTCTCAAGGCCTCACATTCAAAATTCCCACTGACTTTTCTAGGTTGTTAGGTCAAGTCAGAAAAAATAATGGTTCCTCATCTTGTCCTGAGGAGAAACAGAACTAAGGAGCTACAAGAGACAAAGAAATTGACAGAAGAGAGAGAAAAGGGGAGCCCATGAAATGGGTACCCTACACTTTCATTTTTGAAGTCATTTTGGAAAATAAATTATTGAATTCAATATGAATTATGATTACTCAAGAATGATGCAAGTCATAGAGGAGAAAACCCTGAGTTTTGGATCAGAAGATATAGGTATGAATTCTAGCTTTGCTATTTATTAAGTTTTTGAACTGAATGAGTCATTTTAACTTTCTGGGTTTCAATTTGTTTGTTTGTTTTCATTTGTAATACGAGAGGGTTGGAATAAATGCCCTCTAAGTTCCCTTCTACTTCTAAGTCTCTGTTCTTAAATATCTAGGCAATCTATATATTTGAAAGACCTAACACAGAATTGACAATCCGAAATATTACTTGGCTTCCAATGAGATCTGGCAGGTATGAATAAAGCATGCAATTATGCATGTCAGATTAAATATGAACTAAGTCAGTACAGAATCCCAAATAATAGCACCAAATGGAAAATATACTGGGTCTCCTAGGAAAAAAATATTTAAAAGTTAAATGATAAAATCAATCAATAGTAAGTAAATTTATTTTTATAAATGCCACATGAATGAATAGCAAAATCCATCAAAATTAGTGGGAAGGGGAAACTTAAATCTACAATATTTCTTCTGGTCATTTTTCTCTAAGAAAGCCAAAATAGGATATTAAATATCCTTATAAGTTGAAGGATATTTTTGGAAATTGGCCATTTATGGAAAAAGTCACTTTATTAATTTCTAAAGTGAATGGTAAACAGAAGGCAGATTTTTTTATTTCTATTTTTGTTTTTGAGATCACACATTTATGGAAAGGGAAAAATAAACAAATCCATGAGATGGCATTTTATTATGGTTTAAAAAGAAATGATATAGTGAGATATTTTGATTTTTGATTTGATTTTCTTTTTTCTTCCTGCAACTTTTGATTAATTGAAAGCCTGTCATGTGTCAATATTAACTTCATGTGCTCAAAACACATCCCAAGAGATGTGAAAACTTACTTAAAGCCTTAAACACCCTTTAGATAAGAGCTCAGAGGAAGAATTCTCTGACTCCTTGGTGACATATAAATCTCCCCCCCCTCCAGCCCTCAATTTATTTGTGAACTCTTAAATGCTGTTTAGTTAGTAACCTTAGTTTACAATATAGAGTATGAGGAGATTTGTTTCTTTTTTAAAAAATTGTTTCTTTATTTAGTATTTTGTTTTCCCCGAATTACATGTAAAAACAATTTTTAAAATTCATTTTTTAAAATGTTGAGTTCCAAATTCTCTCCCTTCCTCCTTCTCTGCCCCCACCCCCCTCTATTGGGAAGGCAAATAATTCAATATAGTTTATTCCTATGTAGTCATGCAAAACACTTCCATAATAGTCATATTGTGAAAGAAAACATAAACCAAAAACCCCGCACAAAACTGAAACAAGATGTTTGTTTCTTTAGAGATGTACGAGATTATAAACTCTGCTTAACCTGGTGTGTTCAATTTTTATGATATTGGATGATGAGACAGTTTAGAGTTGGAGCAGTTACAGTCAAGTTTCTGAGAGGCAATTACTTTGAGGGGAGGGGTGTTGTTGACAGAGACTCTATTTCCTCCTCCCTCTTCCAAGCACGCCCCCTACCCCCAACCCTAGCCCACCCCATGCACCCTTGATAAGAAAACTCTGTGACCTTTGAATGGATCAGAAGATTCAGACTCCCTTCTACACCCACAATGGAAAGAATGTCCTTAGGACAGTAATGACTGAAGGCAACATATTCTTGAGAGAATCATGGAAAACCAATGACATCTGAAAGACCACTTCAAGACTGTAAAGGGTCCTATACAAAGCTATACCTCCAAAAACTTCATAAGAACTCCTGGAAAGGAGAAGCATATTTCTATCCTTCAGAAGCTGTAAGTTAACCCTTTGCTACATGTGTTTTCTAAGGCTGAACCTACTTTCCATGGACTCTACATGTATATGTGAGAGGTCATTCCCCGCACCTCGTCCCCCCCCACCCCCCCCAACATTCCATCCGGGGATGTGTTTTGTACTAACTAATCTTACTCTGACACCTTAGAAAATTCTGGTTTCTAACAGTGAATTAAATCTGGCCAGGTAATCTATATCAATAAATGACTACTGAGGTGAACACCAGTAGATTCTTATAAGTGATAGAGAAGGCAGGCCTCAACTTTCATGGTCACCCCCACAACTCTAAGTACAGAAGAAGCTAGCATCCCCCCTGCAAGAAGACAAACTGGAGTCCTAGTCAAGTTGGGAGAGCAGTTATGAGGGCTTACGCTAGGGGCCTGTCCATTTGAGTGTAAAGAAGGAGATGGATGTCAGGATGTTATGAGGGAGAATCCAGGGAACTACAGGCCCATTGGGCTAAGAACCTGCAGACTGAATCCTCTAAGAAAGCTTGATAAAACAATGCTCACTTATTATGTTGCATGTATCACTATTTTTTTTTCAGAAATGTATATTATAAGTGTACTTGAAGAGCACACTATTTTAACAGATCTTAAATGAATAGGTCAAGCGAAAGATAATTTGTAATGAGAAAACATATAAAGTGCTTCACAAACTTTAAAGGACTATATGAATGAGAGCTAATATTATTGTGATTATGATTAGAGAATGATTATTTGACTTATCTCTTTTATAAGTCCAGAAGTCTTCCTCCAAATTTTTTAAAAGTACGGCTGACCTACAGAAAAAAAGGGGAAAACGAGACATTCCTAGTGTCCTGTTTCAACATCAAAGTTTCTGAAAAAATATTCCAATGGTATTAGCACTTCATCCGAATTAACCCTAGGAATGATGGAGAGAAAACTCTTTTATGGTATTTTAATTCTCAAATCTGTTGATGATATGATTAGCATATTTTCTATTACTATCTGAATAAACAGAAAATAATTAATTTCCCCATGTCATTCTAATCATTAATTATAATTGGAATTCTGTCTACTTTTCTTTTTTTCCTTTACCAGGCTGGGTCTTATTGGAAATTCTTTTTTTTCTTTCAAGATTTCCTCCTGCTTCTAATGATCATATCTGTTGCCGTTCTTTATATTGAGTAAGTCATTACCACAGACTCTCTGAGATGGAAGGGATCTTGTAGGCTATTCAGTCCCATTAAAAAGTAGAATCACTGCTGTAATAATCCACACAAGTGGCTATACAGTCTTTGCTAGAAGACCTCCAGTAACAGAAAATCCACTACCACCAAAGGCTGTCCATTATATGTTCAATAGCTATAATTGTTAGGAAATCTTTCCCCTTTTTTTCTTTTCTACTCCTACTTGGTGCTTCTAGTTTTCTCTGGAACCAAACATAACAAGCGTATCTCTTTACCCTGTGAGAGCATCTTAAGTGCTTGAACACAGTTATCATATCTCCCCTTCTCCTCTAGTCTTCTTTTCTCTGGAGCAAATATCCCCCTTTCCTTCATTTAATCTGCAAATTAATATCCCTCATTCTGGTAGCATTTATATAATGCCTACTTGGTTCAAGACACTGTGCTAAGAGCTTTACAAATTTTATCTCATTTGATTCTTGCAAAAAGTATTGTTTTTATTATCTGGATTTTATAGTTGAAGGCAGTTGGGGCAGAGAGGTTAAGTGACTTATTCAGGGTCACATAGCTAAATAAGTGTTTGAGGCTGGATTTGAACTCTGGTCTTCCTGACTCCAGGCCCAGCATTCTCCCACTTTATTATCACCTGCCCTCTAGTTTCTAGGTCGTAGAGATTACTCTACCCATAACTAGCTGGATGACCCTGGACAAGCTAATTATGATCTTTAGGTTCTAGTTTCTTTATCTTTAAAGTGTAGAAGTTGGACTTGAGTATGTAACCTTCTATCTCTGGAATTTGATAATTCACATAGCCTAGGAAGGTTATAGCTTATCAGTTCCTGTAGCAAGGATATCAATTTTAGACACAGTTTATATTGATGAGCTCCCTAATAAAACTGATGACATTGTAAGGTTTATGCCTTTTATTTGGGGTGGGGGGTGGGAGGGAAGAGTAAGCATCAAGGAATATCCCAAGGGTATCAAAGGAGGAGGGATTTAATGGGGAAAAGAGTTGCTGTATTAGCTTACTTTTATGGGTCATGAAAAAGGGTCTGACTTCTCCAATTGGAATCCAAACCCCTGAGTTCCAATCAGCAATATATCTTAAAAGCAGTCTTGTGGTGAACATCTAAGCAGAGTGCCCATGAGCATGCCCATCCCCAGGGAGTGATGTCCTTAAGAAGCCTACAAAGAAAGGCTGTAATACATGATGAGTAGGTAGGCAGATAGATAGGTCAAATATTTATCAAACAGATGTCTATGCTTTAAGTTCTTGGGATATAATTATATACTATACACACAGCCTGCCCTTTTCCTTATGAAGTTCACTGGAGGAAAATAACACATAGAAAGCACTAGGGGTGGGGTGAGTGGAGAGAATATAGTACTATGTCATGATTTGTAGGTAGTGACCAGGAAATAAAGTGGAGGACTGGTTATGGCCTTATTAAAGCATTTTGCTCCCCCACTCAATAAACTCCAAATGCTCCCTATTATCTCCAGAATTCTACATAAAATCCTGTTTAGCCCTTTACAACATGGCCCTTTCCTATCTTTCTAGTCCACTTATACTCTATTCCTCTTCAGGTACCCTGTTTCAGTGACATTGACCTTTTTACTATTTCCTTAAATAGGAAATGTTATTTTTCTTTTTTTTTTTTTTTGCTTTATTGTCTCTCCCATTATAATGTGAGTTCTTTGGGGGTAAAGACAGGGGACTTTTTTTTTACCTTTCTTTGTATTCCCAGCACTTAGCAAATTGCCTGATATATAGAGAGCCTAATAAATGCTCATTGATAAATTTGTTGAAAAGTCAACCTATCAGAGATACTGACTATGGATCCCTTGGGAAAGAAGTGACAGTAATGCAGAGAGTAGAGGTAGATTAGCTTGGAGCTAGTGGGTGAGAAAAGGACTCATCTCATTAATTTGATTAGGGAATTCATCAAATTGGCAAGAGAACATTCCCCTCCCCACTCTACCCCAATCAGCCCAGCTAGTAAAAATGAAAACAAATAGCATTTTATATAGTGGAGAATCTCTTCTCTGTTCTCAAAAATCTGGAAAACACTTATTAGCCAAGTGATCTTGGATGATTCACTTTATTTTTTCTGACCATGAGTTCCTCATCTTTAAAATACTGGATTTAGAGGAGCAATCCAATTCTAGATACCTGGCCTCAAAGCCAGGAAGACCTGAATTAAATTTCCTTTTTCAACTTATTGTGGATGTTTGACTCTGGGTAAGTCATATAATTTTTGACTGTTTTAGTCAATTTTCTAAGAGGAATTATAGAACAGGTACCTAACTACATCAGTAGAAGCAGTTTCCTCATCCGGAAGTTACCTATATCAATACAATTAGTCTCTATGTCTTTCCCAATAATGGGGAAATAAAATTTGAGTCAAGGAAACCTACATACAAATAATCCTGTTGTCACTATCCTTGTGGCTAGCCCCGAAAGTGCTGTAGAAATATAATTGTAATTCTATGCATCTCACTGTTTGAAGGACTTGAGCTACAAATCTTCACGCTGGTTCTGGATTCTAGAGGCTATTTCTATTTTTTTCTTTTATCTTTCTACTATTTCCACAAGTAAAACCATTTTCAGGATCCCCTATCAGTTCAACATCTTAATACAGAATTTTCAGTATTTGTAAACTCATTTCCTTCAGCTGCTGGAGATACTAAGATCTTTACACATCAATGGGAAACCCAGATTTCGGTGTAGTAGAAAGGAAAGTAGAGTCAGAAGATGGAAGTTCTACCACTGGCTTCTGGCCCTAATTCTAGAATTACTGTAGCTGGTAATACAATCATCATACCTTCAGTTGCCTAGATGACAAAGACCACTAGGAATACTTCAATACCTTGAGTATTGAAGGAAGCATTTCTTTAATCATCTCACATATAGTAATCTAGTTCCAATCCGTTTACTTTTCTCTCACTTGTTAATCTTACTTTCTATTCATCTATTAATGGACATCTACATAACTCTAGGTCAAGAGACTGAAAAATAAATGTCAGTAACAGAGTTATTTTGAGCTTCCCTAAACCTTTGTGACATAAATCAGACCTTTGAAAAACTGTTGAAAACTAAGTTCCATACTCATTTTCTTTCTTGAGGTTATTAGAGAATAAAGTAAATTCAACCCTTGACATTCCTGTACGAAGAATAAATGTTGAGAGAGAGTTACAGAAACATCAAGGCCAAATTGAAAACTTATGGGTTTAACTTCTACCTAATCTGTCTATATTTTTCTCCTAAATGTGGTTTTTTACTTTTATATTATTTATAGTGGAAGAAAAGAATAACAACTTTTGTTAAGTGTGTAACAAAGGACTACATATTGATTTGTTGTTTTTCATTGGCTTCAATTCCCTTCAATCCTTTATGACCTATTTGGAGTTTTCTTGGCCAAAATATTGAAGTGGTTTGCCATTTCTTCATTTCATTTTATAGATGAGGAACAGAAGTAAACAGGGTTAAGTGATTTGCCCAAGGTCATATAGTTTAGTAAGTATCTGAGGCCATATTTGAACTCAGGAAGACTTATCTTCCACTTTATCCATTGTGTCACATGTTGATAGGTACAAAGAAAATTATTTTTTGATAATAAAAATATTTTATGTATGTATAGCAAAGAGACTTTCAGTACACACACACACACATACACACACACACACACACTCACACACTCACACACACTTCTTTTCTCTCCTTTGAGCTGTATAACTGTTCAACTTTTCCTATATAAGGACAAGCAGTGTTATTTATTTTGATCAAGAAAGTCCAAATAGGCTAAGTCATTTGACCAGGATCTACCATGGTACCAAAATGGTAGACCTGGGGTTAGAAGAATTCAGGCCTTCTGCCTTTTGGTATAAAGATACTTTGTCTGTATCACTCTGCTTATGACAAAAAACAATGGAGACATCCATTGCAGATATTTTTCTTCTCTGTTTATCAATAAAGAGCACTAGTTCTCCAATATAGTCATTTATTTATATTTTCATCTCATGCAGATAATCTGTTTAAAGTTTCTTGGAATACTCTATCTACTTACTCTTTATTGGAAGGCACATATTCTGAAAACATGCCCATAGCCCATCCCCCTTTTCCTTCTAGATTTGTAGGAAAGCACTAATAAGAAGTAATATAGAAGAATCCATCCATAATATGGAATATGTCAGGCATTATCAAGATCAAATATTGATGTGCCCAGATACTTCTGTGCTGAGAATATTGGAATGTTTAGGAGGGACAATCTGTTTCTTAAGACAGCTTAATGGGATGCAAAATATGATTCAATTCAATTTGCAAGGTCATAATATCTTTATCTATGGGATTAACATGAAAGGAGACATAATTGTTTCTGCTGTAAGCTTTTACAATTAGGTAGTGAATTTGGGTGACAAACATACCCTATCTAATTTTGTTTTAAGCAATCAGATTTCAAGTGTTTCACATTATTTAAAATTTTCTTCCTCGTCCACTTGGTCTGCCATCTCTCCACTAGGCCTCCATAGCATACAGGCTTTGAATTAAGATTTGATCAATAACTTTTGTACATATCACTGAGATTTGTTGTACTAAGAGTTAACAATTATATCCATGCCTGTGGATTCTACTGTATTCATCTCTTGCTTCATCTAATTTTTCTTCTGCTGTTTTTAATTGCATTGCATAAAAATGATCCCTATGAATCATTCTGTAAAGACAATGAGCTTTTCAAGGAGAACCCTGTGACAGAGCAGATGCTCAAAACCTTTCCATGAAAAGTTAGACTCTGGTCTATGAACACAATGCCCTCAAACTCATTAACTCATTATAGCCAAAACCAAAATGGCAGCCCTGAGACTGCATTACTAATTACACATTTTAATGTGGCTTTAATCACCCACAGTGCCTTCTCTGATTAACTAATATCGCTAAATGCCGGGTAATGCATACATACATCATTAACAAGATGGAAAACCTCAACTTCATTCTTCTTTGGAAGTGAATCAGATGGTTGCTAAACATCTCCATGCAATCAACCTTGACCTAAAGCTAAAACTCTTGTTAGTTGTCACAGCAACAAAGACATTAAAGTCTAAGGAAGTGAAATTATCCAGGGCCCATTCAAATTTACTATGAAAGAGGTACATTCCTTAATAATACACCCATATGTATGTAAAGATTGATAGTACTTTTGTTCAAGCTGAATATTTTGGAAAGCACTTGGCATGATTAATGTGCACTCCTTGCTATCTGCTGTAGTTTCATCTAGCTTTACATTTGCCAGATCTCTGCAGTCTGGAGCTGACTAGATGTCTTATTTAAGACTTTAAATCATAGCAGCAAAGCAATGTATCTTGTAAAAACAATGTTATGTCTAGCATTTTTTCTTCTAAAACCTCATATGATACCAGATACATCAGAAGAAGCCATTTATTAGACATGAGATAAAGTTAGGATTGTACCTAACATAGAATGAGTTGAGGCTATTACCCCGAGCTTTGTTCTTTGAGGAACCCTATACTGCTGTTGGTTGGGCATGACTCAGGGCAAACAGCAGCAGCAGGAAGAGAGCATGTGTTAAAAATAGCTGAGGCTTTTAAATATATCAATACTTCCTACCTATCATCAGAAAAATAGTTGAACTGACTGTCTTCCTTCATTCCCTGTTCAATAGTACTTTTGATGTGGATTTTTAATTTCATTTCCTTTCATGAATCTTGAGAGCATTTAAATTCTACTTCAATTATTTAACCTTCCTTGAAAGTGGCCATGGATAATGTGGTCACAGTCCTAGAGTTGAACAGGACTTCAAAGGTTATCTAGCCCAACTTCTTCATTTAAAATATGATGAAACTGAGACTATAGAAAATTAAGCAATTTTCCCAAGGTCACATAGTAACCATGAGAGGTAAGATTTGAACTTGTTTTCTGATTCCAGGACTGGTGCTCTTTCTACTATGTTGTGACACCACCAAAGCACACTGCCTCCTTTGAAGTCTATATATGCCAACAGAGTGACAGATTCAATAGGTCCTATTAAGCTTGAAAGATTTCCGTGCAAGGCCAGAAATAGACTATGTCTGTCAACTGAGGATTATTCTAGCTAAGTATGGAAAGATTCATCACTAAAATTGGGCAATAAGAAACATAGTGTAATTACAGTAATACCATCTCATAGGACTATCTTAGCATGATGGATTTGGTATCTATGTTACAGGAAGGAAATGCCAGTATATGTGAAATCATGGACCCATAAAACCTAAAATGTCAAGGCCTAGGATCAAAGGAGGTGTGATTTGTCTTGGACTAGTTCTGAGAGGAATTGCTAATATCCCACTTAGTTTTATTTTTGATTCATTTTGAATTTTTGCCACTAAAACGTCATTAAATGTCATGTTGTGGTGTGTGACTCTTTGGCCTGTAGAAAAGACGTACCTAACAAGCTGAAAAACTTTGAGGATACATTGGTTGATAAACTACATGCTGCTGTTCATCATAGGCCTTGACCAGTACATGTTAGGGAAGGTTCATCACCAGATTGACCAGAAAGATGAGGAATCTTTCCCGGCTATGGCAACTCTTGTCTTCCTTTCAAAAGATCTTCCAATATATCTTGTTATGCAGTTTTCAGCACACATCTTTCCCATTAAAATATGAGCTTTTTGAAGACAAGTACCACCTTTGTTTGTATGTCAGTGTTTAACACAGTACCTGTCAAATAGAAAATAAATGCTTGTTGATTGAATGACTGACTTCTTACTCGAAGTTTGTCTGTTAATTCATAAAGGGGTTACAATCCATGCCAGAGGAGGGAGTCAGACTGAATCCAACTCACATTAAGGAAATCAAATACCTTGAGGTATTGAAATATTTTACATTTATTTGCAAACTAACTCTTTTAGAATTGCCAATGGCAAGAAAACTCACAATTAGATTTTCTCATAATGTTGATGAGCATGCTGATAGTGCCAAGTATGAGAAAAGCATTGATAAATAAAGGCAGGGGAGGACCCAAACGTGGCTGCACTCCCAGAAAACTTGTATTATATAATCAGCTGCAGTTCTTACTTAGGCCTGGCCTGCCCAATAGGCAGCAACATTTACCAAATGCAGGATGGTCAGTCTATGAGTGAAACCGTTCACTTCAGCACTTCCCCAAAATGTTATGACTCAAGACAGAGCTGCTATTCTCATTGAGGATAGTCTATGGCTTTGGTCCATAGGGAAGGTTGGAATAATTCTAGAAAAGGGTGATGCTGAACATGTGCAAGCATAATAACTCTGAGATATTTATGTGAGTCCTTTAACTTTCTTTAGTTCGCTTATTCATAAAGCAGGGCAATGTGCAACCCACTTTTTCATCTCAGAAAGTTTTGATTCAATACAACAACTCAATGAGAAGGGCAATGTAGCATCATATATGGACTTCTGGACTTGGAGTTGGTATAGTTGTGTTTGAATTTCCACTGGAATCAGGAAGACTTGTTTGAGTTCTCTGACACTTGCAAACATCATGACTACTGTGAATTAAATCACATGATTTCTCTGTGTCAGTATGCTCAACTGTAATGGGAATAGGGATAGTATCAGGATTGCCTACTTCGCAGAAGTGCTATGACAATTAAATGAGATAATACATATAAAGGGCTTTGTAAACCTTAAAACACAGTATAAATGTCAGATATTAATTCAATTCAATAAACATCTACTAAATGCTACTTTGTGTTAGGTACTGGGAGAGATGCAAAATTTAGACAAAAGACTCTCATTTCTAATGTTTCTTACAGTTGGGCAGGAGAATGTAACATGCAAATAATTATCATACACAATAATGTCTCTAAATGCATAAGGGAGTTATAAAATCAGTGTTATGTGAGATCTGAGTGAGTCATTACCTATTGGAGGTGGGCCAAGAATCATGCAATGCCACCTGATCGAAGGCTGAAGTGAATTTAGAAGATAATGTTAATAAAAATCTTGACAATCCTTAAAATATAGGTTTTATGTTAATGCAATGGGCTAGTCTTGCTTTGGGTAGCTAAAGACACAAACTTTAAACGTATAGTCAAGTAGCTAACTAGATATGTTGTGGGGCATGATTTTTCAGTCTCTATTTTTCCATTGGTTTCTTCCCATCTGCCTTCAAATGTATTCAGATCTCCCCAGTCAAAAGGAACCTTTTTACCTAAAAACAAAGCAAAACAAAAAAAATTTCTCAATACTTCTTTTCTGTTTCCTTGACAAACTTATCACACATTTGTCTTTGCTAATATTTCTACCCCTCCCGATTGACTCTGTTCCCCATCTCTTCCAATCTGTTTCAGAAGCCACAATTCTACTAATATAACATAAACTGAAGTGGGCTTCCTAACCACCAGTCCAAGTTTGTTCAACTCTTATTTTTAATTCTTACCCTTCTTTATTTTTCTGAACCCTTTGACATTTTTTATTATTCCCATTTTAGATGCTTTCTTCTCCTTATTCCTGGTTCTCTTACAAGTATAATTGCTTTTTTTTTTGTTTCTTCTTCATTTTCCAGCTCTTTAGTTGAGTACTAGCCAACTTCTATCCTTGGTCCTCTTTTCTTCTCTTTGCTTTCCTCCTTGACAAAATCATTCAGAGTGCCTAGCACATTGTAATTGCTTAAGTAATACTTGCTGATTGATTGATATTCATCTGGACTATTAAAATACACTCCAATCTTCCCCAGTCTAAAATATCCTTGATACTTTCACCAGTTTGATCTTCCTTCCAGATTACATTCTCACATTACAATACATCTTACATTCTTCTTCCTATATCCTTCCCTTCCTATCTCAGTGACACATAGCTTTGCCTTTGAGTGAGCGGAAGAGAAATGCATGTACATTCAATGATGTGATGTAAGGAAAGGGAAGAGGTGTCATGGAAAAAAAGGTAACAAAGTTACAGAGAATGGAGGACAGAAGAAAGAAAAGATGGTGAGTTAGGCAAGAAGACTGTCATTCTGTGACTTGCTTGCCTAAGAGAATGGATTAGCCATGGCAAAAAGCTGTTGTAGTTCTTCATTGGTGTCCAGGCACTGAAGAGAAAAGCATGACTTGAGGTGTTTTAGTCTGCATCAGATTCTGATGCAGACTAAATCTTGCTATGTAGCCAGATTCTAGACTGAGAGTTCCCAAGTCTTTATCTAAACTTTGGCGCTACTGGATGACTATGTTGAATATTTCTTGTAAATGTTGTTGTAAGGGGGGGAGGAGCCAAGATGACGGAGTAGAAAGACTCACATATGCTAGCTCCGAACCCACACCCCATAATTACCTATAAAAAGAACTCCCAACAAATTCTGGAACAGTGGAAGCCACGCAGCAACAGGGTGAAGGAGATTTCGGTACTAGAGAGCTGTGAAAAACCAATCCCAAAGGTCCATCACACACTGGACGGGAACGGATCCCAGCCCTGCCCTGGCCTTGTGGCACTGAAAGGAGGAACAGATCCGAGCAGGCTTCAGGGACGGAATCTCAGGCGGCCACGAAAGTCCCTCCAACCACAGATGCACAGGTCAGTGAGAGAGACGTCTGGATGGGCTGAGAGGGGAGTGGGGTGTCTCCATGACTTGGGACCCCTCAGGAGGCAGCAGCAGAGGCAGCAGGTGGCCAGAGGCTCCTGGAGCAGGCAGGAGCTGGGGTCCATTACTGAAGGTCTCCACATAAACCCCCGAGGGAACTGAGCCTGGGAGGCGGCCTTGCTCCCACCTGAGAACCTGATTAAATCTTACCCTGAATAGCAGCCAGGCCTGCCACCAAAAGCCCTGAGGCTGGGGAGCAGCATTTGAATCTCAGACCCCAAGCACTAGCTGGGCAGATTTAGCCAGGGGTGGAGAGGACTCTCAGAAGTCAATTAACTGGCTGGGAAAATGCCCAGAAAAGGGAAAAAAACTAAGACCATAGAAGGTTACTTTCTTGGGGAGCAGATGATTCCCCCTTCCTCTCTGATGAGGAAGAACAAAGCTTACCATCAGGTAAAGACATAGGAGTCAA
>CM053770.1:464553588-464693120 GCA_028658325.1 Potorous gilbertii
GTGCTCTATCCACTGCACCACCTAGTTACCCCACCTATAGATATATAATATTAGCTTATATGTATACAAGTTTTGTTGGATCTGTATGATTTTAGCATCCTCTTCCTCCTTTTCTGCAACAAGGGTCTGAGTGTCATTTTGTGTCTTTGTTTTGTTTCATGTGTTGCTATGGTCAAAGAATTTATTACCAAGTGTCCAGTCTACTGTTGATAAATCTCTCTCTACTTTGCTAGACTGCTTCTTGGAACACAGATGCCGTCTGTTTCTGGGACCGTATTCAGAGGCTTTCTAGCATGGAAGAACCTGCCAAAACTTGTATTCCTTTGACATAATGTTTGATAAAGAAGTGATTTAATAAATGCTTATTGATCGATTACTACTTCTCTTCTAATCAGGTTACAATTTAAGACTCTTCAATTCTATTTAGCTCAAACAGGATTCAAGGCAACACGGCATCTTCTGTGTTCTCTATCTCACCCTGGTCTAAATGTTTAAATTTTGCAATACATTTAGTATTCTTTTTGCAACTTTTGCAATTTAAATTTTGCAACATTTAGTATTCTTTAAACATTGATTATAGTATTTATTAAATACCTACTGGATACTGAGCACTGCGTTAAAGAGGGGTGTTGACAGATCTCACCATTAAACAAAGAATTAAACAGATCTCTTTAAATATAAACACTTTTCATACACATTTTTCCATGCATATAATGCAAGATGTTCTAAGTTCTGTTATGACACTATCCTTGGCCTATGGAAGACCTGTCAGAGCCATAACTGAGTGCACCAGAGAATTATAAAACAAAATTCTTTGCAAAATTGGAAGATATAAACATATTACTAACTATGGGAAAAGGAAAGGTTTCAGGGAGAAAATTAGGAGCAGAGGAGAAGATGAGCTTTTATATAGAGCCTGCAAAGTGTGCCAGGCACTTTGCTAAATACTTTTTATATCTAGCAAAGATGTCAGGTCAGATTTGAAATTCAACTGTCCTTGACTTCCAGGCCACTATCCACTGTATTACCTCACTGCCTCATAACATATGAATTGGGTTTTAAAAGAAAGGATAAAAATCCAATGGATAAAGAGGGACAAGAGCGTATGTGATATCATGAGTCATGGCACGCAAATGGGAAAGAAATTGGAGAGTAAGATAGGATTAGTTAATATTAATAAGTAGAAAACTTATTTAATGGAATGCTTGGTGGTACAGTGGATAGAGTGTTGGGCCAGGAGTCAGGAAGACTCATCTTCGTGAGTTTAAAACTAGCCTCAGACACTTTTATAGCTGTGTAACCCTGGGCAAGTTACTTAACCTTGTTCCTTCATCTGGAAAAGGAAATAGCAAACTGTTCTAGAATCTTTACCAAGAAAAATCCAGATGATGTCACAGAGAATCAGATATGACTGAAAGAGAACTTATTTATGGCCTTCCTTTATTTGTTTTTAAAAGATCAATTGGCATAACTGATTAACAATTCCAAATTTATGAAATACCTTGCATTTCTATACTGTGTTCCAGTAGCCAAAAGACTATCAGATACATTTAATGTCTCTCAATAACTCTGTGAGATAAGGAGGACAGATGTCTTTATCCTTTTAGAGAAGAGGAAAGAGTCCTAAAAATTAATGTCCAATGTCAAGAAACTGCTCTACAACAAGAACACTAATTTCATAAATCGTTTGAATGCTTTTCTTTTAAATTTTTCTATTTATTCTCCAATTTAAAAACATTTCTCATATAGAAATAACTGAACTGGTCCTGAAGACTAATTATTTTTATGTTAAGTGACCTGAATTTTGAGGGATTTTTAAAGGGGTGGGGAATCTGTGGCCTTGAGGCCACAGGTAACCTTCTAGGTCCTAAAGTGAGGTCTTTTGACTGAATCCTAACTTCACAGAACAAATGCTCCTAATAAAAAGATTTGTTCTATAAAACTTGGACTCAGTCAAAAGGCTACTCTCAAGAACCATAGATGGTCACATGTGGCCTAGAGACTGCAGATTTCACACCCCTGGATTAGAATATACTGGTTGGGTCCTTGTTTGTTTAAAGCAAGAGAGATATTGTTTTAACCAGAATGGTCTTCTTTCCTAGTGTGGACATCCTCAAAGAAAATGGCACCACAAATGTCAAAGTAACATATTTGATGGCAGGGTCTATGTTTGTCTTTGTAGCCCCTACCTTACTAGGTTGGAAGTAGGTGCTTAATAAATGTGTCTTGATTAATTGATTGGTTGGTTAGTTGATTGAAGGAAAAACATGCTTGGCTGATGGCCTTCAGTAGCAGATTTCAGCATTTTTGTATTTATTATTTATACTTTCTTAAATGTATCACATATTTGAGCCTTTTTTAAAGAAATCCTTTGTAAGATGAATTCTCTTCTGTAAAGATTTGAAATCTAAAATATTCTCATCTTGAACAGATGATAGTAAGGTACAGTATTTATTTCTTCATACACAGAATTTCTCACTATTTGATTTTCTGACTATTACTATGCTAGCTTTTACTGGCAAACTGTCTGTCTGGATGGTCATAGTAGACTAGAATGGTTTTACTGAGGATCGAAAATAGAACTGTAGCCTATTTAAGAAACAGAATGATCAATCCAGGTAGACAAGACTTGAGTTTATTGATAAAATTCATATCTTCCTTCTGAAGGTGACAGTTACAACAAACTTGGGTTCAAAAATAAAAGATATTCTGAAACACAAATGTTCAGTTTGTAGTCTCGGTTTTTACAAGTAATACTCTTCATGATAAAAGACCAGGTGAAAACGAGTCAGTGGAATCTGGTATCAATTAATTTAACAATTAAAATAAGAAATAATAACAAACATTTATTTTCAAGTCTTACATATATTATGAAAAAATAGTTACAAAAGGATTGTGTTTGTGAGGTTTAAATCTTAATTCTAATTGCATCTATCAGAAAAAAAAGTTCAGAGGGAAAATAAACCAGCCATGGAATTTGGATTGTGATTTGTATAAATTGAGTTTAAAAATAGGCTCTTTTAATGAATAGTCCACTCATATGTTGCTTAGCAACTAGGCAGAATCATATGACCTATGGCCTTTATTTGAAAAAAAAATTAAAAATTTTCATATTGGTGGGGTGGGCATATGTTATTTGGGACAATTACTTACTGTAATCTGGTTTCCAATTGAGGAATGAAATATTCAGCATTGATCATTTAAAAAAAAACACAACTAACTGCACAAATTCATAAATAATTGCTTAGGTTCCAGTTTTAATATTAATGTGCATCAGAGAAGCACACTGAAAAAAATGTTCAAATGACATACAAGAGAGGGGCAATGACAGATCTAACTTTTGACTGCACAAAGAATTAAACAGTTCTCTTTAAATACAAGTACTTTTCATACACATAATTTTCCCACCCCAAAATATAAACTTGTTTCCTTTAGGTATATACAGGTTTATAATGAAATCCTGGATTCTTAAAAGAAAAAAAAAGTCTGAGGTATAGCACCATAGAACTTAGCACCCTGGAGGATGCTGCTTCTGTTTGCAATTCATCAAAAGGTAAAAACAGCAGAGAAGAGTTGATTTGAGAGTGTTGCCAAAGGTCTTCCAGTTTTTTGCCACCTGAGATTTTTTGGCGACTTCAAATAACAGAGCTCTTCAACATCAATATATACAAAGGGATTTTTTTATTATTATTAATTATCATTATTAACCAGAAAATGGAATTGAAGTCACTGGAAATTACAGCTTTATTTCTCATAATACATACACAGTATTTATTGCCATCAACAGAATTTTGTAATTTTTATGAAATTAGAGCCAGATGCAATTCGGAGACACATGCAAGTTTTGGAAATGGACAAAGAAAACAACAGTATAGTACTGTACATAAAATAATTACAATTTATTAAACACATCTTCTTAGCACCTCCTATGATGGATGGGAAGGAGCACCATGTCTTTCCTATATATATATGTTATTGATGGATTTTTATTTGTTTGTTGCTTTTTTAAAAGAATAGCACCGAAGGAATCCAAATAGGGGAAGGAGAGGAGAGAACAGGGAATGAAAAATCAACCCTAAGTTTTCCATCTCTGCCACAGTATACATGTCTTTCATGATTTTTGAATAATTTTAAGTCATGTGATTCTGGCCCTACAAGGGCAACACATATTTTCTAAATAATACATACATACACAGCAAGACATTTTCTACACCATCCATATTCAAAACTTGCATGTGGCATGAAGTGGGCTGCTGGTACCAAGGTAAAATGTTTGTCGGTTTATATGTTCATTGCCCTAATCTTAACCAAGGAAACAAACTGGGCCAACTTCGAATCCAAACTTCTGATTCTGATCTCCAAAGTCATTAATCATCACATCAACAATAGGTACTTGGTCTATTTTAGGGGTGTTGATTTCAATCACACTCTTTCCAAAGCCTTTTCTTGACTGTGAAATGAAAAAAAGAAACAATGATGATGTATAAACATTTCTGACAAGCCTTTCCTGAATACACACTGCGTTTTCCCAAGTCCAAGAGGAGAGTAGAGAGATAGAGAAGGGAATATTACTACTTTGTTTCTGATTTGTTATTTGTTGTTAATATTGCTACATTTCTTTGGTATTATAGAAATCTTTCCAACTGAACCATTGGTAAATATATTACAAAATTAGTATGGCAATAGGAAAGATAGAACTATGGAACTATGCACAACAAGGGAATAATATGCTATTAGGAAATGATATAGAAAGCATGATATGAAAATTGATCCTCCTTGTGGGACCATATTTCATAAGTAGATTACATTTTCATGTTTTTGTTATTATACTCATGATCCAATTCAGAAATAATCATAATTAATTATTGTAACATTAACTACTACATCTTAACATTTGCAAAGCAGTCAATCAATGGCTTTAAATGCTACAAATATTTCTACAAGAAATAGTTTAGCAGCATATAAAACAATATTTGAAAAAAAAAGTTATTTTTACCTCATGCTTTTTGACTTATCTCAGCCTTTATATATTCTTGCTAGAGCCAGGTAAAACTCTCTTAGTCATTTCCCTAATCTTTTTTTGAACTCAATGACACATACCACTGTTTTTTTCACTGCTGTGACTTTGGAGGGTTTATTTACATTAAATTCTACTACTGCTCTTCTCAGTGGAATGCAGTGTGGCAGATTTTCAATTGAAGGTTGTTTTCATAGGGGAATTAGTTTGAAGCAAATAAGGTCCCAAATAGCAGGATGGTCTCCTACATATCCTGGAGATTGGCACTAAATGTTTACTTCACCAATACACATCATGCATCCCCAGCACCTAACAAAATTCAGGGGAAAGCAATCCTGTTGGAAAAAAAAATGTTATCCTGAAGAGTTTTCATCTGCCTACTTGAAATCATGGACTTGAAGGGCTAAGAAACTGACATATTAATACAGTATTTCAAGATGATTCTGCCATAGGGTGGTAGTCACAATATACAATCACTCCTTTTAGAAGCACACTTCTTCTAATTTAAATATTTTTGCCCTAGGAAAACAGGTATGTGATACATACATGCACATACACAGACATACAGATACACACACTCACATAAGTTTAGATCTATAGATTAGATGTTTATGTATATTCATATATGTTCATAGACTTGTGCATGTGTGTATATATATGCATATATGTATTATAAATGTACACACATATATATACATGCACATATGTATGAAGGTAGCAATGAAATTATATTTGTGTGACATTTCATTACTACTTTCTTTGCAATTTGTAAAATCCTAGAGTTAACATAGTTTATGAAATTAAATTTTCATATCCATAAGAGGTATCTAAAATTGTCATAGGAATGGTTCTCTGCTCACACTGTTTATTAATGATTGTTGCAGGAAACAAGTTTCCCATATTACCAATACAAAATAAACCATACCGTTACTTCTTGTATGGTTTTAAAAATTAATATCTTTCTTTGTTTACTTAAGGGACCACTCCTATGTGTTCTTTATTAACTCTGCTAAGGACATGTTACTTTAAAACATCAAATCCCAAATAAAATTGGCATCCATTCACCAAAGAAATATGACCCAGAACTGAATGGAGAAAATGGATAAGTAACCTTGTCATTCTGCTAAAGAAAAAGGAAAAGCAAAATTAAATAAAAGAGTCTGAGCTTCTACTTACAGCACAGCCATCATAGAGAGCTTTGATGTAAGGGTTATTGTCATAGGACATCTCCTCATCATTCGATCCCAAGAATCGGAGTGCTTTGTCATGACTGTCAGATGTCGCATCATACCAAGCCACTGACTGATGACAATTGAAGGTGAAATTTTGCCTGGCAGAGGCACTCAGAAGTTTAAGAAATGTCATTTGAACCATATTAATGGAATTTCCTTCCCCATCCAAGTAAGAGAGCTGTGGGAGAAAAAACGCAGGTATATGAATATCTCTCCCTCTTCCACATACCCCGAGATATCAAAGAACGAAACCTCTGAAGATATTAAATAGTGCTCAGACACATTTAGATAGATCTATCAATACATCATTAGGGACCAGAAGGCACAAAACAAGAATCTGAGGTTTAGGATTCAGTTCTGTCCTCCTAGTGGCCAACTCATTGTATGCTACTAAATAAATCATTTAAGCTCCTTGTCACAGTTTCTCAATCAGGTAAGATATTACTTCCATGTAATTGACTCTACCACATCCAGAGTAATGCTTTTAAAGTGGAGGTATATATAGAAATGTGTATATATGAATTAGGCTTCATAGGGGGAAGGGAATCATGAGTTATTAGATGGTAGAACATTATAAAAAGAGGCTAGATTTAGTTTCTCAAGATGCCTACTACCTGAGTGACGTTGGGTAATTCAACCTAGCCCATAGTTTCCTCATCTATAAAAGAACAGATTGGCCTTTGAACTAGAAGGCCAAGGTGGGGCTTCTTCTTGCTCTATTTATGATTCTGTGACTTTTTTGGCAGATCTGTCAGAACTTCTTGGCCCCTGGTATAGCCACCTACAACCCAGTATAAAATACCACACTGAGGTATTAGAATGGAGCTTTTAGCAGAGACAAATATCAGATACAAACATAAAAATATGAAACTCAAGATTTGAACTCTGGTTTTTGCAAATGTATTGTTGGGGCCACTGACTGAGTAGAATGATATTGGCAGAAATGTACTGAGGCCTTAAGGATCAAGAATTTGAAAGGATCTATTTTCAACCACCCTATGACATTCAATAATCAAATTAAAAAGTGTATACTATGTGATTGTTTCAAATTTAACAACTCCAAATACATGATGATCTTTAAGTGTCTCATGAGCATTTTAAAAATGTTCTTTTCCTCATTTTAATTTCCTCAACTGTTAATGACAAAACTCAAAACTTCCTCAATTTAATTTCCTCTTAGGAAAACTGTCAATGTAAAACTGTTAATTGGATGGAAGACTTTAAGGCTTAACTTAAACCAAAGAAGAGAAAACTGAATTTGAGATCAGAATAACTGAGTTCAAATCCCAGCTTTTCCGTTTATTATTTGTGTGACCTGGGGTAAGTAATTTTCTTTCCCTAGGCCTCAGTTCCTTCATCTGTAAAATGAAAGGATTGGATTAAATCATCTCTAAGGTTTCTTTCATTTATAATTTTATGATCTTAAAATATTCATGAAAAAATTAGTAGAACAGAAATATACTTTATTATAAATAATAGAGAAAGCTTGACAGTAGATACAGCATTGAATCTAAAAATCTGTTTCAGTCCTGTCTCTGTTGCTGACAAGCTAAATTGTCATAAGCAAGTGACTTAACTTCTATATACCATCTGCAACTCTAGGAGAGTTTAACTATGTTATTTAAAATTCTCAAATGATGACAAAACTTAGGCTACCCAACTCCTTTGTCCTCCCCAACGGAAAGGACAATATACTGATGGGGCCTCGAAAATGGAAAGAAATTAAACTCTTTTAAATAGCATGAAAGGGCAGTAGCCCTACAGAAATACTGTTTTTTTCTACAGTGGGTATTTATAACATAATCATATTAGAATATTAAGCTCAAGCAGTCAAAAAACTATCATTTAATTGATTATATATTTCAATAAAAACACAGGGTACTTCCATTTATTTTGTCAGAGAAATTTTAGTCTGTCATTAAAATCTGAGAGTAGTTCACTACATCTGAATTGAACAGTTTCCAGAATATGGAAAGGGGTACTTATACTATGTAATTCAACCTATTATAGGGATTGTCTGGATTTATAACTGGAGCTTAACATGTGATGTTAGCAATAGATGATTGCATGGAACACGAAACAAGAGCATACCAGTTTTCCTCTCTTGAATTCACTAAACCAGCTTCCTGGCTTCTCCTTTGGCCAGGATGAAATTCTTACCTATTATAAAAAAAAAGAGAATGTTTGAGAATGTTACCAAGAGAAAGAATTGTGTATCTCTAGACATTTCTGTTAAGAAAAAGAAAACAAAATGCATCCTCTGCACTATTACTTTGTTGAACTCCAAGGTCATGGGAAGAATAGGGTGGGAGAAAAACATGATGGGGCTTCATTTTATGGAATTGAAAAGACATTCCTCCTTCCTTTATGTGTCTCAAAAAATGTTTGGAGGTGGAAACACACTAACAGCTGTAGGATTTTGTTTGAAATCTTCATGTGGTTTGTAGTTCAAAAAAGTACTGCTTTTTCAATGGTCATCTGTCAGTGTGGAGAAATAAAGTCAGTGTAGCTTGTGTTAAGCAGCCACTCTGAAGATCCCTTGCTAGGAAATAGCCGGCTCAGGAGGCAAAAATCATGGCCATGGAACTGGTTTTCTCATTATATCCCCTATCTAATTGAAGAAGTTTTATATAACCTTGGGAATACAGTTACTGCTGAGAGTCAGAAGGGAGTGGGGTGGGGTGGGAGGGAAGGAGAAGGAGATTTCACAATAGGGAATAATACTGATCCTGGGGAGGGGAGCTTATTTTCATTTCCATAAATTTCTCTTTTGCCACGAAGCTTGGCTATTCTCCACTGCAGAGCAGGTGGGTGTGTATTTTTTTTTCTTTCTCATAAACACAAAGCCAACTTTTCCACTGAAAAGATCAGCCTCACATATAGCAACTCATGATGCCTTTAGGGGTTTCTGTACCTCTGAACACTGCATACCATTTACTAGAAAAATGAGCTTCGGTACAAGAATACAAATGAAAGCCAAATTCTCCTCTACGAAGAGCAATAAGTATTCTTCTTATACTCAGGCTAGGGAAGAATTTGCTCTGTATCATAATGATATGCATCAAGTTTAATTAGAAATGGAAAGTGAAACCATTCATAGAACAAGGTGGGAATAAGGAGATCCACAATTTCGACTGCTAGTTCAGTCTTGATGGACCGCGCTGCACAAGAATGGTCTTTATTTAATTCTATATAGGCTTTATTCTTTGGCTATGACTGTTATTTGAACATAATATGCATTTTTGAATTGTCATGAAATAGTTCAGCTTGAACAGAAAAAAACTGGTGCACAAGCTGTGCTGTGTCATGGGATATGGGGGATGGTAGCAAACAAGCAGGTGCATAGAAAACACATCTGGACCAAAAAAAAAAGAGGGAGGGGCATTTGTTAACTCTGTATATCATTTCATTGCCTTACTCACGTTTATGCAAATGGAATATACTAATTACTCTGTAAGAAAAGCAGATATATGAAAATGTGACAGTATAATTCTCCTGTTTAGTTCAATATTGCGAAAACATGGCAAGAACTGTCAGCAGTCACCATCAAAACCAAGAAAACTGGTACTTACTCCTTCAGATTTCTTGTCAGGGGAAATGCAAGTTTCCCCACCAGCTGTGAAGTTACAGTAAACTTTGAAGGAATCTCCGGAACAACCCTGGTTTGGATCAATCCAATATTCACCTAAAAGATACGTGACATTAGTAACATGGGGGATCATTTATATAAAAAAGACAGCAAGATGGACCTGAAGGCAGAAAGACCTGAGTACAAATTCAGCCTCAGACACTTAGGAGCTGTGTGACCCTGGGTAATTCCCTTAAACGTCATCTGCCTCAGTTTCCTCATCTGCAAAATGGAAATAATAATACCTTCTCCCTCCTAGAGTTTTTGTGAGAATAAAATGAGATATTTGTAAAGTGTTTTGAAATCATTTAAAACACCATATCAAAAAATACTTATTATTATTATACATATATTAATATTTATCATTATAATATATAATTATATATATAATATATTATATTATAATAATATATTAATAATTTATAAATTGTTTTCCTAAAGAATTAACATCCACTAATCAGAGGACTTGAGTTCGAATTCTGTTCTGTTACTAAATAGCTGTGAGACCTTGGTCAAGTCAGTTGACCTCAGTTTCTCACTGGCAAGATAATTTGGTTCCAGCTGTAGTTTCAACATAATTCAGTTCAATTAAGTTCAATGAGCATTTATGAAACACTTGGGCACTGGAGACCACAAAAACAAAACTCAAACCTCAAAGAGTGACATTCTACTGTGTCGTTATACCAGGATCTTATCTCAGTGCCTCACTGTGTGATAGAGCTGACTGGTTGTTCATTGAACAGCAAAGCCCAAAGTCCAGAAATGTTTCATGAATGACCTGGTGACTGATTGTTTTTAAGACCCAGCTTAGCTACACTTGGAGAGGTTCATGCCCAAAAGTTTGGACACTGAGTAATAATCTCTATTTTCTTGCTCCTACAGGAGCTCTGGTGTCAGGTCAATCATTAAATGCCAGGCACTGTGTTAAGTCTGGGCAAACAAGGAAAGACAAAAAATAATCCCTGCCCTCAATGAGCTCCCAGTCTAATGGGGGAAACAACAAGCAAACGGTTATGTCCAAACAAGCTATCTATAGGAGAAAGCAAAAGATCATCTCAGAGGAAAGGTACTAACATTACCTTTCTACTGTCTCTTTTAAAAGAGAACTATATTAAGAATAACAACCTAGAATGACAGATAGCTTTAGTTTACCCTAAGCATCATCGAGCAACCAAATCTATGAACAACAAATATGAAACTTCCATATAAGCATAACTTCAGACGGACTCAAACTTGCAGGAGTCATAGTCATTATTGCCAAATGGAGCAGGAATTTGTGTCAAGGAAAGATTGACAGAGCTAGAGACAGATTTGCCTTTGAGTTGTTGATACTGAGATCTCAGTGGCTCTGTTAGCTATTAACCAGTGATAGAAACTTTAAGTACCAAAATGACATTGGACTGAAAGAGGCTCTTCTCCAAGAGCTTGATAGACAAATAATATTTCTTTGGATAAAACAACTCAAGAAATGGTAGAGGTACCACAATGTGCCCTGAGGAAGTGCCCTCAATGATGACACATGCATCTTCTGAAAAAGGGACAAAGTCTGCTACTCCTCTGCTCAGATATCTCCAGTGTTCCCCACCACCCTACAGGATGGTGTTCATAAAAATGGATCACACTGAGAGTGATGCCAGTTTTCTCCTGTGATGTTTGAAAAGGTTCCAGAAACATAGTTTCTAGGTAATTTAATAATTTTACTAGTAAGTCCAGAAAATTATTAAAAAGATGGTTTTTTGGTTTCTCTCTTAGACCAAAGACAATCATGGCAGCAAGGCTCACAGTTGAGAGGCTAAGAGTAACCCTTGGACAGAGAAATTATCTCTACTCAAACCACCTGCAACTTTAGGCTATCTAGACAAAAGGATCTCTCTCGACCCAAGCTTGAGAAGAACACAGTGGACTTCCCCAACCTAGAATAAATTTTTTGAAAGGTTGGGTGGGGTCTGACCAAGATCAGTAAAATCAATGCAATCTCATTATCACTAATGTCTTTCAAAATATTTGAACTTTTTCAAATGAGGAATTTAGGAAAAGGGGAAAGCCTCCAAATCTCCCCAACATATTGATGATTAATAATCATTTATCACATTCCCTAAACATGAACTTCTACTCTTCCCATAAATTCCCTCTTCTCTGACTATCCATACCTGACACTCCTTTCAAAGCCCAGACCAAGCCCCATTTCTCTTTAGCCACTACAATGGGTTCTGAACTTACATTGAACTTGGTTACTGCTATCTGAAATAAAGACTTATGATTTATACCTTTTTATTTGGCATAGACAAAACTAAAAAATATCAGAATCCTGAACATCTGAACTACTAATCACAAATGTCCTAACTAAAGTAAAAAATAAAAGAAATTCAAAAAATAAAAGCATCTTTAAGAAAAGAATATGTATTGATACCTCTTCTCAATATTTGTGCATGTATCAAATCTCATTACTAAATTTCAGATCCATTTGAGTGGACTCTAGTACAGGGGTGGAGAACCTGCAGCCCTCAAGGTCATATGTAGCCATCTAGATCCTCAAGTGTGACCCTTTAACTGAATCCAAACTTCCCAGAACAAATTTCCTTAATAAAAGGATTTGTTTTCTAGAGTTTAGTATATTTCTAGTGATGATCACTTTACAAGATGGAGTCATTGAGGAAACAGATGAACAAAGAAGGAATTGGTACAGTGATGTAAAACTTTACAATATATGTACAATCTGGCATGTAGTAAGTGACTAATCAAATTTGTTGAATTGAATTGCACCTTTTACTTTTACTCTTTCTACATGAATATACCAATTCCTTTCCTGAACCTTGACGATACCAACTACACTCCTTGTTACATAGAGATCATCACTAGACATATGCTAGACCCTACTTGTGTGTGTACCATGCATCTTTCTACAGACTTTTTGGTCCTATGTAAGTTTTATTTCTTTGGGCATTGTGGTATCCCAAGATGTACAACCACTGAGTATCACTTGGGAAAAAGAATATTTTGTTTAAAAGATAGAGTTTTGCACTGGGAAGCCACTAAGATTCCTTAAAAGTACAGTGTGATTTGGCAAACATAATCTAGGCCATCCTCTTATTGCTCAATTAAGGGCTCCAGTCATAATCCATCTGTAGAATCTGTCCCAGATGTTACTGGAGAGAAAGGTAAAATGTTGAATGATAGAATCAGAATACCAAAAGATTAAGACAGTCTAAAACACTGAATTGAAAATAACTATGAATTTTAATAAGAACACCTTAGATTATAGATCCTAGGGTCATATGTGAAGTCCTATGTTGAAGTTTTCACAAATCAAATATGGGGGAAGCAAGACTAAGTAGCTTTTATTTTTCTTAGATAAGAAAGTTTTGGTGGGCTGCGAGTTTATTGAACTGAATTTGCTAAATTTAATTATAGATTATATAGAACTGATAGTGCCTAAACTTATTTCTTAGATAAGTTCTGTGCTTGATTAAAAGGAAAATATATCCATTGCTTTTAAAAATACAACTTTAATTTTATTTATTTACTAAGTCAATATTTATATTCAGTGAAACTAAGAAACAGACTGGATCAGCCCTTCATATTTTGAAGCCTGCTTCATAACTTTTTCTCTACTTATAATGGAACAAAATGATTGTAACTCAGAAGTAACCTAGACACACTTCCATTTGAGGGACAACGCAATTCTTTATTTGATCTAAAATGCCTCATTAGGAGAACAGTAATTGAGTTAATTTTGAAATCCCCATATATTCAGTTAGCCTAGGTAATCAGTTGACTTCCATTTCTTCTACCTCAATTCTTTATACACAGAATAAAATAAAACATCATGTTATCTTTAATCATCTAAAGTAAACCTTGTGACTCAAGAAAGTGTTGTTTTACAGACAAAACTTAGCAGAACTTGAATCACTCTTATTGTAAGTTTTTTTTCTGTCTGAAAGTCTGAATTTAATGATCATTTTCTTTAGTTTTGTTTAGAGACTATATTAACCATGTAACAAGGATTAATGAGCTGACAATATACCTTAGTAAATCAGAGGTTCAGTGCATTTGCTTTGTCATGTATTATTAACATACCATCTGGGAAGTCTGGATGGGAGAGCTGCAGATCTTTGCAAGTTCGGGATGGGTTGTTCTGGGTGCCCATGGGATATTTCATTCGCTCAATGTCTTGTTTCAGAGAGTTGAGAGAACCAAAGATTTCCTCCATGCCATCAGAGTAATCAAGGATATTATCTCCTGCATCAGCTTGCATGCCCTCAGTATGTCGTCTTGTCTTTTTGGGTGAGAGAATTGGTAAAGGCTGGATGACTTCACCGGGGGGGCCCTATAAATTTAGAATAAGAAGTTATTTCCATGCATTATCTAAAATTCATAATGTTCAGGTATATCCATAATTGCCTAATTACTTTTTAATTAGAAATCTATTGCTGTTCAGAAGTAGATCCATAATGAACTAATTTTTAGTATTTTTCAGTATACAATATCTATAGAATTGTCTCATTTACTAATTTTGGCATGTGTATTCTGTTTAGTTTCATATTTTCCAATAGACTGCCAGCTTCCATGGGCAAAGATTTGCTGAGAGTGTATGTGTGTGTGTCTGTGTGTGTGTGTGTGTTGTGTGTGCGCGCGTGCATGTGTGCTTCTCTTATACAAGGCAAAGTACAGAATATGGGTACCATTAATACTAACTCTCCCCCAGCACTTAGCAAAATAATTGAGAGAATGCAAATGCACTTGAAAGTAATCGAGTCTGAATGGAGTCTTCCTATTTTCCTGAGCATGTAAATAATTGTTTGCCTTTGGAATTTTGATGCCACATTCATAAATTTCGAAATGCTTGGAATTTGTGCTTTACTATTGAGGTTTTGGTTTATTTAATCTTTTATGCAACCAAATTTTACTCCTCCCAGGAAAAAACAACGATTATAACAGCAGTCTACATCATCAAATGTGATACGGGGAAAGTAGCCTCATGCTTCATGCTCATGATCTAGACATAAAAATGGACTCAAAGGACAGCTTTGGATTTCATCTTTGTGTCTGGCTCCTCTCTACAAATGTACTGCTAATGCAGGAGGTAAGGCACACTTTTGCAAGCTATATGTACCACTAGAGTAAATGTGAAATGTCTGCACTTCTGTCGTCAGACACAGGAGACCAATAGATGGGTCCATGAGGTATGTACACATTTGCTTTCATTGCACTAATGACATATACAGGGAGTAGATAGATGCCACAATCCTACCATAATTCTGATAATGACAGCATGAATCTTTCAGTGCAAGGTATACCTTGGAAATCTTTATTCCCAGAATGTAGTTTAGCTCAGGGCATGGAGACCTACTTTAATGGAAGGAATGCTTTTGTTGTTTTCCATATAATCAATGTAAATGGAAGCAACGTTAAATTTAAAGTTTTCTGATTCTTCTCAGAGAGATCATCTTAAGACTCAGGATGTAAAGTGTTGATATAACCTTAGTAAGAAAATGTACTCACAGGAGGCCCAGGAGGCCCAGGAAGACCACTGTCACCCTTCTGACCAGTAGGACCCTGTTGAATAGAGAGAGAGGAATAAATGTTATGAGTTCTGAGGAAAAAAACAAAGAAAGGTTCATAAATGAAAAATGAAAAACTTAAAAAAAAAGGTATCTATACTTACAGAGGAACCTTTGTTGCCTTTTGGACCTTGAGGACCCTAGAGAAAGGAAAATGACAAATAGGGATGAGAATTTGTGACAGGAAAGAACTATGTTGACCCACTTGAGGGGAGTAAGACGCTGTCAAATATCTAGAACATGAACTTACTGGCAAACCTGGAGGACCAGGGGGACCAACAGGACCAGCTGGACCAGGAATCCCCTAAAGAAAGAACCATGGAATTAGAGCTTTCCAGGATATATTTTTAATTTTCCCTGAGAAGTGATGTATGCTACAGAACTCCCCCAAGACACATGACTCAATTAGAATAGTATCATATGGTCTCTAGATGCAAAGTATATAATTTTGTTCTTTAAAAAAAAATTAAATCACCTACACCTAAGGTTTTATTGGTACTGGAATTCTCTAGGAGGAAACATCCTCCACTAATGCCCAGAGGCACCAAGTTAAACAATTTGCCCAAGGTCACAAAATGAGTCTTTCCAAGGTGGGATTAGAATGCTGATCTTCTTTTCTCTAAGGCCAACTCTTGAAGAATGTCCTGAGCAGCTTCTCTCAATCTATACAGCATTGATTAGAATTACAGTTATCCCCTCCACTTGTAGGTGGGGGGGATGCGAGGCTAGGGGCATGGCACTCCTCATATCAGAAAATTCAAGTAAAATATTTTGGCCCTCCCTTTATACCTGAGAAAAAGTCTGAATTATTATGGTACTAAAAGATAAAATATGTTGATATTATACAATCCTATACATATATTTTATGCATTTCTGAATTTCTAAACTTTTTTTTCTGTGTTGTCTGCTGGCTTTGGCATATCATCTGTAACTTCTACAAAATTCCCCCCAAATTCCCATTTAATTTCTTATGCTGACCCATGATATACCGAAAGTGCAATGGGGAAAGTCATGATATGGAAGGGATAATTGTATATCTTTTTTTTCCCTCTATGCCAGTGCACTTATTTATATTTTCTACTTGAAAACTCTCTATCTCATAACTTGTACAAAATGAAACAAAAATCATTTCCGAAAAATAAAATCCTGATATGATGCTTGAAATATAGATCCTTTGAATTTTGTTTCTTTGCATCTGTAGAGGAGTATTTCTTTATGGATAGACAAAGAAAGGGAGAATTTGGGATTTTTTTTTTTTACTAACACCATCACCCTTGGCTCCTGGAGTTCCTTGTGTTCCTGGAAGTCCCCTGTCTCCTTTTTCACCTTGTTCTCCTGGAGGACCAATCAGACCAATCAAACCAGGATGACCCTTTAGAAAAAAAAACCAGAGATAAAAACAAATTTACCACTAATAAAACTACATTTGTGGTATCAAATTCAGTTTGATACTGTTGTTGTTTTACTTTTATACTCCAAAAGCAAAAGACTCCACACTCTTTTTAAATAACCCTAAGTTAATTCTTGAAATAAGCAATGTAAGAGAATTGAATGGGATGGCAGAACAAGAAGGTAGGGGCTAGATGACATACAAGCAGAGATGTTTTAGAAACAGCTTTTATCAAATCCAGAGAGCTGATAATTAAATTTTCAATGTGAGCATTCATACTTTGGAAATCAGCAAACTCCACCATCAGGGTTTGATTTATTTTTGTTATTGTTTTTTTAATTGTGGAGAAAATATTAATATGCAGATTAAATTTAAAAGTACATTGGACCTACAAATTTTTGAGCTAGTCATTCAGCGTTTCTCAGTCTACCCAATCTACATTTAACTCTTCTGTTTTTAGGTCTTTGTTTACCTAACAGGTTATTTCAAAGAGAATAGAGATCATAAGTTTTCCCAGAAAAGTCTACCACGAGAGTTCAGTCTCAGGAAGGAGTCTCTATCACTAACTAACCAGCAATAACCATATTATGTTACATTAGAAACAAAAAGAAAATCTAAAAAATATTTTAATGAGCATCTCTTATTAAAGTATTATGTTCCCTCAGAGCTCTCATGTTCTTTCAACAAAATTTCGTAATCTTTAAACATTGCCTGATTTTTCATTCTTCACAATGACTTTGCATGTTGCACAAGATCCTGTCCAATCTTTTAATATTTATTCATTCAACTTTTGTCTTTTCCTGTTTAAAACTGTCAACATTGGAATCTCATTATTCTATCTGTTTTATGGACAGTTATTTTAGTATAACCATATGCCTTCTCCATATGGTTCTTTGATGGGGACCTGAAAGGGGATGGTGATGGAGATGGTGGAGAACAAATGGAGCATCCTATAATTCTCCCACTGTTCTACATTTAACAGAATATGTCTTCCCTGAATATAGCTGGAAGGGTGAGATTTCAAGGCAATCAGACTGGTTAGAGAAATAAATTGATCAGTTAATTGATTAACCAATTAGAATTATCTAATTATTATTGTTTATTATACCAATCTATTTTTATTATCTATTATACCAATTATCTAATTGATTAAACAATTAGAAAATTGGTTAGAAAAAAATGAAATTATTTTTAAAAAGTGATGGAATTTCAACATATAATTTTTCCTTAAAGTAGTTAACTCATTTATTCATAAAGGCCATACACTTATTCTTTTAGTTGTTTTTATACTTATAAGCTAATTCTATATAGTATACATAGTAGATATATAGAATACATAGTAGATATGTAGATAAATAGATATACATGCATACATATTATATACTACACATGTGTATACATATACTTTACATGCACACATATGCATATGCATTACATATACATACATGAATGCATATGTGCTTTGCAGGTTGCATACTTAGCTTACCTTCTCCCCTTTAGAACCAGGGTCACCTTTCAGTCCAGGTAAGCCAGGGGGGCCCTAGGTCAAACAATGAAACAAACAAGCCATAAATCACAGCATTAGTGTTTCATATACAGTTCTGGTAGACTGCCATGGAGTTTGTCAGATCTTAGAGAAGGATAATTCAACATAATTATGGTAGAAACCAATATGAATCTTGGGACCCTAAATATCTATATGTATTGTTAAATAAATCAGCGTGTCTTACTCTTTAATAACAATAACGTTTCTGATTCTGAAGAAGCAATAGGGAGCTATTGAAATGAATGGAAAATTAAGAGTAAAAGAAAAGTTAAGACGTCTATAAGGAGCTTTCCAGACAAAAAGATTTCCAAATTCTATCATAATGTTTTAGTCAATGAATTCTTTCTTGCCATTTTCCTCCTTTCCAATTATTTATCTTTCAAAAGATTAAGAGGATGTCTTGAAAAAATAATCTTCAAAGTGCTTTTGATGCTGAACTATTTCTGTATGATTTATTGACAGGCAACGAGGACACTTGTATTGAAAATTTCCTCCATATTTTGGAAACAAAAGGTAACATGAAATGTTTTCTCATGACCATTACTCCAGCTCTTTTCTTTTCAGAATAGTTCTCCATTTAGCTCACTCGGCACAATTGTGAAGCCACAAGAGACAAAATATTAAAAGCTAGAAAACTGCTTTAAAAAATTATGAATTCCAACTTCCTCTTTGTACACATGAGGAAACTAATGTACAATAATGCTAACAAACTCTGTACAATCTTCACTATAGGGTTTCTGTGGGAAAATCACTTTGTAAAACTTTAAGGCATCATAAAAATGTGAAATTCACAATTAAACTTAAAAAAATTCAGACAGCTTACAATATCAGACTATGCATGTTAATTTAGTGGAGAGTATCCCAAAATCTTGCATACCATAGAAATGATTTATTTTAAGGAATAAAGTCATTTTGGATGTCAGTCAAATAAATTTTATCTGTTTATAATGGGACTAGGTTTTTTCCCCCCACAAAGAATGCACATGATAACATACCTTGTATTCATAAAAGACTTTTCTCCAGTGAAATCAAAGACTTAACAAAAGTAAATACTCATAAGTATTTTATTCTTTGAAAAGAGACTGCTATGGTATAACAGACAGAGCTTGTTTTCAAGTCAGGAAGTGCTAGGTTCAAGTCCTGCCTGGCATATACAAACCACTTGACCTCTCACTGTTCTAGGCAACACTCTGAGACAAAATGTCATAGAACACCTCCACTGGTAGTGAGTTTCTTCATCCAAGAGTTTCTTAAATGAATGAAATGCCAGGGACAATCACTATCCCTATGCTGTTAAAACTCAAAAATATTAAGTAGAATTTTGATCATTTTCAAATTATTAATCATCCACTAAAGATGAACCTCAATATTTTGAAGACTGCTGGCTAGTTGCTACCTGATAGGTCCTACTGAGTCAGAAAGGCTTTGAGCATGAGTTTGGAGATGGAGAGTATATATCATTTGCAAGAGAAGAAAATGCTTGCCTCTGAAAGATAAGTTACAATGAAATGAATTGTCTCTATTACGCACTCATAAAGATTGTCAACTAAGGCAGTATATAATTGGAGGGACCACCCAAATCAATGAAATCATGGGGCGTAGCAGTATTGGAATAAGTAATCAGGTTTAAGCATTTGTTTAACTTTACAGATGTCTCCTCTCCACAAACAAAAGGTTTTGATTACAAATAAAATACATAAGACTCCTGAAGGGATATTGTATTTGAATTGTAATACCCTATATAAATTTCTGCATATTTGTTAGGTCTCAATCTATGAAGCAACAGCCTCCACCATTGCATGGTGAACGTGGGTTCCAGGATATTTTTTTTTCAAATCTTAACAGTCTTACAAAAATAAGAGTTCTTGGAAGCCATGCTGGATATTCAGTTGAGTGCCTAAAATTAGCTAAATCAAAAGGGCCTAAGGTCCTGAAATTTTGAGGAAAAGAACTGATGAGATTGAATGACTTAGTCTCTATGAAAAAAGAAAATTTTACAATATTCTTTATTAGAAACATTCCCTTTCTTTGTACTCATGAGTTAATTTAATATACAGACATCTGAAAGTACTTGGCTTTAGATGGACTTAGTAAGTACAGTTATCTATCAGCCTCCTTACACATTCTAATAATCATAATGGACATAACATACTAATTTACACATGAAGCCCTTTTTGTCCAAGGAATGGCTAAAGTCCGACAATGCTCTTCTGAATGGTAGTGAAGGTGACTGATTAATCCCTAGCCCCAAGTTTCTCTTATTCTACGCCAGGGTCTCCTGTGAAGAGATCAGCAATCATACCACATTCCTGTGCCTGAGATAGGTACAAATAAGACTAGAAGGAAACTGTAAAAATTCATTCTTAAATACATCCTGAAGCAGGATTTTAACACTGGACTCTAAAGGTGAAATACTATCTAATTTGCTAACGCACCATGGTCCCAGCTCACTAACTCTGGCTACATGAATACACATAACAGAAAAGAACAGAATATCATTTGTGTTAAAAATAATATATTTCGTTCTTGCTAATTACATAATCAGGAATATAATCCACACCCCCTTTCTGTGGATCTGGAGGTCTGATGGAGTTCCATTAATTAAGAAAAAAATGATAACCAATGCCAGTCAAATGGAATATAATGAATAATATAAAATTTAAGATAGAACTGAGTCTTCCAAGCCAAGTCTTTTTTAGACCAAACCCACTGATGATTTTTTAAGGCATGATTTCTTAGAATAGGAGAGACATATATTTAGGTCTCCTGAAATCCGCAAGGAATTCTTTACATACGGTCCATTCATGTAAAAGTGACTCCATATTCCTATTAAAGTTAGATAAAGTCAAACCAATTATAAAATCATTGTCTGAAACAAACTACATAGAGGTTCTGTGTAGGTAGATATATTTGGATAATTAACTTTTGCCAGTTAAAATATACTCCTCTCACACAGAAAGAAAAACATGAAACTGATTCAAACACATTAGTTTTTTTCCCTTTTCTCATTTTATGTTCCTCCACTCCTAAAATTGACTATAGAGATAGAGACAGTGACTGGACATATGACTTCATTTATATATTAACAGCCACATGAGAAAACTTTTCTTTTTTTTTTTTTACCAATATAGATTGCCATTTTCTTTGTAATTTATAATCTTACAGAGTTCCCTAGAGCACTGAGAACTTAGAAGGCCTATCCAAACATCAAAGAATGTTACAGGAGTGACTTGAACTTGGATATTCCTGTCTTTAGGGTCAAATTTCTTTCCATTATACCTCAATGCCTCAAATACAAGTGACCATATACAATCAAGAACCTGCGGAGAGATAATAGTGATTTTACTCTGGTGTATTTATGAGAGGAAATACTGATCTTACAAGATACAGAGATCTGTATTAATTTGCTCATTAATAAGTACACAGATTCTAAACCCTTTCTGCTTTTAACATAAAAATTGTGCAAGAAAGATAGAGAATAGGTGTCCACACTTAGTCTAACTTAAATTTGATCTTTGAAATAATTTGGGAAAGTTATTGGACTCTAGACAAGTATTTATATCTTTCAACAACCCTCTCTTCCAGTATACTCTTTAAAAAGATTAAAAGAAATCTATTAGTTTCCTTAAGAGAGTCATCTCATATAAGATTCCTGTTTTAAGATTGGGCTGTTAAGCTGACCCTCTATGTCACTATTACCAATTTCCTCCTGGGAGTAAATAGTTCTGAAATTAGGATCCTAGTTACAGTAATGGGTGACCCAATGAAACTGATACAAATTCAGAAATCTCAAATCTTTATTTTGAAAATGTTATTGAAAGGGGATGTGTTTTCAATTTCCACTTCAGAATGCAGTAAGATGCAAAACCTCTGGCAAATACATAATTCATGAATATAAATGAAAAGGAAAACAGGGATGGTACATGCTTAAGCTTCAGCATTACCAAGTCCAACATTTTCACCTGCAGCATGGTGTGTTACAGAATATTTGCTCTGGTATTAGTTTCATGGAAGCCCAAAGCAGCTATGGCCCCTGAACCTTATCTAAAGGTTGGAATACATTTTAACCTAGTGGAAAGTAAATACACTGATATGCCAGTTTGACCATTAATATGCAATGCTACACACACTGATACCATTTACAAGTTGTTACAACTCAGCAAAATGATAATAACCATGATAGAAATTCAAATTGAAGCTCATCATTTCAATCTGAACCTATATATACAGGACTTTCCTATTAAAAATGGCTTTGGATAACTTAAAAATGTGTCTAAACAGAGAGAGACAGAGACAAAGACAGACAGAGAGAGACAGAGGGGGTTAGATAGAAAAGAAGAAAGAGAATGGTAGAAGAAGAAAGGAAGGAAAGAGGAAGAAAGGCAGGAAGGCAGCAAGGAAGGAAGGAGGGAAAGAGGGAAGGAAAAAGAGAGAAATAAAGGGAGGGAAGGGAAAGAGGAAGGGAAGAACGGAGGGAGGAAGAGTAATATGAAAATGAGTTTGCCTGGAAATGAATATGGCAAACTATTCAGTTAAGGAAAAACACAAATCTTTCTTTAAAAAACTGAATTTTCTATGACTTTTTAATTGTGATTAGGCTGGCTGATCACATGAAGGTAATGGACACCAAAGAATAGTTTCACTTACTTAATTTTGTTAAAGATGGATTGGATGTGGAAGCTATTGCAATTAATATTTTATGAGGGAAAATAAAATAAGCAAAGGAATATTTTATACCTAAGCTTCAAAATCACATAATTAAAAAATATTTCCTAAATTACAAGATTAAATTTGAAGTGAGAATATATCAATTGAAAGTTGCCTCCATTAAAAATGTCACTCTTAAATGCCTTCTTGCCTAAGGCAAACTGCTAAGTGCAGGGTCCAAAAAAAAAATTCAGTCTTTACCTTCAAAGAGCTTACTTTTTGTATGGAGGGAATTTAATATGTAAAAATTTAAGAACTGATATTGACATTGATATAAAAATATATCCTCAAAATTTCAGAGGGAGATAGAACCAAGAAGAGGTGCATTTGTAAGGACTTTTCATTAGAGATGCCAGGAACTGAAGCTTGAACAAACTAGGAATTCTAAGATCAGAAGTTAGGAGGAAATTGATGATATGCCAAAGACCCACGTGGAGGGAACTGATGGAATGCAACTTGGGGAATAAGAAGTAGGGCAGTTGGTTGGAATATACAGCATATGGAAATGAATAATGTACAAGAGACCTGAAAAGACAGGCTGAAACAAACTGTGAAAGATCTTAAGGAACAAATTGAAGAATTTTATTTGCTTTTGGAAATTACAGGGCACCACAGAAGCTTCTTGAGCTAGTGTGAGACACCCTAGCACCTTCACTTTAGGAAGATATCTTTATAGTCAATGGATTGTTGAAGGAAAATTATAGAGCTGAGGGTCCAATGATTAGGATATTTCAACAGTTCATATGAAAAATAATGAAGGGTTGAACTTAGGTAGTTTACACATAATCAAGGGAAAAGATAGAGATAAATGAAAAATATGTGGTAGAGATAGAATCAACACTTGGCAACATTAAATATGGGGGTGAGAGGGGAAAGAAAAAGTCAAGGTTGGCTACTTTGTGGTCTCATTTCCTTCAATTTGGTAAAACTTAACTATTAGAATAAAAATCTATTTTGTTTGAAAAAAATCTAACATTCATAAAGTCATTTTATGTGGAGATCGATTGGATATTCCCTTGTTCTCTTGGAGAAGCCTTTCAGTAAGACTGAGAAAGCAATAAAAGCAATGAGATTGAAACTAATGGCAACCATGTTAAGTCTAACACTTAATCACTTTATAAATACCACTTAAATGCCCCTGCATCAATAGAGATATTTAGACTATGTAGTTAGACTTATTCTTATGATTTCACTTGGCACACACTAGTTTTTAATTGTACTGTTGACTACACTATTTACATACATTTAGCCAGGAGAGAGAAACAAGAACTAACTGTCAGAAGAGGTTTAGTGGATGTGCCTGACAGGTTTTATTTTTAGTATTAGCTGAAGGAAGTCACCAGACTGGTTTCCTCACTTCATCTTGAGAAAGGTCAGAATACTTATTGGAAAATCCTGTATATTAAGAAAAAAGTTCTGGCAAACTTTGACAGACATTAGGCAGATTTATTATTTTCTGCCAAAGCTAATAGACTACCAAAACTTAACAGGGCTTCTCTTGTAAATATCAGAGAATATACAGACAGAGAGTTATTCTAATTGGATCTTGTACCCAGACTGGCAGCTCTCTCATGTTAGTCATCCTGCTAACCAAAGCCACTCAAAATTTCACATCTTTTAAAATTACACTGAAAAATGTGGCCATTAACTGACTGTATGAGTGTCTTAAAATATTTTTAATTGACCCATGTGGCCTAGAAAAATTAGCACCTTGTCACCATCCCTCCAAAAATAAGGAATTCACAAATGAACCCTCTATGTTCATATAATTTCAATAAGTGGCTTCCCTTGTAACATACATTTTAAAATAATGGGAAACCACTTTCTGGTGAATCTGAATGTAGAGACAAAATACAAGATGATTAATGCATGGATAATTAAAAATGGCTCACACTTGAACATCCATACTGAAAACCTATTCAATTGTATTGCGCCTTGGATAAAGTATGAGCTGAATTAATGAAGTGAGTTTAATATTTTGGTATCATAGTTCTTCAACCTGGTCAATTCTCATGATCTTCACTCTCATTCAGTTTCAGTCAGCTGACAATGAAGTTATGGTCTGGACTGCTTCATCACTGACATCTATTCCACCCTCAATATTCTGAACTTCTCTTTGACTAGAAACTCCTTTCCATCACTCACTTTATTCCTAGTGAACCTATTCAACAATCTCATTGGGACATCCAGTACATTAATTTCCCACCCACTTATTCTTCCAGTTCATCAGTCTTTTACTGCCTTTATTTCTCTCTCCATTCAATCTGGAACATAGTATGAACTATTTTACCCATGTTCTCATTAGCATCTTATCATCAGTTTCTCACCTCTTGAAATTCTATCTGTTCTCATGCTTGGGTAATTCCCACAATCTGATTTCTCATTATTTCACTCCAAAACTGCTGGGCATTTCTGGAGAAAGTTAGGAAACCATGCTTAATTGGGTTCACTTCAGATTTACACTCTTGAACCTTGTTTGGACATTTACTGTTTCTTTTATCTACCTCTGCCAATCACTATCAGATTTTCTATAGCGACTTTTTCCAAAAGAGCTCTACTCTTTTGAAGATCCCTAATCCAAACTCTTTTTGTCTAACATTCAGAAGTTAAACTTATATAAGTAGCCTTAAAACAATCAAACCTGGAGTTCTTCAACATCCCTCTGTAAGACCTTAAAAATGATTTAAATATTTACCTATTCTTTCAGCATTCTCTTTTATCTCACAGGAAGAGATCCCTCCACCTCCCAATAATGAATCCTTAAACCTCTACTTACTACTTTTCTGAGATCTTGCATCATCAATTATTCTCTCTGTCTCTCTCACTTCCCCTGTCTCTATCTCTTTTCTTCAACTTTTTATTCTATTAAAAACACAATTAGATTCCCCCATCAAAAAAGGGGGGAAGATTTCTTCATTTGCTCCTGTTACTATAGTTTTTTTCATTCTGAAATTTCTTAGAAAAAAATTGCTCTATAAATCATCATTTCCACTTCTTTAATATAAATTCCCTCCACTGCAATTCCTTATAATATGGCTTTACTTAACAAAATTATAGTAAAATTGTAATTCTTTTAAGTCACCAATACTTATTTGATTCATGAATCTAACAGTCTTTCTCAGTCTAACTACTCTCTTCTCACTTCTCCAACATGTCCCCCATGGGTTTTCCCACATCCTCTTTGTTTCTTTTCTGGTTTCTTCATTGGCTCATTTATTGTTTCCTTTTCTTCTATCTGTCCAGAAATGTTGGTGCTTCTCCAAGGATCTCCCCTTGTCCCTCTTTTTTTCTCTATATGTTTTTTTGACAACCTCATCCATTCTTATGATTTTAAAATCTATGCAAATGAATCCTTAATCTCTATATAGTTATCTCTTGCATCAAATCCTCTCCTTTGCATTCAAACTGAAAGAATCCTGATGCATACTCACATTTTATCATGTCTGATTCATATTGATATCTGATAAGTATCTTCACCCATGTCATTCCTCTACACCACTGCCAAATTAACTGACCATAAGCATAGGCCAGCATAATTTTTTTAAAGAAGTGCCAAGGAACTTGATGAGTTTCAGAGGAATTATGGCCTTTAGCTAGATCAATTGCATCGCTATTTCAAATAGAAATTCTTTTCATCCAAGGAATGTAGGAACCAAATGTTCTTCTAATCAAGGATTCTATATTCCAAAGGCTTTGTTCCATCACTTAGCATAATTCTCCTTCTTATCAGGACTGCATTGCCCCTAAGTACTATTACTGCCACATCATCACATGGAGACAGCTTGTGAGGTCTTCACATCCCTACCTACAGAGCATCAACTCTGGATGATTCTAGGAAGATAGAAAGACTTTGAGTAGTGACAGACAATGCATCTCTCATACAAAAAACTACATAGCTAAATTAAGAGATGATTCACCAGAAAGGTGATCACCAAACAATGAAGGCTTTTGTCCTCATGAGACTGTCCATTATGGTAAGAAAGATTTGGCATCTGCCTTGAATAAATGAATGAATCCAAAAACAATTATTAAATCCTTCCTATGTACCAATCACCATGCTAAATATCAGGGATGCAACTTTTGCTTTGTTTTTAAAATAAGTGCCTTTTGATGAGAGGTAATTAACTTAGAGTACAAATTATAACATATTTTCTTGGGAGGTGGGGTGGAAGGGCAAAGGCTGAAGCAGGAATCTGTTTTTTGGATTACTCATTTAGGGGAATGATGAACAAGGAGCTATGTTTTTGATCAGAGCAGTCACAGGAATAATGAGTGGAGATCTAGAACAAATAATTGGTATATTCTTTGGACAAATGTTAGTCTTGTTTTGATGACTGTATTGGTGTCAGAAATATCCATGACAATGAAAAGACACGTCTTCTCTAGTATCAGAACAGATAGGAACATTCCAGAATGTAATGCTAAGCATCAATTGTATGGTTAAACTAAATTTGCAGGTAATTATTAAAACTATAGGCATCTTTTGAAGAATTTCTCTTTTTTAAGAGATAAGAAGTTGATACTTACTAGAGGACCAGGAGGACCATCTTGGCCTGCAGCTCCAGGAAGCCCTTGTTCTCCCTATGAGAAATAGAGATGACTTTAAACTGGAAAAATATTGTGAAAGGAATGGTGAAAGTGCCCTCTGTCATTCAGAGTACTTACCACAGGACCAGGAATACCTCGAAGACCTTCTGGGCCAGGTTTTCCTGCTGGTCCTTGAGGGCCAACAGGGCCAGTCTTGCCAGGGGCACCTTCTGATCCTGCTTCTCCCTGTCAGAAAATGCAACCTATGAATATATTTAGCACTGAATCACAAAGAAAGGGTTTTGTAAGCCAAGTAAGCTTCAGGTGGTTTGTAGGCTACTCAAATATAGACCTTTAGGTTTTGTTTTTACCTTGGCACCTTTTTCTCCTTGTCTTCCCTCTGACCCAGCAGCTCCAGGAGGGCCCTAGTGGGAAATATTATAAAAGAAATGTTAACATTTGCATTTGATATGAGTTCTGTATCCATACAAAATATAATCACAATTTTAGTCATTTAAATTGCCTTAAATGGACTCTAATGTACTATAACCATAAGTACTATTTTATTTTAACTCCAAATGTGGGGAAAAAAACATTTTACAGTATAGATAAACTGGTTGGCAGGGTATTAAAATAAATTAAATATAAACTAAATTGATATCAAACAAGAACAATGTAGAACTTCATTGGGAATGAAATATTAACAGAAATACAAGAAAAAAGCATATCAAATCCATATAGATGTAGTTCTATAACTATAGTTATTCTCATGATCAAGGCCACTCAGGTGTATTTCAAAGGGCAATGGATATTTCTTGAAACAACCCACACACTTGATTAAATTATTTCACCTATTAACTTATGACAGTAAAATGCTCTAAGTCCTCAGTGTCATAGAATAGATTGTGTCTTACTGTACACAAATTTATCATCTTGTTCCTCTTTATTTTATAAAGTTTGCAACTTTTGAAAATGATTTTGTTATAAAATAAGTTCCTTAAACATTCTGAAGCCCAGGAGGCCTATCAATAAATTATCAAAACATGTACAGGAATATATACACACATATAGATATACATATATGTATGTTTATGTACATATATCTACATACATATCTATATATACATACTTACACACATACATACACACACACACACACACACACACACACACACACACATATATATATATATGTATATATATATATATATATATATATATTTATTCTAAAAGATATTCCAGAGAGTTGATCTCTCTTTTTCTCTAATACACAGAGGATGGAAGAGGTAGGAAGATTCTAATTCTGATCCAGTTTTAAAACCTGGCTCTTTTAAGAAACAAATTTCAAAGAATTGATCTGAATTGTATTATTTGATGGGACTTTGGTGACAGTCTAGTCTAGCTAATAACTAAAACAATCACCAAGCATTTATTAAGTCCCTACTATGTGCTAGGTATTATGAAATGAACTGACTCTACAACATAAAGGTGTTCATCAAATATTTGCCTGAGGAACTCCAATATGGCAGAACCCACCTGAGTTAGCACATTGCATATTGGAATATTTCTCATTGTTAGTAAGTGTTTTCATGACATCAAGTTTACATATATTTCTTGGCAAACTTCTACACATCACTCCTAGTTCTCTCTGGGTTCTAACAAATTAAATGCTTCTTTTCTAAAATATACTCTTTATTCTCAGATATACTCCTCGTTCTGATTGCTATACAAAGTCAGAAGAGTAGATTCTGTTATTTTTTTTTAAAGACAAAATTTACTATAATAATTTTCTTTATTTGGTTTTAATTAATTCTTATTTATTCATGGTATAACTGATCCTTACATATCTAATATATTTTTTGTCCTTTCTGGTCAATTAAAACAGATTTTTAATATACATACCATTCACACATTTATTATCATAATTTAACATTTTAGTCATCTCAATCTCAGAAAATCTGCAGGTAACATTGCATGTAAACTGTACTTTAAAAGCAAAATAAAACCTTATAAACACACACACACACACACACACACACACACACACACATACACTCCTCTAATCTGTAATATTTAAATCCACACCTTAACATCTAACTAACACCCATAATTATTAGTTATGCTTAGAAAATGTTCATCAGATATGATTATTTTCTTAGGTGAGTCAATGTAAGCATTTTTTTCAAAAAACTGTGATGTATTTTTTAATTTAGAAATTAATTTTAATTTAATTAAAATTTTAAATTAAATTAAAATTCTAATTTAATTAATTTTTCAAATTAATTTAATCATGTCATGGTGATACATTGAATCAGGATGATCTAGGTTCTAAACTCATTTTTTAAACGTGTGACAATGGTTAAGTGTTAGGATTAGTTTATTTCTAGGTACTACGTGACAGAAGTGACTCCACTTGTTTAATTTCTGATGATCTGCTTACAGAGCAACTTCTTATAAACTCTATAGTTTGGTGGTTTAGTCAGCTCCATTTAGGCAATGAATGCAAGATTCTCCAATCACAATAAGTTTAGCAAACTTCATCTAATCCAGAAATGCAAGGTTAGATTGATAAGGGACAGGAAGTACCACAATTTGAGCCATCTGATGATTGACTTTCCTGAAGGTCTTCCTAACAGTTAGTCCTTGTGAATCAGCCTAGCAACAACAGCCAAAAGATGGAGAATTCAGAGCTCTGCGTTCTCCATTGGCTCATTCTTGCAGTGCCTGACTTGAGCACTTGTGTTCTTTCTTAATACCTGAACCAAGATCTCCTCACAAGTCACTTCAACTCTGAATTTCAATTTTTCCTCATTTAATAAAACAATGATAAAAATGTGTTTTTTCTTAACACTTTGTAAACCTAATGCACCATAGAAATCACCAGCTATTGTTACAAGGAATTCAGTAGATGTCATCGTGTTTCCATTAGTCTAACTTCAGTCACACTGACAGGTTCTTGCAGGTATGGAAGGAACTTGCTAATACTGAGTATAGAAACAGACTGACATAGAAAATAATGATATATATTATAGGCCAAATGTTGACAATTTATGGTCCACAGGCAAAATTTGATCTGAACAAAGAAAGGCTTAATTGTTAGCTTACAGACAATACAAAAAGTTGGTGGGTTCCACGTGGTCTGTCAGCTGTATTTTGCCAGCTCCTAATACCTAACAGCAAAGCTACGTACTCAAGGTATCATCCAAAACTCTTTTTCCTATTTTCAGGCCAAACAAAAACAACAACCGCCACAGTGGCTTCTTTTAACCATCACTCAAGTTGGAAATCACATTTTTTTTTCTCTGTGAAAAACTGAACAAAATATTTCTCCTTGAGTCACAACAATCTGGGTTCAAATCCCACTTCTGAAACTTAGGAGCTATGAAAACATAGGAAAACTGTTTCATCTCTTCTGTTTCCTCTTTTGTAAAATGCTTATACTATTACCTGTAGTATCTGCCTCATATGGTTGTTATGAGACACGAATGAGAACATAGAATGATATTTTTTTATATGGAAGGGGGTCCCTTTTTAATACACAGACAGGATAATAAAGGTTAGAGAGGCTTAATGAATTTGGACAAAGTGATTCCACATAAGCAGCAAGAAGCAGAAATAGGACTCTAACCCTCATTCTCTGATTATACGTGCAATGCTCTCTCCATAGCATCAACGTACAAATGTGCATAAAAGTCCTATATGCATATTAGTAGTGGCAGTTGAAATGTGTTGTTGATGGTGGTGGTAGTAGTAGAAATAGTGTCTTCTCTATTCACAAAGGATGATAAAAAATCATTTTGGCCAAGCACATTCTAGAAAGGTAAAGAGATTTTTTTAAACTATATTTTCAACTAAAATGATTTTATAGCAATTGAACTGATAATTTTCTCAATGCTTCACTTTACAGATGAAACCACTGCTTACTTTTACATAAAGCAAATGACTCACACCTTGATATTTTAATAGCTAACATATTCATAGTAAGTTATAGATGCATCCTTCACTGAAATCTGTTAATAACATAACCATTGCTTCAACTACTTATCATATCTTTCCTTTGGCAGTATGTGTTGCTTGATTTAAAAGTCTCTTAATATTTGCATTTTTCAAATTATCAGTAACTTGAAAGATAAAAGGCATAAAAATATTTTATTCAACATCTGACAGTTTTTTTCTCTAATAAGACAACATGAAGCTAACTCTAGGCTTCAGACAGCTGAGAAAATAATTCAAATATTCAAATTCCATGACTTGTTGACACAAGTTAATAATTTTTTTGGTGCCTTAGGGAAGTACATACTTATTCCAAAGTATGGATAGTCATGAAAGGATGTATACATAGTGCCAATGACAGTTTCATTGTCACCTTTTTTCAATATTCACATGAGCTTATTGTTTCTCTATGCCACTATCATATCATGCCAATCAATATTTTATTAGAAAAATATAATTACTGTTAACTTATAAGACTCACATATGCCAAAGAGAACATATTTTAAAATAATTTTTTCTAATCACGGGTATTTTTGATCTCTTGTTTTAAAGAAGTGAGAGGTCTATATCTCAGTTGCCTTTGAAGAGAAAAAAATACTTATGCAAGGGAAGGGGAAATAAGATAATAGGATCATGAATTTATAGCTGGAATGAACGCTAGAAGCAGCAGAGTATAGCAGATAATATCCTGACCTTAGAGTTAATAATATATAGGTTCAAGTCTCTGAAACTGATTAGCTATGTAATTATTGGTAAGTCATTTAACGTATCCTGACATCACTTTCCTAATTTGAAAAAGAGAAGAATTGTAACTGCAGCAAGAAATTCACAAGTTAATACGAGCCTCAACTATGTGTGAAAAATGAGTATGCAAAATGCTTTTCAGACTTCAAAGACCTATATAAATATCAGCAAATATTAGTGTTCACCTAATCCACTCTTATTTTATAAACGAAGCAACTGAGGCAAGGAGTGACAAAGTCGTTTGCTTAGGGTCGTACAAGTTGCTAATGATCATGACTTTGACAGTCTCAAATATTATTCTTGTGGAAAAAATTCACTCGACAACAATATAATGATGGAATATGAATAGTCAAACCTATTTTAATGTCAGCTTCATCTCCAGTAGGGTAATGAAGGAATTTTTTCTTGACCTTATACAGTCTAACTTTTTTTTCTTTAATTAGTGACTTGAATATGATTATAGATGGCAGCCTTATCAAATTACAGATGACACAAACCTTGGAGGGATAATTAACAATGTATGACAGAGTCAGGATTCAATGAAGATTTTGATAGGCTAGAATTGTAGGTGGAACAAAATAAGATGTAATTGAATAGGAATAATTGGAAAATCTTATACTTGAATCAAACCAAATCAACATCACAAGTACAAGACAGGGCTAGATCATATTTGATTTAACAAAAAAGTATAATTATAATGTGGAGGACAAAAAAAAGATAATGTAGTGTAAGGCTCATTAAAAGATAAAGAGATCCAAGGAAGAAGGAAGTGGTAGTTTAGTTGTACCCTGCCATAGTCAGACCACATCACCAATATCAAGTTTACTTCTGACCATATGCTAGGAAGAACACAAATAAGTAGGAAAGTGTCCAAATAGAAGCAATTAATTAGTACTCTAAAAGACCTTGGGTTAATGATTCATAATTGATAGAAGTTAGTGGAGGCCTTCAGGATGGGAAAAGAAAGATTATACATAAGTATATTTAGCGAGATCTATAAATAGGATAAATTGGATTATTATAGATACGTAAAGGATAATTTAGATCAACTGTAAATATATATGTGTATGTTTTATATATATATATATATATTTATATATATAATATATATACTATGTGTGTGTACGAGAAGAGTCTTGCAATCCTTAAAGCATTATCTGAACATTCTCTATTCACCTTTTGTAGTAGCAAAGGACTAGATAAAAAATAGCAGTGTACTAGTTATGACAGAATTTTCAGTAGCTATCCAATTCAGCAATGAATCCTTTAAAGAAATTGGGATGGGAACTGGACCCATGATTTCCCATTATAGGGAATTCATGGGCGAAGAAACTCTCTTTCCCAATGCAGGTCATCATCTTTCCTGCAATTTACACTCCTCAAGAGCAGAGCACTGAACAATCAAGCAATTTGCCCAGGGTAACAGAGCAGAAATTTCAGAGAAGATCTTGGAACCCAGGTCTCCCAGGCTTTGAGACCAGGAAGGTCTCAATGCCTTTTGTTGACTCTCTCTTTGAATCCATTTTCAATGTATCTTATTCAGAGTTTCTGGGTTCAAAAATCTTGATTCTCTCATTTACCAGGTTTGGACCAGGGCAAATCCATTCTCCCTAAGCTATAGTTTCCTCAGGTGTAAAATGAAGGAGGTTAGCCAAATTCCCTCTGAAATCCTCTTCAGTTTTTAATCTAGAACCCTATGATCTTAAAGCTATAGAATAATTGCTTTTCACACTTATGTGAGCTCATTATATAGAGATGAATCACAGACAGACTAAAGCAAAAGTAACAAGGAATGAGACTGTTAACATTTAGTTTTTGTCTGTTACCTTGTTTCCTTGAGTTTATATAGTACTTTGAACTACATTAAACTAGTTCACACTTGAAAAAGAACAAATATATTAATTGTAAATATTAAGAAAAGACCTGGTTACAATTTTATTGGTTATTTTAATGACATTATAAATATGTTTTAAACTAGTGGAGCAAATAGATTTTTGCATAAAATAGATAAAGCCAATTAGATATGTCACTTCCAAGGACCAATTTAACACATTTTATTAAATAATGTTCAGCTTATTTTTAATGATATTGTCATACTTTAAGAGTAAACAATACAAATAATTGCTCACTAAAGACTACCTAAAGGTTGAAAAATCTGTAGCTATTCCATAAGAGAAACATACTCGATCAGTTTTGATTAGAAATATTCATAATGAAAGTCATAATAGTCCTCAGATGTCAGATAATAATGAGATAGCTTCATAATTCATAGCCCTGAAAGCCCTACTAATTTTGTTTGTAAGTGACTAAAGTGGATTACGAACAATTAATGAAATATTTTAAGCCGGTATTTTTCAACAGAGGATAAACATTTCTAAATTAAACTGCTAAAGAATTCTTTTTAACATAGCAACAAAAAAAATCAGTCTACATAAATAAACAGACTCAAAATACTTCAGCGTTTCAATCTTATTGATTACTGTATACTCAAACAACATGACTTTTCTGTTTCCATCTGACTGGTAGACATTAGGCTGATCAGGCAAAGGATATTTTCAGTTATTACTCTTACAACTGCTATTGCTGCTGCTATTCTCTTCTTCTTCCTCTTTCTCCTTCTTGACCACCATGACCATCATCACTATCACCACCACCAGTACCAGCACCACCAACATCATCATCATCACCACCAGCACCATCACCACCAACATCATCATCATCACCCCTAGCACTACCACCACCACCATCATCACCACCAGCACCATCACCACTAGGACCACCACCATCACCATCACCACCACCAGCACCAGTACCACCAACATCATAATCATCACCAGCAGCACCATCATCATCACCATCACCACTAGGACCACCACCACCACCACCACCACCATCACTATCACCACCACCACCAATGTCACCATAACCATCACTACCACCAGCACTACCACCACCACCACCATCATCACCACCAGCACCAGTAATATCAACAGCTAACATTTATATTTTAACGAGTTTTAAATATATTATCTTATTAGATACAATAAATTTGGGAGTTGCTATGTTATCCTCATTTTATAGGTGAGGAAACTAAGGGTGGGAGGTTGTGGCTTGCCCAGGATCACATAGTGAAAATTTGAAACCAAATTTCTGATTTTATGTCTGGAATCTATCCACTAAGCCAACTAACTATCTGAGTTTAAATTGTTTAACTTAAAATCTGCAACTGACAAATACTGAGATAGTCATATAGTGAAAATATCAGATATAAATACCCAAAATTCTGTCCTTGTCCATACTCCTATCACTTTCTAGTATATTCTAGAACTATTTTAAAATCTTGCCCCCAAATTACTTTCTAATCTGCATAAGAGAATGAAGGAGTTTTGAAAAACAAAGACTTATGACATGCCCTAGGATTATTCATATTCAATCTATATTGTGTCAAAATGAGCAATTTCTAAAACGACAAAGTGCATAAAAAGTGACTGAATTAGCATTGGTTTTACAATACAATAATAACAAGATGTTATATGGATAATATATTTATTTCCAAAGTAAAAAGCATGTTGTGGTTATAAATTTCTCTAAAACTTGTTTATAATGAATATTTGGTATTAGAAAATTTGTATAAAATGTTCCACAAATTCTAAATGCTATATAAATGACCATCATCAAAATAAGAGAAAGAGAGAGAGGGAAAGAGAGAGAGAGAGAGAGAGACAGAGACAGAGAAAGTGGGGGAGGGAGGAGTTCAAATAGAAACAATCCTGGAACAAAACTTGCAATTATACTACTATTGTTTTATATTTAACATTCTATAAACTATTGCACTAATTGATAAAATGATCTATTATTTTTCCTGTCATTATTATATTTAATATCAGTAGGATTTTAAGTATAAGACATATATTTAAGATGCTTTTTTTCTCATAGAACACACACAGTACATACATATATATTTTGTATACACATGTATAGATGTAGTACATGCACAACACATACATACGCATTGGAACTACATGTGCATGTACATATCTATATACCTACATACGCCTATGCATACTTTTCTGCTGCATGCATCAATTGGGTTCCCTAACATCATTTGTTATAGTCTTTTTGAACTTTTACAGGAGTGGATCATGAGAGTATTATATATGGTTCTCAAATGGAAGACAACAAAAAATGATTCTCCTTTTCAACAAAATGTCTTTGAAAAGTGACAATTGATCACATGTTAAAATATGACTGACTCATTTGTCAGCTATGCAAACAGTTTTTTTTGTTGATTGACTGATTAATATGTGATATTTGACACCAAAAAGTTAGTAGAGGAGCTCTGTAAGAAAATGCCCTTAGCAAAATGGATAGCATAAGATGCTAGCAATATTTATGCTTTCTAGATTCAAGGCATTTGGCATAATACCTTATGTCAAACACTTATATAGTTCTTTAAGGTTTTCAAAATACTTTATAAACATTACATCATCTCATATCAACCCTGGGAGTCAGGTGTTATTTATAGATGAAGTAACAGAAACAAACAGAGGCTACTTGCGACTTGCCCAGAATCACTAGTAAGTTTTTGAGGTTGGATTTGAACATAGATCTTCCTGACTCCAGGTCCAGTTCGCTGAGCCATGTTGCTGCTTAATTATGAATAGCTACTAGCCCTCCAATTGCCAAAAAGGGGCCATTACCTCTTTGGTTATGCACTATGTTTGAATGGAAGCTAGAATATCATCATTCGTGTAAGTTATAGTTCAGAGCACGATTTAGGTCCAGGCAATCATTGCTAGCAATCAACAATCCATTGATTTTCGTCCTTTTCTGCTTTTCTTTTCTTTCTCCTTTTCTCCATTCTTCACTGAAAAATCCCCCTTGTTCAGTACTTATTTAAAGTCAGAAGGGAAGAAAAAAGAGTTTCAAAATGTTTTTAATTTTTAATAACACCATGAAAATGAAATGTAGAACCAAAATTTTTCAAAACATCTAAATCTCGACGTAACATTTCTTTCCATTTTCCACCCTCCCTGGCTAAGGCAGCTGTAGTCTCATTATCTATTTGTGCTGACTTGGCTAGAGTTGCAAGCATCTCAAAGGCTGGCGTTCTGTCCACTCTAGTCTAAAGTGCCTAGTGCAGAGGTAGGGAATCTGCGGCCTCAAGGCCATATGTGGCCCTCTAAGTTCTCAAGTGAGGCCCTTTGATTGCATCCAAACTTCACAGTACAAAATCCCTTAAGAAAAGGATTTGTTCTGTAAAACTTGGACTCACTCAAAAGGCTGTACCTGAGGACCTGGAGGGCCACATGTGGACTCAAGGGCATAGGTTCCACACACCTGAAAGTCTTAAAAATGGAATTCTCCCACTGTTAAGACTGCTATACCACTGCTGGTTGACTCTTCTTTTTTATGCATAGGCTCAGCAGAGTTTCTCACTTTTTCATTCAATCAGATCTTTCCTGTATTACATCATCTGTCTTCATCATTAGGTTGAAGCACTATTATCCTCTCAAATTGACCAAAGAACCCTGACGTAGTGTAACACTGTGGGTGTAAAGGCACTCAAAGAAAAATATACTATGGAGGCTACTGGAGTTATAAATATTTGATTACATACTTAATTTAAGGTAAGAGCTGAAAATGGACAGTTAAGTAGTATAGTGGATAGAGTGTTGGGCCTGGAGTCAGGAAGACTCATCTTCCTGAGTTCAAATCTAACCTCAGACATTTACTAACTATGTGACCCTGGGAAGTCACTTTAATTCTGTTTGCCTCAGTTTCCCTGTCTGTAAAATGAGCTGAAGAAGGAAATATTTACCAAGAAAACCCCAAATAGAGTCAGGAAGGAAGAGTCAAACACAAGTGGACAATAACTGAACGATCATAAGAGATGACTGGACATTTTAAGACAGAAAAGAAATAAGTATGGGAGCCTGAATAATCACTATTTGCCTATGGAAACCTAAAGGATACTCAGCATTCAGCTGCCAAGTGTTTCCTTCATTTTGTGTTGCACAGCGCTGAACTTAAAATATCAGTGTGAATTGTATTTGAATGCCATCAAACACTCAATCTTTTCACAAATAATTTCTCCAGACTTCAGAAGTAATTTTTTAAACAAATCATGTTTCTGTAACCCAAGATATAATTTTGTTTTATAGCCTGCTTCATTTATTGAAAATAAATTATGTATATGACTTATGCTACACTTACAGTGCATGGTACTTCATAATTTAAGAAGGCAATGTACATGCCAAAGGGGATTTATGTGTCTGCTTTTGCACAATTTTCATTCTGTACATGTTTTGGGAAACACTTGAGTAGACACAAGTTGATTTTATACACTTATGTCCCACCACAGTAATGGCTTTTACTGTGCACTTTATCACATATTTGAGTGTATGAGGGTTAAAAGCATACAAATGGGATGAAAGTGACTCTATGGGGTCCTGTCTACACTGAACAGTTCAACTTAATGTGCATATTTAGTCATGTGCAGAAACATAAAGTTTGTTCTTGGTTTTTATCTTTCTTTTTCTAATAATTTGCTGACATTAAATGTATGTTCAGTCACAGTATCCTATGTAAATCATAGGACCAATAAGGTTATATAATTTATTAGTTCCAGTGAGAGATAACATCCAGTGAGAATATTTAATTCTCCAAACAATTCTAGTACTAAACATCCACAGTTAATCATATAACTATTCAAAGCATCTGGTTTCCCAGACAGAACAACAAATAGTATTATTTTGAACTTCTAACCTTTGTCAATCAATCAGATAAACAACTTGTATTGAGCACTTAACTATGCAAAGAACAAAGTGCTAGCCACCAGGGTGGATACAAAGAAGACAACCTTCACCTTAAGGCATTTATAATCTAGTTGAGAAGACAAGACACAAACATAAAGAGACAACTAAGCATAAGAAAGTACAGAAAGGGCAAATATTGGTTCCATAGTAAATATTATGAAATTTACAGAAGAAAAGGGAGCCTTGTGAAATGAATAGAATGAAATAGTTGGAAAGTGCTTCATAGAAGAAGTGGTATTTGAATAGGGCCTTGCAAATTCAAATATGTTCTTAATTCCTATGCTACTTCACACTGTTAGGGATTCCCTACTTCCTCTTTGAATTTTGCTTACAACCCTGTTTGCAGTTCTTATATACTCTTTTCAGTTATTTTCCATTTAGTTGTGTATATGTGTATATGTGTATGTGTAAAATTTTCCTTAGTAAAGTATAAAAATCCATAAAGGTAGGGAGATTATATCTCTTGTATATTTCATTTCTATATCACTCTCATTGCAAATAATAGTCAATGAATGAGGGTTTCACGAATGAGTGTAAGAATGTATGGGATGATTTCACACTCATACACTCTAGTTTCTGCCTTCTGAAAACACAGCAAGGGTAAGTAGCTTATATTTTTTTTCTTTAAGGAGAGAGTTATAGTTACATGTTAAAATTAGTTGGGCAGCTAGGTTGCTCAGTAGGCAGAACACTAGAACTCAGAAAGCCGTGAGTTCAAATGTGACCCCAGACACTCAATAGCTGGACAAATCATTTAATGTCTATTTGCCTTAACCCACTAGAGGAGAAATGTTAAATCACTACAATATCTTTGCCAAGAAAACTCCATAAGGAGTCAAAAAGATTCAGAATGAATGACTGAACAAGAATCAGTTGATTTTAACCTTTAGGACAAATGATAATCACACTACCAAAGATGGTGGACTTATCTTCTCAAGTATTTTGTATATTTAGAAAAGATATTTGTCCATTTGAATAATTTAAATGCCTTTGCATGAAAATAAAAGACTTTTTGTATCACTATTTTCATTTGCAATTATTTCCACAGAAGATGTAGGCAAAGACTATATTTGAACACATTTAAACAACATTGAATTTACTTTACCAAAGGAAAAGAAAACAAAACAACACACCATTTAACGGAAGGCTGAACTCTGAAAGGCAATGTTAATATTTGTTTAGTGGGAGGAAGGTGAGGGACACTGAAACTATTTATTGGTGATGAGATTCATAACTAATGTAGAAAAAGCTGGGGAGAGCCCCATAGTAAGTTGTTGAGAATGATATTTAACATTTTGACCCTTCCTTCCAAGATGAGAAAGTCCAGCAGGATTTTCCCCTAAAATAGAATTGCTGCCTTTGGAAGGCAATAAGAGCACCAGTTAGGACCCAAAACCACTGAATGGAAAATAGATCCAAAGCAAAAAAGGACTCTGTGTTGAACAGCAGCTTTTTGCTCTTGGCAACATTAGGAAACTGGGCAAGGCATGCAGGAAACCAACATGAAAGCAGAATAACAATAACAGCTAAATTTTACTTAGTATTTAATGTTTACAAAGAACTTTATATATATATATATATATATATATATATGTATATGTATGTATACATATATATATAGAGAGAGACAGAGAGAGATCACATCATTTGATACAAATACCTCGTGATATAGATCCTCTTTTTAACACTGCTTCAGAGATGAAAACATTGAGATCAAAGGAAATTTTGTGATTTGCTTAAGTCATTCAGCTTGTAAGTGACTGAGGCAGGATCCAAACTCTGTTCTTTCTGATGCCAGTTTCAGTATTCTAACAATAGGATCACGCTGAAATGGACTACTTATATCCCAAAAATAATGAATATGTTTATTCTAAAAATAAGCCTCAATGGTTAGTAGAAGAAGATGATACAAATCACAGGAAGGAAACTCCTTGATCCTCTCATATTGTAGAGGTTTGTTCAGATGTATTTGTTCTTCTGAAATTCTAACCCCATGAAATTCTAATATTAAGGAAAATAAAGCTGCATTTTGAGCTTTCTGGAAATTAGATTGGCAAATCTAAAGGTTGCAAATTATTTAAAAGGATTAAATTCTTGAATTATCTAGTAAAATTTTAAAGGTTATCTAGAGATAATTTTTTTGTCTTGAACTTTTGGATTTAAATTAATAAGCAACAAACAAACAAAAACTTTATATATGTGAAACCTAAGGAAGGCTGTTCAGTCACACTACATTATTCAGAAAAAGAAAAAAATATATTAATGAATTAAAACTGACATTTTTGTCATAAAAGTCACATATTCTATTCAACATGAAGGATAAAAAAATCTCTACAAATTATTTGCCAAAATCTTTGTGTGTTAATTATTAGGTCTTTTATATTTAACACATTTGCAGGGAAGGCGTTGAGTTCATGCTAATGTTCAATGAAATAAGAAATCCCTCACTCTCCATGGATGGCATAAATACTTATTAATGCCAAAGGTGATGCTCACTTAGTGGAGGTGCTTGTACTTTGACCCATATGCTCTTGCCAAATTGCTGCCCTACCAGACTCCATGTAATTGTCCAGAGGGAACTGAGTTTTGGAGAGGAGTAACCCAATTCTCCTCCTAATGCCAAACCATGTATTGATCCCAGGAAGCAATCCTGATAGCTTGACATCATCTACATATTATCAATAGTCTTGGCAGATGCATGATAATTAGGTCCAAATTAAAATTTAAAAAATCTAATGCTTAGGGATGCCCGAAGGATGTAAAATGAGTGATAATTGTTGAATTTTTTAATCATAATAGTGAAAATATAATTTCAATTAAATTCCTTATCAATGAACATTTAAACAATTTACATTATTTTCCCATTTACTTTTTATTTTTCCTGCAAATTATTGTTCACACGAACCTAAAAATGTGGGCACAGTAGAAAACACTTGAAAAAAATTCCAAATTAACATCAAGAAACTTACTCTTTTCCCAGGAGGTCCAGGAGGGCCAGCTTCACCAGAAGGACCAGGAGGACCCTGTAAAATGTGAAGTATAACATATTAAAGAACTGTATATTAACTTTATGCCCCAGAATCTTTAAAGTTAGCTATCTTTATTGAATCCAATTATACTAGCACTCCAAAATACCAGTCTCTCCCCCTTTCAGATTTCTAACCCTTTACCTGCTCTGTCAAAGGATTAATCTCCTATAGATCTGGGCACGACTAGGAGTTGTATTGTCTTCATTGCTAAAATAATAAAATGGTGCCCACATCAAAATTCTCTTTTCCTTAATGAGTTCTCTTAGATGGGAATAGGAAAATATCCCAGTTAAAAAAATTCATATTAAGATTGTGGCTTAGCTATCATAGCTTTCCTACTTATAATTAGATTCTAAAAAAGCTGCTCAGTAATCTAACTGAATCTCTAATTTGTGGGATTTTAACCAGTTCTAAGAGGTAAAATGAAGTATCTGGGCAAAAAGGGGGACTTTATCTGAGGATAAGGAAAGAGACCTTTCCTGGTAACCCTTAAATCACAACAAAGTCTACGTAAAGGGAATATCACAGAAGTGAAAAGTCTCAGAGTTGAGATGCAGACATGGATTCATCATATCATTAATTTAGAGTTTTAAGGGCCCTTCACGGTGTCATGTAGTCCAATCTCTACATTTTACAGATGAGGAAACTGAGAGCCAAGGATATTAAATCACTTGCCCATGGTTGTATATGTATGAGTAATAAGTGTCCAAGCTAGGATTTCAACCCAGACCCTCTGAAGCCAGAGTCAATATTATTTTCACCCTATCATCTTTCTTATATATCTCTCCCATGACACTATCACCATTTTGTCACAGGTCTTCATCACTGATGCCTAGACTATTGAAATAACTTGTTTGGTCTCCCTACAAGTCTCTCCTTATTCTAGCTCATCCTCCACTCAGCTGTCAAAATGAACTTCTTAAAGTACAGGTCTGATCATGTGTTTCCCCTACTCAGTAAACTCCATTGCCTCCCTTTCACCTCCAGGATCAAATATAAAAATTCTCTGTTTGGCATTCAAAGACTTATAACCTGCTCCCCACCTCCATGTCCTGAGATTTCTCATATCCTCCACCAACCTCCACATATTCTACAATTCAGAGACACTGGTCTCATTAATGTTTCTCATACAAAGCACTGTCTCTGTACTCTGAATATTTCCACTGGATGTTTTCCATGTATCAAGTACTCTCCCTTCTCATCTCTGCCTTTTGGCTTTTCTGAGGTCCCAGGTAAAGTCCTACCTTATACATGAAGCCTTTCTTGTCACCTTGAATGTTAGTGCATGCCCTCTATTTATCATTTTTATTTACTTTGTATATAGTCTGTTTGTACACAGTTATTTCAATGTTTTCTCCTGCATTAGATTATAATCTCTTTGAGAGCAGGGATTAAAATTAAACAATTCAAACAATTAAAACAATTAAAATTAAACAATTAAAAAATTGTTTGTTGACTGATATCATATAGTCTAGTCCATACTTCAGAGGGAATATCCTCTATGTTATTTTCAAATGGTGACAGGGAACTACTACATTTTAATACAGCCCATTCCACTCTTGGACAGCTCTAGTTGTTACAGCTTAAAAAACTGACACCAAATCTTCCCTTCATTTCTCTAAATACTATACCATAAAGTATATATCAAAAATCCCAATACATCTTTCCACATATAAAACCTGTTTCAGATTTTTAAAGTCACCAGATACTGGAGTCTTGTGGGAAAAAAATAAAATTTAGATAGATATTTGTAAAACTCAGTTTGAGATTAAAAGAACAATGGAATTTCTCTTAGAAATTGTAACATCATGTTTTTATCTTCCTAAGATGTTTATCAGCTTCAATTAGGAGATGCAAAGAATATACAAAAGCTTACTTACAGGCTGACCAGCATCTCCATCTTCACCCTTGTCACCACCAACACCATCTTGACCCTAAAAGAGCAAGAAATCTTTTGTAGCAGCTTACCTTTGGTCAGTACTTTTTTTTTCCAGATATGAAAACAGAATAAGTAATTTCATTTAACATAAGGCTGAGATTTATTAATGTCATGACAGGTTGGACAATCAAAGGCCTGGCACTGCCTTGTAGTCCAGAAGAAGGAGTGGCAGCTCTGTAATCATCAGTGAAATTGTTGGGATTTAGTTTAATTGAATATTCAAAAGAATTATAGACCTGCACATTATAGACCTGCACATTCTGCCTTCAGGGGAAATGACATTATGAAGAAATACCTTTCCCCATGGCAAAAAGACCTTTCAGGATGAGGAAGAAGAAATCAGAAGGTGCCATCCACCTTTGTGCATAACTCAACAATGAAACAAGCTCCCATGTTATGCTTCTCTACTCAGCTCATGGCCTCCACCTCCTTCCCACTTGTAACCTGGATTTCACCCCTAAGTTCCTTGGTTCTTATTTTGCCTGAACTCATGCTTCCAGACCACTTCCCTAGCAGAACTGTGTCATGCCAGTGGTTACCATATTTCCTCAAACATACTTTGCATCTTCTCTCTATGTGCTATATCCCCCTCATTAGAATCTAAGCTCCTACAGTGACTATTTTGTTTTCTTAAGGTAAGTCAGCCTGAAGCATCACATTTGGAACTTAGTATATGATTAATTAATAATCAGTCTATCTGTTCAACTGTTTGTCTATCACCTATCTTCCCTTAACTGTAATGAAGATATATTTTGCCCATTTCTAAAGAGTCCTAAGTTATGGGCCCATATTGTGTCCAAAGGCAGATCTATTTTATTTAAGAGGGAAAATGTGACAATAAGTACACATTCTTCTATAGGTTCTTTGTTTTCCAGGATACTTACAGCAGGGCCTGGCTCACCAGGAGGACCAGGATCTCCAGGGAAACCAACAGGCCCCTGGAAAAATTGAAAATTAAAAACAAAAATCAGCTAGTGAAATCAAAACAGAATAAAAAAGTTGGAAAAAAAACGTTTCTCCTCCCCTTAACAACTTGCCCTCCCCTTCGTTTTTGCGCAAATGGATGTACATTTTCCTAGAGACTTGCATGTCAGTATCTTGGTTTTAAGGTAGTTGGATCACTTACTGGATTGCCTTTAGGTCCATCATCACCTGGGGGTCCCTTGATTCCTGGAGGTCCTGCAGCACCAGGAGGACCTGCTTCACCTTTTTCTCCTCGTTCACCTTTTGGACCCTGCATAATATAATAAAAAAGAACCATTTAAAGGCTTTGTACCAAAATGTGTTAGAGAGAAAATGATGTAATCCAATTTAAACTGTCCTATTTACCTGGAGAAATTCACTTTCCTATTTTATAGTTATGCTTTGAATTTTTATTTGATTGCTGCAGTACCAAATTTTAGGGAGAGTACACATACAAGAAATGCTTTAAGTGCCTTATATAAAAGACAGGTTGTAGATTTAAATTTTTTTTTATTGAAATCATGTTTTTTTCATCTTTAAATGATTACAAGTGAAGATGTTCACAATCGAAAAATATAGAGAATCTGTACTTAATAATAGGAAAATGGTAGGAAATTACTCCAATATTGTTGTTTTAAAGAACATTTTTGAATTTGTTGTTCTTGATAATAAAAATAAATTGAATACTTACACCAGGACCAGATTCACCAGGGGGGCCAGGATTCCCTGCTTCTCCAGGTTCACCCTATCATTTAAAAATACGTATATATGAAATATGAAGTCAAACATCAACTGTGACAAAAACTAATCTAGTGATTTTTACCCTTTCTGAATTAATATAATCTTGTTTCTTCAATTGGAGACTGGTTTAGTAAACAAGACAATTTTAGAAGCAACACTCTTTCTAAGTGCTTAATAAATGGTTGGTCTCAGAATTTTAGAAATGGAAGGTGCCAATTCTGATTTGAGACATTATGAAATAGGATCCAGGTTCAGGATAAATAAATTTATTAAAATGACATAGCTAGTTAATAATGAAGCATAAACTAGAACCAATCTCCTGACTACTCAGTCTTCTTTCCATAACTGATAGCCACATATGAATTCTGTTATTCATTGGCAAATCATTTTAATTAATCAACCACATTTTAATTTAACAACCACATAAAATGCTTGTTGACTTGTTAACTTGTCTTGCTAGTCAATAACGAATATATAAATGGAATAGTTTCTACCTTAAAGAATATTATATTCTGTTGAATGAGATAACATGTGCACATGTAAATTTCTGTAATATATATATGTGTATGTAAGTATATGTACACATACATATATGCTAAACACAAGGAATTTGAGAGAGGAAACATTGGCAGATGGAGGAATCGGAAAAAGCTTCTTGTAGGATGTGGCATATGAACTGAACTTTAAAGAGATGGAAACAAAAAGCTAATGCATTCCATTTGAGGGAACATCTCATACAGAAGCTTGAAAATGAGAGACATTTTGTGTATGAAAAATAGCAAGGCCATTTTATGTAGACTGAAGAATACAGAAAGGGAAGCAATGCATATTAAGGTAAGCAACAGATAGATGTTGGAGACAGGTTGTTAAATAACTTGCATGCTTTATTTTCTGTAATAAAAATAAATAATTATTAAGAAAATTCTCTAGAGTTCTGGGGAAGGAAGCATTCTTACTGAAAATGGTTGTTGATTTCAAAATAAGAAAAGACTTCAGGTGAATAACCTGAGCCAGATGAAAAGTCATATACTATTAATGGAATGTATTCAGTCCATGAACATCTCTATAATATATTTCAAATCCTTTCTTTGAACTCATTCTTCCTACAGTTATTTGTGGCTGACTTTTTTACCCCTAGCTCAGTGGACTGATAAACATCTTCTGGAATATTCTTGTTACTGTAATGCTCCATTTACAAATCTGTGAAAATATAACAATCTGTTCTCTTTTAGGAAGCATTCAAGTGAAAACTAAATCTTTCATTCTTACACAGTGCCTTTATTCTATTTCCAACTTTTGAGAAGAAATTTTTCGGAGCTGCAAAACATGGAAACTAAAAACCCCTTCAACTCCTTTGACTGTCCAACAGACTGTAAGTTCCTCTAGGGCAAAGGATCTTTTTTTTTTGGTCTTTGTATTTCCAGTTCATTGCATATAATTGGTTCTTTATAAATATTTGTTATATTGCATAATTATCTCCAAATGATATCATTTTTTAAAACAATCCTCCAATCATTCAACTTAGTATTAATACGCTGAACTATCTTGTACATTTTTTTGGTCATCTATTAGATAATTATTTTTGGAAGACTTTGAGGATACAGCTTTCCAAATTACTTGGTGTGTATGCTGACCAATGAGAAAACTTTTTAAATTATTCCCAGTAAGGACTAAGCACAGATTGCAAATGTGACTATTTCTACAATAAGGTAAAGGGACAGGTGTGTCTTAGTAACTCAAGACAGTGTTTATTCTGTATCATGCCAACCTCAAAGCACAGGAGACATGCTAAAACATTCTCTTAGGATGTTATTAGGAAAAGTAGAATATCTTTAGTGACCATATACTGCAATTTTTCACTTCTATAATTAAAAATACATACTATACAAGGACTTTGACAAGATGATAGTGTTAATATTGGATTGATATTAAACTGTTTACTTGAAAATTACTGTTTTCTCTTTCAAGATGAACTATTAATCTACTTAGTTATTTAGGACCAATTAGACCTGCACACTCCAGTATAACTACATTTGAAACATCATAAATCATTTAGACAGTCAGCTAGTAATGGAATAATACATAACACATGTTTTCTAGCTGTTTGTTCATGTCTGCTGATTAAATTTTAATGAATTTATTAGCAAAATAATTGAAGCAATTGTACAATTGCCTATAACAGTTTCATTATGGAAATAAACATCTTGCATTTATAAATGTTGAAACTTTTCCCCATTATTTCATAGAAATCTTTTGCAAGTCTGTACAATTTCACTCATGCTTCATTTTATGCCTGATATAGGTCACCTAGGCCTTTGTAAAAGCTTGCAGGCCCCACTTAAACTAGATAAGTAAGGTCCTCAAAAGTAATGCTTCCTGGGAGGAACAGGATTCAGTAAAAATGCTTGCTTTCTTATTTTAGCATATCCTTGTCTACTGGCTGCTTCCCCACTGTCTACAAATATGCCTACGTCCCCCCATTCTCCAAATACACTCACTGGATGTGCCCATCCCCACCAGCCATTGTCCCATCTCTCTTTGCCTTTCTACTACTTTTTACCTCACTCTTTTATGAAGGCTCTGTACTAAAGTCTGGTTTCTTAATTGTCAAATCTAATGGCCTCTTTTGAATCCTCATCATTTTTTTTAAACTCTCTGTCAATCACCTTCTTCTCCTTGACACTTTCCTAGAAAACAAGGTTTTTGTGACACTAATATATTCTCCTTCTTCTACCTGTTCAACTAATCCTTCTTAGTTTACTTTTCTGGATCGCTGTGCAGGTCACACGTGATAACATTGGGGGGTCCCATAGGGTCTCATCTCTTCTCTCACAATACTATTGCACATGGTGATCTCAGCAGCTCCCATGACTTTGTATCATCTCTATGTTGATGATTCTCAGATGTACTTATTCACCTTTAACTTGTCTGTAACCACCAGACATATTTCTGAAAGTCTATTAGATTTCTCAAACTGGATATTGTATAGACATCTTGTACTCAACATGTCCAATTCTAAACTTCTTTATAGCTGTCTCTATGACAATCTTCCCAGTCACTCAGGCTGACAACCTAGGAATCATTCTTTTCACCTCATTCCCTATGTGCAATTTATTGTCAAGGCCTACTGATTTTGGTTTCGTCACATTTCTTCTATATGTTCCTTTCTTTATTCAGGCACTGCCTGGTAGAGGCAGCTCATGGCCAGACTATCACAGTAGTTGTCCTCCCTGCCTCAAGTTTCTTCTCATTCCTATTGATCCTCTGTTTTGACAGTTGAGTAGCTGTCAAAATAATCTTCCCAAAGAACAGGTCTGCCTATGCTACCCCCTTACTCAGGAAACTCTGAAGCCTCCCTAGTATGAAATAGACACTCCACCTCTCAACTCTAGGCATTTTCACTGGCTTTTCCCCTTGCCTGGAATTCTTTCTCTCCTCTTCTCTGCCATGTGACTTCCATCTACAATCTCATGTTCTATGAGAAGCCTTTTTTGTTCTCTCTTTATGTTAGTGCTTCCCTTAATTGGTTATCTCCAATTTATCATTAATGTATCTTATTTGTATGTGTTTGCTTGCATATTGTCTTCCCCATTAGATTGTAAATTTCTTGAGGGCAAGTATTGTTTTCAGCTTTCTTTGTATCCCTAGCACTTAGGTGGTGCTGTGAATAGAGCACCAGTATAGGAGTCAAGAGGACATCTCACCTCAGACTTAACACTCACTAGCTGTGTGATCTTGAGCAAGTCACTTAACCCCAATTGCCTCATCCTGGGTCCATCTCTAGTCATCCTGATGAATGTCTGGTCACTGGATTCAAATGACTCTGGAGGAGAAGTGAGGCTGGTGACCTGCACAGCCCTCCTTCACTCAAAACAAAGTCAAGTGCAGGTCATGTCATTATTTCTGTGATGTCATGGTCTTTTGCAACAAAGGATGAGCACATATCCCTAGCACTTAGTAGAATATTTGGAACATAGCAGACTCTTAACAAATGTTTATTGACTAACTGATTGACATACAAACAGACTGTGCATCATCATCATCATCAGATTTAAAGCTAGAAGGCATTTCAGCCAGGCCCCTCACTTTGCAGACGTGGAAACTTAATACACAGAGAAGTAAAATGACTTGCCTCAAATCATACAGGCAGTGCCAGAGGTAGCACTTGAACCTATATTCCCTCTTAATACTGCACCACATGCCCTGTAAATATGATGACAACAGATTTCATTGCATCCAAGCTTTTACTGTTTGTCACTCTTTGCACTTGGAGTTTCATGATGTCTGTTTAGAATAGATTTCTAGTTTTGGGTCAAGGTCAGAGTTGAATCAATAGGGCTAGCATATGCGAGGATTACTGGTAACGAAAGTAATTATTATGGGGAAAGGCACTGAAGAGACACTGTAATTATTTCTTTTAAAAAATAGCTCTTGACATGTTTAGAGATTGTTTTAAAAGGTATAAATTGACTTAATGAAGACCAGGTAGACCATGAATATTAATCATAGAACATTTCTAAAGATAAGAATTGCTTAGTCATGCTATTCACACTGCAAAGGATGAGATAAGCTTTCAATACTTTCGATTATTCCGCCATAAGGCTCCATTATTCTATGGAACCAAATGACAGAATTAGAATGTCTTGATTTTCCTTCTTGAAGTAAAAAGAAATGACATGAAATTGGATAAATAATAGTGGGCAGAGGACCTCCATCTTTTGGTAATGTTCAAAACTAGCAGCTAATCCTTAACATTTCTCCTAGATCTATCATGATGCTCCAGTTCTCCCCCGTATAATAAACAGAGCCAGGTTTTAAACACTTTCTTATGATTCTGATGCTCTAAACATAAAGATAAGAAGGCCGCTATTTGTATATGGGATCACATGCATGTAACTATCTATCGTCTACTATTTTTATATGTTAACATAATTCATTCATTAAAAAAATTTACTAGAAAAAATGTTCAAATTTGAGGATAAATTTCAGGTAAATTCTTATTTAAAAAAATATCATTTCTCTTCTCCCCAAAAGAATAAATTATAAGGTAATCATCTATGCTACAAAAGATTCACCACTTTCCAAAGTGACTCACTACAATTTCCTTTAAACACCAAATTCTCTTAATGTGCTCGGAATAGGTTTTCATTTTTTTAAATTAGCAAGTTTAATGGGCAGAGCAAATGCCTGTCTTCAAAAAAACATCCTAACATAATTTCACCATTTACAGTGACAAGCTAGTTAAATGTGCAATAAAAATCTACATTTCCCCCCTCAGAAAGAAACATCTCATTGGCATAGAGCTCTGCTGACATTATGAAGTGAAGAAACATATATTTTGTGTCTCTTCTCTTTGAAAATGTTTTCCAGAGGCATGGCTCACTAATCCCATGTCAAAATCTTCTCTTGAAGCTTTAGAAGATAACATCCTTATCTGCAGTACTGTAAAAGGCTTCCTGTCTGTTCAGAAATCATATGTGCTCCCTCAGTAGTACCTCTTCAAAAATCAAGGGGAGATAATTTGCTCTTTTGGCTTCCATCCAGAAAATACCTTTTCTCAACATGAAGAAATTATATTCATGTCTACTCCTTCTGTTATATGATGAAAGAAGACTGCCAAAAAAGTATTATGTAGATTTTCACCCACAGTGCTGATAGGCCTTTCTACAACAAAAATAATGCACACTTACTCTAGGAATTTAAGGCTTTAAAAAGACCTTTCTCCCAATAACTCAGAAAGGGAGTTAATACAACTGTAAGAGGATATGGTTAGCTTATGAGCTCACTCTTTGGTTATGAGATTAAGTCTCCATTCCAGGTCAGAAAAGCAGCTGTCCATGAAGAAAGTGGTCATGGCCATGGTTCCATAGTCTATCAGGCATAGATAATTCCTAATTAGATTCAAGGACAGGGAATGTTTCTGAGATGATTAACTGGCTAAGATTTAGAAGGATTCATCTTTAGAGAAATTGTTTAAAGAACAACCAAAAGGTGTTTCAATTAAAGAGACAAACCATATAAATAAGTTCCAGATGTATACATGACTTAGATATTAAGGGTGACATGATAAACAAATTAAAGGAACAAAAAAGAAATGACCTTTCAGCTTAGTGGAAAAAGTAAGACTTCCTGATCAGATAAAGGATAGAAAAGATCATTGAAGATAAAATGATTACACACAGTTGGTTTTGAAAATAAAACCAACAAAGCTAAAATATAAGAAAAGCTATTAATTAGGGGGAGGGAGTAATCTTTGGAGCAAGTTCCTCTGATATTTGCTTTTTCTTTGAAAAAAGTGTCATTTCCAAGTTATATATGGAATATTTCAAATTTATAAGAATAAGAGTCATTCTGTGTTTGACAAATAATCAAATGATATGGATAGGCCATTTTAAAAGAAAGACTTTTTGAGCGACTAATAGCCATGTTCCCCCTACAATGCCTCAAATAACTAATAATTAAAGAAATGTAAATTAAAACAACTACTAAGCTTCTACCACATATCTATTGGATTGGTGCAATTGGCCAAAAGAGAAAATGATCAATGTTAGAGAGGCTGTGGGAAAGGTGGCCCATTAATGCACTGTTGGTGGAACTGTGAATTGATCTAGCCATTCTGTAAAGCAATTTGGAACTATGTCCAAAAAGTAAGGCCTATATGCCAAAGAGATTAAAGAAAGAGGAAAATGAACTATATTTATAAAAATATTTGGAGTAGTTTTTTTTTTATTTTAATAGCAAAAGACTGGAAACTAATAGAGTGTCCATCAAATAGAGAATGATAGGACAAATTATAGTAGCTAAATGTAATGGAATATTACTATGTAATAAGAAATGATGAAATACAATTTCAGAGAAAAATTGGCAGATGTGTGAAATAATGCAGACTGAAAAAAGCATAAGGAGGAGAGCAATTTATAGGATAACAAGAATATGATAAGAAAGGAAAGAATTGTGAACTCTGAGTGACACAGTGACCATTCATAATTCTGGAGGACCAGTGGCGAAACATGCTACCCATCTTCTGGTAAAGAATTAGTATACTTAGCATGCAGAATGATGTATATGCATTAAGTGTATTTAAATTTATGTATATGCATATACATATATATGTACGTATGCATGCATATATTTGCGTATATATACATGTATGTGTAAACCATACATACATACATTTATTTAAACACAATCAAGGCAGAAATTTGCTATATTATACATAACTGTTACAAGGGTTCTTATTTTTCTTTTCTTCTATTTTAATAAGGGAGAGAAGGTGTGAGGAAGATTAAAAATATTTTTGCCCATTAAAAAATTAAAAATGACTAACGAATGTGTCTAGTGTTGTGCTAAAAACCTTACAAATGCTATCCTACTTGATCAATCCTCACAAAAACCCTGTGAAGTAGATCTTATGATTATCCCTATCTTATAGTTTAGGAAACTGAGTCTGGGAGTTTAAATGACTTGCCTAGGATCACATAGATCACTCTCTGAAATCAGATTCGAATTTAGAAGATTGGAGGTAGAACACAAGGGGTCAGAGCTGTGTGTCTGTGTTCTAGTGATTTGTTGGAGGTGGTGAGGGGCAAGGTACATGTACATGAAGGATTTTTTTTTTCCCTAGCTATCAGTAAATTATCAATATATGACTTGCATATATTCACCTACAGCATTCTGATCACAGTTTAGAGATCAGAGACCTAAGAACTGATCTACCCAACCCAAGATATAGTAGCAGCTAGGGCAATGATATATTACATTGTAGAAGCATACATGTACTTGCCCATGTGTCTTGAGATAGAAGGAAATTCATGAACAATGTCCTTAAACCTCAAACTACTGTAGAGAGGAGAGGACATTTTGGCCTCCTAGGTAGTATAATCAGAATCTAGTCTTCTAGATGGACAAGAGCAATCTCCTGGGCAGTGTCAGCCTTGAGAGTTGCTTCATGGGTGACCTCAGAGTTAAAAGTTCCGGAGAGGTCAAGAGGTTGGACACTGGACCTTACAGTCAGAAGGGGTGTTTTCTAGTATCTATCCACCTTTTTGTACTGTGCTCACCTACGGGAATAACTATGAAGCAGGAACACTGCAAATTTCTGAGGAGGTAAGGAATGAAAGAGGGAAGGGTTACTTAAATTTACAATCATTAGCACTTTCTCTTTCATCACTAATGCTATTAAGCTATCTTTAAAAAAAAGGACTGTAGAGATAGATTATGGAGTATGAGTTGATATGAAATGATTGGTAGTTGAAGACCAACAGAAATCTTGAGCAAATACATACAATAAATGCAGAGAACATTAAACTTATATAAGCAAAATCTAACTTGATCAAGACATATTTGTTTTAGTCATTGAATTATTTTCTGGTTTAATAGCTTTGCCAACTGTGCTGAAGGTGATTCACCAAGGAAACAAAACTGATTTTCAGAATTCTCTAATCAGCAGTGAATTATATTATCATTCATGCTTCCTGAAAGGAGATCTTAAGGTTAGAAATTTATACCTACCAAGTTCTCTATCCCATAAATAATGCCAGATGAAAATAGGGCAAAAGAAAAGATCCATTTAGTTTTCTTGGGTGAATAAATTTAGGAGTAATAGAACATAGTTGGAATGTAAGAGATGCACAAATCATGAACTTTGCTTGACAGAAATATTCTCAGTGGATTCAAATTTGGCAGCTTATTGTTAGATAAATTTTTTTTTACTAAATAAGAGCAAGGTGGAAAGGGAGTTTCCCAAAACTCTAAACATCTGGCATACACTTCATCTTCAATAGCATGACTGAAGACAAACCATAAAGGAGCAACTAATTTACTTTTTTTAATGAATAAAAGAGCATAAGGGAAAAGGCAAAATGATCAAGAAGGGGCACTAAATGCTTGCAGTTTGCTTATGTGGGCAAGAGTAAATCTAGAATGATTCTTACACCCTTAATGTCAGCATTAATGTGTACAGTCACAAAGGAATTATCTAAATGGAAGAATAATTGTAGGGAGCTGCAGTCATCTATCTAAAAAAGTGATGAAATCACTTAACACAGTGCCTGGCACAAAGAAGTGTTTAATAAATGTCCATTAATTGATTGATATTGACTGATGATATCTGAATTTGTTTTTGCTATTCTCAATTACAGAAAATTTGATCAACTAAAAATGACATCCCACACACACCATAACCATTTAAAATGTGTAATCTTGGGATAAAAAAATGAGGGAAATTAAATTCTAAATTTAGGTATTTAGTTTCTACTAAGTGGTTTCCGAAAATTAGCCAAGATAATACTATAAGAACGCAACCTTAATAAGCAAATTATAAATAAAATTGCTTTAAAATGAAGTATATAAAGTAAATTAACAAAGAAAACCCCAGATTTTTTACTTGGTGATGATAAGAAATTCCCTCAAAATACCCAAGTGACATAGGCAGTCTCTTTGTTTAATGACAATGTGTGTATGTATATATTAAAGAAATAGATGGATTGTGGACTATGTAATGGAAAACTGCTTCCTCAAATAACATATGAACATATATATGTATGTATCTTATACACATACGCATATATGTACCTATTATTATTATTCAATATTTCTCCTATATCAATGAAAATGTATTAAGTGCTTAATATGTGCCAGGAACTGTGATTGTAGTATTTTTTTATATAAAAGATGAAGAACTATGAGCCACAAATCAGGATAATTTGATGGATTCATAACTTTGAAAAGCCTAACTTATGTAAAGACTCTTTCCCATCAACTTTGAAGAGATCTCCCATGTACTGGTCTAGGGATCAGACTTTGGCCTTATGTTAATTATCAATGCAATTATAAAGGCGTAGATGGCATGCTCATCAGATTTGTAGATGATGTAAGTTTCGGAGAGAATACTATCATGCTAAATGAGAAAGTGGGATACTAGAAGATCAAAATGGTCTAAATCATAAGGCAACAATAAAATAACATGAAATGTTACAGGAGCAAATGTAAACCGTTGGTTAAAAGAAACAAGAAAAATAAACCTGTAACACTTTTTAAAATTTTTTTTAAAAAAAAATCACATCTAAAATATACTTGGGTTCAGAGTTGCTGATAGATAACTTTGAGGGATACTGACAATAAAATGCAAAAATATCAACCATTATTACTGGTCTTTCAGATAAAGACACAAGGATTTAAAATTTCTTTTAAAAGAAGTTTTCCTGAAACATCACGTGTTTCTTATCATATACAAGTACGTGTGATTTATAAATATTTATTCCAAAGACTTTCACTGCTCATATTTCTGCATACTATTGTGCTTCTCTATGGTGGTAGAATCCATTATTAAATGTATGTTTTATAGTTACTAAGCAACTAAAATAAAATGTTTACATTTAAATACTACGCAAAACATTTTTAATTTCAGTGAATCTTTTTTTTTATAACACTTCTGGGATATTTGTTGTTAATTCTGTCATCACAGAAAGAGTATAAAACAAAAATTTCATTTAGAATCACTGAGATTCTGGTGAATGTGCATAATTGAATTTAAAGATAAATACAGAGGATTAAAAGGACATAACTTTGGAGCTGGTTATCTATGCCACATAAATAGGGCAATCTGATATCTAAAATATCCTGTTAATATGGCTATAAAGCATTGTAAAAGGTCTTCATTAACTTGAAAAAAATAGAAGTGTCTGCATTAATTTGAAAAAGGTAGATATATAAAATGAATAATTCATTTTGAAAAACAATTTACTTGGGTCATCTGACTTATTTGAATCATTCATCAAAATAACTGAGAGGTTTCCAAAATTACAATTAAAATTGATCAATACCAACATAGAATGGTATAAATTGAATAATGGCCAATTACAATAGACTTCATGCATAAGAGGATTGTCCTGCAAGTAGGGTGAGTAGGAAGCTTTTCCTTCACATTTCTGTGGGTGGTGGACAGATCTTGGGAGAAAGTTTTATTTAACAAAATATAACCTCAAAGTCAATGCTACTTAAGCAAAAAGTGGTCATTTTGTTTAACCTTCAACTCAAGAAATATTTAAGCAACATTAAATAAGTCAACAGAAGATGAGGGTGACCAATACCTTGTCTGCTTTGAAACACTCTCCATGAAAATCCATTCATGGGCAGCATCATTTTCAAAAGTATCTAATGCTCCTACAGAAATTATTGCTATTAACATTTAGTCAAAAATGTAGAAACTAGAAAATATGAACCACTACTACTGGTCTTTCAGATAAAGACAGAAGGATTTAAAATTTCTTTTAAAAAAGTTTTACATTTATAGATAATTACATTTATAAGATCACTGACATAAAAAAATAACCTATCTGTACAAAGGAGAAAAAAAGAGATTACATTTATAGCTTTCCTTTCAATTTTTTAAAAAATATGCAAACACTGCATTGTGTGATATTTTAAAACTTTTATGGTTTAATTGAATATTATATGTTGTTTTAAAAAAAAGTCAATTTTTCTAAGAAATATTTCTACATGCGGGGTTAGAAAGTTAAAATGCTGAGAGCTAACATCTAACTTGTCCAATTATTCAGAGGTCTTCTTAGTCACAGAGGCTGGTATCAACAACAGGTCTCTAGGAGACAGCAAGTAAGTATGTACTTTCAGTTGCATGCAATAAGATGCTCACAGAACTGATTGTCAGAGGCAAAAACATTACTTCAGCTTTGCCAAGGTCACAAACTTTTAACATTAAGCAAACACTGTGTCTCAGGAACTAGACAACGAGTGGATGGTTCTGGCCTTATATCACCTTAAGAGTTAGGATCTGGGGAGTTTAAAAGGTTTGCACAGAAAAACTGGTAAAGTCAAATTGTAATGATGTTCTTTTTTAAAAAGGGGATCATTTAAGCAGGACCAGTTGGAATACAATACTATGAAATGATAAATATTTATTAAGTGCCTATTGTGTGCATAATGCCAGGTACTTCAAAGATAAAAATTTATTTAAGTGCTAGTTCCCATCTTCAAGGATGTTACAGTGTAGGAAGGACACAAGACACCCACATAGAGAGTCATAATATACAATATTACATGAAAAAAATGTGTTAGAGAGATATAATTCAAAGTGCTATGTTGGAGTTTCAGAAATTCTGAAACTTTCTAACTCACTGATCCTTCCCTTTCTCCCCCAAATCAGTGTGTCTGACCTTTGTTGCCAAAGAAGAAGACTATGCCATCAGAGAAATGGTGACATGACTTGCACTAGACTTTGCTGAGTGAGGGAGGGCTGTGCAGGTCACCGTCCTCACGTCTTCTCCAGAATCATCTGAATCCAGTGACCAGATACTCATCAGGATGACTGGAGATGGCCCAGGATGAGACAACTGGGACTAAGTGACTTGCCCAAGGTCACACAGCTAGTGAGTGTCAAGTGTCTGAGGTAAGATTTTAACTCAGGTCCTTCTGACTCCTGCACTGGTGCTCTATATACTGCACCACCTAGCTGCACCTTCCCCAAATCAGTGAAGTTTTCATAAAGGAGATGGTATTTGAGTTAGGCTATAAAGAATGGGAAGGGATTTGATGTTTGAAAGGAATGGGATGTTTCAGACACAAGCAATGAGTGAACGATGGTAGGTAAGAATAAAAACACAAAGTTCTTGTGGTTCAAGAGTTATTTATTTTGGTTGAAATGGAGAAAACATGGACAGAGTAACAAGAGAAAAGGCTGGGAAAGCAGGGCCTTGATGGTCATATAAAGAAGTTGGAATTTTACTTGTGAGGCATCAAGACATCAATAAAGATATGTCAGCAAAGGAGTGATATGACCAGATATAGATAAATGGAAAATGATTTGGGTAGTGATCTGAAAGATGAATTAAAGGCTGTTGCGATGGAAGTAAACAGTTATTAGCAGAGGATTGCAATGGGGAGAGTGCTAGAGGATTCAAAGCAGCATGTATTATAGCAGTGGCAGTGGAAATGAAGGGGAAGAAGTTGAGAATGGCGAGAGATGCTTTAGTTGGTGTTTCATGCTATTTCATCTAATTTCAAATTATGTCACATTTTATCGTTTACAATTATGATAACGAGTGACCTCTAGATATTGTTTTAAGGTCAGTAAGGCACTTTGTCTTTATTGTCCAACTGCAGATATATAAAAGAAGTGTTACAGGAATTATCATCCTTTTAGAGAGGAGGAAACAGAAAGATTAAGTGATTTGTTCACAGTTTGTATCTAAATTAGGGTTTGAAACCTAATATTCTTGATTCTAAGTTCACCACTCTACATTTCACATTCTGCCTTTCACTAAGATAGTTTATTCTCACATGTTTACTGTGTTGACAGGTATAAATAGATAATCATAGACATATGTAGATGAATCTTATCTTAGAAACTTAGTAAACAACACTATTACTTGGCACTCCAATGTAATATCATCACCTGATGGAATATAGTACCTTATATTCCGTGTATAAATTTATCTTAAATATTGGAGTCCATTGCAGTAGATGAAATCCTACTTCTTAAGATACAAAGTCCACCACTGGTCATTCTATCTATCTGTAAAACCCTTAAACTTACAGAACATTTCCCAACAATTTACCCAAAGTAACACTAGATAAAGTACTAAAATAGAAAATGTGGTGTTGCTGTTGTGGGTTTGGTTTTTTTGATGGGTTTAGAGGATAGATTTGAACCACGAGGCACAGTGATGAAATGTATTTGGTGTCAGGATTCACAATCATGATAATTTCCTTGCTTTTTGTGTTTTAATTGAACATTATACTAATTCTGACTGTACTATTTGAACACTAGATAAGTCTTTAGAATGGTTTTTGTGTTTCCCAGTGGTCATTGTTTAAAATGCTTAATCTATCTGTTTAATATCTACGTACTCTTAAGACAAGCAATATTTATTCTTTGTATTCCAAGTATTTTAAAATGTGACAACTTTTAGCTATTACAATACCCCATGAACTATGTATTCTGTTGGGCATCTTGGTATATGCCATTTGCATGTATTTGCAAGTTGCATGTATACAATATGCATGTATTTAATATACACACAATATACATATTACACACATACACATACATGCATTTATGAATATGCATGAATACATATGTTTCATTATATCTGACAGGTATCAAGGGCTACACTGTTTCCATCAGGTTGACTTTTTTTTTTTAAAGCTATGTATTTTTTTCTCCAATCAAATCTTCTATTCTCTTTCAAGTCAAATTGCTCAGTTCTGATTTTAATAATTTCCTTACCTTTTCACCAACACCACCAACTGAGCCAACTGATCCTGAGGGACCTTGTGGACCCTGCAATGCAGAAAATATAAAGTAATGAAACATATAAATAAATAGAAAAAGGAAATTAAATTTTGGTTATAAAATGTGCATCTAGTTATTTGTATTAATTGTTGATCGGCAGATATATAGATTTGTAAGTGGAAATATGGGTGGGATTCAGGCATACATTGCATAAGCTCTCCCTAACTGATGTAACTTTGCTTGTATATAATAATAATCCTCAACATTTACCATTTAACTTTTATGACTTCAAGTATTCATATGATTTTATTGATAATCTCATTTTTACTTTCTTGTTGGCAACTATGCACCTTCATGGATATGCCCAACCGAGAAAAAAATGAGAGGTACAATGCATACAAGTTTGTGTAATAACTGATACCCCAAGAGTGCTTCACTTGTTTTACTCACCCTACCACTGTAGGGTAAAGAATTTTCCTTTTGTTGCATGTTTTCATTGCTTGTCTTGATGACTCAGGTTATATATTGCAATTATTCCTTCAAAGGGTAATGCAACTCCTTTAGGGTCTAAGGTGATTTTCAGATCTCACCAGTCTTGAAATCTTCCAAAAAGTAATACCTAAAGTACCATCAAGCTCTCCCTTGGCTTTCAGAGGCAGCTAATATAAAGAAACTTACAGCAGCATAGTATATAGTACAATGCCCTCACATTGCCATCTGACATAGTACAGGGTAAGATTCAGGTTAAAAAAAAATTAGTTTTAAGAATCTTATTTGCTGTATAGTATTTATGGTACTGCAGATTTCATGTGTTAGGAAAGGTGAATATTGTTTGAAATTTTTTAAAATTGAGATATTAGTACAAAAGGTCATAAAATTCTTGAGAATTACTAGTGAGAAAAATGTTTTACATGTTACCAATCTTATTTTGTATATTGCATTTTATGGGTTATTTCATAGTTACTAACTTAAGAAAAGTGCATATTATCAGAGTTAATGTTTTGTTATAAAGAATTACATGAAAAGTATTTTCAATAATCTCTAGTGAAATATTACAGCTTTTAGTGGTTGTGGGGACCTAACTCCCAATTTCCCACCAGTTCAATGTGTTGACATTCACATTTTTGACTTTTGCACTGTTCTCTAGGAACATCATCCATGCAAAAATTGAGAACTGACCTATGTTACAAATAGATTCTACTGCAACCATGCTTGACTCTTTGCCATGTACAATATTTATAACATTGGTGTAGATTTAAAGCTAGAAGGGATTTTAGAAGTCATGGAGTCCATTTTCTTTAGAGATGGTGAACTTATGGCTCAGAAAATTTGGTGACTTGATCAGTGTCACACAGCTAGTAAGTGTCTAAAAGACGTTCAAATCTATGTATTTCTGACTACAAGCTCAGCCTTCTAACAAAGACACCACCATTACTATCCTCTGTCAACTAGTTTTATCTAACATCATGTTTCCAATTAAGAATTTTAGGAAAAGATTCTTTTATAGTACTTTGAAATTTACAAAGTGTTGTGCCCATATTATTTCATTTTCTATTCACATAAGTCTTATCAGTCAATCAGTAAATAAATAAGCACTGTGCTAAGTGCAAGATAGCAAGTCTTGATGTTTTGCATTTTATAAATTATGAAACTGAGACTCAGAAGTCTAGTGACTTGCCCATTCAAATGTTAATTGTTAGGGATAGAATTTGAATCCAGTTCTTTAATTTCAAGTCAAATACTTTAGATACTTTGCCATTATTTTTCTGGTTAAGTTTTATATGACTTCACTGAAGACTATCCTAACTAAAGTTTTAATCATGTTGTTTTAGATCAATGCAATTCTCAAGAGTTGTCTGAGTTTTTCAGTATTTGAAATGATGCATGTGGTTCTGAAATTCCATATTTGAAGAAAGTCTGAAGAGTTGAAGAAGGTCCACTGGAGGCCAACTGCTAAGGTTATTCAGGGGCTTCGACTGAGAACAGTTGAACAGACTGGAATTCTGCATGATGGAACCATTAAGACTGAAAATTTCAAAGTTTGTTAGCTCACAGGGGATTTGGGTAGGCTGAACTTGGCATTATTCCACAAATTCAAGAATAATAGAAATATTGAGAGATAAACCTTGAAGCTTCAAGGAGGAAGTTTTAGGACAAGTAAAAGAAAATAGTTTTACACAGAAATTTTACTCATTGCTATAAAATGCCTTAATAATCCAAAAGCATATTTTAAAAGGGTTGGAGCATCATATATTCCAAACCCATAAAAATTGTTAAGAGGATATTAGGAATATTTATAACATATTTCTTCCTTTTTGAGGTAGATGTCCCAGGGGACAACCACATAATTCTCCTTGTTGAAAATGGTGGAATATCATTAATTTAAACTATTGGCCAAAACCAGTCTGATACAATATGGTCTAAATTTATTAGTTTAGTTCTTAAAAGCTAAAAAAAAATTCTCTTTCTCTCTCTGTCTCTCAATGTGTGTGTGTGTATGTGTATTATAATTCATCTTATGTATTTGTATTTGAGATGCTACCAGTTGTGTTACCATGAGCAATTCTTTTTTGGACCTTAGTGTTATCATCTATAAAATGTATGAACTTTACTAGATGATCATGACTAACTTCCCTTCTAGCTTACAAATCTTGAATATCTTATTAAATACCTGTTACCCAAAAAGAATTAGAAACTACTTTATTAATAATTGAAACATTTTTGAATTAAAAATAAATTGAAAAACTAAAATATTTCTTACATCGGCACCATTGGGACCTTGAGGACCTCTTGGACCTGGAGGACCAGGTGGACCCTATAACAGGAAGACATTAAAACAATGACAACAGTACAAGATTAAAATCACATTAAAGTTGCATTTCATGGATAACAATATTAAAAAAGCAAAAACAACTAATCCATTAATCAATAAGTATCTGTTAAAGTCTGGGAGAAAACACACACACACACACACACACACACACACACACACACGGAAAGAATCCCACAGAAATAGTCCCTGCCTTTAAGGAGCTTATAATCTAGTGGGGGAGATCACAAGTAAATAAAGAAGTACATAAAAGAGACATACAGAGCATAAGCAAAATAACCATAGAGGGAAAGATTCAAGTGAATTATGGGTCACATAAAGCCTCCTGGCAAAGGTGGAATTTGGGTTGACTTGAAAGAAGACACTTAAGAAGTGGAGGTAAAAAGGGTGAGCATTCCAGGTATGAGAGACAATTCAAATGCACAGAGATAGGAAATAAAATGTGAGCATCCACTGATTTTCACACCCACTTAAATGTAAATACCTTCGTTAGGTAAAGACACACCAATCAATCAGAACCCACAAGGCCATACAGGTCCTTAAAAATGGAATTGTATTACACTGGAATTTGTGTTACATTTAGAAAGTGTATCAGAATTACAATGTCTGAGTCTAGAAATGGAGAGGAAAGAATGAGGTCATATAGAGAGAGGTAAGTCAAGAAGCAGTAGGTCTAAGTCAACTACTTAAAGGAGGAAGAAATGGCAGGATTGAGCTTATTTCTCTAGAACATTTTAGGCTAAAACATTTATGTAAAGAGAGTTCAGATGACAACAAATTATTGAAAGAACATTATAGATATTTATAGCATATTCCTCTCCTTTAGAAAATTATGTCACTGGGACAATCATTCAATGTCTCTTGGTAGCACTGGTGCTGAACTATTCTGAATTGACTATTGTGGCCAAGAACTTTTATTGATTAAAGCATATATTTAAGAATGGTTGCAAAAAAGGGAGATACAGAGTGGGACCATTGGTTCTACAGGCACATCAGAGAAGAAGAATCTGGATAATATCACCCATATATCAATATATTCAAAGACTGAAAATAGCCTGCATTTTCTGCAACTTCTGGTGCCTGTTTATTTACAGACACTATCTATGTTATATTACTGTTTTGGTGTTTTATTACCCAAATGTTTCCAGTAACTGAATGATGGCTTAACCACAAAAGTCAGGGGTTAAGTAGAAAAAAAAATAAATTTAATCAGGGAACCCAACATCTGTCTAAACGTTAGGAAGTTTCTTTCCTGGGGACAAAGAGCAATTGTGATTAAACTCATAAATGTTCCTCTAAAATAAATCCCCTAAAGCAGCTGAGAATGGAATGGACCTTAGGAGATGTTATATTTCTCTTAGGTTTAAAACAAGCTTATTGTAATGGAGTATTACAGAAGTAAAGTTTAAGAAGTCTGAAAATGTAAGAAGAGTTAAGATTTTGAAGTTTCTTTTTTATCCTGCAGATAATGGAGGGCACTAAATTTTATTGATCACAGGGTTAACATAATTAGATACCATGTGTTAGGACAATTATTTTGGCAATTCTGTGGATGATGAATTATGGTGGGATAAGATAGGGAAACCAATTTAAAGCTGATAATAAAAAATACAGTTGAGAAATGATGAGAACTGGAATTAGCATTGAGGCCATGTGAGTTGAGAAAAGGGTACTTATGTGTAAGGTATAGTGCAGAATAGCAAGGAATGATAAGATTTGGCAACCTATTGAATATAGGCTGCATCTAAGAGAGTAAGCTGAAGGTCATACCTAAGTTATGAGCCTGAGTGAGTAGGAAGATGTAATCATAACTTGGTAGTTTACTTGACAGTAATGCTGAACTTCAGAAGAAGCAAGGGTTTGGTAATTAAAATAATGAGTTCTGTTTTAAATATGTTGAATTTAAGTTGTCTATTGGATACCCCATGGAGCTGTGGAACAGAGCTCGGAAGACAGACTAGTGATGAATATATAGTTCTGGGAATCATCTGCAAAAGGATGAAAACTTAACCCATGGAGGCTAATAAAACCAGGTTGTTGTTTTTTCCTTTGTGACTAATCTTATATTCTAGGAGGAAAAAAAATATGCTTCTCAGATGGCAAACAGGAAGTTTCAGTACTACAGGAAAAGGGGATATGATAGGGAAAGGACAGAGACAAATTCTTCTCTTCTCTAATGCAGCATTCTCCTAGTAAGCTTTGATCTTTAGTCCCAAATCACCAACTTCTGGTATTTACATGTGAACTGACTTCTTCAGAAAAGGGATGAGAAAGTACATAGGACAATGAATGATGTCATATAGTATTCCTTGTATTGCCCAGATATGTGAAAAGCCTGATATGATATAGAGGAGTTGATTTCTCAGTTACATGCTATAAATATTTTGTCCTCTACATAATATTTGAGTTAAACTGTAATTAGATGAAACTGTTATTTCTGTATTTGCTTCTGACAAAATGTCAAAGATTTTGCAAATAATATAGCTGCAATCCTTTATCTGTGAATGAATGAGCTGTTACCACAACCATTGCTCCTGGAAATAGTAAAAGTAGAAAATTATTCTGATCACACTGTATCTCTGGAATGGAGAGGTTCAAAATATATTTTTTAAAAAGTGATTTCTTTCAGTTATATGTGGTTGTGGCCTATAAACTATCGTTTGTCTGTTGAAGGGGTTTGGAGTACTTTTGTTTTGAGATCTAGTCCAAATATTGAGATCTCTGTCAAACGGAAAATAAGGAATACTTAAAAAGAGGAGTAGGAAATAGGAATATATATTTTGGTTAGTTCTTTAATAACACCATTTTTTTAGTTATTGTCTAGACCCTAAAACAATGGGTAAAGAAGAATGTATCATTGCAATCAGAAGAGAAAATGTATCTCAAAAAGAAATTTGATACCCATCTGTTATTACTAATAGGCTATGTTGAGTCAGTCATCCATCAACTTCAGTCAACAATACTAAGAATTTATTATAAGTTTGTTATGGGGTTTTGGTTTTATGTAGACATTCAAGACAGAGCTCCAGTTCTTGATGAGGTTATGATCTTTTTGAGATATAGGAGAAACACAAAGGACTAAATATTGACCCAAGTATATGAGAAGGGAAAATTAATTAGCACAATTTTTAGCAAAATTTTTGTTTAACCTTTAATTCTCATGATTAACTATACACTTAAATAGTGGGTTTTCAGGTTGAGTAGAACATATGATAAATGGAAATAGCTAGGTATTCCTTGATTCAATTTGAACTTCATAATTCGTACATTTTTTAAGTGCTAAAACTCAAATAAAGGCAGAATCCCTTAGTTGCAGAAATAGACGAATAAACAGCCACAAAGAATACAAATATATTAATTATCCTTCCCTTGATGGGGTTATTAGCTTATTGCTTTCTTTTCTTTCCTATACCCTTAGATGAAAAGTCTAAGAGGATATTAGCTGCTATTGGGCTCACCATTGTTATTTTGGTTTGGATCTGAGCTTTCTTTGTGGAAAAGAGCTTTCATTGTGAAAACTCACTGTTTCAATACATATCAGCAACCATGACGTGACTTGCCAAGGGACAAACAGTCTAGATCAGTTAAGGACTAGATTAGCACTTAGAGCTTCTTGAGTAGAGGAGGTCAGAATTCTAGCCACCACAACATGTTGTCTCTTTGTTGTTATTATGCAAGATATAATGATAGAACTATATAAGAACGCAGAAAACTAACAGCAATTGTGTAAATACACATACGTGTGTGTATGTATTTTTTTTGTGATTAAGGAGAATAAGGGAGAACAATGAGACCTGGGTTGATGAAAAAGGTTCATAACTTTGTAACTTCATTATATTTTTATTGTTTACAAGAATAGGTATTTGGGTATTTTTTTACATTCACAACCGAACAACTTACCATTGGACCAACGTCACCATTTTCACCTTTTTCACCGGGGGGACCAGGTAAGCCCTAATGAAACACAATCGAAAAAGAAAGTCACTTTTTTTCCATGACTAAGCACATGTTTCTCTTAGACAAGGTCTATCTGTTTTTGGCAAACAAAACTGTAAATGATAATTGGTACAGGAGATTTCAGAAGTTGGAAATAATCATTTTGGTGAATTTTTATAACTTGCTTTGTTCTATAGGGAAACCTTCCATAGTTTTCTGATTTCAAAAGACTTTCACATATACTATTCCATTTAACCTTCAACCTTGTGAGGGAAATAGAATAGATACTGTTGTGCCTTTTTTCTAGATGACTAAAATTAGGGGCAACGACATTAAGTGACTTGACTAAGGAAAGTAAGTCAAGAACCTATAATTTCGTGACCTGGGAATTCCTTCACACTAAGTAGTTATGTTAACTAGGAATACTGGGAAAGGACATTAGAAGCTATAAAATCTAAATTCACATTGGTTTAAAGTTGAGGAAAATGAAGTTAGGGAGGTAAAGTGTCCTGCTGAAGATCTTACACATAGAAGCAAAAGATTATTTTGAATGTAGAGCCAGTTATCTTTCCACTGTACAAAGCTGGCATTGTCTTGGAGAGTTGCATGAGGTTAGGTCAGGTTAAAAGTATTGTGCTTGGTAATAACACTGGTAAAAGTTAAAGGAAAACTGGGTCTTTCTGACTCCCACTCTAAACCCTACATTGTGTCACATAACTAATAAGTAGCGGAAGCAAATCTCAAATCCAATTCTACAAGTACAGATTTATTCATTATACCCAAAGGGAAATGTGTTAGATTCTATTGTTTGTATTTTGTGACAAGACAAAGCATACAAATTCACTTACAAAGATAATAGTTTTCTTGATTAAACTTTCCTATAGCTATCTTGAACACCCATAGTGCTAGAAGAGTCTTCTATTTTTATAAGATTTTCATTTTCTTAGACCTACTTCAATCTCATTGTTACTAAAGGTTTTTTTTTGACTGACTATTCAGATGTATGAGATCAGTTCTTATAAATTCAGTATCTGATTAACTAACAGAACTTTTGTAAAGTCAATGATAAAATCACTAAACATCATGATTTACAATCTAATGTTATGTCTAATTTTATTCATAAGCTTGAAAATGCATAATTTATATTCTTTAAGAATCATCTAAACTTTCATTTTCACTTACCTTACTGAGATGGTTGATTTTGTTTTTCCATTTCTTTGTAGGTCTATTAAGGTATTATTTGCTACTCTTATCTTATATGTCGGAATTGTTTATGTCTACAATTGAACTCTTGCATAATGATATTCTAATACTATGTGAGAAAACTTATAAGAGGTTCCAATTCTTTTTTATCATGTAAATTTTATTGAGCACCCTATTAAATATGAACCTATAAAATGTTAACTTGTGAAGAGGATAATGTAGCTTCTAAACAACTTAAAAGGTCATTTTTATCAATGTGTGGAATTATTTTTTAAAAACTTTCCTCATGATTTCTAATTTAAACTAGAAAAAATAGCAAAATAACCGAATATAACTTTTTTTAGAAAAGAAACTTTAGTGATGTGAATAAATTGATACATTATGAGAAAAATTAATTTTAAAGCATTTTTTAAATTTGCATTTCTGAAATATGAACTGATCACGATTAGGGAAAATGAAATGTCACTGCCATGTAAACAATCATCACTACTTAGAGACAGCTACTGAAAGTGCAAGTAGAGTGCCCAGGAGGTATGAACCAATGTCTAGAATGGCAGAGGGGAAGCACAAAATTAATAGTTTCATCATCATAAATGACAGTAAGCATCATATGAGTCAAAAAGCACATTTCTATGTCAAAATCTCATTTAAATTTCATTTCTCTTGGTCACATATTATAAAACTGATATACTATTCTTCCTGAATTGAAGGGTATTCAATACAAAACTATATTCTTTCTGTATTTTAAATCAAATTCCTATTCTATGTTCACTTCTCACTTTGCACACACATATATGTGTGGGTCTGTGTATGCATCTGCATGTGAGTGTATGTTTCAAGATGAATATAATAAGAAATGCCCTTCAGAAAGACTTAGATATTCATTCCTGCTTTTTTTTTAAATTAAGGTTGAATTACATTTGAGTTGAATGAGACAAAATGGCCTCATGATGAAGACTAATAGAGACATCATGAGTAAAATTATCTTGCTGCAATAAACTAAATTTGCTAAATTGTACTCTTTTGTTAATCAGCTTTCCATGGGATTCAACTTGCTCCTGGTGGATAATTTATGCATTGAAAGAATCTGGTTTAATATCTAGTCATTTGAAATCATTAGTCATGGAACTTGATTATCAAAAATAAGATGAATTTAGCCTCAAAATTCTTATCATATATTTTCATTTTTATGCACAAGCCTTCATTGAAAGAATCATACCATGTATTCAAATTTAATATGTATGTTGAATATTTGATGATTATTTATACTTATTAGAATTACTATTATATATTTTACCATGAAGACTCAATTAGAGAATGCAAATGGGATTGTAAGCATCTTAATTTTATTAGAATCTTTAAGTTTTATGATTTAATGTGTGATACTGGAAGGAAAATGTCATCTTAAAAATGAATTTGTTTCTTGAATTAACCCCACTCTTTTGTGGAAATTATTGTTAGCTATGTGGAAATGAAGACAATGAACATTATTGCAAACATGTTAAATGCTAGTATTTTTCATTGTGATCATTGATTACCAAATTGACAAAAGTATCTCATGTATCCAGTAATAATTTACAAGATTAATTTTACAACAGAAATATGATAAAGTATATAATATCCCCACTACTTTTTCTAAAAAAAGTTGCTAATTTTTAAGTGTGCTTTCCAATATCTTTTGCATATCATAGTTTTTACGATTGCCTATTTATTATCTAATTTGAATAAGAAAATATAAATAATGTTTTCTATTTTATATTTGCCAATATTCTAAAAGGCTAATAGCTTGACATTAAACCTAAAATCCTAAATCATATAACATGTTTGCTGAAAATCCATTGATTATATTATGTATGTGCTTATTCATATTTTTCACATAACTACTGGACATATATACAGTAAGGGGCATTTTAATTTAGAACAATGAATGCAAGATCCGGATTGAACATTAGAATATGGGAAAGGGAAATGCCTTGCCCAAAGCCACAGAGGTAACCAGGAGCAGATCATGAATTAGAAAAGCTATATTTTTTAAACTTTTATACTGTAATGATTGTATATACATAACAGAAACAATCAAATTTTCAAAATTCACAAGCTCAAATAGGCAGTAAGGAACTGTAGTCAAATTCTCACTTTTGCAAATGAAGAGTTTAAGTGACTTGCCCAAGGTCACTCAGATAATGAGTGGCAGTGACAGGTCCTCTGACTCCAAAGTTGGGGATCCTTTTGTAGCAGATAACAAGAGTATGGATGGTACACAATCAACATCAATAGAATGTTTACCAATATTTTGATGGTATGTGATTTTACCAATTCTGTTTTTCCTTCCACTGACCCAGACTGAAGTGTTGTGACTTAGTAGAAGGTTTCCTATAGTTGTTGTGGCCACAAAAATTCATCATTGTACGGCCAACTTAGCAATGAGTCTCACAGTTTAGTCAAACTAGTCCTCAGAAACAATATGGAGCAGAACCCTGGGTCAGGACTTAAAATCTTTCCAGTATGTGTCAAGAGTTAATATTCTTGAATAGCTTTCAAGACAGTACAGTCATTCTCAGGTCACAATGAGGCATTGGAGTAGGCCATTAGTATATGGTTAATCATAATGTAGCATGGTGACTCTATATGGTATATTCACATGTATGTATATATGCATTAATGTACTTACATATGAATGTAGACATTTGATTGTGAGTATGCATTTATGTACATATGTATGTCCATGTGTATAAAGGATTTTCCTAAAGACCAGGTCTGACCATGTCAATCCCATACTCAATAAATTTCAGTGGCTCATTACTGATTTTAGTACCAAAGGGATTCCTTTGTTTGACTTCTGAAGTCCCTCACAACCTAGCTCTGGTTGACATTTCTCTCTTTGTTATGCATAACTACCCTTTCCCTAAGACTGGTTTAGCCAGCTTGGCTTGTTGTCTATTCCTCATCTATGACACTCTATCTTCAATCTCCATGCTTTAAGACTTCTAGCACCCCAAGCTTGTCACCTCCATCTCATTGTCTAATTAGCTTGTGAGCTTGTTGAGAGGAGGGTCTTCTTTGTCTTTCTTTGCATCCCTAGGACTTAACATAGTGCCTGGAACATAGATAACACTTAACAATCCTAGTTGACTAACATTATTCAAAGAAAAAAAATATATCAGGAGCAGACACATGGAATTTAGTAATGGAAAGTAGTTATTAGTTACTGAGAGGTGATGGCCTCTAAGGTTATCTTCCAACTACTCGATATTGTTCTTGTATGTACTGATTTATATATGTTTTCTAACATAGCACGTAGTCTCCTAGAAAGCATTTATATTTATTTATATTACAAGTACTTTCACATAGTACCTGACACAGAGCGAGTTGCTCATGATTGATTTATTAAAATCCTTTATTCACTTCACAACTTAACTCGAGCTACCTTTGACATGAAATCTTTCCTCAATCCCCCAGTAGCTGGCACCTCTAAAAATTATCTTCCATTTATTTTGTATATTCTTACATATGTAAATGTTGTTTCTCCAAAAAAAAAATGTAAACTTCTTAGGAGAAGACAAAGTTTCATTTTTGTTTTTTACCACCTAGCACAGTGTTACTGGGCATAGAGTAATCACTTAATAAATGCTAGTGGGTTAGAGGCATCTAGGTGACATGGTGGATAGAGTATTGGGTCTAGAGTCAGGAAGATTCATCTTCAAGAGTTCAAATCTAGCTTCAGATACTTACTGGATGTGTGACCCTGAGCAAGTCACTTAATCCTGTTTGCCTTATTTCTTCTTCTGTAAAATGAGAAGAAAATGGCAAACTACTCCAGTATCATTGCCAAGAAAATTCCAAATGGGGTCACAAAGAGACTGAACTGACTAAAGAACAACAGCCAAATTTGGGTTGATACATGCATTCATACGTTGATGTGTCTACACATACTTTAGATCAAACTCTGATTTCATTTACAAGAAGAACTTCAAGTGAGAACAATACCTCTCCTGTGGCAGATTAGATGAATTGCCCAGTTTCACTCATTTATATGTGTCAGAGATTCAGTTGTTTTTCAGTCAATTTTTAGTCATGTCTGACTCTTCATGACCCCATCAGGGGTTTTATTAGCAAAGGTACTAGAGTGGTTTGCCATTCCCTTTTGCAGCTCATTTTACAGATGAGGAAATTGAAGCAAAAAGGCTTTAGTGACTTACCCAGGGTCACACAGATAATAGGTATCAGAAGCCAGATATCAACTCTGGAAGATAAATTTTCCTGACTCTAGACCAGGCACTCTTTCCAATGTGTCATCTAACTGCCCTGTCAGAGATTCAGATGTGGGACTTAAAATCCAGATCTTCTGACTTTGATGCCCACTTTACTATAACACATTGTCTTTCATGTACATGTAATTTTTGTTATAATGTTGAACTGTTCTTTTTTAGTTGTTTACATGAAGAGTTCTCATAGTCAAGTAGGATGTCTGTCCCAATATATTTTTCCTTATTAGTATAACACTGTTCTTAATATTAATTCCTCATTTAATTCATCTTGCTTTGGTAGTCTAATTAACCTAAAGTCTCCCAAATAGAAGTCTTTTTAATTAAATTCCAGTTTAGAAAAATCAATACAAACACATATTCTAAGAACAAATATTAATTTATTTTCTGAAGGCTTCTATAGTCTAGCAATTATTTATGGTTTTATTCAATTATGGAACTAAATTTCCTTTAATTTTATAACCTGAGGACTACCATTGTGTATGGGAGGGAAAAAAGAGAGAGAAGTAGGGGTGAGGCAGGAGATGTTATCTTAAAATCTGGGGATCAAAACTTAGAAAAGATTCCTTGAAGTTGCAAGGGAATGGTTTCCTATCGGCATGACTTCCAAAGTCCTTGATCACAAATAGAGTTTTGGACCTCTACTCCTTAGCTTACCAAACAGAGGTCACCCCTTTCTTCCTCTGCTTCTGTTCTAACAACAGACTTTGAAATCACCATCTCACTGTATTAATAGGGAACCTACTAATCTTGAGGATAAGTTAAAGTTCTTTTTCCAAACTAATTTTTAAAAATAATAATAATTACAAGTTAGCATTTTAAGATTTGCAATATATTTTATAAATATTATCTCATTTTATCTTCATAGCAATTCTTGGAGGCGGTCACAATTTTTTATCCTTATTGTACAGATGGGAAAACTGAGGCATACATGAGTTAAATGTGTGTCCTATGTGCCCAGGGTCTGAGGCTGGATTTGAACTTAGGTCTTCCTGATTCCAAGTTTAGTCCTCTATTCGCTGTGCCACTTTGCTTCCTCAAGACGCTGAATATCTCAAAATGAATCTCCTTCATTATGATAAACAGTAAAAAAAATTAAAAATCATAGAATACATCTTTAGTATTATACTCATTAGAGAATCATTAACAGTTTATTGATCTAACATGGGATAATAACTTTCAAAACTGTTAAGGCCAATTTAACCAAATTGTTAATTTTTTGGTCATCAAATTATATATTACTACTGTGTATTGACTTCTCAATCCATGGGTATAAAATACTTCAGTGATCTCTTACTTCTTCTTTGAATATATATTTACCTGTCAATTTCAAACAAAATAGAAAATTTACAAGACTGAAGTCATTAAATGAAATTTCCTCCATTAAGTAGTTGACTTCTATCAATATTAGGAATTTTATCAATTAGAAAAACACTGAGATAGTGGTTTGATAAATATTAGTTTGATGTTCATAAACCTGATTTCCTGCAAAATACCCTATATCTATAAAGGTCTTTTTGTCCCCAAATATGCTCTCTTAAATGAAGCGGAAATTATTTAGCTCCAACTATCCATGCAATGAAAACATGCTGAATGAACTGAATTGGGTTTAATTAAACTGAGAATTAAAACCTCTCACTAGAGAGGTAAAATATGAAGTAAATCCTTATAATCAACATGGAGCAGAGAGCTGAATGAATATGGAGATAACTAAAATGGATAATTTAATAACATACAAATATGATATTCATCTTAACGTTATACTATTACACCACTAGCAAGTAATTGCTATTTTTAACAGTTGATTTATATGATTAAAAGCAACTTCCAGCCTAAATGCATTCTTAGATTTGCTCAAACCTTTGTTTTGGCTTAGATAAGGCCTCAGAGGAATGATTTGTCTGTGAGGTCAATGGGGAATACTTAATTGAATCCAATCATCATTTCATGCTATGATCGTATTTTATATGACATCTTAGATAATGTGAAATCAGATGAATAGATCTAGCTATTCAAAGCAATTGTGGCACAAGGATAAATGGAAATTTAGTTTCTGCCATGCCACTACAAATAAGATAAGATTGTGGTTATTTTTTACCTCTGTGAAATAAAAATTATTGGGGGCATGTTTAGGATAATAACCACCAACATCATTTCAGTGCAGCTAGAAGTATTAATTACAGTGAAATATCAATGATTCTCTTTGCGTATTTGTTGCTAACCATGATCACTGTATTATTTCTTGAAGAATTTCTTAACAATTAGCCCATACTATGTGATTTTGCTTTATGGATAAATTCATTCGAAGGGAAGCATGATTCAAAAATTAATATGCCTCTCCAAATATATGTCCTTTAAAAAAATTAATGGATTTCAGAATTTAAATGAATGAATGAACAATATCTAGCCTTTAATATTACAATCCAGTCAACCTGGATTATGGATTTGCAACGTGTAAGACATTATTCAAATCATATTTTGACCTAAAAAGATAATTTGGGACTGGATCTCGAATTGGAGTTGGAGTTGTAATTAAAATTGGAATACTGAATTGTAAAAAAGGAATCAAACAAAAATACAATGATGACAATTGATTTATATTTGTATCATAGCAAATGTCCACAGCAAGCTCATTATAGTATGCATATGTGTTCAGGAAGGACCAATACCTTTGGTGTGATGGCTGCTGAGCCCTTTTTGGGGTTCTTTCCACCTTTGGTGTCCACCTGTTCCACCTAACTCTCACCTGTGGCTCTAAGAAGCTGTAGCACTCACAGCAGCCACACCCTGGTAAACCGTTTTGGCAGATGGTTGAGGTTGAGCATAACCAAGGGGTCTCAAACTCATTGGTGAGTTAATGGGGTACCTACTCCAAGCATGTGAAGGCTTGCTCTGGGGGAATGGGCAGATTAGAACAATTTGTTCCAATGGCCATGAAGGCAAATGAAGCAGTTGATGTGGAGCGCTTAGAGCTTGATGAGACACTAAGGACTCCAAGGTCATCCACTGCATCCTGAGCCATCACCAGCCATCTTGACTCTGTCCTGCTGCTGTACTATGTTGACTGGAGGACATAGTGAGGCTGATGACTTCATGCAACTCTTCCTCACTTAAATCCAATTTACACATGAATCAAAGACATCACCCATACTACTTCACTTAAAATAACTTGTTCTGCCTTTATGGCGCTCATTCAGGTCTGTCCTCTAACTTGAATTTTTACACATTTGAATTTGAAAACTTGTATTTCCCTAGCTCTAAAAGTCTATATTTTCAAATTTTTTGTACTTACTTTTGAGGAACAAATTCCTAGTTGAACTAAGAAAGTATTACAGCAGAATTTACAAATTTACTCATTTTTCTTCTTTTCTGTGAGCATTATCACTGGTTCATTTTTTAGTCACAAAGTACATAAGGACTTTGTACAGTTCTGCTCCACTTAAATCTAATTCATGTGCAAGTCATCACCCTGATGATGTCATTGATCCTCTTCAGGAACAAAACAAACAACCACACCATACTTATTATTTATGGTGTGTGTTATGTAGAGCCATACCTACTGCATATGTGATCCTGCAATGATTTGGTTTTCTTAAATGTTCTACGATCTCCAAGGGCAAATATTACAAAGAAAGGCAAAAACAGATGGTAAAGTTTAGAATCAAGTGTACTATTTATATTTTTATTGATTTAAATATTTTGAAAAACTGCTATAATTTCTCTGTAAAAGAAATTTAATAAAAATTTTAAAGATTTAACATTCATTCACAAAGGAAAGTTATTGATAGACTGCTGAGTGCAGAACCCTTTATACCAACAGTTTAGAAGAAAATATTTATTATTTGACAATATCATAGTCTTCAATTATATTACTATGTAGCATTTTCTTGCCCTGCCTCTCTGTAAGTAGTGGGAATAAGGTATAGTATTATTCTTCATGAGCAAAAATCTAGGTATAAAATAAAGTGATATCTCTTCCTTCTGTTCCTACTTGTTTTGCATCATCATTTAATTACTATTTTGAGGCAACATGCAGAAAAAGTCAGAACTAATTCTGCTAATATTTCAAGGAATGACAAAGTGCACATATGAATAATTATTCTCTTTCTGAACTGCCTCAAGCTAGTGTTGCATTTAATCAGGAACCACCATTCTTTACCTTCAATTTTCAAGGACATTGTGTGAAAATCTTTAGTCTTTAACAGTACTATTGTTTGCATGACTCAGATTTTGGAAGAAAACCTTTCTTGTCTGTTACACAGATAACATGTATCTCCATATAAGCAAGTGAAACTATTAAAGCTCCATAGTGAAATCCTTATCATTGCCTATTCAGCTTATAAGGTAAATTATAATTATAGAGAAACTAATAAAATTATAATATTTGCGTGGAACAAACTTTTTTTGGCTCTGAAGCTTAAATATACTATCTGTCTCTCCTCAATATATATGTATGTATGTGTGTTTGCATACATGTTAATTTCTTATAAATGCATTCATATATGTATAAATTTCATACAAATCTCCTGTCTCACTTAAAATGGACTTTATATCTCCTTCCTTTTTCATCAAAGCAATTTATTCCAGAGTTTTCTATAAGTTGATAGAAGGTTTTCTTTTTAGTCTCTAGAGCTTAACACTGTTTAGATATAGGAATGGGGAACTGTGGTCTCAAAGTCACATATTGCCCTCTAGGTCCTCAAGTGAGGTCTTTTGACTGAATTTAAACTTTATAGAACCAGTCCCCTTAATAAAAGGATTTGTTTTGTTCAACTTGGACTCAGTCAAAAGGTTGCACCTGAGGACCTAAAAGGCCACATATGGCCTCAAGGCTGCAGCTTCTCTACCACTGATTATACAAGGTGCTTAATAAATGATTGTTGATTAATTGATGGATAAAACTTAATTTTTCTCCTCATAATGTCTCAATAAAATAGCTCAGGAAAGGGAAGGTCACATTTTTTTTACACATAGAGGAAGAGAGCCCAAATGCTTTAAAGTGATTTACTGAAAGTATAATGGGTAAAATAAGGAAGGTGGGGGATAGAGTAGGTTGACTCCAAATACAAACTCTGGGAACTACAAATGATTATAAGACTCCTAATGTTGACAGAAAAAACACCAAGTAAGTATCTTACCTGAAGGCCAATGGGACCAGGAGGACCAGGGAATCCTCTGGCGCCTTCATCACCTTTCTGGCCAAACATTCCCTGCTGACCTCTTGGTCCAGGCTCCCCATCACCTCCCTGTGGAATTACAAGAATAAAAATCACAAACCAAAGAGTTTATGTACTATTTTATCATTAACATTATAGAAAGAAGTCATGCCTGAATGGCAACATATATCTGCTATCCACATAAGAATAAAGTCATTGGTCTGGGTTGAAATATCTCAGATTGTATCATATGCTTGATTTGATTTTTGCTTATTAGAGACATTTCCACTCTTTCCCATCACCACCCTTGTCCTGGCCAGGGTATGGCTTATTTCAACTTCTTAGAAGCAGTTTAAAGTTAAAGTAGATTTTATCATTACATTAAGGGGGAAAATAAATACCCTAAGAAACATATCCAAGAATCATTCTTTTGAATGTGGTACATATTCATAGCCAACTATTAAATATTTTAAAGTGAAGTTTTATCTAGAAAACAACAATTACAAAACATATTTATTGTGGGTAGGGAAATCTGTGAGCAAATAATTATGTAATTATGGCTAGTGATATAAATTACGTTCAGTGTTTAAAAGAACAAAAATAGAACACAACCAGCCTATTTCTTGACTCACAAATTTCATAAATTTGATCAAAGAACTATATTGAGATTTGCTATAATAAGTGGAATACTTACAGCAATTCCAGGGGCACCAACAGGTCCTTGAAGACCTGGGGGACCAGGAGGACCCTGTGGAGAGATTAAAGCAGCATTAGTTTCAGAACATATGTATGATGGAGGTCTTTCAAGTATTTCCACAATTCTCTGCAGGAAAAAAAGAAAAGGTTGCCTAGACATCTTTTACATTTAATGCAGTCAACCATTATTCGTTCAGCTCTTAGAGACTCAGACTTGCATATCTGCAATCAATTTTAAATTGACATTTACTGAAGGTACTTACACTAGTAATGTTTTAGGATATTTAAAATGGATTTATATGTAAACAGATATCATGTTGAATATTATCTTTTAGAAATCTTCAAATATCAGGTGTCTTTTTACATTAATGACGTACTTGGGGATAGGGAGAAGACAGGAAAAACTTTAAAATAATTCTGTAACAAGACTTCTAAATGAGTATTAGGATAAGGGTGATGCAGATGGAAAAATCTTGTGAGAAAAAGAATCATCAATCTTTAGACTTAACCACTTAAGTACTTAAATTTCAGGGTGTTTAACTCTATGTGTTGTGTATACCTACAATTGTCTACTGTAAGGAATATGCCTCCACCTGACTCTATGGTAATATTCATGGCTATGACGTCTTGTATTCAGATGTAGCTCTCTTTTGAGGAACTCAAAAACCTTATCAAATATGCAGGAAAATCAAACAAAAATAGCTTGAGAGCTAATCTGTACTTTTTAAGAGAATCATAGTGTATAGAGTACAGATCTTCAAGCATTTATTTTGCTGCTTGCATAACAGTCTATCAGATCAGAGATATCTTTTAGGACAAAGAAGTCAGTATACATGCAGTGAAGCAATTCTCAGCTTTGTCCAAATTTTCTATTGCAGGACCTTGTCATGGTGAGCAATATTCCTAAAACTCTAGGAGACCAGCCTCATAGTCAATGAATAGTTATCAAACCTTATTCACACACTGCACAGTTAACACCATGCCACAATTTTAATCTATAATATGTCCCTTCTTACACTTCAAGGTTCAGTTTCAAGGAGAGGATCAATATTATACATCAGACACATTTCTCCCTTAAATACCCCTTCATGTTGCAGCTGTTGTTCAGTCATTTCAATTGTGTTCAACTCTTTGTGACCCCCACTTGGAGTTTTCTTGGCAAAGATACTGAAGTGGTTTGCCATTTCCTTCTCCAGTTTATTTTACAGATAAGGAAACTGAGGCAAACAAGGTTAAGTGACCTGCCCAGGATCACATAGTTAAGTAAGTGTGTGAGGCCAGATTTGAACACAGGTCTTCCTGTCTCCACATCTGTTGCTTTATCCATTGTGCTACTTGGCTGTCCTAATTCATGTTACTGGTACTTATTGAGAATGTTCTTAGTAGAGCTCTATACAAGCTGAAAATAAAATAAATGATATATCCCTGTTATCTGAGCTCTTTTTATCTTGTTGACAAAATAACATTCATATTAAAATCCATGAAAAACCAGACAAAATAAGGCAGTCTTCATGTACAGATGAAATGCATAGTAAGGAGAGAAGGTAGAATAGGGGTCCACCCCTGAGGGAGACTTAGTTATGTGTTACAGAGCAGTCTCTTCAACCATGCATATCCAAATGAGATAACATCTTTAAAGGACTTTCCAAAACTTAAGATGGTATAGAAAGACTGTTATTATTTTATTATTAATTGGAAACACTCAATTACATTCTAATAATTTGCAGGATTGATAAGATTAGAAATTTATATGTTGTTGATTCCTCTACTTAAGGAAGCAAGCTGTGTTTTCAGTAAAGAGCTCCAAGATACAATTTGCAAATAAAAGAATATAAAAGCATTGAGGGTGAAAAAACAAAACAATCTCACAGAAATGAGATTAAAAACTCACATTTTCTCCTTTGTCTCCTTTACTTCCTTTCTGTCCAGGTTCACCAATTTCACCCTGTAATGAAAATTTAATATGACTGATTATTTTAAATGCTTAAAGTCCACTTGGGAAATCCAAAGGGATCTTATTTTTTACATATTTTACAGCTTACTTTACTGAATTAATCCTGCTATTGACCAGCCCATGGTAAATCACGGCCCGACTAAGCTTACGAGTATACTAGAACTGGCTTTCAAATAAAGATAACTGTCTTTTGTCTCATATCCCCTTAGTAGGTACTAATATTGAAAATGTCTCCATTCATAAAATAATTTAATTGCACACAGTTCAACAATTATGCCTTTTTTTCAAAACATTTTAAAATACTTATATGACCCACATTGCCCAATAGTCATGCCAGAAAATACTTTGTAATTTAGCACAGAAGTGAAAGAAAATCCATCAGATCCAAACACAAGTTTCAGAGGATTACATCCATGTATTTGAAATCAAGACTTAGAGAGTCTCATTAAAAGTTTTTAGAAAAACTCAATTCAAAGCAAAGAAATATCAGCCAATTTTTCAATAAGTCTGAATCCACTATTCTATTGGATTTAGAAATATAGGACAATCGTATTTTATTTTCCCATTATTGCAGACAACATTTTAGAAAATAATCATTAGCTTTCACATCAAATATATGGATTTTCTTTTTTGCTGCCTCCTTTATTGCCCCTCTACCCCACTTCTTAATGCTGGGTGGTATACTAGCACTTGAATTAGACATTAATTTCCTGTGACATACACCTTTCAAGCACAAGGAAAGCTCTTGAAGTTTTTAAAAAAGGAATGTACTTTGATCTGCCATTTAATTCAATGAAAGTTATACCCAAAAATCTATGACAGGAAATCAAAATCTTACCAGGTGTACCAATATAAAATCAAAAGCACAAACCTTATCTCCATCTTCTCCAGGGGAGCCTGCAGGGCCAGCTGGACCTGGAAGACCCACAGGACCTTGTACGCCATCTCTTCCAGCTGGACCTTGGGGACCTTTTTCTCCCTGTGTTAAAAAAAAAAAAAAAAGACGTCATTAAGTTGGTCACAAGAACTTTGTTAATTAGCTACCTGGCATCAGATTTCAATCCAGGCCCAGAAGACATAGGCTTTTTAGTCTTTTAGCATATTAAATAAAGAAGAGGTTTGATTTATTAATCAAAAAGCACTTCAAATAGCAAGCATTAGCCAATCACAGCTCAAAAGGTTATATCTTTTCTTAGGATTAGTGAAAAAAGCATATATTTAGAAATTGTGGATCTTGCCCAGGCAGCAGTGTAAGTTACTGTTGTTTAAATGTCAGATACTATAGAAAAGAGATATATAGAGAACCTCAGTATTTGATTTTGAAAGTGTTTACAAAGTGATTTTGTCTGGGTGCCTTGTTCTGCTTAATTTTTTTTTATTTTAATATACTCTTCAAATATTACTCTATTTTGAGATTTTTGCTTCTTCCTACATTGTTTAATGCAAAATGATCTGCCAGTTTGCTATTTTTATCTAATTAGAATTTCTTCACATTTGATAATTAGTAATTTTGAATATTTCTGTACTTTAGGCCCTTATCACTGCTTAGATTAATTCAATAACCTAAGTGGTCTATGCTCTCCTCTCTCCAATATGTACTGAAAACAACTAATCTAAAAAAAAAATCTCTCTCTCTCTCTTTGTGTATTTACATAAATACACACACAGACACATATATAAGGGTAGTTATCTATATGTAATGTGTATATTTGTATGTAATGTTTATATGCAATGCATCTGTATTTGTATGTATTACCAATATATATTTGTATGTGAGCATATATGTGAGTGTGTGAGTCCCCCACATATTTTTTCTGCTTTCTTGTTACTTCTTGAATTAAAGTTCCTCATTCTGATATTTAAAGCTCCCTAGAATCTAGCTCTAAGCTATCTTCCAGATTTATTTCATATGCCTCTCCTTTACGCATCTTATGCTACATCCAAACTGGAATATTTTCTATTCTTTGAACTTGATGCTACCATCTTTCTTCTCCCTACCTTTGATCAAGCATTCTAGTAATTCACTCATTTTTCATTGCCACCACAGAGAATCTTTAGTTTCTTTACAGGTTTAGCTCAGATGATAGCTCCTTTCATAAGCCTTTTGTGATTCCTCTCATTATTAGGGTTTCCCTCTATTCACAGTATCATGCATTGTAATGGTAAGCGAATTTGAAGAACTTCCCTGCCCTTTAATAGGTCCATGTAACTTGTTTCAATCATTGGCCCATCTGGGAGGAGCTTTCCTAATGGATAGAGCAGGAAGAGTGGAGCTGAGAGAAAGAGAGGCAGAGCTGGGAGACAGCAGAGCAGCTAGTGTGAATGAGAAAGAGAGTGATTTTGCCTAAGGGAGTTTGTGGGGAGGCCTGACGGAGAGAGGGTTTGGGGATAGCTGTGCTTCCTTTATTGGTAATGTATACAAACTTCATTGCTACCACGGTGGAACTAGCTTTCTGGTATCTGAATAAATATGTTGGTTTTGTCTTTGAGGATGAGAGTTCTTTTTTGTGAATTTACACTCGAAATACTCATGCATATCTGTAGTGGCTGCTCTAGCTATCACATTGGCATTACATACACTTACATAGAAAACAGGACAGAAAATGATACAGTGAGAAAAATGCAAAATCTGCCCCTAGAGAACCTGGATTTGAAATTCAATTAGGTTGTTTACAATCTATGAGACTTTGGGTAACTTGGTCATTTAGCGTCCCTGGGCTTCAGTTTCCTCTTTTATAGAACGAGAGGATTGGATGATATAACTTATAAGGTTTCTTTCAGCTCAAAATCTATGATCCATAATGTTGTATCTCTCAGTGAAATGGAGCATCACACGCATTACAACAGAGATTTAGATGTAAGGGTTCAAACTTCATCTAGCCCAATCTTCTCACTTTATAGATAAAGAAACTGAGTAGAGGCTAAATAACATGGCCAAGCTCACAAATGTGGTAAGTATCAAGTAGGATTGAAACCTAGATAATCTAACTTCAGAGCTTATGCTACTCAAGGGCAGGTGTGGTGTTTCACTTTTATTTTCTTATTCCTAGTGCCCAGCACCATAGTAGGTACTTAATGAGCTAGGTGGCACAGTGAATAGAATGAAGAACTTGGAACTTAAATTCAAATCCTGCTTCAGGCAGTTACTAGCTCCATGATCCCAGGTAAGTCATTTAAACTCTGTTTGCCTCAATTTCCTCATCTGTAAAAGGTAATATGATAATATTAAATTAATTAAATTAAATTAATTGATTAAAAAGTAAAGTGATAATATTAGCATTCATGTCCAGGGATTTGTGGGGATCAAATGAGACAATCATTGTAAAACACTTAACAGAGTGCCCGGCACATAATAAATGCTATTGAAATGTTGGCTGTTATACCATTGGATATAGGCATAGATATATTGCCATTCTCCTCTTTCTCCCTTCTTTCTTCAGATCTTTCCTGTCCTTGTCTAAGCAAGGAAGTTGGGGACAAAAAAAGTCTGTTGGGGTTTAAAGGCTTTTAATTGTCAGAATCAAAGAGGTAATTGACATTAGCATCAGTTAATCATTCACTTTGATATACTTGTTGGCATTATTCAAAACTTAACTCTTAATAAAACTCTTAAATGTAAACAGTGTGGTTTAACTTGGTCAACATGTACACCTGTGGATTTAATTGAGTCTGTGGGATCTGACATTTATTTTTGGGGTGTAGAACAAGGAGGAACTTTTCAAAGGTATCAAGTCAATCAAAACCAGATACAAGAAAAAGGGACCCAAATTCTAATAACAAAAATACACAATGTTTATAAACAAGAAAATGGTTTGTTAGTTTTATAAGTTTAAAAGAAAATAAAAATGTAATCAATATATCACAAGATAATTGAGCAGAAGATTTGAGTTTCACTCATAGGAGATCAAAGCATATATTGTTCCATAATGACATCTACTGCTAAAGGAAACTATTACAGAATGTGGAAAAGATTTATAATTAAACTGGATTACAAAAGAAGGAAAAGTTCACATTTCTTCTAATATGAAGCAGCAGGGTATAAAGTTTTAATCAAAACTACAATTTGTGAGGTTTTTTAAAGGAAGAAAACAGACTTTTTTACAGTGATAATAACCAACTATATTTAATCATCTCCCCCACAGGTATTAGAGTTTCATAAAGTGTCAGAAAAATCTGATCTTCTTTAATTAAATTTGAAGTTTTCTAGATCATAAATAGAGCAAGAGATGGGATGCTATTCTGTGCACATATGCAGAGGAAAGGCAGCGAAATGTGAAGAACTAATATTCTTGAATGAAAAGTAATAATGTTGATAGGTAACAGTCTAATACATTTTCATCATGAAATGACTTACAGGAGCACCTTTTTCTCCTGCTGGACCTGGGGGACCCTGGGGCCCTGGACGACCTGGTAAACCAATTGGACCAGCTGTACCTGCAGAACCCCGTTCTCCTGGTGAGCCCTGGTGATGGAGAAAAAAGAGATTATTAATAATGAAGAAATTAGTGCTCTCCAGTTAAAAAAAATGCTCTTTAAAATTAATTTCCTAGTTCTTTGAAATAACCAATAAATATACTGAAGATTATTTAAAATTTGAAAGATAAACTTTCTTTCATTCTTCAGATTGTCAAGAATATTATTAATAGTAAGTAATACCAAACACAGTTATTAAAGAAAAAGAATGATCATTCAACAGGTTATAAAATTTGGTATTTCATCAAATTTAAACACCTTGTATATTTTGCATATATTTTCTTCTTCAGCTTAATTGCAATGCTGTAGGTATCATGTACAGTATACCGTGATGTCTGTGTCACTGAATGAAGATTGAATTGGTGAAACATGTTCCCTAATATCTGGTACTAACTCTACAATTTGGTCTTTAGAATTCAGGCAGCTGTCGTATAGAACATTGTCTTGGAGAAAAAGGACAGCAATATAGATTTCTCCTTATCTTGTAACCACTTCTATATTAGATACATATATTCTGCATATGACTTTAAAAAAATTCTCAGTTAAAATAATGTGAACAATTAATTAAACATGATTTTTATGTCTATCTGATCTAGTGCAACAAAAATATCATTTGGAAGAGGAGCTAAAGAAAAAAGAAAAGTGTAGGTTTAATCTTTTAACTGCCTCAAATAAACTGTCATTTTACTTGTAATTGACTGTTATTTGATCAAAGTAATCACACCATGGTCAGTTGTTGGATTAGACTTTTAGAAAAAATGACCATATATAATATGTATATATACAAATATATGTACGTATACACACACACACACATATATATCACTGCTTTTCTTTAGAGGACAAACTATAACAAGGTTAATTCAGAAATGCATAATCTCTGCTCTTAATGGATAGATATTGAAGAGCCTTATTTAACAATGGAACAGAAAAAAAAAGTAACTGAGGAATCCAAATATTTTTGAAAGAGATAATACTGAAATGGAAAAGTTTTTCAAGGAACATATTCCTCACATAATTAATTTTTAAAAAAAAAAATGTTATCCAGGTAAGTGAAAACAGTAGGTTTTGTTCTTATGAATTTCATTGTGCTAGCTTAAGACATTTTTTTAAAAATCATGTATGACTTCATGAATGACATCATAATAATGTATCAATGACCCTATATTACTAACCAGGAATGTATATGTATGCACATATGCATATGTATATGTATGTGTGTATAGATACACACATACCATTGAGCTGTCCTCACAAGCTACAGAGAATAAAGCATGCCCAGTATAATTTTTTAAGTATTTTTGAATGGACAATTAAGCAAAAACCAAATTATATAGTTCTAGGGAAATAAGAAGGAGTGGTTGCTTGACTAAAAAATCATCATGTGTTCAACTTTTTAATTTTTCAAACATTAAATCAAGCTTATATGTGTTGATATTTTTGTAATAAATATTTAATGACATATAGAATCATGCTAATTCCAGTTGAGATGCACCCTGATTAATCTATAAAGTCTAATTTAAATTACTTAGTCAATAATCTCAATATGCCTTTCCTATTTTAATTTCCACTACTCCTCTATTTACACCTGTTGCTTTAGTCATATTATATTTCCTCCTTTTCTCCAAAGAAAAGATGTACTTTTTGAACACAGAAGTTTGCTCAGTCTGAATTCACATTCTTCCATTGAGAAATGTTTTCCTCATCATCTCTTCAGATCAATGTCCACTTTTCTTTCAAAGACTGCTTCCACTAATGCTGAATTTTGCCTTTATGTGATTATCTTTACATTTCCTAAGCATAACATCATGCTGATTTGACATTTCAGAGAAATATATTCATGCATACCTGTGTTTATATGGGTGTGTACATATACAGGTACATAGACACACAGAGACATACACACACACATCCACACACACGCACACACACCACAGAGTTTGACTAACCATTTTCAAATAATCATTCTTGAGCAATCCCAACCCCTACCCCAGCCTTCTTTCCCTCTAAACAATTCTTTAAAACATATCTCTTACCTATCTTTTCACCTGACATACTATTTAAGTATGTATTTTCTTATTATAATACCAGACTTAAAAAAAAGAAAGAATAGCTATGGACATTTATTAGTAAGGCACAACTATATTTCCTGCTTTCATTAGACAAATCAAAAATCTAAATTATGTCCTCTAAAAGGGTATTATTTGGCTATTTTATGGCCTAATGAGGTACAATAAAGTGTCTGAGAGAGGCAAAGAGGGAGCTATCTCATCAGCATTTCATTCTAATGTAATATCATAAAACAAAGATCCTATTAAAGATACCAGTAAAACATAAGTATATGAAGTTCCTCTGGAAATTTTTTCTTCCTTTTCCTTTTCAAATGTTATGTAATTAACATGTTTAATTTCTAAACTCTCTAAATGATCATGATGGTTCCAAGTACTTAGAATATTTAAGCCTAAAATTCAAGAAAAGGCATTATGGACAATCATGGCAGCTCTAGTTGAAGGCTTGAACATTGACTGAGTTAAATTAAAGCCTAAAAATCCTGACTTTTGGTTTCCTCAATCCCCTCTACAATTGAGTGAGTCCTAACTCTAAAACAGTGAAATTTCCTTCATCTCTGTGTGGTCTCCATGGGATGATCTGCTTAATGTCTACTAGACACTTATTTAACAATCATGGGTCAAAAAGGATTAATATCAGCATGCTGATATGATTTGCCTATTTAAAAAACTCTCAATTTTTAATACCCAAAAGACAGTGATAGGGAGGGACAGTAAAAGTGAATCAAAAAACTATATTATGTAAATAATTTTTTAGGAAATTGAGGATGATTAGGTAAGAAAGGCAAGATGCTTGCATTAAATTTGGAGGAGAAAGGGTGTCAGGTAGAAGAGAGATTATATTAGTTCAATGCAGTTCCAAGAGTTAAGTTAGAATCAGTGAATAGAGAAAAGAATGTAAATTTCAACTGGATGGTACAATGGATGGAGTTCTGAAAATAGGAAGACCTGAGTTCAAATGTGGCCTCAAACACTTACTACCTGTGTGACTGTGGGTAAATCACATAACTATGTTTATATCAGCTTCCTCATCTGTAACATGAGCTAGAGAGGGAAATGGCAAACCACTCAAGAATCTTTGCCAAAAAAATCCCCAAGTGAGGTCACTGAAATGACTGACCAACAACAAAAACAACAAAATTCAGCTTGGAACAATGAAGAATGTTCTAACAACTGAAGTTATCTAAAAATAGATTTTCATATGAAGCAATTAGTTCTCCAGCACCTGAATTCTTTAGGAAGAGAGGCACTCTTGCTTCATGGACATAGTGCTGTAATTGAAATCAGAAAAACCTGGATTCCAAATCTGACTCAGATAATTACTACCTATAAGATCCTGGAGACGTCTCATTCTTTCCTCAGTTTCTTCATCTGTAAAAATGAGGAGGTTGTTCCTAATGACCACCAAGATTCCTTCCAGCTCTAAACCAATGATTCTGGACTAGATGACTACTTGTTAAGGACACTATAGGAAGAATTATGAATTGGATGAGAGACTGGACTAATAGACCCCTAAGGTCCTTTCCAAATCTTGGATTCTTTATGGGATTTTTCTTTTTTTTCAGGTCCATTCTTTTTGCTTTTTTTGAGTGTACATGTATGACAGAGTACCTGGGTTCAAATTCTGTTGTGCCATTTACTCTCCACTTGCAAAATGATGAAAACATCACAAACTCTTTTACTCAATTTCTTCATCTTTAAAAGGTGTTTGAATCTGATGCTTCAGAATTCTTTCCATATCTAAATCTTTAATTCTGAAGTCATAGATGTTTGGCCTCCTTCAGTTTTGCGTTCTGTTTCTAATTACTTACAGATAAATCATATCTATTTAAACAGACAAAATGTTTGCTTATTTTGTTTATCTCTACAATTTTGCGCTCTACTTGACTTTTCAAGAATATGAGTTTTTTGCCCTGGAAATAGCCTGAGTTTCTTTATTTTAAAATGAGAAGGTTGGATCACATGATCACTATGTCTTAATGTCCTGATCTCTATGTCCCAATATTCTATGAGATTCTGGGAATCACAAATGAATTAAATCTTTAAAGCATTTAAAAGATTACTACTAAGGATACTTTAAGAACTGAGAGAAAGCAGATGAATAAGTAAGAATTATTTTTCCAAAGGAAGAAATAAATGAGGACATTATCTGTGATTTACCCATCTTCTGATGATTTTATAATGCTACTTGAGTTAAGGCAATCTTCATAATCTATTTAGATGATTATCTTTCATGCTTATGTGGAAATTGTTTATGTCATTTCTCAAATTATAAACTCATAAAGGATACAGACTCAATATGAGTGTTTTTAGTTCACAATATATGATGGAGAGTACCTTTATATGACAAGATATTGAAATTAATGAAAATATATAAATCAAAGATATTCCATTTATACTTCCAAACTTCTTGAGACTGAGGCTGTCTATTATTTTTAAAATCCATTTATCTTCTTGGGAGTTGCTAACAAACAAGGAAATTTCTTCCCAGTGGTTGCAATGGAAAGCAATATTTTAGTCACTCTAAATCTTTTATGTTTATATACTCATTAGCACATACAATTAATAGAAAGCAATCACTGATTGTTTTGAATGACATAAATTACCTTACATGGCTTCAATGAAAATACCACAGCATGAGAACAATTAATTATAAATAATCATTTATTAAAATTTCTAGCATAGTGATTTATTAATAATACTTACAAGTGGACCAGGCGGACCCTGGGGACCTTCCCCACCTTTCAGTCCAGGTGCACCCTAAAAGAAAGGAAAATTGAATAGATAACTAGAATATAAAAAGGAAGGAAATTATGATTTATATGAAAAGAAAATTGTTAACCCAAAGGATTTTGAAGAACATATATGATTATTAGATAAAATTAAATTAATAATAGATAAATGAAACATTTCATTATTTTACAATCTTATATATGGAAAATGAGTCTTCATTTAGTTAAGATCTAAGAAAATATCTCAGTATAAAGCTTAATTCCTATTCTTTATCTAGATGTTATTATACCTGAGCTCCTGGAAGGCCTCTTTCTCCTGGGAAACCACGAAGTCCTGGTGGACCATCTTTCCCTGAGATACCTTGAGGACCAGGGTCACCCTATGAAGATGTAATAAGTATTTGAGAAAAGAGATAAAATGATACCATTATTAAGCAATGAGTATGCCCACTATAACTAAACATTAAATCTTGACTTTGGACAATGATGAACACATTCAATGGAAACTACATATATTAAATAAAATGTCAAATAGACATAATTAGATGGAAATATAAATAACTATATTAAGCACAAAATTAATATGAACAGGGATTTTCTTACTGAGGATTTTTAAAAAATGAATTTTTAAAGTTAATTTAGTATAAATGCAATAGTACATATCAATAGAATCAATTTTCTTTAGAACTATCTTTAAAATAAAGAATATTTTTAAAACTATAAACCATCTATTAAAATTGACTCATATCATATATTTTCCTTATAATTGTATACTTTTGTAACTCTTGTATTTTATTATTTAAAAAAAGCATTCGATAATGTGTAAATGGTTATAGAAAAACAATACGCTGATGTCTAAAGCCTAATAATTCACTTAAAAATTCATTTATATTACCTTTGCACCCTCTTTTCCAGCTGCACCAGGAAGTCCTTGCTCACCAGGAGGCCCTGGAGGTCCAGGATGACCTCGTTCACCTATTGGACCAGTCTCACCAGTTGGACCCTGAATTAATTAAAGAAAAACTCAGTACAATGACTGCTGATATGCAACTAAGAAACAAACACAACAGATACTGTATGCCTTTCCCTAGAATCTCATCCTAGAAGCTCATAACAATACTCTAATTCCCACAATAGAAGCCCATACTAACCTTTTGGCCTCTCTTTCTGAATGGAAGGCTCCTTCCAGAGCCTCCACTTAAGGAGATCACTCAGACCAGCCATACACACACACACACACACACACACACACACACACACACACACACACACATACATATATATATATATATATATTCATTCTTCTCTAGACTGCACTCTGGACCATGACATCTATCAGGGTGGCTTCCCACATTGTCTTCAGTTTTTTCTTCTGTGTTGCCTTCCCCAATTAGAATATTAGTTCCTTGAGGGTCAGGATGTTCTTTCTGATTATATTGCATACCCAGCGCTTCACCTAGTGCCTACCACATGTCAGCACTTGATAAATGTTCATTGATTGACATATTGATGTCTATTAAAATGGATTTCAAGAAAATCATTGATTCTAAAAATGGATTTTTAAAAATTCATGATTATTAACATTTGGTCATTACTAGAAGCTACTATAAGGCTATCCATGTGGTTCTCAGGTTTATAAGAATACACAAAGTCAACTATCAACTTCTGCAAGGCTAACATGATCCTGATTTCTATGTTTCTTTCGTTAATTATTTTTCCAATCTATTTTCACAGAAGATAACAAGATCTGTGAAGATAAAACTCAAGATTTAATTTGAAGTGGTTTTACTTAATATGAAAAGTAAGGATAAGGAGGGGCTACTATGTGTCAAAAAATAAAAATGAGTATACAAATACAAATGTGGAAGGACTTATCCTTTATAAGTATATTAGGAAAATCCAATCAATGAAGAAGTGTTTACTTAATACTTGTAACAACTCAAAATTTCTTAGCATTGTATTTAATGCCTTTTGCTATCTGTTTCTAATCAATTTGATGGCTTACTGATTGACCTCTCTCCATTTCTATTTCACACTATTTAATATTCTCCCATTCTATACCAGACAGACCTGCTGTCCTCAACATTCCATCACTCATTCCTGTTTTTGAAGATTTTCTTGGGATACACTCTTTCCTTCCTTCTGTCTTCATTCAAGGCTCAGCTTGGGAACTACTTCCTATAGTATGTTTTCCTTCTCAAATATTAAAGTACATGTTCATCTGTTTACATGTTATACATCCCTGCTTAAATATAAACTTTTTAAAAAAGATTGTTCCCCATTGTGTTTTTGTATTTCCAGTGTGTAGTTAAATGCTTCACATGTAGTAGACCCTTAGTAATTTCTCATTAGGTAGGACTGCATTGTTGTTTAATAAATGTTTGTTAGATTTCATTGTTTCCATTTTAATGGCAGCAGTATAACACAGCAAAAAAGAAGGAAGAAAGAAATACTCTGGGCAGTTAGTTGGCAAAATGGATAGAGTATCAGACCTGGAGTCAGGAAAATGTAATTTTCTGAGTTGAAATCCGGCCTTAGACATTTACTAGACAAGTTACTTAATCCTGTTTGCCCCAGTTTCCTTATCTATAAAATGAGCTGGAGAAGGAAATGGCAAACCACTCCAATATCTTTGTCTAGAAAATAGAGTCGTGAAGAGTTGGACATGACTGAAAAACGACTGCACAGCAACAAAAATGTTGATGGTAGTATAGTGTCTAAGGAGGAAGGTTGTAGACCTCTGCTCTGCTCTAGTTAGTTACTATATGCCATCAGTTCTGGTACCCACATTTTAAGAAGGATATTGAAAAACAAAAGACTGTCCAAAGGAGGGTAGAGGGTGATTAGGATGAGGCTTGAAACTACTCCATACAAAAACTGATTGAAGGAAAAATGTCTAGTTTAGAGAGTCAAAGTGTTAAAGTGGATGTCACTACTCTCTTTAAATATATGAAGCTGTGTGTATAAGATTTTGATTTGTTTTGCTTTACCTCAGGGCACATCATCATAAGCAATGAATAGAAGTTACAGAGAGACAGATTTTGGTTCAATTAAAGGCTCAATTGTTTTTCTGTCTTGTGAAAACTACCCAACATGAAACACTCAAAGCTTTCCATGGATTTGTATCAATGGGGATTTTCAAGAAAGGATGTCATAGAGAAGAGTCCTGTTTAGGAATGGGTTAAATTATTTGATTTTTGAGGTCCCTTCCAATTCTGATATTCTATGTCTCTAAGGGAGCAGAAAAGAGGGTGAACAGAATTTTGATTGGTTTAGAAATCTTCAAACAACCATGTCATGGCTAATGACAAAAATAGTATGAATATATTTCTCTGGGTAGAGAAAAATACATGACAATTATCTTTACATTTTTAAAGGGTTATTTCTTCAAAGAAGTTTTACAGGCTTATAGTCTTGAAAGCAATAGCTGTCAGGAAAAGGCAGGCAGGGTTTTATTCAATATGAGAAATGACTTTCTAACAATTTCCCAAAATGGAACGCATCGCCTAATGTGACAATGAAAACATAGGAGTCTGATTTAGAAATGTCTAAGATTTCTATCAACTCTGAAATTCTCAAATTAATATTGTTTCCAATTTTGGAGTCCAATATGAATTTGTCTCTACAAGAACCAGGCTAGGGAATGTTAACTAAAGAGCTGAGAACTTAAAATAGGTAAGATAGGTCTTACTGCTCAAAGGAATAGGATATGCGATTTTCTAACATCTTTCATGTCGGTGGGCTTAGGATCCAGAGTATTTCTTTGAGAATTAGCATGATGTCTACCTAAATGTTCATTGTTTAGTCTTTCCCTTCGCAGAAAATGGCTTCATCAAGTGTTCCCCTGCTTCCCACCTTCAGAAATGCATCTTGTATATGAGCTGTGGACTTAGTTTCTAGCCCAATATGATCTTGAGCTTCTCTTATGGACCTAGTCCAAGCACATTCCTCTGGAGAGGAGAGGTAAAGAAATTTACAGGACTCAAAGTCAAGATCACCTGTGTTCCAGTCCTGCTTCCAACCCATACTGACAAATCATTTAATCTCTCAGTTCCTGAGGCAATTGCTTGTATCTCTAATTTGTTAAAAAAAACCCAAAAACTACTGATCTACATAAGTAGGGGTATCTTTACAAGAGAATTCCCCATCCCTGATGAAATCATAGATCTAGACCAAAGTAAAACAACAACAAAACCAGGAATAATTCAATAAATCACTTACTGGGATGATATAAAAATTGACCTAGATTCTCCACATTCTTAAATTTGTTGGGAATTCCAGGGACCAAAATGAGCTCCCTGAACAATTCCTCCTGACCAATGATTTCTCTGACCCCAAACTAACCATGATCCCTATTCCTAGAGATGAGTTCTGAGATGTATACCTGAGGAATCCTGAAGTCAGGGAGATGGGATTTCCATTTGCTTAAGGTTTGTGGAAATAAATAACCAGCTGCATTCAGTTGCGGCAAATGCCACATTGAAAAATGCCAGGTCATTTAAGTGCCTCCAGAGAGTAGATAATTTGTGGTGCTACCATTTAATCAGCTTTCACTTAAACTTGTTATGGCAAAAGAAGACTAACCACCTGTGCTCTAGCTCCACTTAGAATAAAACAAAAGAAAATGAATTTAAGCTAAAGTGTGAAATATTTCATTGAAGTCTAAAGAAGAATTCCAGGACAAGGCTGTTGAGCAATAGAATGTGTTCATTAGTTATCTTGTACAGTGTTATTCTCTGGAAGTCTGTTAAGGACTATGAAATATTCTCTGGTGGCTGGGATGTTTGAAGTACAATTCTACCTGAAGGCAATGGTTTTACCTAATGACCCTTCCAGTCTTAAGACATATTAATTTGAAGATTTCTGGAATTCTATAATTACATACAAATGATACAATCTCTATTCCAATATCAGGTAATAGTGCTAAATGAGTATTTGTTAACTGATTTCATTATTTCGCAGAAATAAAGACTTAGAAAGGACTTCAGGGGCCATCTAGCCTGATACTAATCCAAAACAAAATTTTCCTCCACAGCATACCTACCAAATGACCATTTTGCTTGTGCTTAAAGATCTCCAATAAGAAAGAACCAATAACCTCTCTAAGAAGTTAATTTCTCCCTGTGAACAGCTCTATTTTTTCCTGAGTTTTTTCATTACATCAAGCTTAAATTTGTCTCTTCACAACTTTGGCTCATTAGTTTTAGTTCTATCCTGTGGGGCAAAGCTGAATAAATTTTTTCACGATGCCTGTTCTAGCGGCAATCATGTTCTCTCATCCTCCCAAGTCTTCTCAATAAACAAAAACATCTTAGAACATCTTGCTAAGTGCTAGGGAGGCAGCTAGATGAATTAATGCATAGAGTACTGGGCTTGGAGTCGGGAAGATCCAAGTTCAAATCTGGCCTTAGACACATTAACTATGTGACCCTAGGCAAGTCACTTAATCTCTTTGCCTTAATCCAGTCATAATATTCCTGGTTCATCAACTCATATATTATGAAACTAAGGCTCTTCAATATATTTGTTAAACATTTGGGATACTTTCCATTTTATGGCTGTTTTACCAAGGGTGACTAAGACCTGAAGACAACACACTAGATGTGACCTGATCAAGGAGAGTAGCCTTTGCTTAGTTTTGGACTACCTCTTAGAATGCAGACTAAGATTACATTTCTCTTTCTTGGTGTTCTTATCACTGTGTTTATTTAAGAAGGGCTTGCAGTCCACTGAAGCACTCCAATATTTTTTTCAGCCCAAACTTCTATCTAGCCATGCATCCCCCATTTTGACATTATGAAGTTGATTTTAACCCATGTGAATTTAAATTTATTCCTGTTAAATTCCATTTGATTTAATTCATTTGGATCCAAGGTGAAAGGTACCTTAGAAGTCATCCAGTCCTATCCCCTCATTTTAGAGATAGGTTAATTGAACCTAGAAAGTTAAGTGACTTGCCTATAATCATAAAGGTAAGTGGCAAAGCCTGCATTAAACCCCAGGTCTTAACTGTAATCATAGAGTCTTTCTCCTATATGATGCTGCTTCCCTTTGGCACTACTACCCTTTGGGAATATAATTGATTCACAATTGAACGGGTGCTCTCATCAAGACAAAAATGAAGAAATCTTTGTTGCTATAAAAGGAGAATAGAAGGAATATTAATTATTGCAATAAATATAACTCCCAAGAAACCACTTCTTTGATCTTCCACAAAACCCTGCCTGTGTTTGAAACAAGCAAAATGCTGGGCTCTATAAAGCTCCAATAAACATGCATATTCAATAAAGCACACTTGCTATTTTTTCTGACTTGAAGAGAAGGAATAGATAACACATGCCTTCATCAGTTTCAGATGCCTCCAACTAGGCATGAGAGGTTATCAAGAAAGGGTTTGAGGTTTAGAAAGATTCAGATAAGTCCCACAACATTTATATTCTTATTCTACTATGTTGTCTTTCTCTTCCTCAAGCATTCCAAATAAAAGCAATAGGTTTTATACTATCTTTTTATAATATTCTCCCAGAAAGCAGATTTTGAAGTTGTTTGCCATAGATTAAAAATAAATCTTTATCTTAGTAGTAACCTCAGTAGCATGCCCTTTAGGCAATACTACTCTTAATTAAAATTGATGAATGGCAAAGCAATTGAGAACCTATCTAACACAAGGAAATTTGCATTTTCTTTCTACTGTGTAACATCAAAAAGGGGAGTAAGTTGGATTGTGTTTTTCTCTCTTAGTGAATAGTGACAAAGATGCATTACATTCCAGTCACATTTTATGTCACATTCCCAATGCATATATATATTGTTCAAGTATTGCTTTTTAAACACACACACTCACACACACATTAATTTACTTTTGTTCTTAGAGAGCTCAGTAACTACTCATTCTCCGACAGATTTCATTAGTAGGAGTGAAATTCCAGCCTCAGGTATAATTATATAAATCCTTTGAACTTCAAGTCTATTACAGATCAAAATTTAACCCCAAGTATTTGCTACTTTTCAGAAACAGATAAAAATATTTCCTGTTTTTAGTTGCTTCCTTTAATTTAATGCATCTTACCAGGAAAGTTTTTTAGTTCATAAGTTGCCTGCAAAAAGATGTTGGTAAGGTGGGGTGTAGCGGAGGAATAAATAGAATTAATCCCCAAATATTCAGATGATAACTATCAACTCTATGGAGTCATATTTCCTAGAGCATTGTGAACACTTTACCTATCATCCAGCAAGAATTATTTACACCCTAATGCTCAGGAAATTGAAGCTAAATGTCATTTTAAAAATAAAACAATAAAGATAAATTTGTTGGGGGGGAAGACAAAATATATTACAAACATGAAATTCTCACTTTAATATGGAAATTGAAAGATAGTGTAATTGAGTCAACCCTAGTCAGGAAGAAGAGGATTCAAATTGCCTTTGATGTATAACAGAGTGAACATGGGTCAATCATTTAGTTTCCCAGGATCTTTGGGAAACTCTCTAATAGTAAACTTCAGACCAGTTGCTGATAGGCATCACTGGAGAGAATTTCTACAGTAAAATTTCCTAACCAAATGAAATCATAGGTCTGGACGAAATCAAGGGAGAAAAGGAATATGCAGGTGCATCACATCATTTCATAACCAACCCCAAAGGACACTAAAATGGGGACAAGGGTTTTCTCCACAACCCAGCCAACAAGTGGTCATTTAGTACTTGCTTGAAGAGTTCTAAGGCATTTTACTCTACTTTTGGACAGCTCTAATCCTTAAGGAATATTTTTTTTTCTGTGAATGCTATAGGATAGTATTATAAGTGAGTACTTCACTCATTAAAACTTCTTGGTTGAAGCCACCATATAATGAATTCTGGTCTATGGCAAAAAAAAAAAAAAGTCTCGTAGTTCAACCCTACACTTAATTTTGGATTATCTGATACTTCACATTATCCAAGTTACTGCTTCCCTTTACTAAGAATTGATTGCATTATTAAACAGAGACTTTACCTTACATATGTAAAATCTGAAACAAAATTAATCTCATTAATGCATAATATCCTCAAGAAATAGCATCATGTTCAGAGAAATTAAAAGTATAAAAAGTATCAGAAAATCCTAAAATCTTAAAGGATATAATGTAAAATAACCTACCTGTGGTCCAACAACACCACCGGGTCCTGGAGGACCTGTTTTGCCTTGAAATCCCTAAGGAATGAAACATGACATTTACTAGTTAGTTATATGTTATTAAAAAGTACATTAGGTAATGGGATAGCTCACAATTGAAGAGAAAGTTGTTTTTCAGTAATATACTCTCTCAAGCTATAAAAGTTTTCATATTCATCATTTTTATGGATACTTAAAATTGAAATACTGTATCTATCACAGGCCTTTCCAAAGCTCTATCTTTTGCTGACTAATTATCACTGATTTTTCTGAAAAGATTCATTAGGTTATACTAATATCATAAGCAAGCTAAGGTTTTACTTTGTTCAAAGGTCTAGTCCTCTTAAGTGAGTAGTAAAAAAAATGGATGGGAAAAAAAATAGAAACAAAGAATCTTTATTCTTTGTATTCACTAGCAAGAAAGACAAAGAAACAAATACAGAATATGTGTGTGAAAACATATATGAATAGCTGAAAATGTATAATATAGAATAGAAAAAAACTAAGATAGGATATAGGAGTGATGTAATAAAAATGAAAGTTTATGATAAGTTTGATAGTAACAAGTAATTTTAGAACTAAGTTTGTATCAAAGCAACAAAATATAGAATTCCCATGTTCTGGATTTGTAATCAAAGTAAATGATTTAGGTATTTTTTGAATTGTTACTGTTTTGAATCACCAGGAGACAATTTTCTTGACGTTAATGTAATTCTTCCTACTATTTATTTCATACCCAGCACAATTGTATCCCAACAGTCTGATATAATGGAACAAGTAATTAAAAGAGGCTTATAAAAAAGAATAGTTATTAGCATGAGGAGATGCCATTTCAAGGATAAATTGAAACACTTAGCTTTATAAGCCCAAATGAACACTGGGAGAGAAGCGGAAAGTGGGAAATAGGGAGAGAAAGGAGAGACAAAGGAAAAAAAAGAAATAGAGATACCAAGGAAAGAGAATACGATATGAAGAGAAAAGGAAGAATGGAGTGGGAATTATCCAGTTCATATGACATATGAGCTTGACATAGGGCTTTAAGATAGTTTGTATTTTATTGTTCATTAATTTGGTCTGTAAGATTATTATAAATGATATCTTTTACTTTCAACCATAATGAGGACTTAATAAATATTTATTGACTAATTAATTGATTTCTGATTAGCACTTCAAGGAAATAATTTTAAAATCTTGTTGGAATCCACTTTAAACCAATGAGATGAAATATGCATAGCTTTTGCAAAAGATTTATTAACTGAAGGATACAATCTTGATAGAACAAATGAGATTAGAACCAAAGCATTTAACCATGATGGAGGGAACACTTTTGTATCATGAACTCTTAGATGAAAAATTATAAATACAACCTTTATAGTGGCATATTTGTGATAGAAGTATAAAAATAAATGGAACACATGTTAATCAGCATATTGTAGTGACTAAACACTCTAAGTGGCCCTTAAATCAAGAAGATCTAGATTCATGTCCCACCCCCAATAAACACTAGCTATGTGATTCCGGGAGCTGAACTTCTCAATGCCCTAAGAAAAATTAAAAAAAAAATATTGCCCAGCAGTTTTCAAATTACATTTGTAGAGAGAATCTTACCTAAGAATTCCTTATATCAAGGAAACTAGAGCTACAAATGATATCTCTCAACCAACTAATCAATCAATCAATCAAGATATATGTATACATATATGTGTGTATATATATGTGTATATATGTATACATATATATGTGTGTATATATATATATATATATATATATATATATATATATATATGTATGATTCAATACCAATATCAAAATTGGACTTGATGACATTGTTGGAGATAAAAAGATTTCTCCTATTCTGTAAAGTTATTAATACCATTATGGTTCTATTTATTCTATATCTGCTAATGCTGATAAAAGTCAACTGATTTTTTTAAATGAAGAGTAAATCTAAGAAGTTTTTCTTTTCATTTTTTGTTTCAGTTGTTTTAACATTATGGAGACAAATATATTGATTGATTTACTAATTTTTCACTTTTCTTCTAGTTTATCTGACATCAAAACATGTAAAGATATTTGAGTAATTGATTTTTAGAATCTTGCATCTTTAATGGTCAAAGGGCTGATTTAGGTTTTAAAAAAGAGTGTAATTTAAGTTGATTCTTGTCTTGAATTTAATTAATTTCACTATCCCAAGGTGACTGCTCAAGAGTAAAAGAATAGCTTTTAAAATTGGTTTCCCCATTATGATTAATTACATACAAGGAATGTGCTGCTAGTGCAAGGGGTAGAGGGAGGCCAATCAGAGCCCAATTCATTCTTTTCTCAAATCTTTATATATACTGAGAAATGTTATAAAATGTATATTTAGGTTATAGGATTTGCTACTGCTACAAAATTCAGAAATCTTCCCGTCCAAACTCCTTGATTTACAGATGAGAAAGTGAAGACTTTGATTGATAGATTAGATGTCTCACTTATTCCTCTCAGGAAAAATTGTGAAGACTGGTTTCCAGAATGTTAAGGAGGTGGAGTCAGAATTAAAAGTCAACAGTTCCCTATTACCCTCAAAAAAAGTTCCATGTGTATTCATGAAGTTTGGCCCAAGGTAACTTATAGACAAATAAGGTTCATATTTGAAGGCAAAAGAGTATTACAAGAAATCCATAAACAGATGACAGATTTAAAAGTGGATTTCAAAAAGCTATCAAAACATATACAGTTGTAATCCAAGCAGTCTAATAGGAATTCAAATCAGATATTTAAATAATTCACAAATGATTCTGCATAGATTTTAAAACTATAGCCACAAAATCTCCCAAATTTGTATATGTGGAAAAAAAAAACAAATAAGACTTTTTATTATGAACATTTTAAAAGGAGACCCCAAAAATAACTATTTAAAAATGCAAGCACAATGGGAACCTGTGAAAATGAAAAAAATAAAAACATGGGATTTTCCCTAAGCAAAGTGATTTATAACTGTTCTGAACTGCACCAAGATGAAATAATCAATATTGAACTATTTCCTATTTTGAGAATCTCCAGGAGACTAAGATCATTTGGGAGTCAATAAAAGATTTTGATCAAGACTTTTAGGGTAAAATTGTATTTGCCCTATAGCAAGGCCAAATTGAACTCTTGGTCTTAGAACTATCTGTTTCCCAAATGCTGTGAGAGGGAGACAATATTTGCATGTAAATTCTTTAGATGCATCTTTGATGAATTTCTGCATTTAGTGAAATTCTTAGTGTTAGACACAGATGAAAAAATTCACATAGCTAGATCCCATTTATGAATACAGACAGCTACCATTGTCCTGGGATCTGAATGTATATATAGAAGCATGAGACTTGACAAATCCCTCATTTATTGGTAACATATACTCAGTAAAATGCTACTAACTACAGACCAGGATATGTATCAATTAGTGATAAAGCTAAAAATAACTGAATAAATTGGCCTCATACGTCTTAACATATGATTGAAAAAGGCAATTTTGCTGAAGACAAGTTGCCAATAATACAAGAATTAATTTGTAAATGTCAATAGCATGTATTCATATCATCTCAGTTTCTGTCAATTACTTTTAAGAAATCAAGATTAAGTGACTTTCCCAGGGTCACATGGCTAGAAAGTATCTGAAGCCAGAATTGAACTCATTTCCTCTTGACTTCAGGACCAGCACTCTATCTCTGTGCTACTTAGCTACCCTCTTAAATTCCTGATTTATATCTTGCCCCTAGACTCCAATGACTCTGGAGGAGAGAATAAGGATGATGACTCTGAGCAGCCCTCTCTCACTTAAATCCAATTTACTTGCAAGTCATGGCATCCCCTTGCAAATGTCATATCCTCTTTGAGAATGAAGGACAAATAATAACCTTCAAAACCTTACTTTCTCCAGGAAGCCTTTCCTAATCCTCTTAGTTCTAATGCCTCCTCTCCGTTAACTATCCATTTATTCTATATATAGCTTATTTGTGCATATTTGTTTCTAGTGGTCTCTCTTGTTACATTATGAGTTCCTTGAGGCCAAGCATGCCTTTTGTCTCTTTTTGTATCCCCAAGATTTAGAGCAATACCTGGCTTATAATAGTTGTTTAATATATACTTATTGACTTCCTGACTCACTAACTTAAATACATCCTCCAAAATAAAATAAAGGAATTGTTATGTATTTTAAGTGCCCCCCCAATACTCTAATATTCACTACGTATATTCATCAGCTTATTAAGACCTTTCTCTTACTTATTGTTTCCACAGTGAAACTTCTATTACCAATACAAGTTGGTTCTTTCTTTGCAATTCAAAGTTTTAGAGTTGCCTAAAGCACTAAGAGGTTTAGTTCAGTCATGCAGATGGTACATGCCAGAGGCAGGATTGCAATCCAGATGTATTGGGCTCTGACTGGGCTTAGCTCTTCATCCCACTATGCCACACTGCCTAGAAAGTAATACTCTTTGGCATATGTATATGTGTGTGTACGTGTGTAAACACACACATATAATTTCCATATACATACGTGTATATATATAATATATATGCATATATTATTTCCTATATGCGTGTATATATATATATATATGTATGCTTGCATGTGCATGTATACACACAATTTTCTTTGTGAACTGAAGTGACTCATTTTTAGTATAGAGGAGCAATTTTTGAGCCTTTGGAACCCAGAGAGCAGGATAGAAAGTTATCATCAAGTATCCTTGGCACTGAAGTGATCTTACAGTTGCATAGAAACAGAAATACATTTTTTTTCCAGAGACAAATTTAGCCTCTGCATTTTAGACACTGTGTGAGAACCATTGAAGTTCTAGGTATGTTTTAATTTTTTCAAGGTGACTCTAAAATTTTCCTTAAATGTCAGTTTATACATGTTTTAGAGATAGTGTTCTGAAATAAAATCTTGATTTACTCATTCAAAAAAAAAGGACTATTGAAACTTGATGGAATTATGTTTGCAAACATGAAAATGATCTGTGTCCTTTCCGAAAACAGATCTTATGTCCATCAAGCAGATGTCATCTCTGTGTGGAAGCCCAGACAATTTTGCACTTTTGTTTCACTAAATCATTCCTGATTAGGATTTCGAAATTCCAGACTTTGATGTATCAAAACTGAAAACAAACCCAATATTTTATTTAACTTATAAATTGGCATTTGGTTTAAAAAAAAAGGACTTTGATTGCTGCTGACAGGCCTTCCCCAAAGATAGAAAATCCTTCAACAATTCGACAATAGGGATTACAGTTAATTAGGATATGTGTGTGTGTGTGTGTGTGTATGTATGATATAATAGAAAGAATATTAGATTTGGAATCAGATAAACAGGTTCATTGCCCCATTGTGCTACAACCTGTGTGATCTTCAGCAAGTCACTGATTCTTTGGGCATTAGTTTCCTCATCACTAAATAACCAGAATTACAAACTAAACCTGGGGCCTTTGATGTGCTGCTACTAGGTAGAAAGAGACATGACTCCTAACCGGTGGACACACTTCCAAACGGTAAGGGGTAGAATTGGTGCCAAAGATCTTGAATGAGGAGATATTTGTGGCTCATCAGGAGAGACACATGGAAAGATTGTGGAAGCTTGGAAACTGTAAACTTGTAGGGAAAACCTGATTTCCAGGATGCCTTCCTAGAGATTTTGGTGAGAAAAAATTTCTCCTTGGGTGATAACAGAGTTTTTATTGAGCTTAAATCTTTCCATTTCAATCAAAAAAACTCAGTGACCATTACATATTTTCTGTTACGTTCTAGTCTGTACACTTTCTATGACTCTGTTTGCTGAGATCAGTGGGGATATGTATTTGTTACCATTTGTGATGATCTTTAGGATAATCTCCATTTAATGGGAAGCGATTAAGTCAACAGATGTAATCTTAGGACAGACTCCTTCCTTAAGAGCAACCAGAGAAGCAGCTTTGCTTGAAGCCCCAACCAAAAAATAATCTTACAGCAAGAACAGAGATAATGGAGGGAGAAGGAGGTTAATAAAACTTTAACTCAATACTGGACATAATCAAGAAAAGAACCAGGCATCCATCCAAACATGGACCTTCTCACGCTCCCCTTAAGGTAGAAATCACAGTTTCTCTTGGAGTACAGTGGCCTCTGCCACAATTTTTTACATTTTGACAACTCATATGGAATATCTATCTTACATATAAAACAAGGGGTTTGTACAAGGTGACCTCTAAGATCTTGGTCAGCTCTAAACTTCTGAACCTAAGAACAAAAGATGTTTCCAAACTGGCAGGATTTCAGTAACAGGAGTCGATGTCCCTACCCTCATATCAAGTTAATCATGGGTGTGCTTTCAGACCAACTCAGGAAAACTAGTTAATGTTCATTAGTAGGATTGTCAGGAAACTGATTTTGGCCAAGATGTCAATCCCTTGGTTTTCTCATTAGATAGGAAATATGGGACTTTCTGCTTAATAATTTAGTTCTAGTAGCAAAAAATACATCCCTTCACTATGCAAATTGTATGTCTGGGGAGAAGTAGCTATAACAGATTATGCTGTAGCTGGTTAGTAGGTCCTTTCATGGTTAACTGGTAGATAAAATAGGTCCATGCTCATCAGCAAAGTACCAATTAAGCACTTTTACTATAGTTTTTTTTTTGAACTCTAAAAAAGATTCATAGATCTGTGGACCTCTCCAGAAGTGCTGGAATAGACATGATAGCAACTCAAGATCTTTCATAGCCGTATGGTTTGACAAAACAGCAGTTTTGTGATGTCAATAACAACTTCCTAGATATTAATTAAAGAAACATCAATCAGGTTTTTTCAAATATAATTATATAGTTAAATAAAACATATTTATACTTATAGAAATAATTATATAAATTCATACAAAAATATGAGATCATATAACCTTGGATCATATTATATTTTGTGATATCCACCAAAAAGTATGACTGCCTTAAATAACAATGCCTTAGACATCAAAGTAATCTATTATCAATGTCACTATAATAATTTCTTAGTTCATTTCAGCAGAGAGATTTGTCCTCTTAGAAGTTCTTTGTCTGTGGGCTTTGTTTTTTCTTAATAGGATCATAGATTCTGGACTGGAGAAGACTTTAGAGATCACTAGTCCAACCCTCCTGATTTTTTAAACAAGGAAACTGAGGCTCAGATGGTAAAGTAATATGCCCAGGGTCAAAAAGGTAGAAAATAGCAAAAATGGGATGTAAACCAAGGACCTCTTGACATAAATCCAAAGCTCTTTCCACTATATTATAATGATGGCTCAAAAAATTTTGGTAAAATTAATTCATCTCTTTCATCCTAATTGAGTAAACACTGTATGGGAACAGACTTTCAATAAACTGAGACATTAAAAAAAGAAAGGTAAGGAGAAAGGAAGAAAAAAGCTATATATAACAGAAGTTAACAGTTTCTTATAAAATCACTCTTTTGCTGCTTTGTTTATTAGAATGTTTTCTTTTTCAAAATTAAATTTACAGCTTTTTTAAGGAGAAAAGTTTAAATTAGGAAGTTAGATTCACTTACTGTTTCTCCACGTTGTCCTGGATGCCCAGGAAGTCCGTCCTTTCCAGGGGGGCCCTAAAATTGAAAATAATGAAAGTAAAATTATGTTAGGGATTTTCAGAGTCATCTGCTTTTTTGCTTAACCTGCAACAAGGTTAAGGCTAACATTTTTTATCATGATTTATTTCCACAGGTATAGCATATTTTTAGATATTTAGTTCATTTGATAAATGGGTCCATATCCAGTACTTTTTGAAATGATATTTTATTACAGTTCACAAAATAATTCATGTACCTGGAAATTCATCTCCTACAGAAAATGACCTTAGAAAAATTACAAATTTATATTTCATTTTTATGATTCCAAAAATTGATAACTGTAATAGAGATCTTTTGTGATTTTTCTTAACAGCTAAAATTGCTATTTTTTGGTACAATTGATTTTTTAAAAATGTGTCTGAAAATACTGTATTCACAGTGGTTCTTTTCATCATAGACATATTATGTTTCTGATAAAGTCATCCAATATTCACCATTCAAGTACTGCTTTGCACTTCAGTTCATATTTAGGAACCTCAGTTGACTGTGACATGAAGGCTGAGATAACAGAGGACAGTGTCCTCTAGTGGTCATCAGATATTTCTACTGACAATAAGAAAAGGGGTGAAACACAGGCTCCAAAAAAACAGTGGACTTTTCCTTTTCCTTCTTCATGAGACTCACTGCATACAACCCAAAAGTTATGCCACACAATACAAACCCTAAAGAGACAGGAGTTCTGCTCAGGAGGCTTATTAAATTCTGTTGGAGTTTTAATGTAAATTAAGCATTGAAAAGCAAGTTATTATTTTATGTGTATGGGAGACAGAAAGAGAGAGAGTTAGAGTTGAATAATCAGTTGAAGAGTGTAGCCAAAATAAATTGCTATAGGAATAAAGCAATTGTGATTTAGTTTTATTTTGAGACACTACACTGACACATCGAGAATTCACTTCATAATAATTATGTCCTTCACTGCAATGCTGGTTGAGTGAAGCACAGATCCAGTAATCAGGGATTTGCAGCTGTTGGAATTCATGAGTGGATGTATGGCCAATACATCCTTTCTATCCCAGAAAAGTAGAGTGATATGCCACTCTTTTTAGGAAACAAAGGAAAATTTATTTTTTTTTATAATAAAGGATCCCTTATATATGAATTTAAGCTAACTTTTAACTTAAAGATAATTTACTTACTGTTCTATTTCACACCTAAATGTAAATTCAGTCTGAGCTGAACATTAGAAGAACAGCTTTCTTCCTCAAAGCAGTGGCAATAAATTTTGTCCCGGTTTTGCCTACAACAGTCTTGGTTCACTCTGAGTATAGGATCTGAGGTTTCATGGATATTGGGAACATCCAATTGAGGAAAATTCTACCAATAGAGGTTAGCATCATCTTTACAAATTTGTAACCTTAGAGAATTACCTACAGTATTGAGAGGTTAAGTGACTGGCAGAGAAGTGAGACTTGAACCCATGTTTTCCCAGATTCACGACCAGCTCTCTAACCAATGGGATAATCAGATAGCAAGAGCAAAGGATAACTAATGATGCTTGTATGCTACTACATAGACTGGAATACAATTTTAGCATATGCTATAATAAATTTCACTTAGTGTGAATAAATATAAAGCAAAGTCCCAGCTTTCTGGGTAGACTTTCAGTGGCAGATTTATGGCAAGATGTGGACAAGAATTATGCTTAGGCATGAATGAGTTTTAATTTGCATCTTTGGAGAAATATCTTTGTTAATGAGATTTCAGGCACATCATTGTGCATCATTGAGTAGACCAGTGTTAACTGCACTCCAGGTACTACTACTTCACGAATTCTTTTATTTAGTCTTAAAAGTCAGGGCAGCTAGGTGGTGCAGTGGATAGAGCACCAGTGCAGGAGTCAGGAGGACCTGAGTTCAAATCTTACCTCAGATACTTGACACACACTAACTGTGTGACCTTGGGCAAGTCACTTAACCCCAGTTGTCTCATCCTGGATCATCTCCAGTCATCCTGATGAATATCTGGTCACTAGATTCAGATGACTCTGGAGGAGAAGTGAGGCTAGTGACCTGCACAACTCTCCCTCACTCAAAACAAAGTCAAGCGTAAGCCATGTCATTATTTCTCTGATGGCATTGTCTTCTTTGGCAATGAAGAACTAATACACAATTTAAAAGTCAATATAGCAGATCAGAAAACAAATCAGGGTCTGAGAAGTTCACCTATTACTGAATTTGGGTCTAGAAAAAAGTATTCTCTGTACCATGGCATTTAAAACACTTTGCAAAAATATCAAGGCATCTGAGCCAGGATTTTCAAGTATTTCTATGATTCTGCCTCTTACTACTATGCTATAGTAATAGGTATGGGACGCAGTCTAGGTGCTGCAGTAACAGGAGTGATGCAAGCTCTTTACTTTTTTAATGGTGCTAGCTTTAACCATCCAAACTTCTGTTAGAGTCAACAACTCATTCTACAGATTAGGGCAAGAGGATAGGAATTAATGGCTATTTCTTTTTTTCTGATTCTTTTCCATTGCATCTCTCCTCATGCCAAACTACTACATAAAAATATAATTAATCAGGTTCACCCCTGGGGATGACTTCCTATTTAAAAAGCCAGATAATGGTAAGAAATGTATTTAACAAAGATCTAAGATCAAAAGTGTTCTTAGACTACTTAGCCTGGAAGAAGGGTTTATCTATCATACAACAAAGCTAATAATATATCATATTGATCTTTCACTATTCCTTTGAATAAATGGCCTCTAAGGTCCCTTGCAGTCATGAATCTATGAACTTATGATACCACTTCAAATATGACTATCATATACTATCGGTGCATGACACTAATCTGTCAGGATGTATTTTACTGTCTGTATTTATTGTCTAAAATGGCATCACGGAATAGTACATAGAGTGTTTGTTTTGACATTAGTAAGAATTAGGTTCAAGTCTTATCTCTGCCACTTTCTAGCTATATGACACTGGGCAAGTCATTCGATTGGAATGTCCTTGAATTCCATAAGACTCTTCTACTAAGTTGAAATAGAATATGTTATAGTGAGGATTCTTTATATTCGTATGTGGGATTATATGATCACTGAGATCCTTTCCAACTCTTAAATTCTATATTCTGTGTGCTGGGTAAAGGCAAAGTGCCTTCTGTGAATTCTCTAATTTGCAAAAATCATAGATGCCTTGATATGTTATGTGTCTTATTCATATGGAGTATAATATGCTCATGAACTTTAAATTCGGTACATTTGATGACTCTGTTGTGGGGAAGTAACGGGGAAGTGAAGGTAGCCTAAGCTATGTTGCTTAGATCAAGTAAAAAGTGATGGTGACTATACACTGAGCTAAAATAAAGGGCTGGAATAGAATCATATATACTTCAAATGAAGGAAAAAATGTATGGGTAACAGTCATGATCTCAGATAAAGCAAAAACAAAAACAGACCTAATTAAAAGAGATAATCAGGAAAACTACATTTTTCCAAAAGGTACCATAGACAATACAGTAATATCAATAAATTTTATAGAATTTCCCTAATAAAGATCTGATTTCTCAAATATATAGAGAACTGAGTCAAATTCCTAAAAATAAGAACCATTCCCCAGTTGATAAATGGTCAAAGGACATGAATAAATAGTTTTCAGAAGAAATCAAAGATACCTATAGTCAAACAAAAATGCTCTAAATCATTAGGTATTAGAGAAACACAAATTCCAACAACTCTGAGGTACCCCCCCCCGCACCGATTAGAAATAACAAATCTTGGAGGGGATGAGGGGAATAGGTACATGAATGCACTGCTGGTAGAGTAGCGAATCGGCCCATTCTAAAAAACAAACTGGAACTATGCCCAAAGGGCTACAAAATGGTGCACACCACCCTTTGATCTAGCAATACCACTACTAGAGCTATCTCCTAAAGAGACCAAAGAAAAAGGAAAAGAAGGTACAAAAATATTTATTACAAATGTACATATGTACAAAATATTTACATTGTACAAAATATAATATATACATAAATATAACAGCTCTTCTTGTGGCATCAAAGTATTATGAATTAGGAAATGGCTGAACAAATCGTGGCATATCGTATACACGGAGGGTAGTTTCACAAAAGCATAGAAAATCCTATATAGACCAACGCAAAACAAAGTAAGAAGAACCAGGAAACGATCTTGCATGGTAATGGTTGTAAGGATTGTCAGCTGTGAAAGACTTGACTAATTTGATCAATACAATGATCCAAGAAAATTACAAAGAACTTATGATGAAAATAATGCTATCCATCTCCAGAGAGAGAACTTACCAATGCTGAGGGCAAGTTATTTTTGTTTTATTTATTTTTGCAATATGATGACAGGAAAATGTTTCACATGATTGCATATATGTAAGTCATATTTTATTGTATGCCTTCTCAATGGATAGGTGAGGGGTGGGAAGGAAGATAGATTTTGGAACTTAAAATTAAAAAGAAAAGAATGTTATAAATAAATAATATATTTTTAAAAAGTGAGGGTAAAATTTTTATCTAAAGAATGACAATGTGTTTTTAAAATTGCAAATACATTCTCAAATTTCTATTGATAAAATAGTCACCATCTTTGATCTATCCCAGAAAAGGTTATTTTTTCTGCATAAGTGGGAGAAAACTGACCTGAGAGACATTTTATATGTGCTAAAAATCTGAATAAGAACTGTATAGATTAATTTTTCTCTTCCTAGGGACACCTATAAGTTAGGCTTTCCTGACTAAATAGAATTTAAAAAAAAACTTTTTTATGTTTTAATAATGTTTTAGGTCCAGGCTCTCTGTTGTTGGAATTATTATATCAACTGAAGGTGCAACATATCATCAAAGCCTACTTTTATGGTAGAAGTAGGAGGGGAAAATCTTCATTCCAGCATTCTATTTACTCAATTCAGTTAGCCTTTCTCTAAAGAGATCCTAGTGTGATAAGAAGGAATTTATTTTATTTCTTCTACGAACAGTTTTTCTTATTTTCCCTTCTGCATTTCAATCTAAGAAGTGAAGATTTGCTTTTCTCTCCTTGAAAAATTAAAGCAAAATATGCATGATAGGGAATGACAGGAATTTTGATTTCATAATAATATTTTTGTCCTCAGGGACTTATAGCAAAAAAACATATTCTTTGTTATTTAGTCAGTCAATCAGCAAGTATTTATATATTGCTACTTAACTCTTTGAAGTAAGAATGTCTGGTCTCCATAAATATATTATAAGTTCCTAGGACACAAGAAAAATTCTTCATTCTTTTGTATAAATAACATTCCCTCAGCACCTAGTCCAGTGTTATGTGCATAGCAAATAATAAACAGAATTTTACTGAATGAAGGCATTAGTGAATGAAAGAATGCATGAACGGATGAATAAATGAGGAAAGGCTGAGCAGATTATTCATCCACTTTGTGGCAGAATAAATATATGCTATATAGGGAGAAAATGTTTCATATCATTTCCTATAGTGCATGGTATGAGCAACAGTAAGTCTGTAAAGACTTTCTGGATTCCATTTTGTTCATGTCAGCACATGTATTTCATGGATTCAACTTACACGTACAGTAAGACCAAGTCTCTATGCTCATCAAGTAGGGGAAGGAGAGGGGTTCTCAAAATTCTTGTCACTATTCCAGCTACAAGTTTTGGTTGAACCAACCAGAGCAGGCTATTTAGACAGTGTTTTGACTAGAAATAGCTGCTTTGGGGTATGAGCAAACAAATTGTACAGTAGGACAGCCTAGAAGTTACAAACTGAACTATTTTGCAACTGTATACAGACACCGCATGGTGTATATGAGACTCAGTAAAAGATTTAGAAATTCTAGAAGACATCATTTCTTCTTTGATTTTTGTTATTCTCTGATAATCATTGAAAATTTCATAGGATTTTATTATAATGATGCCATAGAGGTATGAGTAAGATTTACGCTCAAGAAAGATGTTGCTGCTGTCATAAAGGGGTATCTAGGTGGTGAAGTGGATAGCGTGTTGTCTCTGGAGTCTGAAGGACCTGAGTTCAAATCCAACCTCAGATACTTACTATCAGTGACACTGGGTAAGTCATTTAACCCTGCTTGCCTCAGTGCCTCTATAAAATGAGCTAGAGATAAAAATGGAAAATCACTCCAATATCTTTGCCAAGATAACCTCAAATGGGGTCACCAAGACTTAAACAAACAGATAATGATGGAAAAATCAACCAACAATAAAAAAGCTGTTAGAGAGCATGATTGATACATAATTCAGTGGAAAGAGGTATTGCCTGTAGATTCTCCTGTTTGCATCAAGTCCAAGGACATTTCAAAGCATACTATTAAGTCAGAGTCACTGCTACTCAAGCTATGGACCTAAAAAGTATATAAAGAATACATGCTGTTCAGATTAGAACATATTGGATGGACAAAACAGAGAGCTGGTTGATAAGTCCACAGATCTTGGACAGATACTGAACAGAAACTTAGTCTAGAACTGGACAGGAAGAGAAAAAATAGCTAGATTTTATTTTAGAAACTTTGTAGTAAGCCAAGAGAAAAATAGGGTAACAGTTGATAGATAAAGTATATACTTTATAATAATACTTTATAATAAGATACTTTTTAATAATATAGTTTATAATAATACTATATAATAAGATACTTTATAATAATACTTAATAATCAATTTATAATATATTTATAATAAATATCTTAACCTTAGAGTAGGTTATCATATATGATAACCTACTCTAAGGTTAAGGTACTCTTATTAACTGGCTATTACCAGGTATAAAACCTAGTTTTAGCAGTGGCCCCTACCAAGCATGTATTTTAATATGAACAATAAAGCCAAGCTGTTTGGCAGGCAGGTGAGATTCCAAATTTTTGTTCCTGACAAATGGCAGAGGTTTTATATTTTTTTTTTTGCAGTCAAGTACTTAAGGATTTTGACTATATTGTAACCTCATTAATTCAGGCCTCTCTAATGGAGATTTTGTGATGCCACCCAGGAGCCAAGCTGCAGTTTACTTGTGAAATGTGTCTATAATTACAGAGGATTATTAACATATTAATAGAGTAAACAAAACTGCAAGGGTTATGCTTCCCCACTTGTGAAAACAAACAATTTACTGGCACTTCTGATGTATCTATTTACATCCAATATAAATGGGGCATCACATAGTACTGCCTCAATACACATGATGATTACAGATTGCTCCCATCTGTCATTACAAGGAGAATCACAAAGTACACAGAGGGCTTGCCTCTGACTCAGGAAAACCTGAGTTCTAGTTGTAACTCTGAAGCATACTCTCTGTGTGACCCCAAGCCGTTTATATTATTCATCACTGCCTGCTGTCTCCCTCCTAGAGGAAGAATAGGACTATAAATTTCACCTAGAATCACCTACACCGAGGAGAATCAGTGATCAGCTTGCCTCTGCCCCTCCACTACCCCCAAATAAATAAATCTGAATTTTTATTTGGCTATATTTAATTAGAATTACTATACATATATTAGATAAGCAATACTGAACTTCTTTAAAGAATAATCTAAAATTCCTATGTATTAGTAATTAGAAACAGCACTGCATTTGGAGTCAGAGGCCCTGGGTTTAATTTCCTGCTCTGCCACTTAAGACCTATATGATCTCCAACAAATCAAGTGACATCTCTGGATTTTGGCTTCCTGGTCTATTGAATAAAGGGTTTGGACTTCATGGCTTCTTAAGTTCCTTTAAGATCTAAATCTCTGATGCTATCTGTTATTGCCAAACAAGTGAGTCAAGGCTTAACTGTATAGTTTATCAACATTGATCAAGCTATTTAACCTCATTGACTTTCAGTTTCCTCATCTGGTAAAATGAACCAGAGAGGTCTTTTGAGATGACTGAGCTCTCAGTCTATGATCCAATGAGCTAGAGTAATCTCCTCCACTTACACCCTTCAGTTTTCATTCTAATGTTATTAAAGGATATTCCTAGGAAGAGAGAAGTCAATCAACACCCTTTAAGTCATTTTGATCTTAGGTAACAGCACTCCAAGGATGAGACTAAAGACACCAGTCACTGAAGTATTGGAAATTATGGTAGTGGCTAAAGATAGATGGATTCATTCCCATGGAATACTATTTATCCCTAAAGGCACTGGGCAAAAAAGACAAGGCTGACTATCTGAGTTTTCCAAGAGGAGAGATAAATCATGTTCTGGCTACGGTGCATTTACTTACAGCTAGAATCAGCCAAAGGACTTCTAACATCACAAGCATTGTAAACTATTAGACAACTGAAAGGTTAACTGGAAATTCTAGCTGTCACCAAGACAGAATAGAGGACAATAAAGATAACTGGATATACCTCTTTCTGTTTTTCTCTGAATATCAAAAAAGTGGGGATGGGGAGGGAGGAGTGCTTTTGTTCACTTCTGAGAATACAGATTATGAAAGGAGTCCAAAGAGTGTTGCATACTAAATAAAGGACTGAGATTATTTATATAAGGAATCAGATAATCTAACAGTATCCTCTCTTGCCTGTTTTATGCATAATATACTAAGTAACTTGGAGAATACCTAATTTTAAAACTATGCAAATAAGTGACTCTTCACTGGAACTTGTGTTCTAGCCACATGAAATGGAAAAATATCACTTTAGGAAAGAATTAGATTTGTAGGCAGGTGCTCTGTACCTTTTTTCAGTGTAGGACCAGGGCATGAAACATAGGATAGCTCAGAGCACTTTCAATAAAGTAAGAAAAAGTTCAATGTGACATCAAAAGGATGAGAATAAATGAGGTTATTTTAGAAGGAATCCATCAAGGCCTTCCAATTTACCCAGCACACAATCCATCTAGGACTTATGGTCTCTGCAAGTTGCCTGAGGGTCAGAGGTTAAGGGACTTGACCATGGTCACACAGCTATGAAATGCCAGAGGTGAAATGAGAAATCAGGTCTTCTTGAAGCCAAGAGTAAGACTATCTTCTGTGTGGCACTGCTTCTCTTTTTGCCAATAAAAGTTTATATTAATTCAAGGGGGAAAGAATAGTTTTTCAGGGAAAGTCTTAAGTTACCACACTATGTAAAATATTAACAGGATTTTTCAGTAGCCCAGGTACAAGGCTTAACATTAGGAATTCCTATTTCTTGTTTTTTAAAGACTGTACTTTGTATTTTTCTTCAGAAGCAATCACTGTGCAATAACTACAAATGAAATTCACAGTCACAAATTGGAAACATTTACAATGCATACATTATTACTTGCCTTTGGTGCTTATGTTTTCATTGTCATTACTGCTTTGTGTTCATTTTTGCACATTTTAATAAGTGAATTTTATTAGCACTTATAGATATAGACTATTTAAAGTGAGGATACAAAGTGATTAAAAAACTCTTTTTTTTAATGTGCAGCAAAACAAAAAAAGAGAGAAAACAGAAATACTTACAGGAGGGCCTTTTGGTCCAGGGAATCCAACAGGGCCCTGAGGTCCTTGAGGTCCCTAAATTGGAACAAAAGGAGGAAAAAAGACAAATTGTTTTATTTTTCATTATGGTGCTGGTGTCCCACAGAAGGTAGTCACAAATGAGAAAAAGTCATTTATGCATTGCACATGTTGCTATCAGCAAATTGCTTTAATTCCAATGCAAACCTATTGGCCACATTTTCTGCAGTCCATACTACTACGTCAGAAAATATAATAGGGAAAGTGAAAAGCATGACTTGCAAAATGGAAGCTATCATTTGCAGTTTATTTCCAGAGCATTAATACCAAAAAGAATGAGACCAGTGCACTGTAGTAACAAAGCTGTGCAAACATAACAAGATAGGCTCTAAGCTAATCTAAAAGCAACATGGATTTATTTTCCTGGCTCTTCACTTCTATTATGTGCTGCGAATTACTTCCATATTCTTAACCTGAGGACATTGCAGGGCTTCACTATTCATGCCAAACACTCATAGACATTTTTACTGAGTCGACTGCTATTGGCATTTTACCATCCGCTAGAGACAACTGTAGAATGAGGATCTTTTATTCTACAACTGTCAGGAACAAAGTTCTTTAAAAATTCACCTCTATGTCTCCAAATTAGCATGGGAGCATTTCTGAAAAGTGCAAATAAATACCAGTTTAATATCAGAATCTCAGGTTGAAGGATAACAAGTAACTCTAAAGAACACACCAGAGAATGCTTTCAACGAATCACTGAAGTCTTAAATATATTCACTTTGAAGATAGTTCATCTTAAATTATCACTATAGATACTTGCCTTTTTCCCCCTTCTGATGTGAGTCAAACTTTCTTCACTAGCCATTTTTTAATTAAAATCTAGGAGTAATTCTGATGTTCAATATATGCCTTTAGAATTACTATTGGTTTGGTATTTTATTGAATCATGTTTTCCAAAGCCTTAAAGAATCTTTGGTTTCCTTTAAAGTTGTTAGACAACAATTACACACCATAAATGCCTTTTTCTTGATGCTTTGCTAAAGAAATGTTAAATCTCAGGAAAGTATAAATTCGTGGAAATTATCAACTGGCATACAGCTTGTCACATTTTAAAACATATAAATTGTTCAGTTGTATCCAACTTTTTGTGATCTCAATGGGCTATTCTTAGCAAAGACACCAGATTGGTTTGCCATTTCCTTCTCCAGCTCCTTGTACAAATGAGCAAATTGAAGTAAATGGGGTTAAGTGACTTATTCAAGGTCATACAGCTAGTAAATGTCTGGGGCCAGATTTAAACTCTGGAAAAGTAGTCTTCCTGACTCTAGGCCCAGCATTCTATCCACTGCACCACCTAGTTGCCCCAGAACAATAGTAAAGCTTATTCAAAACCATAAATGAGCATTTCATAAACCAGAAAGGTACAAATAGCTGGATTACCAGACTTAGCTCAGAATCTCTTAAGAATTTAGTGACCATATACTTTGTAAGGATATATGTGTATTGAGTGGGAAGGATGTTGGGATATCATTTGCAGGACACACTGTAAAACTCTAAAGACTACATTAAGCATCCAGAAAAATGCAATAAAAAAACCTTTTGAGGGTTTTAGGACTAGATTCATGGAAAGCAACTGAGGATAGTGGTAAAGTAGTGCTGAAAAATTCATAGAAAATTAAGGAACTATACATAAAATTCAACCAACTTGAGAATTTTGATAGGTCTAAGAAAAATATTTGTAAATTGGGGGAAGATATAAGTAGCTATAGTTATAGTTTGCTACTATCCTAATAAAATTAATGGTATACAAAAACTGAAAAAAAACAGCAGAAAATAAACATTATATAAACTTTTGAATAAAATTTAGAACTTTGAGAAACAATATAAAATTATGTTAATTATTTACCAATTATCAAAAGAATGCTGTTATTTTTCTAATTTCCTAAAATTATATTATAATATTTGATTAAGCAAGATAAGTGGCATAATGGTTAGAGGACTGAACAGGAAGACCTGAGTCCAAATCCTGCTTAATATACTTAATATGTAAGTGATCCTGGGCAAGTCACTTAATCTCTGAGTACTCCAGTTTCTTCACCTGTAAGGGAGTTTGGTTCAATTGTTTCGATGATCTCTCAGATTCAGTTTCCTCATCTGCAGAATAGTATCCATCTAACTGTAACATTCTAAGAATAAAATGAAGCTAGGTGGTGCGGTGATAGAGTGGTAGGCCTGGAGTCAGGAAGAACCTGAGTACAAGTCCAGTTTTAGACATTTAGCTGTGCGATCCTGGACAAATTATTTAACCCTGCTTGTTTCCAGTAGCTTTGGCAAGAAAACCCCAAATGGGGTCATAAAGATTTGGACATATCTGAAAAACCACTAAATAACAACTGGTATACTCCAAAGATTAAATGAAATAACATATAAAATGTTATAAGTGCTGTCCATTATTATTAGACATAACACTGAGTTATATTGAAGTGGTTGGAAAGGCTTAGGTAATGGATATTGTTCTATAATTTTGAAATCTTTATTCTTTCAATTAAGTCATATTTTTAAGAGAAAAATACTACCCAGCATCAGTAAACACCAGCTTAAGTCCCAGCTTTGTCACTTATTGACCATGTGACTTTAAACAAATCACTTTCTCTTTTATGGCTGCATTTTCCTCATCAGTAAAATGGGGAAAATATTTCTATTTCTTCTCTCATAGATTTATAATAAAACAAATGTTTTATACTGAGTTTGAATAGCTATTATAAATGAAATTAACATTGACTTTGTATAAAAAGATTAAGACAAAGAAAGTATATTGTATATGTATGTGTGTCTATTTCTGTGTATTGCACATAAATATCAATGGAATAGTAGGGAAAGTTGAGATAATTTTTTGCCTTGAATGGAAAGATTGAGAATGAAGATATTTATGCTGACTCAAAATCTGATACACAGGTGAGAGATATAAATATATGTGTTACATTAATGCTTTGTTATATTGATTTTGGGACCATGACTTGCAATTATGATATAGCCTAGCCATCTATTTTCATGTTCTTACTGTACAGAGTTTTATTTTCAACATGTAGTATATCCAAATCAGTGAAATTATTTGTTTTTAAATGGATTTTTCTTTTTATATTTGTAGCCAGAAATAAGTATTTTCATATCCAAGGCAATGGTGCTGTAGACATTTCTCTCTCTGCTTTCCCAGCTACATTTTATTATGAAATTATAGAAGCTTAAGAGCTAGAAGAGACTTTAAAATTCATGTAGTCCAATCACCTTCATTTACAAAGCCAGCAATGTTTACTAAGTACTTACTATGCAGAAGGATCTATACTAGATTTGAAGAATACAAGTGAAGAAAAAGATAGTTCCTGCCTTCAAGAAACTTACATTACTCCTGGAAGGGGGAAGGCTATTGGTAGTGCATACCATCTGTTCTGGGTAAGTGAGCAGAACATGCACAGCAATAAAAATAATCTCAATATAAAAAGAATGAAAATAATGAAGAGGAGTAAAGTGATACTTGAGCTGTGCTTTGCAGGGAGTTAAGAATTCTACAACAAGAAGTACAGAGGGAATACATACCAGACAACGGGACCACTTAATGCAAAGAAGGTAAAAGATGAAATGTAATGTAGTGGGGAGCAATAGTAGACTTAATTTAACTGAAATGGAAAGTACTTGAAAGTGTATAATGTGAAATAAGACTGGAAAGGCAGGTGAAACCAAATTATGGACAGATGTTAAATGCTAGCCTGAAGATTATAAGGATGAGGAAAACAGAAGCATTTAATAAGTGACTTGCCCCAGATCATATAGCTAATCAGTCAAGAGACAGGATTAGAATTCCTTTCAACTCTAAACCCAGTATTTTCTTCTCTCAAAAGTATTTAATGTACTATTATTCTGGTCATTCTAAATATAATATGAAGCTTTGTTTTAAACAAGTTGCATTTTTTAATATCTTCCTCCCACAATTTAAACTACTTTCAGAGTGCAAAATGGAGTCCATAAGATTTCTTTTTGGTACACTCAAATACAAAGTCTTTTTATGTTCCATACAATATTTTTTAACCACTGTGATTTTTCTAATGGCAAGGTTATTTGTGAATCTTTGTAAATAGAAACTTTAATATTAAATTGAAAATTATATGAATTTATAGGTATGTGTCTTTATTGCTTTGGGGAAAATGTTCTCTGAAGAGAAAAACAGTGGGTTTTCCTAGTGAATTAAATCTTTGATAATCAAAACCAGTAATATGCTCATTTTTCCCCTGAACTTCAGCAAATAAGATACACTCCATTTGACCATTAAGAAAATATTGACTCTAACCCACAAACTGGGAAAGAGAACTAGCTTTGGAAAGAAATGAGGAAGTGCTCATAAAGTCAAAAATATCAGAAAATAAAGCTTCTTTTAAAAAAAATCAAACTAAAGAAACATTTAATTCTTCATCTACTAACATTTTCTAGCTCGCAGTTATAATTTTATCTAAATTATACTGTCCTTTCCTTCTGTCACCTCCTACTTTGAGCTCTTTCCTGGGTGTACATTTCATATTAAAGCGCATTTATTTTATTTTAAAAAAACACCTAAGTATGGATTGTGATGAACCAGAAATAGATGGCTTAATACAACCTTGGTAGGTTGCATTAATTATTTCTTAATTTCAAAAGTGTTGTTGTTAGGGTAAGAATTAGCAGACTATAAATTAATCTAGTTATCTAAAAGTTAAACTTCACCCACTAGCAAACAGAGGACATGCTCACTCATCTGTAGTTAGCTCCATTGTGTAGCAATTGAAAATCAATTTTTCTAAATAGTTTTTCTATTTACTGGAATAGATGCTTTATCTTGATTTGAATGTATATTGATTGTAGCTTAATGGCTAATGGTAGACTCCATTTCACCAGCATAATTCTGCATGGCCAGAATGCATACTCAAATGAAATACCCTAGAAGGTGATAAGGGATATCATGGTTTCTATAAGAATTTTCTAAACCATTAAGTATGTTTGGCTTGAGTTTGAGAAGAAAATTGTAGACCAGGTATATCCATGGTTTACCTCATTTTGAACTAAATGACAAATTATACTGATTTACCTACTCTTTCAAATCAGTGCAATAAAGAATGAGGCATTACTTAACTGTGTGATTCTGGTCTCGAGGGAATTGGGAGAATTAGAACAGCAAGTGGTAGTGGTAATTGAGTGGACCTCACTGACTCCATCTTGTGACTCAATTCTGGAGTTAGCTCAGTTCTCTTTATGTTCAATAATGGATTTAGTCCGATTTCTGTCTTGTCCAAAAAAACCCTTCATTCCATTGTGGGAGTTGGGAGAAAACCTTGTTGCGTTGTTTGAATCTAGTGGCTTTGAATCCATGGCTGGAAAGCTAGACTAACTCTGCTGTCTGTTTAGAGGCTTAACAAAGAACTGCGGTTTTGATGACCAGAACCCAGTTAAATCCTAAGAATTGATGCAAAGAGTTTTCTCACAATTATACATCTCAAGTAACCCATGTGTCTTATCTGAAAATTGGCCCCATACCGATCAATGAGTTAATGTTTTCATGGTCCTTTGATTGAATATAGATACCCTTGGGGAGTGACACACTTATTTTTCTGATTTCAGAAAATTGCACTCATTTACTCTCCCCCTTCTAACTTGAAAAGTCCCAATCTCTCCTCCAATTAGAAATCATATAACTTAATTTTGTATCCTGGTTAACTGTTTTCTTTTAATTAATTGGTCTTACTTGTAAATTATTTTTAATGTATCAGAATCTGTCTCCTTCTGTATTTGGTGTCCAGCCCTAAATTGAGGAGGTCTGGTCCCAATTTGTTAGGCAGTCGGTATGCAATGCTTAATAAATCAATATGCTCAGAAGCTAAATCCTTTGTTTCCTCGGTCATTTCACCTTTTACCCGCCTCAGTCTGTCTAATTGGAATGTAGGTTGGATGTGTATATGTCATGCAAGGTCAGATTGCTCTTTCCATAAATGATGAGTATATATTTTTTTAAAAAGTAACAAAAAAGTTCTTATTTATAGTATGTAGTTGAATGTTACGTACTCTTTCACCAGGTGGACCAGGTGGACCATCGCTACCTGAAGTGCCCTGAGGAAAGAGAAAAGGAGAAAAAAATGAATTTAATAAAATTCCTTCCCATGTCAGTTTCTGGCCCACACCAGATAGCTAAAGAATACCTGCCACCTTACCTTCGGACCTGGTTTTCCTGTGGGTCCCCTTGCACCTCTTGAACCTCGTGGCCCCTGAGGATTTGAAAATGAGATAGATGAGACTAATCCAGTGCCAAATATTTTTCAGAAGTACAGTCAATTTCCCCTTTAAAAATTCTCTCAAAGTATGGAATTCCAAATGCAAATGCACAACCCATTATTTAAATGAAAGTACCTACCGTTGGACCACGCTGTCCCCGGGGGCCTGGTTTGCCAGCAACACCCTGCCAAAGACAGTTCAAATGGTTTCATTATACAGTATATTACAGTGAATTACAGACCTGGGGCTGAATGAGGCACTCTAAAACCCTCTCAAGACTAAGATGCCATTTTGCATCTATTTAGATCTTCTGCATTTTAATTTAAGCAAACATTTTTTTTTCCTCTTAAAACTGGCCATCTCACTAAATTCACTGGACAGTTCAAGGAAACAAGGTTGACTCTTGGGAACTCCCTATTTACATTATTACAAGATGTGCTTTTACCAAATAACTAAATACAAGGACATTTTGGGGGAGAAGGACACTATAGAAAAAAAGACTCAGAACTGCAAGCCCAGTATTTTTTTTGTCAAATGACTTAAAGGGGGTTAAGGGTAAAAGTAAGAGATATAAACAGACAGTCTATTTCCTATGAAAATGAAAGAACGGAATATAAATAAACAAAACACAGACTAGAAAAATCTAATATGAATGTTATTCTTTTAAGGCAGGAAATCTAAATAAGGAACTTCAATAAAGAACCAAACTATTATTATATATTCACCCAAATATTGTAAGTTTTTTTTTAAATGAGGAATCTCAATCTGCAGTCTATTTTTTTTTAAATTCTGCCAACTACATTTACTGCATAACATTACACAAATTTTACCCACTCAGTACATATTACATTTTTATTTCTATTAAATTCTAATTTCTATTTATTATTCTTTTATCTTGGAGACCAAAAAAAATTAAATGATGTTTTGGCTTCATTGGTTTGGTGGGGAAAAACAAAATGGAACTTCATCTTTTCTAATGCAAGTCTAAGGGGTAAGAATAAAGTCAGTTGAAATAATACTACCTCTCACAAAATTGTTGAAAGTACAGTAACTTTTTAATTGTTAATTGAAATGAAATGGAAGCATATCAATGAGAAACATTTTTCCAATGTGACTTAATGTCTAAACTGCTCTCATCTAAGGATTCCATGATAGTCTTTCACTTCTAATAATTTCATCAGTTTTCTAAAAATATGATCAATCTCTTTAAGATGAACTTCAGAAATGGCAGAGCAGTGACTTTCCTAACCTATGTATTATAGATATAATCTCTGCAGAATATTTGTAAGATTTTTCTCCATCTCCTTTGATAGACAAAGCAGAATCTTGCATTTTATTATTAGTAGTTTATTTGTGCAATTAGTCCAAGTTTCCCATCCTGCTTGATGCCATCCAGATTTTCTGACACAAGATCAGCCACAAAATTGTCAGTACAATTCTTTTTAAGTATATGTAAAAAGATTCTTATATAGCATACCCTGGCACCTTTCTCTCCGTTGGCACCTGGGAACCCTGGAAAACCAGTGGAACCCTATAAAAGAAACACATGTTAAAATCAATTGTAAATGCTCAGTGATAGTTTCAGCTATATAGTCTATCTTTAAAACAAAGTAAGTATGAAAAAGAGTCTTATACTAAATCCGATAATTTTTTTTCAAGACACCATACAGCTATGGTTCATATATTTTAAAATAAGCTTACCATAATACTTGAAATTCTGAATGCATTAAAACATCAAGAGATAAAATGAATTTTAGCTTTCACTTCAATAGTAAAGAATTGATCAAATAATACATTTTCCCTTAAGGTGAAACCACTAATAAAAGGAAAAAAAATCTTTGAATGTGCCAATATTTTTTGAGGCATTAATTTCACATTGTTCCTTTAAGCTCTGTGAATAGATTTTCTTCTCATTCTATATATAAATTACTTGGTAAACATGAGACAAGGAAGAAATAAATAGCTTTTACTATTATTGTTTAGTATTATTTTCTTATGATCTTAGCAAAAGACTTTAATGAAAGATTTAAAAAAAACTTTTGGAATTTTTCCTTTTAGATCACCTCAAAAGATTTTTGTCCTCTTATATCTTGTCAAATTATTAACATGGGGTATAATATTAATTTGCAATCATTCAATGAACAAAAATTTACTAAATTTTCACTATATGGAGCTCACAAAACAGGCAAAGAAATATGTACATACAGGGAAAGAGGTAAAGAATCATGCATAGAACATTTCAGTACAGTCTTAAGGATTCAAGCTCTTGTGGGCAAGGAGTTTTCCAATTTTATATTTGTTGTTCCAGGGCTTAACACAGTGTTGACACATAAGAGTCATTTGAAAAAGTAATCATAGATAGATAAATTCAACTCAGCAAGTAATTATTAAAAGGTATGTGTATCTATAGACACACATATATGTGTATGTATTTGTGTCTATATATATTAGTGCATGTGTGTTGGGGGGAGACAGAGACAGCAGAGAGAGATACAGAGACAGAGAGAAGGGGAGACAGAGAGATAGGGAGACATAGAAATGGAAGAGAATCTATTCAAGAGACACTGTACCACAAAATGTAGCAGGAGATTTGTTATAAAGGGTAAGAATGAGAAGCTGAGGATGACACTGAAGTTGTGAACCTAGGTGAATGGAAATATGGTGGATGGTGGTGTTGTAGACAGCAATAGGAAATTTGAAAAGAAATGAGGGCTTGAAAAGAAAGATATTGAGTTCTCTTTTAGAAATAAAGAGATCAAGATGACTATGACCAACCTGAGAAATTTAAAAGGTAGTAGGTGATGTATGACTAGAGTTGAGGAGAGGGAGGACTGAACATACAGACCTGGAAACAATCTCCATAGTCATAAAAACTGAACTCAAGGAAACTGATGCCACCAACAAGAAGAGAAGACAGCCAAGACAGAGCATTCAGAGTTAGTGGGCATAGTACAGATGAAAATTCAAGAAAAAGAGAGAGCAGTAGAAGAAGAACCTAGTGAAGGGTATTCAGGAGAGGGTGAGCAACAGTGTTAAGTGAGTCATCTAGAGAGCACGGTGGATAGAGTGTTTGACCTGAGTTCAAATCTGACCTCATAAACTTTAGCTGTGGAACATTGGGCAATTCACTTAATCTCTCTGCCTCGGTTTCCTCATCTGTCAAATGAGGATAGTAACAGTACTAACCTCCCAGGATGGTTATGAGGCCAAAGAGGCAATAACGAAAGCACTGAGCAGAGCTCCTGGTTGGTAGTAAGTGCTATATAAATGTTGGCTATATAATTATGATCACATTATTTATTACAGATAAAGACAGATGGAGATTGAGAAATGACATTAAATTTGGCAGTCTGGAGAATCAATAACTTTGGAGGGGGAAATTTCAATTTAATTATGGGATCAAGGTCCAGATTCTAGAGGGTTTAGAAGAAAACAGGAGAAAAGTAGAGGTAGCTAGTGAAGATGAATGTCTCAAGGAGTCTAATCATGAAGGGGAAGAGATAAAGAGGATGATACCTAGTAGGGAAGGTAGGATCAGGTGAGTGGTTTTGTTCTGGTTTTGCTTTATTAAGGACAGGGGAGAGGTAACTGTTATTGTAGGCAGCAGAGAAAGAGCTAGTAGATATGAAGAACTCTAAGATGAAAGAGTGGGGATGAATTTGACAGATAAGGAAACCATCTGCTGGGAAAGGATCAAAGGTGCGTGTAGAAGGGTTGGCTTGGGAAAGAAGAAAGGGCAGCTCTTCACGTGAGACCAACGTGAAGGAAGAAATAGTGGAAGGAGGGGAGTCTGAGTGATGTGAGATTAGAAGAAGAGAAGAAGACCTTAGTGAATGACCTCACACTTTTTGGTGAATTATGAGGACCGAGCATCAGTTGAGGCTGGGATGTGAGGGTGTGTGAATGTGAACCAAATGATACTTGAGGAAAGACAAGAAAATTTTGAATAGCTGTTGTAGGATAAATAATCTACTAGAGAAAACAAAGTATTTGCCTTGATGCAGATTTTTTTCCCCTTTCTTTGTATCCCCAGTGCTTAGCAAAAGCCTGGCATAGAACAGGAGTTTAATAAATGCTAGCTGAATAATTGACGTATTGATTGATGTGAAAACCCAGGTGAAATTCGATAATATAAATCAGGAGTGGACCCAATCAGCATTGTTACATATTTCCTTCAACTCCATTCAACAAAGGAGCAAAATATTGGAAACAGTTCAGGGCTGGGGTTTGGCAAGGTGCAACCAATGATAGGACATGGGGAAAGGGAAGCATGGATGGACAATAGTGCACAGTACATACAAGTTGATTTACCAAGGGTTGAGACTGAAGAGAGGAGATTGTAGCTGGAGCAAAGATAAAAGAACTGTGAAAGAACTGAGCAGTAGAAAGCCACGGTGAGGAGAAAGAACATGGAATGATAAGATTGATAAAAACATGGAATAATAAAGGATTATGATCAGATCAAAAGATTCTGAGTTCATGAGCAAGGAAACAGAATACTTGGAGTGAAAGAAAAAATTATCTGTGTATAGTTGAGGAAGAGAATGCTATGAGAATAGACTAGATTGAGGAATTGGGAGGTTTCGGTATTTGAGGGAGTATGTGTATGTGCGTGTGTGCAAGTGTGTGTAGCTAGATATAAATATATAGATATAGATGAAGGAAGGAGATAGGAAGGGAGAAAAATGAGTCAGACACAAAATCAATAGAAGGAAGGAAAATGTTCCAGGATTCGATAGATAACAATCAATCAATCAATATTTATTAAGTAGCTACTATGTGCCAGGCACTGGGTCACTAATATTTGGAGATGCTGTTGTTGTTGCTGCTGCTAAAATAAGCTTTTTATATAGCACCTACTATGTGTCTGACATTTTGCTAAGAGCTTTACAAACATGCTAATAGATCCTCACAACAACCATAGGAGGAAAGTGTTGTTACTGTCCTCATTTTAGAGATGAGCAAACTGAGGGAAGCAGAGGTTAAGTGACTTGTCCAATGTCACATAGCAAGCGTCTGATGATAGATGTGAACTCAGGTCTCCCTGACTCTATGCTAAGTACCCTATCCACTGTGCTTCCTAGATACTTCTAGGTGATCTCTTTGGATAGCATAAACCTCAAAGGAACAGAGCTTGCTTAGTGAAGGTGGTGGAACATGAGTTTGTGGTAGCAATAGGGACCAAGAAGGATTCTGATTCCGCCTATGGCCTCTTCTACCATCACTACAACCAATGAATTGGGGTATATGAGAGAAGTCAGTACTGGAAAGGGTGGTTGGAACAGTATATTAGGATTAGATAGGAGAGAGAAGAATGTGTGAATACACACACATGCATGCACACACACACACACATTAGGCTGAGAAAAGTATGTGATCTAGAAATCATAGAGGTGGTTAATTTAATAAAAGAGCAGTCCATTGACATACCAGTAACAACACTGTGTCCATTTGATGATAGTTTTCAGAGGAAGAAGTGGAAAAGAAATGCAGGAAGAAATGTCATAGTGCATAGGTGTGGATGGATTTTAATTTGAATCTTTGGAGGGACTATAAAAAATTAGTAAACTTACCAACATATATTTATGTAATATATACACACATATGTGCCAAACTTGTATAGCTCATTATATTTTGCTTTAAACATAAATGAATATTACCTAGTATCTTTATATATCAAATAGACCAGAGGCATGAAGATAGCTTACTCAATTAGGTTTTTTTATTATTAAAAGGGGCTGCATAGAGGAGGGAGAGACTATTCCCTCAAAACAACCCTATAAATTGTTAAGTTACATGAGTAAGTAGTACTATAATACAGGGCACTAGACAGAGGTGAAAATGAAAAATGGGAAGCATGCTTCTTTGACTCAACATGCTTCTCAAGGGGTAGTTTAAAGTAAAAGGAACAAATAAAGTAGGTAATGCTATAGGAAAAAAAATACCTTCAAAGGTAAAACATTTTTGACATAGCTATGCTGGAGTTGGCATAATTTCAAATATGGCTCATATTTTGAAAAAAATTCTGGATGTTGCTACTAATATTTCCTGAAGCAAACCAGCATCTTTTTTTTTCTTTCTCTTTTGCATTCAAAATGTCCACATTTTGTCTGATTTGCTTTTGAGATATATAGCATATATTATTTATGAAACCAGTTTTCTTTACTAAAAATAAATCTATAAGGAAGATCACTTTGATCTTTCTCTTAAAAATATTTTTGTTTAGAAAACATAGATAGGAAAAATATGAAACCTAAACAAATATTTTCTTTACCTTTGGACCTTGTCTTCCTGGATATCCTGGTAATCCTGGAACTCCAAGTTTCCCCTGAATTTAAAAATACAGAAAAAGAACATTATCTAAATTGACAAAAAATATTGCACTGAAGTTAATAACAATTTCTTATCTTCCCCATCTTTGTGCGGATTTATTTGTTTCAGTCTATTATTCTAAGGCACTATCTCCCTTGGCTTTCAGTTCTCTATTTTCTTTGGAAGAGAAGAGAAATAACTATTTTAGAAAGGTCTCAACGTTCTAGCCAGGAACAAATTAGCATAGTATAAGTGAAGGAATCACTGTGCTTAGAGTTGTTTGTGACAAGTAGTATAGGGCATATACCAGTACAAGGAAAACTCTGGACTATTAATCTATTAATCTATCTGTCTGTGTATCATTTATATATATCATCTCTGCTTCCCAAAAGTCTTGAAAGAACCACTTTGTCAATTTCCCAGTTTATGCTCCATTCACCTCCCCACCCAATGATCACCTCATGATCAGAAGTAGAGACAGAAAATTTGCCTGACACCAATATGTGAAAATCTCCAGTTGTCTCAATACGCATTGGATAAGCAACAACCCAGGATAACCAGAAAAGCACTTTAAAAATCAGATCCTGGGCCAGCCACTTAATACCTCTATGATCTTGGGAAAGTCACTTAACCTCTTATGGCCTCCATTCATGATCTTGGAATTGGTCCTGAGGTCTCTAAGGTCCCTTCCTGTCCTCTATATATTTATTACCTTACAGGCCTCAATTTTAAAATTAAGGAATTAGATGAGATGGATGATAAGGTCCTTGATAGAGCTAAAATGCTCTGATTATCTAAGAATTAGAAAAGGAGGCCTTTTTTATACAATAATAAATAGACCAATAATAAATAACTTAAACAATATATATTGTTTTATGGTAACACTATTTCAAAATACATGCTTCCCCTGAGTAGACTAATAACTATTGATATTAACATCCAAAAGGATCTAATAGAGAATTTATAAAATAGTGAGAGAATAAAACTAATTGGATATAATACAAATTCTTTTCTTCTCTACCACGCTTTATTATTAATCTATTTTATATGTCTACATATGTGCATACACTTTCTCCCTGAAAAGATTGAGGCCAAAGATTACTTCACTTTTTTCTTTGCATACCGAAGTGCACAGTATAGTGTCTAGCACCTAGTATATAATTAATAAATTACTATTGATTAGTTAGTTCTGTAGTTAAAAAAAAAAAAAGATACTCAAGGCCTCTAATCAGAATATATGAGTTTGAATCCCGATTTGGACATTTACCTTTTTCTCATAGGAGACTCAGTTTCCCTTTCTGTAATGTGGGGTTAATGATAATTGCTATAGTTACCTCAGAATTGTGAGGAAAACATTTTATTATCTTATAGTTTTCTAAATATATGAATTTTAAATACTTGCTTCTGTTTCCACAACCCTCAGATTCTTGTCAGGGACTTAAGCTGAAAAAATAGTAGCTGAGACTTTTGATCCTGGTTCTGGGTTAGCTTCTCTGGGTTATTCTGAACAAACATAGTCACAGACATTATTCAACTTGAGACTTCTTAACAAAGTGCAACAGTTCTTTTTAACCTAAATTTGTCATTCATTTTTTAATATGGAGGGGACCAATAGTAAACGACTTAAACAATATATATTGTTTTATGGTAACACTGTTTCAAAATACATGCTTCCCCTGAGTAGACTAATAACTTATTATTGAAGTTAACATCCAAAAAGATTTAAGAAAGGAGTTATAAAATAGTGAGAGAATAAAAGTAATTGGATATAATGAATGAGAATTATGTGTGTGATTGCAATTTGTATGTAGTTACCATATTTATCACATATATGCACATACATGTACATAATATTTGTATATGTGTATATACATAAACACACAAAGGCAAATTTTTTTTCATAAAATGTTCAGCAACCATTTGAGAAGTGATGTAATCAACACTTATCAAGATTCAGGAATCTTGTATAAATTTTTACTTGGGGATGATTCATTTAATGTGCTTGGTAGTGATAGTAGTGGGGGCAGAAAGCTTATTGCTATATTAATATAAACATAAGATAGTATTAATCTCATAGAGGAAAACTAAATATATTCTTCTATTTGTGCAACAAATAGATTGTAGCTCAATTTCCATAGTCATGGAAATGGATTCCTTTGTAAAAATTTTGGAATCTTGAGAGATATGTGAATTATTTCAGGCTATTTCTATGTAGGTATGAACTCCACATCGTACTGAATAGCATAAATTCATTTTGATACATTTATTAAGCACCTACTATATCAAGGCACTGGGCCTGGTTCTGGGGATATAAAGATGAGAAATTTTACAATCCTTGCCCATAGAATAGTTTGAATTTAATAAAGGGGAAATGACATGTTTACCAACAACCAGAGTGAAATTTGATTATTATTAAGTGCAGAGGAAAAAAGTCAAAGTATCCAGGAGGGAAAGATGACAGATACTGATAATTGAACTCTATGTAGTTAATACAATTGCAAAGTAACCTTTTAAACAACACTAAATTAATATTTAAAAGCTTAAATGTTTATCAATTCTGAATATCCATAGATTTTGACAAAATTATTATACCTATTAATTTATTATTCCATGCAAAAAGAATCAATAAAAAAGAATGTCATTCTATTGATTCACAAAATATGAAATGAAGAATTAGGTTTTGAAATGTGTTTATATATATATATATATATATACACACACACACACACACACACACACACATATGTGTTGATTTTAAATGCAAAGCTAATTATTGTATAACCATTATTAATGATTTTGATTTTATTTTAATGTCCCTTTAACTGAATGTTTCCATAAATATTTTGCTTTCATAAGAGTTCTACAGATTTTTAAAAACAGAAAAATCATGTAGTCCAGCTTCCAATTTTAACAAATGAGTAAACTGAGTCTCAGAGTGGGAGAGTAACTTTTTCACAGTTACACAGAATCATATTCTAATTATAATATGATTTAAATAGATCTTAATAATTTGCAAAGTGAATACAAATATAAAGGTTTGAAAAATACATCTGCACAACCTATGTTTAACCAATTTTAAACTGTTTCAAGTTTTATAACTAGAGAAAACACTCAACATTTCCAACTGTCATTTTTTTTTAAGGAGACCTTTAACAACACAAGAATTTTCATAATTTCTGAAAGCATAGATGTAAGCAGAGAGACCAAAGCAAGGTAAATGATATTTTTTTTTACTTCAAAGTCTTAGGATGAATTATTTTATAACTGCAAATTTATCTTGTGTTACCATTTAACTCCTTTAGTTTCACTACCAGAAATGGCTTTAAGGCAACAGTCCTAACTTTCTTTTCATAAAATGTCCTTTGATTTCTCACTGGCTGAATAGCTGACAAGAGATCTTGAAGTTTTTGGAATGTCCATTCATGAAAAGATTCTACAAGGCAATTAAAGCTTAAAATAGCTATTTTTCAACATTCTGAACTGCCTTTCGAACGTTTTCCTATTATTCAATTACATCAATGGCATTGAGTAAAAAGTTTACTCAAGTTTCAGTCCTTCAAGTAGTCAGTACTTCTTTTTGTGTAAATGTTCCCTCCACTAATGCAGACTGCAATTCTTCTACACCTTATTAGACTACTTTCCTATGTTTCTGTGACTGAACCAAAAAAAAATCATCATTTAATGATGGTTTCCTAGGACCTCTGGGAATGTAATTACTTTGGTTCTTGGTTAATAGATATTAAATCCATTGTTAGGTCTATATGCTCTAGGCCTATCTTACTTGGCAGAATCTTCCAAAATTTGGGTTCTACTGATTTAAACCCAGTGTCATCTCCATATATGAGGCAAAAGAGGAAAACTTTAGTGGCAAACAAAGAACACAAAAAGAAAAAAAACACTTAAAAAACCTAACATCTTTCTATAGTAGAATGCCCACAATAAAGCATCTGACTATATGATAACAATATGTGACATAGTGAACTATGAACTAATTCTGGTATTAGTCAGGAAAGTCAGAGAGCAAATGTGATCTCAGAAATTAGTTGTTTGATCTCATGCAAGCTACTTAATTTCTCTGTCACAGTTTCCTCATAGTAAAAATGAGGACGATAATGGCACTTACCCAATATGGTATATAATGTGCATATATATATATATTTATTTATATATACACCTAAATATATATATATATACATAAATATATACGCATAAATATACATACATAGATATGTATATATACATACAAATATATGCAAAATATGATCCAATATATTTGAGCTATAGGTATCATCTTATAAAGCAGGAAGAAATAGGGATTAGGTAGCACAGTGTATAGACTGCCAGGCCGAGGATCAGGAGGACCTGAGTTCAAAACCAGTCTCAGACACTTTCTAGCTGTGTGAACTTGGGTAAGTCAATTAATCCTTTTTTGCTTCAGTTTCCTCATCCGGAGAAGGAAATGTAAACCATTATAATATCTTTGCCAAGAAAACCCCAAATGTGAGCAGGAAAAGTTGAACACAACTGAAAAGTGACTGAACAACATAGGGATAGGGATTGGACCTCCATTTTCATTAGTATATGGAGCACCCAAGCAAGCAACCTTCTCAGCCAATAGAAGCTGGCATTTTCTCTACAACAAAGTATCATAAATTGTGAGGTTTCTTTCAGTATTTTGAAAATTATATTTCAATATAGTTGTTTCCCTTTTTAAAGCTGTATATTTTGTTATATCAATTTAAAACTTTATTCTGAGAAGGGGCACCGACTTTATTAGACAGCCACAGTGTGGGGGATGGGAGAGTGGGTCACATAGCTAGATTTTTTACGTAGTGTTTTATAAATATCATCTTATTTTATCTTCATAAAACCTCTAGAAGGTAGGTGCTATGATTATATCCATTTTACAGAAGTAGACAGAGGTTAAGTGAATTCTCCAGGGTCGTGTAACTATTTAGTGTGTGAGGATAAATATGAACTCAAGTCTTCCTGACTCCAAGCCCAGAACTCTATCCACTGTATAACCAAGCTGCTTCTAAATAAGCAACCATCAGAAGTAGGATTTGAATTCAGTTCTTTTGGACTCTAAGCCCCAGGACTCTATCCACTATAGCATGCCGCTTCTAAAAGTGAGAACTCACCACCTAAAAATAGATCATACAGTCACAAATGTACACAAATCAGATGAAGCTAATTTCTTTAGCAGGAGAAAATCATATTTATAAAAGATACAAGCCTCCATATGTTATTTGTTCTGAAGTTTTCTTTTGTTTAAGACACAGAATTTGTTTTTAAATGAGTCCAATCTTCTTTAAAGAGTTATTTACTTCATAAAGAGAGCCCATCACTTCATATTTGCGTAAATTCACTTTTATCTGATATTTGAAAACATTAGCACTGTAAAATGTATATTACTATTGCTCAAATGAAGAACTAAGCAAAAATAATTTCATAAAAAAAAGTCAGCAAGATCAGATCATTTTACTCCCCAAAATAGTGCCCTCAGGAGTGCCCAGAACCTTTTGTACAGAGATGAATAATTTAATTTTTCTTAAAAGACAAGGCGTTTGTAACACACCAACTTTATGATCTTGCTATCATAGACAGGACTGAAAAGTTGTCTGATTCAGTATCAGCACAGTATAGGTAAGCAGCGTAAGGGGATGGAGTGAAAGAGATCAAACCAGCAGCAAGAAATACACTTTTAATGATGTCCCCTTGGATACATTTGTTTTATGCTATTGATTTCAAGGTTAATGAAACTTGCTAATTAGATCACAAAGACATTTGTGTTCTATGTTAATTGCTGCATTACAGCAATTGATTCTCTTATGCATTTTTACTAGAGCTCTGCTGCAAGACAGCTTAAGAGCAGATTTGGGTCAAAGCAATCACACAGAATTTGGGAAATCCTGCAAAGAAAAATGGTTTAAAATTTCTCCCTTCAAGTGCTGGCACTTAAGGAAAGAGAGGAATGTTGATGAATTGTAAAGTGGAAGGAATCCAGGGGTGGATTCAAATCATTGATGCTGTGATTCCCCATATTAGACCTTTGGCAGGGTGAAGTGTGGGGCTGAGTGGAGATGAAGTTTATCCAATAGCAATTGCCTACCGGCAATGGCAGCGTCTTGGCAGAGTGGAGAGAAGTGGGGGTTAAGGAGGAGAAGGAGGAATGAATAAAGGGTCTTTCACTTCATGGCCTTTCCATTGACCTTGTCCCTTCCGTCAAGCTGATTATTATGAACTCTGTAAAGATTCAGGAGTAGCAAGTCACAGTGAGAAACCAGAAATAAACAGCTGACCTAACGGTGCATTGATGGTAACTGTGTGAATAGGATGAGGCTGCTTTTCCTCTTCCTAGGCTGAGTTCTACCCCTACTGCCCTCCAGTCTGAAAATAGATCCTTTTATCTTTTAGGATAGATTGAATAGAAAGAGCCTATAGAAAGCAGAGATACCATCCCTCCAAGGTCAGGTTCCATTTAGTCTGAATATACCTTGTACCTACAAATTGTTTGTATGTTCTTTCCCCAACTAGGTTACAAGATTCTTGAAGGCGAGGACCATGTTTTTGTCTTTCTTACTATCCCCAGAGCTTACCACAGTATTATCCATAAGAAGCCCTTAATAAATATTTGCTGATCAACTGACTGTCAGACCTCACTGTATAATTTTTAAAAGAATATTATTATTCTATAAATTAAGAATAAATTTTTAAAAATATTGTGAAAAATAGAATATTATCATATCATTGCAGGATTCAGGAAGAATTCCCTTTTAACTTGATCACAAAGTTTCACCCTCATTGACCAGTCATAATCCCCTTTCTTTTCCATTTTATTGAATACATACTTATCTTCAGGCCCTATTCTCTAAATTTAAATTTTTTCTTTGACTTTTCCTCTTTTGCCTTTCTCTCATTTCAACAATAACACAAAAGAAAACAATGAAGCAAGTCATACTTTTCATAAATGTGTTTTTCCACTGCCTAAGAAACTATTTCCTAATTTCTGTCTGCTTGTCTGGATATCTATTTTTATTCATAATTTCTGGGCAGTATTATAAAGCGTATAGGGAGTCATCCTCAGAACCAAAGGACCCGAGTACGTTGTTCTATGTCAGACACATTCTAGGAAACTCACTTAGCTTCTCATTTCTCTACACAACTCTCTAAAACTGTAAGTTAAAGAGAAAGTGCCAACATACATTAGGAGAGAGAGTTGCCACATTAGTTTCTTATATCAATGAAATCACAATTCCAATCTTTTTCTTTATGTCTATGTTGTAGTGATTATGTCTTGTTTTCTATAAAATTCTGTATTATGTCTAACATATTACACTCTTTCATAAATTAATCAATGTATTTGTATCCAAAATCCATAATAATAGCCCATAATCTAAATTTTTCTTTCCCTTTTGAATACACATGCATAATGTCCAGGCTACAGTCAATGCTGGCAAAGTTGGACATCCCCCTCATAGCAGATTTGAGAGGCACAGGAAGGCCTCACATGTTCCCCTCCCTTTACATTTCCTCTCCTAGGTGACACTGATGTTCTCATTCCTTTATACCTGGCCACATCTTATTCTACTTCATTTGCATACTACTCATTCCATTAAAATGAATTATTGTTCCAAGATTTGGTCCTGTCTTCTTTACCTGCACATTTATCTAGGCTGTCCTTGCTTGCCAAGAATATATTGTTTCCAAATATCCCTCTCTTGAAATAATTCAATTCCTTAAAGGCCCAAACCTGCTGGTCTTCATTTATCCCTTCCAATGAAAAGTTCCCTCTTCTTTCTCATGTTTAGTTATCATAACGCTTTTTTAACTAGAAATTCTCTATATTTTACCTTGGATTATTCCAATTTGTGAATATCTCCTTCATATCTCCCAGTAAATAATAAACTTCAAAGGCAGAGACTGTTCTTTTTCCATGTTTCCATTCCTAGAAGCTGATATAATGTACTATGTATTTAATAATGGTTGTTGAATTGACCTGAAACATCTGGTATATAAATTTAAATGATGGAGAAATCTTGACAAATCCTATATGGTTCAGAGGGTTGTAGTATAAAACAAGAAGGTTAGGCCTTGACATTGAGAAAACTTAGATGTAGAGTAAAGAGAAATATAATTAATGCAATTCACTAATCAGTTATATATAGTTGTCCTTCAAATCTGATTAATTCAACTTAATAACATGGGGAGTTGCTTGCATATTTATAAAATCAAAATTTAATTAAAATACTATTTAGTAATTCATCACCTTCAACAAGCAATTTGAAAGTCTGGACAACTCTTGCAACACACAATTTGTAATTGCATACTAACCTTCTCTCCAGCTTGACCAGGACCACCAGGGTCCCCTGTTGGACCTGCTCTACCTTTTGGACCTTCTGGGCCATCTTCTCCTCTAGGGCCCACTTGTCCAACTTCTCCCTGAAAAACAAGATGGTAAAAGTATAATAAATGAGAAAAAAGTTAGCTAGTGAACAACAGGAATGAAAATGCAATAAAGTATTATGCTAATTAATTGCTCAAAAAAGTTGTATATTTATGTCTACATACTTTGGTACTGAAAAATGAGTTGGAAATTCAGAATATTAAAGAAGATAAATGCAAATGAACATAGGATTCTACTAAAATAGTAGGAACCATTTGTCATTATAGTTTAAACTAAATGAATCTTTAAATCTAATCTGCAGATATGGAAGAGGAAAGAAAGCTATTGGGTTTAGTGACTATTCAGTGCCTTGTCTTAGTGGAATAGAAAAGACATAAATAGGAAATTCATGGCATATAATGTTGTAATATGGTATACACTAGATAATAGAAGCCATTGAATCCATCTCTCTCATTTTACTGATGAAGCAGACAAAAGTGAAATGACTTGCCCGGGGTATTATAGCTTGCAAATATCTTAGGCAGGATTTCAGCTCAGGAATTCCTGACTCCAAATCCAGCACTCTATCTACTATGCCATCTAGCAGCCAAAAGTCTTGTGTTTCAGTTCCAGACTGGAGACAAAGAGAATGGCTTCTGCTTGGAGCACAAATCTTTATTTTGTTTTTCAAAACAAAAGCGACAACTCCCCTCCCCATTTAGAAAAAAAAGTCTATTTAGCATTTACCATATTACTTAGGAACTACTTATATAAGTTAGGAAATCTTATTTTTCTCATTACAAAATTAAATTGGTGAAGGTGACTCATATTTCTGAATGTAATGGACCCCATTCACCAAAAGGGTAGACTATTGGTCTAGGCTACAAAGACTACCTTCTAGAGAAAGTCAAGTGTATGATTCCTGGAGCCCACATGAGGCAAAATAAAGCCAAATGCTGCTGCTTTGATTCACATATATGCCAAAAAATGTCACAGAGTCCAGTAATTGCTTCTCTGAAATGCTCTATTTGGAATGGACTCCTCATTTGTTCCCATTAAAAAAAATATGCCCAAATACCTAAACTTGGTAGACATATATAACTACTAATCCCTGAATATATTTTTATAATATGAAATACTATCATATGACATGGAACATTTTAGCTAAAAATAACCCAAAGAAAATAGATTCCCAATTACTCCTACAAAAAATAAAAATAAGGATCACAAAAAATAAAAAATCTGTGTAAGCATATGTACTAATAACTCAAATGTCTCAATTTTCATTTTTCTTGGCATATTTAAGGAAATTATATTTTTCACTTATATGTACTATAATAAAATTTCTTTTTTACTCACTCTGTCACCTTTAAGACCCATGTCTCCTTTAAATCCAGGAAAACCATCTTCACCCTAAACAAAAAATAAACAATATATATTTATTTAATCATGTCAACATCTTTCTACAAATGGTTAAATGTTAAATATGCTAAATTACTTTGTATCAATCACGCTAAATATTCATATCGAGAGTCACTTTTATAATTGAAAAAACAAAAAATTCTGATGATGAAAATGCTTCTTAGATTTGTTTAGGACCTTAAAGATCATCTAGTCTAATTCATTAATTTACACATGGAGGGGGCAGAAATTGACAAGACCCTTCACTATAATATATAGAAAAGGTAGTTATTTAGCTTTAGTTCAAATGTTGCCAGGAAAAAGAAAGCTGATCCTTCATTGGCTAAATATAATTGTTGGAAATTTCTTTTCCTTAGATCAAGTGTAACTTTGCCTTTTTCAATATTCACTTTTCATTTCTAATTCTATCCTCTGGACCCAAACAAAATAAATCCAATTTCTCCTTTATTTGTCAACTCTTGAAATGCTTTAAGTGTGCTATCCTTTCCTGCTGCCTCCTTCCTCACTCTCATCTTTTCTACTCCAATCTAAACATCTCCAGTTACCGCAAATGACCTTCACATGTATAGTCTTCACCATATTTGATACCTTCCTCTCACCTTTCTCTAGCTTATCAAAGTCCATCTCAAAAGTTGATGCCCTAACCTGAGCATAGATATGATATCCTTGACATCTATAAAGATGAATTTGGTTGTAAGGTCTGTAACTACAGACTCAAGCATATATCTTTGATATTTTAGTAGTTAGAATAGCCAAATCATGACTTTGAATCCATAGTCTCCAAATAGATTCTGTACTCTAGCTGAAAGGATTGAATTCTATTTATGATTGAATTGTGCATGTGCTAATGAATCGACCAGGTCTATGCTATGGTTCAGTTAGCAGAATTGTTCAGACACTGCCACGTTACTGAGTTAATTGCTATTATACTAGATCAGAGATGTCAAACATGTGCATCCTGGGCCACATGTGACCCACAACACTATTAAGTGTAGCCTGAACTAGATTAAAATATAATTTGGAAATATTTGACAAAGTAAATAAAATATAATAAGCCAGAGATAATATTACATTTTGAAACTAAGTCAATATACAGCCTATATAGAGATCCTTGTATGCTTTATAAGCCTTTGTTTCCACTTGAATTTAACAAAACCGTACTGGAGCCATGTAAAAGAGGATAACTAATTCAGACATACAAGGACTATTTTCTTTGAATATTTCTATGCTTATTAACTCTCACAGGGATCCAACAGTCAAATTACATCTTGATTTGAATCTCACTTCAAAGAGCCAGTAATTTTATATATCTGACAATAAATTGAAGGTTTCTTCATTCATTCTTAAATTTTCAAGACAGAAAATGAATAAATACTTAATTTCTTTCTAACAGGAGTATTGAAAGCAGGCTTTGGGAGAGACAGGATAATCTTGGTGCAATTTGGTAATGACAGAGGTGTGGAAGCTCAAAATGACCACTTAATTTCCTATTGGCTAATTTCTTCATTGCTTTTCCCCACAGCATAACACTGTGATTAAATCCTTGCCATGTCTGAAAGAAGATTTTACTCTTTAAGACACAACTAGTAACCATTTTAGTTTTGCTTTTTAAACAGGTATATCCATAAAGAGGAGCCTGTCAATGGGATTTTAACTTCATAAAACTTTTTTTTCAATACTTCTTCATTAACACAAAGTAAATCAGGTTATAGTTAAGGATATTCTTGCAGAGATGAGCAATTCATGCAGTACATATGAAGCATAAATGATGGACATTTAGTGAAAAATCCATGGTAATGGATACCCCATTTGGTACCCAGGGTCCATCAATAAGATAGAAGGAGAATTTATCAAAGGATAAAGGCAGTGGTTGCACAGGATTTCATAGCTGTGGATGAAGTGTGATTTGCATCTTGAGAGGAATACCCACATTGGTCACAAATCTGTTAATATCACAGACCTATTATGGTACATGAGTTCTGCAATGTCAGTTTTTGATGCAGTAATGCTGTCAATTAATGGAGCTGTTGACCTTCCCTCCCCCCCCACACAAATAGATTTGAATTTATCAAATGAAGTAGATGGAAGCAATGCTGTTTGAGGTACAGAGACAACATGAGACTAGAAATTTTATTTCAATCCTAATTCTGTTTCCTTCCACAGCACATGGATTACAGTCGAATCATGCTACCCTTGGAAAGTGATGCAAATCGATTTTAACTTCTCATTTTATAGATAGGAAATTGAGGTTTATCACAGTTATGAAGGAATTGACAATATGGAGTTTTCCAGAGGCATGTGATCAGGATCTGATCACTTTGGTATAAGAGACAGAATACTAGATTTGAAGTCAGAAAGTTAAGTTCAAATCCTGCCTCTGACACTTAGTAGCCATAGGACTCTAGGCAAGTCACTTTCCCTCTCTTAGCCTCAGTTTCCTCATATTGACAATGCAGATAGTAATAGCATCTGTTTCATAGAGTTGTGGCATTCAAATGAGATGTTTTATATATATATATATATATATATATATATATATATATATATATATATATATATATATA
>CM053770.1:464693620-464891379 GCA_028658325.1 Potorous gilbertii
AATGATGAACAAGAAGACTTCAGGGAGGCCTGGAAAGACTTATATGATCTGATGCTGAGCGAAAGGAGCAGAACCAGGAACACTTTGTGCACAGCGGCGACCACAGTGTGCGAGAGTTTTTTCTGGTAGACTTGGAACTTTGTAATAACTTTGCAAAATTTAAAGCATTATGTAAAATTTATTATTATTAATATCTCAATCCCCAAAATGATGATCATGTACTGAAAATTGGAAACTAGATTTTGAGTCACAGGACAAGGTTCAAATCCTTGGTATTTCCCAAAAAAGTCAATGAACATCTCTGCATCACATTTTGCTCATCTCTAAAATAAGGATGGACTAGATAATTTATAAAGTCTCTTCCCACTCTCAATCCTATGAATGAAAAAAGCCCTGGACAAGATTTAAAGTAAGGAACTTTTATAAAAGCTATCTTCAAACATCTTTCTTTTGCACAGGTTGCCTCTCATACCTAGAATATTCTCCTTCTTCACAACTTTCTCTAAAATTACAGCTTACTTCAAGACTCAGTTGATGTAGCATCTCCTCTAGGAAGCCTTTCCTGATATCCTTTGTGGTTAATATTCTATTCTTTCCCAAATATTATCATATATACATTTTTCTATTTGTATATTGTATACTCCCAATTGAATGGAATTTCCTTAAGTGACACTTCTTTGGTTTGTATATTTTTTGTTTTGTTTTGTGTCCTCAGCACCTAGCAGTATCCCACACATTGGAGGCATTTTATAAATATTTGTGGATTGGACTATGTTAGACTGAACCATTGGAATTCCCAGGAGATACAGAGGAAATAAAAAAGACGTCATTAGGAATATCCCAAGAGTGAATAAATCTCCTTTTATGACATCTTAGCAAGAGGATGAATGATTACTTATTGGGACATTTATACTTGACAGATTCATGCTTGAAATGGGGACTGCATAAGGTGACACATACAATTCCTTCTAAATGTACAGACCTACAAAATGTCAAGAATTCCCCCTAAATTTTTCTTTTAGAATGACTCTTCTCACATGTTCCTCTTTCTATGCATTTTTCTCCTGCTGGTTGCTAACAACATTTGTCCCTGAAATGATTCCCAAGAAATTCCCTACCTCCTCCTCCCCCCTTGCAAATTGTCAGTTCCCATTGCTTCATTGGGGGAAAAAAGGGAAAAAAAATCTATACCAGGTGCTGCTTTTATTTACACTCACAGTGAATAAAAATTCTAAGCACTTGAGATTTTCTACCACAGACAAATAATAGTTAATGAATTGGTTGTTGCTTGTCTAATTGCTTCACTCAAGTAGTTGGCCTCAGAATTGACAATATACACTAACAGGGTCACTGTACTTATCAGAATGCATTTGATATTACTATCAGAAGATCCACATCTATTCAAAACATGTTCCTGTTTTTCAGAATAGCAAATACCAAAATGTCTATCTATACTAAACTTTCAAACTTAACAAGCAAAGTGAAGTTTGTTGTTTTTTTCCCCTTATAAAAATGAAACAAAATGGATAAAGCTCTCCTCACTTATACCATTCATTGATTGATGTCAAACTTACTCAAGATGCTTTTGAAAACATTGTGGTAGTTAGGCCTGATTTCTATTATTTGAAAGTGCTATTTGTGTTTGGGTGGAAGTGGGGGCAGAAGCGGAAGGGGACACTGCCAAGAGTGTACATTTCTCTGCTTATTCAAATGAATGAGAGAATAATTACAGTTGGCAAATGAATACTCATACCATTCTGAAGTTGTGTTAATAAATGGTCCCAATGGATTATGGGTGAGTGAAAAAAAATCACCTTGAATAACTACTAGGTTATTCATATCCAGAATTCTTTAGTTATTCATGCCTTTGTAGGCAACGTGGCTTAGAAGTATTTTTGTGTCTATCAATTTTTCACTTAAATAAATGGGTTATACACCATTTTTCATAGCCCACAAGGCAAACACATTAGGATTTCTTTCCTTCATGATCAGAAATATTTATGTGGCTGACTTTCAACTTATAACAGTAAACATATGTGAAGGAAATTGACCAAAAATTCACGTCCATGAAATTTTTTCCTACTTGGCCCCCAAATATTAACTGCTTTTTTATTTTCTCAAATATATGCAATTTTCTTAGGAAAGACAAGATGAGGTAGGGTTGGGGGGAGAGATAAGACTGCTACTTACTAGAAACAATATCATATTGTATAATAAAACCTTTAATCTCATAATGCTGTTTCTAGATCAACAAACTGTGTATCTTTTAGCGTGTCTGATACTGAGGAGGGTAGAATATAAGAAAACAAAATCTGTTTATGGACTGCTTAATTAAATCCCTGAGCCTTTTGTTTGAATAAATTTTTCTTGCTATGCAAGTGGGCACTCAAAGGGAATCAACAACACAGATTAGTTTTTCCCCACTTGAACTAGATGCTTTTTGTCCCCAAGGACTATCTATCTAATTACAAGCATTCAAGTAAAAAAGTCTAAAAATCAGCTAATGACTCATATACTGAGATGCTTGTCAGAAAAAGCCAGTTAGAGGAAATCAACAACTGATTCACATTTTTTTCTACCATAGTACTAAACAACAATGTAAATGGTGGTTTCTAAATCCAAAAACACAGCTCCCTTAAAACTTTTGATTTATAAGCATGTAACAAATTATACAGCATTGAACAAACCTACACTAAATTATCTTTAAAGTTGCTAAAGACATTGTCTGACTGGACAAGACATGAAGATGATACAGATATAATGCTTTTGAAGATAGAAAGTCCTATATAAATGTGAGTGATCTCTAACATTTTCACTGTTATCTCACTCTTATCTTTTCTGATTCAGTCCATGCTAGAAACAACCCTGGGATAAGTTATTATTTTGCAAGTATTGCTGTTCACTTGATGATATTTGGACTAATTGAAGGTAGCTTAAATGACATTGGTAACTGAGCAGAAGGATACAACTTCACTTCTGTAGACTCATTGAAAACATCCTTGGCCCATAAACAGGTAGCAGATATTCAACAAATATTTCTATGCATTTTTAACCTCCTTATAATATGCTCTTGGTCATTCAATAAATATTCATTAAGGACCTACTGTGCTAAGCGCTGGGTATATAAAGAAAGGCAAAAGATAATCCTTGCTCTCAAAAGCTTTCACTATCATATAGGTTGGCCTTGGAAGACAGACTCAGTTCTATTTAGGAGTGATGATGGTGTATATAAGGGAAAGCAGAATCTTAGCGGAATTAAACTATTTCACTTCACAGTCTCCTGCAGAGAGGTTGATAATTAATTCAATATCTAACACAAGGCATGGGACAGAATTTCCCTTGTTGACAAGAGAAGGTAAGCAAATCAATCACCACATAACATCAAGAATTCCAAAGGTCCTTGATTCCTGTCTCCTTGGTATCTAGCCTCCAGGTCATCTAAACCAGATGATATTCTGAGACCCCAAACCTATTCTACTTTATAACTAATGGTGACCTCATCAAGTCCAGTGGGCACATTATTTCCATTCAGATGACTCCCAAAATTACATATCCATCTTTCATCTCAATCCTAAAGTCTAAGCTTCTACCACCAAGTAACAGCTGAACATATGCTCTTATATATTCTATTTATAACCCAAGGAGGGCAATTTCTCTCTTTTGGTTAAGGGTACTTCTATCTTTCTAGATACCCAGATGCACAAGCTCAGGGTAAGCTTCAATACTTCAGGCCATTTCTAGTCTTCTTACAGTTTATTTCTCTCCATCTATTATACAAACCAGTTTTGCGGGCCTACTTACTACACTTCATAGACAACACACTATCTCCCAACTTAGCATTTTTCCTATTTGTTCCCTACGACTGGAATGTTCTCTCTCCTCATTTTTACCTCCTGGACCCCAAGTATTCTTTTAAGACCCAGCTCAACTCCTACCTTCTTTTATGTTTTTCCTAATTTCCAGCATTCCAGCTTCCCCCACCACTAGTGCCTTGCACCTGAAATTGTCTTCCATTTACACTGTGTATATCTTGTATATGCATAGATATATACATAGTGGTCTCCTCCATTAGAATGAGAGCTCCATGAGGTCAAGAACTGTTTTTGCCTTTCTTTGCATCCACAACTCTTAGCACAAAATAAGATGTCAATGAATGCTCCTTGACTAACTCCATTCTTCGTCAACCATGTAGTCAACCATGTATTCAATCAGTTTCCAATTCTTGTCAATTCTGCCTCTACCACAGCTGTCACATCATACCTTTTCTCTATACTTACAGTGTAGACACCTTAGTTCAGGGCCTCATCCATCTTTCTCCTAGCCAGATAATTTGTCTCCTTTCATACAAACCTTTAACTATCTGATTCATTCTTCAAAGGCTATCAAACTGGTATTTCTAAGTCCCAGGTTTGACCATGTCAGTTCCCTGATCCAGACATTTCAGTGGCCCCTAGGATAAATTTTAAAGTCTTGTTTGGCCTTTATAGTCCCTCAAAATAAAGCTCCAACCGACCCTCTCCCTCATTTCTAGGAGGTTCTCCTTTTTCATGGTCATCTTTTGGAATCCTTAATTCTATTTTAGGTTTAACACAGGTGTCACTTCCTGATCTCTGCCCCCGCAAGTTGTTAGGGCTTCCCCAATCTTCTTGCAATTATTTTCTATTATTTCGCGGTGCATATATTATCCTCCCCAGTAGAATAAGTTTCTTGGAAGCAGGGAGTGTTTCATTCTTATTTCCATATCCCCAGTGCCTGGCACATAACAGTGCCTGGCACAAAAATTCATGTTGAATTAAACTGAATCTCTCCTACTAAATCTACTCATTTAAGACTGACATGGGAGCACTATCTCTATAAGAATAAAGAAAGGTATTTTCTTTCTCTCTGATTATATGATAGGAAAGTTGAGAAAGAACCATTGGAATGAAATTAACAATTTGAATGACTTAGACCTGAAAAATACACACACACATACACTCACACAGAGTTTGGTCCTTTCCTAAAGCCTATATGCTACTGTGAATCAGGCAGATAAACCTATTGCAAAGAAGCACAAAATTTGCCAGTTTCTATCAAGTGAGAATGACTTCTAAAATGGTCTAGTGAAGAACTAGCTTCATTCATCTTCATCTAACAAGATACTCCATCTCTTGGCTAGGGCACCTTCTCTGGGTTATCTTCCATGTTCTTTCTTCTCATCTCCACTCCCCTGGCTTCCCTCTGTTTGTTCAAGCATCAGCTAAAATATCACTTTGTGCAGGAAGTGTCCACCCCCTCTTAATTCTAATGCTTTCCCTATGCTAATTATGACCTATTTATATTGCATAGAACTTTTATTGCGCCTACTTGTTTGTTTGTTAACTCCTTCACTAGACTGAGAGCTCCTTAAGGGCAAATCTGTCTTTTGCCTTTCTTTGTATCCCAAGGGCTTAGCATAGTGCCTGGTATACAATAGAAGCTTAATAAATGCCTACAGATAGTTTGACTGTAGTATGAGGACATTCCTAGTTAAATTCAGGGAGGCATCACTATATGGTTAGCCAGCATGTAATGGCAGAATCAGAAGATGGCAGATGGAGTATTGTATACAAGTAGCAGCTATCTTTTATTACAACAATCCATAAAGAAAAACATTGACTAAGACACAGAAGGGCTGCAATATGCATCAGGAAGCATCCATACACATGAAGCTAACAACCTTGAAACCCAAGTAAATAATGTTAGGTACACTACTAAAATGATGATACATTACTGGTAGAGTTTTCTTCAGGAAAATCCTTTAGGTTATTTAAACACAGGTACTTCTAAATCATCTTTGGAATCAATAAAAACTCAAATTTTAAAATTTGGTGTCTTCCAAAAAATGCAAATAGATGGAAATCTTGGGTTTTTTACACTGCTTTTAATTTTACCACTAAGAGTCCTGAAATAAATGGATAGATAGATAATTGTCTTCCCAGAATCTAGGCCTGGGGGAAATTTAGAAGATTTTCTAGTTCAAATCCCTCATTTATAAGTGAAGGAAATTGAGACATCTTGTGACTGATGCAGGATCATAAAACTAGTAAGGACAGTGATAGGGTTTAAACACCAGTCTTCTGACACCAAATGCAAAGATAATTTCACAGTACATTTTCACCCACAAGAAAATATTAAGAATATACTATCTACCAGGCACCATAACAGGAAATGGGCATACAATGCAAAAAAAGGAAATAGTCCTGGACCTCAAGAAGCTTTCATGCTACAGAGAGACAACACATACATAAATATATGCAAGCAGGCATATAAAATACTAATTTTTCTGCCATAAATATTTTTCCTAATAACTATAGTCTCATAAAATAATTTGTCAAAGAATTCTTAAGCATTCAGCTTAAAGATTGGTGTATAGAAATATTATATAGATATTCATATTAGCAAGTGGATAAATGTTTGCTGAATAAAATATTTAGTGCATGATGCAATGGTAAATACTGCAAGCAAAGTAAAGATAAAAAAGACTCAGTACCTTGCTTAAGGACCTTAAAATATTGTAGTTGTAATAACCTAGAGATACTCGGTGATGGGAAGGTCTAGGAGAGGGATATGTAAAAATTGACTGGGAGGAATATGAAAGGTTATATTAAAAGGGAGTATTTGAGATGGGCCTTAAAGAATGTGAAGAATTTAACAAAGATATGCAAAAGATGACATATGTAATTTTTGAACTGTGACAATATCTTTGTCAGTTATTCTGGACACTACAATCTCCTACAGTGAAAAATGTCAATCATGCTCAGGAACCAAATATGTTTTTGAGGGACAGGTAAAAGTTAGGATGAGGATTAGGTACAGATTTCTCCCTCATATGATTTAAGCTCTTAGACATACCAATTGATAAATAAATAAATTGAGATTAGTTTGTTCATATTTTAGCCAAGAGACAAGCTCAGCTCTATATTGAAATAATATAAAACACAAAAAGTCAAAACTTACCTTTTCACCTTTAGAGCCCTTAAGACCTCTTACACCATCAGCACCCTATGTAATAAATTAGAAAGATCAAATAAAAATGGGATTTTCATACTTAAATTAGACAGTTAGAAGAATATTTAATACTTACCTTCACACCACGGGGTCCAGGATAACCAATGGGACCCTGTGGACCAGGAGGACCCTGAAAAAGAGTGGATAAATTGAATATAAGATTTATTTGTTAATTGCAAAGGGTTCATTTTGCAAATAAGTTTTTAAAAAGTGATATAAGCTTTTTTTTACACTGAACTTCAAAAAAATCCTCTGCAGTACATTTTCAATTTATAAAGAATATTTAGACAGGTATCATATAGGGTCTAAATGGACACAGTCATAATTGACCGCACATACAAACCAGTTAGTTGTTTTCAGATATGATAAAATTATAATTTAAAGCAATATCAATATCAGATTCCTGGGTGGTAAACACAGTTCAATAGTTTAGGATTTTGTTTATCACAGCTATAATCAAGGAGATGTAGGGGAGACAAGGATGTGATGTATTGCTGGGGAGGAAAGAGATTAAAGTCAAGAACCTTTAAGTCTGGTCTAGTCAACAAAACCATTCTTATTTTCATAAAACAGAGGAACTGATTGGGATGAGGTTAAAAGTCTCCTTACCATAATCTCACATGGCTCTTTTCAATTTAAGGAAGTAGAGCCTTGTTTTACTTCGATTTGTGATAGATATGAGACCTAAGAATTAAAATAGTTTTTTGGCCACAAGTTAAGTGACAAGCAAAGCACTTAGAACAATTTTAAGAAACCAAAGAGTAAATCTGACATAAAGTTAGGATGCAGTCTGTATAAAAAGAAATGAATTGGAGAGCCACTGGCCAAGAAAACTGCTTGAGAACTATACAGTCATTGATGGAGAATGGCCTTTACAGTGGGCTGGAGCCCTCCCTATATGGAAGAGGTGTAGTAGTCATAACCTGTGAATGGAATAGAGAATTGCAGACCCAGAAGATAGTTCTTCATCTAAGGACTATAGCTGAGGGGTACTCGAAGACTGGAATGAGTAAAACAATGAAAGTTTAAAGCTCCTTCCCTTCAGAGAAGAGGTTCATTAATCAACATATTCCTTAGTGGATAGTGATGGTAGACAGTGAATAGTGGTTAGACTCACTAATCAAAGTACTCTTTAGTGGATAGTGGAAAACAGAGCTATGGTCCTCCATTCAGGAGAGAGGCTTACTAACCATATCTCTAATTCAGGGATTTTTAACTTGGGGTCTGAACTTAATTTATATTTGATTCATTGTATTTCAACATAATTGACTTACTTTGCAATCTTGCATTTTTTATGCATTTTAAAACATTATCCTAAGAAGGGGTTACCAATATCTTCATAAGACTGTCAAAGGGTCCAGAAATCATGTTCCAGTGAATCATAGGACAGGACTTCAGAGATCTAACAAATACAACACCCTCATTTATCCCTAAGGAAACTAATGCCGAGGTCAATTAGGAGATTTACATAGAGTCAAACATTACATTTAAATAATTTAAACTATGATCAAAGAGATGTTGATTTTCTATGAAGAATTCTGTCAATATCAGATCTAAGGAATCATATCTGTATTGTGTGGGTTCTAGATTCTGTAACAAATCTAGGATTTTAGAAACTGATAATTTTTTAGCAATGTTGTAGAACCAATAGTTCTCAATAAAGATGACTTTCTCTTGGTTATTTTGATCCAAACTCAGATCAATGTTGAATGTTTTTTTTTCTATTTAGACATGCTAATCGAATACAAATATATAGGCTTACTCTTACAAGACAAAAAAAGGAAACCTAAAAGAAAATTTTGAATTAAAATTTGAACCTGATTGCATCATTCACATTTTGGTTAGAAATCTTTTCATTGAAATTATTTTGTAATTTCAATGGCACTTTTTGAAATTCCTCATCATGTGTCACATGTGCTTTTAAATCCTTGTCTAGGCCTGCCCTCCAGGAGTGAGTCAGGATTTAAAAAGCATAAGCTACAAAATTGGAAATTCAAACATACAGGTTATCTAACTAAACCATATGCCAGTTTATTATATCCTGAGGAAACTGAAATAAACATAAATAAAGCCAATGCTGTCTAAAAACTAAAAGGCTAGCAAAATTGCTCAGATGCCAATCAATAAATACATCTGTCAGGACATGCATGAGTTGAATAGGCTTACTTTTTAGTATTCATATTAATAACTAACCATTTTGAAAGAACAAGTATATTACATGGTTCACAAACTTGGAAGCATTTTCTTACATAAAGAAAGTCAACATTGAGGTTTATGCTTTGAAACATACCAGAGCACCTTTTTCTCCAGACTGGCCTTCTTTGCCAGGATGACCCTGAATAAAAGAAAAATGTACAATCATTAGATGAGATAGCAATGACTTTTTAAAAAGCACAACCATGAAAAATCATTTCTTTTGGGTTTAAGGCTTTCAGGGGGTTTGTTGTTGTTTAGAAATGAACTAACTTTTAGAACTATTGAAATGTTAAATTTTTCTGAAGAATTTCATATTTCTACATGAAGGTAGTATACATGGTTTTAAGCAAAACTGAAAACAAAATGGATAAAAATATTAGTAATTATTAATAGGGTTAGGAATGACAGACTAATCAATATAATATACAATGAGGTTATGCATTTAAAGGAATATTGAAAAGTATATATAAACAGGGAAGATCTATTTCAATTAAAACAATCTGATATTGACCTGAATATATTTTCCATAGTAAACACTCAAATTTGAGTTTTTTCCAGTAGGTTTTTAAGTTTTTAGAGTGTAGACATAGGAAAAGACCTTGAAAACACATCATTTTTTAAACTGGAAATGTAACCAAATTCTTAGACACTGATTATTTGACAAGTGATAAAATAACCAATAATCATACATGCTATCTTATCCAGTAATTAATATTATATTAATTATGTGATTGGGGAAAAAGATAGGACGGTCAGATAGTGTAAGCAAAAGACATGCAAAGGACAGGCCACATATTCCTCTTGGTATGTATGCATTCACAGTCAGCATATTAGAGGGACCCTTCTGTGGAAAGTTTATAAAAGGATATTGACAGTAGGTAGAGATCTATACTAGTGAAGAGAGTGCCCAACCAAATAGGAACAAGTATAAAAGTAATTACTGTTAGTGACCAAATTTTGAAAATTAGTGATGTGTAAGAACAGTAAATTCTTTATTTTCCATTTGATTGAGATAGGGTGATTTTAGTGCGTAGGAGTCTGCTAGAAGGCTTTATTACACAGTGGGCAATATGAAGAAGTAGAATGAATGGACTTCAAGAAAATTTCACTTCAGGTGAGAAACAAAACATTTCATCAAAAAGTAAATTATAATACAAAAGTCAAAAATATTTTCAATCCTTCAATAGTCAAACAACAGAGAGAATATAATAATTTTATAGATGCATAATTAATTAGGCAGTGAATGTCATCAGCTAGCATAAATCCAGAGGGAGAAATCTCCATTCAACAGAGTAGTCTGGGAAGCTTCATAGTAAAGGAAAGTCATTGTACTTTCTAAAATGGATAAGATTAGACTAGACAGAAAGGATGGGGAAGTGCATTCAAGGATAGATGTAAAAAAAGATGAATGCAAAAACCATGTTAGAAAAATCTAGTTTGGCCAAAGCATGAAATTCATATAAAAGACAAGTAGAACATAAAGCTAAAAAAGAAATTAGAAGATAGATTATGGATAGCCTTAAATAGCCAACAGAACACCATTGATTTAAGCAGAATAGGGTTATGATAGTGTTATTTTAGAATATTAGTTTTAGTTTGTTACTAGGTTGAAAATGAAACCTTGTATCAAGATATGTTAGCTATAAATTTGAGCAGTATAAATATGGAGAAATTCAAAAAGACATTTAGTGTTACTTACAGGAGGCCCATCAGCACCAGCAAGTCCAGCAAGACCAGGTTTTCCCTGTGGACCCTAATTAAAAACCAAAAAAGATAATTTTATAAGAAAATAAAACTCACCGAGCATGCTGCAAATGTGTGTATATAGTATATATTGCTAATATCAAAAAATGACAAAATTTTTATGATAAGTCATCAAGTACTAAGCGGTTATCAGCATTGTTGCAAATATTCAAATTAATCAAAAAGATATTTGAGTGAAAGAACTTGATAAAAGTTTTGAAGAAGGAAAAGAGGATGAAAAGGTAATATCAAAATTCAGCAAGGAAAACAGTATCTTACTTTATATATTCTGCCTGTCATTTTCCCCTTCTCCCTCTCTTCTCTTTCCTTTCTTTCTCTCTCCTTTCCTCCCTTGCTCCTTTTCTTCCTTTCTCCCTCCCTTCCTTATTTCCTTCCCCTCTTCTTCCTTTCTTTTCCTCCCTCCCTTCCTTCCTTGTAGGTGATAGGGAGAAATAAAAAGAAGTAAAATATAATTTATAATGACAAAAAACCAAAAATAAAAAAAAAATCTCTGGAAATGTCTAAAACCTTTTAGTAGGAATGGAAAAGGAATAGGACTAGACCTAGAACTTCCTGGGGCAGGGCTGAGATTTGTAGTAGATGTCATAGATCCAACAGGAAGATGTGGGGATTGCTGGTGGCACCCTCATCCTGGTCAATGTCCTCTATTCACCTAGATGGACAGGTTGAGGAACCTGGCCAGGATGATGATGGGGAGATGTCACCTTCCTTACATTTGGGCTCTTAACCCTTCTTATCAAACTTTCTGTCAGTCCACTTTCAATGAAATTTTCAAAAATTGCAAAACCTGCTCATCTGCTTCAGATAGTTGGAGGTGAATAGCCACAGGTACACTATCAGGTATCATAAATTACTCAGGCACTGCAGAAGGCCAGCAACTGAGTCAGTGGAGTATACATTTCCCTGTTTTATCAAGTCCTTGAATATATTATGGAAATCTTCAGCTGTGAACTCAGTAAAGCCCTGGGACACTGGGTCTTCTTTGTCCATGACAGATGTCTTTGTAGTAGATTTTTCTCTTCAAGTAGTGCCTCTAGAAATGCAAATTCTCAGTAAGAGTAGCTGCTATTAGACCTGGTCTACGCTGAGTGTGTGTGAGTGTGTGTGTGTGTGTGTGTGTGCATGTATGTATGTGTGTGTGGAGATCTTTGATCTTCAGTTCATATTATGCTGTCACTTTCAGCATGCACTTTATACTGGATAGGTAGCTCCAGCATATTCTCTGAGAGGGATGAATTCTGGTGAACAATCTCGTGCTGAATTTAGTCCTACTGACTTCATCATAAGTTAATCATTTAAATCCTTTGCAGTATTTCTGAGTTCTGCTGTTGAGGATACTATGTCTCTATCTATAAACAGCCCTCCCCTTTTTTCCTAAAAAGGAATTAAAAATATAACTATATAATATGTATATGTATATATATACATATATATCTATATCTATATCTATACATATATATAAATAAAACTAAATAAATAAATAATAAATATAACTAAAATAGTTTCAACAAATATTAATAAGAAGTATATCTTATTTAAATTCAGGATGAAAAGGCACTGGGATCATAAAGCATCATAGAAATAGAAATTTTGTTCCAACTTCTCATTTTGATTCTAGGTATGTCTTTGCTTGTTAGAGGTATTATTTCTCATGAGCAATAAATTGAGGGGGTTGTTATTTTATCTATTGTGCCAGAAATTCTCTACATCTACATAATGAAAGGTATAGTCTGTGATTATAGCTATCCATTCTGATACTTCCTTTTGTTTCTAGAATTTTTTAATTTATTCAGTTATGAGTTAAACTTGTGCTTTATTAATGAAATTGCTTTTGTATATACTGCTTTAATGAGACTCCCTTTCCACTGGCTCTCTCTTCCTCCTCTAGTCCTTTCTATCTACTCATTGTTTTCTTTATTTATTTCTCTTCCCTTGACCCTTCTTCTTGGCTTAGTTAAATAATTATTAATTTCCTCCTTTTTCCAATTTTCTTCCCTTCTAGTCAATTCTTTTTATTCTTTCTTTAATCTCTCTGTGTTTCACATAGAGCAAGCTTCTGAAGAACTGTTTCAGATTTTTTAATCTAATGTTTTTTATATTACATTTTTGCATTTGTAGATCTTACTCTACCATCCCTTTACCCTTTTTATTAAGCTGGACCTCACTCTTAGAGGTATGAATTAGTAAGGTAGAAATTGCCATTTAACCCAAAATGTACAGTCCTGTCCTACTCTCTTCCTTCATCATTCACCAGAGTCCATTTCTTGTTCCACCATGAGCAGCCAGGGTGTCAATTCTCTCTAGGAGGTCTCACTTCATATTCCCTTCTTGCCTCCTGATGCACAGCAATTCTTCAAAAAGGTAGCCTCAAAAGGCAACAACACTACTGAGATTAAATCCATCATACGAATCTCATTTCCCATTTCAAGCATATACCTCTTTCTTCATGGGAATATTCTTCAGTGTGTTCTCCTCTCCATTGTTGGAATGATACCCCTAAATTCAGCCCTTTCTCTCCTTTACCTCTCCCAATCTCATCTAACTCCACATATTTCCAAAAGTACAGAAATCACTATAGCTCACCTGTACATTGGTGGGCTTAGTAAGGGTGTATTACCCACCCACCCCTGTGTCTGCAACCTCCCTTCTTGCCTAATATTCTATTAGTCTCCTCTACAAAGAGAATCTTCTACATAAGAGTATCATGGAGAGAAGGAAGGCATTGTGGAATTGATTCCAAGGTATTCTTTTCCTGTATTTCTGTCTTTACTTTTACATTTTAAAGTCTACTAACATCATTATTTCCTTATTTTTTTATCTTTGGCAACACCAATTTTTTACCCAGTTCTGACTTGAGTAATTATTAATACATCCTTTTAAAAGTGTGATTGTTTGCTCCTCTTTTGCAGACATTACTCCATTTCAGTATTTATCTGTATGTCAAATTAGTTAGTTTATTACTTCTCTAGACAAACTTTCAAATGTAAGTTCGATTTGATTTCTGTCTTTTTTCTTTAAAATACTTTAAAAAAATAGGCAATTTATTTCATTCCTTATTTTCTTTTCTTGGAAAGAATGGCAGCATTTTGTATTGGATTTAGGTCCAAATATGTACTTGTATTTAAGGAGACTTGGGTACAAATCTCACATTAGACAATTGCCAGCTATATATTTCTAGACAAGTCACTTAATCTCTCATTGCACCAGGGATCTCTCTCTTGGGTTTGTGTAGGTAATTGCCCTTATATATTTTTATTTGCACATTTCCTCTTACTTTAGATGTTTGTGAGTTGAATATTCTTACATCTGATTTTTTCTTTTTCCTTTTTTGCAAAAATGTTTCAAATGCCTTTCTTTTGTTAAATGCCCATCAATTATTTATTAATGATTAGGCTCAGCTTTGCCAAATAGTAGCTTGAATTTTTTTGATTTTCAGTAATATAATAGTCAATCTTTTCTGAGATTTCTTATGGCTGCAGAATATCATTATGTTGCTCATACATTCTTTCCTTATGGAAGGTTTTTCTCCTAGCCATTAAAAAATATGAAATCTATCATTGAAAAGGTTAAGGCAAAATGTCATGAAGTTTGGAGCAATTTTTTTTCTTTTTTGAGGATAATGTGTGGATTATCTTGATGAGAGCCATTTGTTTATATTCAGAAATTTTGGGCAATTTTCTTGTTTCATATACTTTGTTATTTAGTTTTTTTTTAATTTGTCATTTTCTGGGAATTATCTCTGCATGTGTTATCTTTAAGTTCATTTTGACTTAGTAGCCATATATTCCTTTAACACTGTGGACTTTTGCCAGGTTGTATTCCATTACAATATACTTGTGTTATAAGAAGGGGTGTACTGGAGCCTGCTTATTAGAACCAGTTGCGAGAGCAATTATACCTTATAAATGAACAGTGCTTGATTTATTGTTTTCTTGACTAGACTTAAGAAAGCAATGAAGAAAATGATTTTATGGAGATTAAAACTTAGAATGTTCCATGTGTACATTTTTTCTTTCTAGAGAGCCTGTTATAAAATATTTATCAGCATACCCATACCTAGAAATCTACTAATCTACTCCCTTTTTAGAGAGAATCTCCATTTTAAATCCATATTTCCATGTAATCAGTTTATTAGTTTTCAACTATGTATTTAAAGCTCTAAATATTAATCTACATTTATTCTTAATTTCTTGTTTTATGGATTTCATTTTGTTTTTCAGTCATTTTAGACTTTCTTGTCATTCCTTACTCTCTTGGACATTGACAGGATTCTGCATTTCATCAGACATTGTTATTTTCTTTTGTCTTGTAATAGTTGAAAGAGCTTTGTAATTTCTTTGAGGATTTAGTAATCATCCTTTCTGGTTTTAGGAATGAACCTCTCTGCTGATTTATCTCTTTGAACTCTGAGATTAATTTAAGAACTCTTTTCTTGATACCTTAATCATTCAGTGCTTTAAAAAATATTCTTTTTTCATTATTTTGTGATTTCTCTCACTTTGACAATGGTTATACTTACAAGGTAGGGCTGGAAAGCTGCTCTACCTTGACATGGATATTGAGGAATTGAGGTATATAGGCTTTTCAGGCCTGGCCTCTCACCCCAAGTACTCCCTGAGGAAAGAAGGCTAGATGAAACTGTGTTTATGTCACCTTTCCTTCAACTCCAACAGGTAAATGCCAATAATTTGTCTTTAGGTAAATATATGCATACATGCATGTATGTTTGTGTGTATATATGTATATAATCTGTGTATACATATGTATAAGAACTTTAATCTACTTACATCACTCTAGGCATTTTGTATTCAAGACTAGTATATTTTTAAATACTAAAGTGACATTTTAATTCCAATTTTAAAAACTTTCTTATTGACATATCTTCATATTTGTTTACTTGTTCATACTGTCTCTCACAGAACTCCTATAGTATTTGTATTGCTTTTTTTTCTTTTAAATGAGATTTAAATATTAATGAAAACAACTCCCTGAATTGCTTTGCATGCAGGACATATTCAATAAGACTAGGCAATCAAAATGTCAAGGAAAAATTATCTTTGTGTGACTTTTTCTTTCACCTAATTTCATTACATTAAAACATTCATTCCATTCAAAGTAGATTGAATCACTGACATCACTGCTTGAAAATTAAAGATTTTGGAAAGAAAAATTAAATATTATAACTGACATATTAGAAAATGATAAATGCTCAATTTATCTTTTTCTGATATATGTGTGTATGTGTATTTTTTTCCTGTTTTTCAGGACTTCTCTTTTACCTTCGTGAAAAGAGAGAAATTTTAAGGTTATGATTAATAAAGTAAGTCTACTTTCCTATAGGTTATAATGTTGTTGAGATCCATTTTGGTAAGTGACAGGCATATCTATGAACCCACTGATATTTGAAATGCTGAGATATACACAGTGCAATCATAGAAGACAGAGAGATGGATCTTAAATGTTACTTATGATAGCTCTCTTTAAAATTTCTTCCTTGTTTCTCAGAATATTAATGAAATGTGAATAGAAGAGATTGAATATTGTCTTTCATGTCTGACTAAGTCGACAAAATTTCAGTATTTGAATCTCTTTTAATAGCCTCATGCAAATATAATGGACATTATACTGGAAAAGTTAATGAGCACATGAACAAGTACGCAATCCATGATAAATGATGTATTTTTACAAATGGCCATATTGTGATAAAAAGTGGCAAGGGAGTGATTTTAGGGATGAAAGACAAGGATGACTGAAAAACATGCTTTGGGGAGAGATTTTAGAATGCATGGTCTATATATTTTGCCATTTCCCTAGAACAACTTTCATACAAAGGTAAGCATAGAAAAAAATATATGGATCATTTGGTAAAATCCACATGAAGTCAATACTACTCATAAAAAATAAGCAGTATCAGGATAACATATGAATGAATTAGCTAGCAGAAGTTATTTCTTTGACAACGCCACAGAGAAGGATGGGGCAAAAATCTGCATACAATAAAGGGCTTATTATCTCACAGATTCAGTCATGAAATGATTAATGAGTACAGAGTCCCATCTACATAAAGAGAGTGGTGACAGTTAAAAGTTCCAAATGTACCCCTTTATCATAACTTGTAAAATAAAATGCTACTTCACAAGCATATTTAATTACATTTTTTTTTAAATGAGAGAAAAGGAGGATCCAAAGCTAGGGAAAACCTTTCCTCATCTAATGGGCTTGTGAAATTAATATAGCTGAGAATGTCACTTTTGGCAGCTGTCCAAGTGACAGCTATCTGAACTTTTTATCAGTCTCAGTTAGTGCTGTATGGATGAATTCCTCTTCTTCTGTTCCATAATTTACAGTGCTACTTCAGACAAATCCCTGTGCACTAGCCATAAGTAGACAATATCCATAACATAAGGAAAAACTTTTAGGTTTGATTTGAGGTTGTTCACACCAGTTCAGTGAGTAGGACAGATTAGAGTAACATGGTAACTTACTTTTTCACCAGGAGGGCCAATTGGACCTTGGGGACCAGGAAGGCCCTGTTAAAAAAAAATCCAGTTAGGACAATGGCCATAATCACTGAAGGACAGAATTGTTTTTCCTTTAAAAGTCAGCTTTTAACAATCCATCTAACATTAATCATTTAAAGAATCACGAATGATTAATGTCATATTCCCTCCTCCCCACTTAACAGTCAGTTCTGGAACTTTGTTGGTGTTTTTGAACTAGCTACCCTTCTGGCATTCACTCGGTAACAGGATCCTATTCAGAATCCTTCTGCAGGTGTGGCTACTCCTGCTGGCATTCCAGGAACATTGAATGACTCATTTTTCTCTTGGAAGAAAGGGGCCTCTGCAAGCTCTGATTGGAACCCACACACAGACACACACACACAGAATCATACACACACAAATGCACACACACACACGCACGCGCGCACACCTATTACAATACTATATTTGTACTATCTATGCTTTTCAGTCTTATTTAGAAATTCCTCAGTCTCTGTCAATTTTACATTAAAAACATTACAATGCAAATGGGCATTTACTGAAATATGTCCAAGTGTGCACTATAATACACATATTATCATAAACTTACTTGTGGGCCTGGAATTCCTTGTTGACCAGGAGGTCCAGGTTCCCCCTGAGGACCCTAAATATGAAAATAGAAAGAGACTTTGATGATGGTTTTCTATATATTATTCTATATATTAACTTCTGCACCTAAAAATAAAACTAGAAAAGCCGGTTTCTCCTCTAAAGATATTAGATACTAATTTTTTCATGTTTCCTCTCTCTTCAACCTTTGTTGATAAACATTCTAAGTCACAAAATTTAAGTGCTAATAGAAATAAATTTCTTTGATGAAACTTTGTATTGTTCACATTTTAGATTTAGAAATTTAAATGGTTTAAAGAACACAAATCTTGGTTTTGAGTTATTTTGTTAAGATTTTAAATATACCATATTTCCTTTTGGACCAGGTGGGCCATCCACACCAGCAATACCCTGGAAAAAGAGAGAAAATCAATGTGAGTGATTACAAAGTATGTATGGCACACAAAAAAAAAAAAGAAAGGAGAGAAAGGAGAGAGGAGAAAAGAAAGAAGAGAGGAGAGGAGAAGAAAGAAAGGGAGGAAGTTTGGAAGGAAAGAAGGAAGGAAGGAAAGGAAAAGGGAGAAAAAAGAAGAAAGAAAATATTTTATAGAAAAATGTTTCTATAAAATAAGAATTTTCTTTACTATTACATCTATATTAGAGTGATACATGATTTAACATTATTGTCCCCTGGCTTCTGGAGATTTGGCAGGAAAATACTTCTAAAAAAAAGCAAACTGAAGGAATGAAAGAGAAGAGAGGAACAAAGAATCACTGAGGTTTACAGATTTCGTTAAAAGAATTAGAAATGAAACAAGATGGTGGAAATGGGTTGACTACTGAAAGTTACTGTGGATTTACAGGTTTAGGGAATTTAAGGGTGGGAGTTCTTTATGAAATATTAATTTTTTTTCTTTTTTTTCCTTCTTAACAATACGTACAGGCTGTCCTGGAGGGCCAGGTGTTCCTCTGGGTCCCAACAGACCTCGTGGACCCTACAGGAGGAAAAATAAATCAGTCATTAAATATTCTCAAAAATGAGCCTTTGCTCCTGAATGTCAACTATTCACTAAAATGTTTAATGCGATGTTTTGAGTACAAATATTTGTGGAAGTCCCTGTTCATCTTACACAGAAAGGTGTTTCAAAAACCTATGTTAAAGATGTATAAATATTTTTATTTACAATGATCCACAAATCAGAACACATCACAATGACTCTTTATTACAGAAAATGTATGTACCTGTTTATGTGTAAATACACATATATCTCCGGGGTAATTTAACAAGAATTAAAAATCACTACATATCAAAGTGTCCTTTCATCTCATTATTTTTTTTTATTTAGATGGCAGCATGAGACCTTGATTTTCCATCAGAAAACTACACAAAATCAAACCAGCTTGTTTCTTATTTATTCTGCATGTCTCTGTATTTTTTTCAGAGGACTCACTGAGGGCTATTCAGAAAGGTAAACAGGGTTTTTCAAACTCACTTTCTTTAGAGACGAATTTTCTTCAGTTTAACTAACATGCACTTTTTCATTTTGACTCAGTTGACATTGTGGTGGAGTAGATTAAAGGGTAGGAAGTCATGGATGTGAGTCTTGACTCTGAATTTAACCTCCTTGACTATCAGTTTCCTAAACTGGTAAATGAAGAATATGGAACAGATGATCTCCAAACTCCCAAAGTATAAATACATAATTAGATATTTGAGATCTTTCTACTTTGTCTGTATGCAAAATTTCCTAATCTTTTGGGATTTTTTTTAAGAGTTAAGATTATCACTCTTTATTCACATGTATTTTGTTTGCCATTCCCATACTCCCATCCAACACACACCAAAATTTTCATCTAATTATTTATAAGGAGTTTATAAATTTACATATTTGCTTCTAACTGAAAACAAATCTCCTACTAACTTCAAATTGGATACAAAAAAGGAGAAGATGGAAATATGTCAATTACCAAAAAATCTGATTAAATGTCTAGCTTATGTTTTGCATATTGCTATCTCTAACTTTCTTCTCAACCCTCAATATTGTTATGTTACTTTATGTTCTCTATTTTAAGGACAAGAATATAAATCTCATCTCATCAGCAAATGTGTGTGTGTATATATATATATATATATATATATATATATATATATAAAATCATGTACATATGTATATAAACATGCATATATTATGTTTGTACATATATTCATATGTAAATATGTAACTGATTTATTTGTCAAGTACCAGTAATTCTTATAAAAAAATTTAAAACACTATATTTACTATATAAATGGTATGCTTCATATCCAGAATAGATAGGCAAAACTATGAATTAATTAAGCCATGATCCTTTTTGTCCAAAACAGGAAGGTGTACACATTAGTTTTTTAGAACAAAATTCTAAAATCAAGAAGAAAATTGTGCTTACAGCTTCACCTGGAAGACCTCTTGGTCCAATTTCTCCATCTTCTCCCTGTCATTGATTAAAAAAAAGATGCAAATGAAATGGCACTCTGTACCATGACATTAGTGTTTTGATGAGTTGAAAGTACTCATTTGATGAATGAAACTTTTCCCCACATACTCTCATTCCATCTTCACCAGGAGCACCAGGAGGACCTTGGGGGCCACGTTCTCCCTGTAAAGTAAATACAAATATAATTTGAACATGCAAACAAAGTTGAGCTTTACAAGTTAACCTTGCTAGTCCCCTAACCAAATAACTCAGGAATCTTGGATGTGAAAACTTATTAATATGCTTTATTTGCTTTCCTCTGAATACTTCCTTGATAAACATACCTCTACATTCTCAGAAGACAGTTAGGCCTTTTATCTAATAATACTAGGCAAATGTTTCCCATAAGCATAAATTCAGCTTTTTTAAAGCATATTTTTCTTATAAATATACATATTATTATTTCCAGGCATTTCATTATTATGATTCAGTTTACTGACTAAATAGTTAAGATATTGTTTTGCTATCTTTTAAAACATGAAATTGTTTTCTTATTTTTTGAAGAATAAAGTTGCATAAACTGCTTTTTTTGTATTATTCTTATTCATTAAAACATGACTCTGCAGGACTAAAAATCAAATAGATTTATATTTTCAAAGAGTAATGAGATTCTCGTCTTCTTTCTCCCTCTTTCTTTCCTAATGCTATTCCTGAAGCTATGCTTAAACTCTAAACCCTAGAGGAAACAAAGGATTTCAGGACTAACTTGTCCACTCTATTGTTAACCGTTCACTTGAGATCTCTTTTAAAATGTCAAGTAGAAATGTGAATGCATGTCTTTGAGAAGTGAATGCTTCTGGGTCTATATGGATGGTAAATGAAAAGTTTTTCCATTGACCACACTGACTTCTTTCTAGTCAATGAACGAATGTCTACATGATGTTTTTTGGTTCTTTTGTTACCCTGTACTATCCAAAACTCTGTGAGGCATATAATCTGCACAACAAATGTTAATGATCAATTATGTATATTTAGATGTTCACAAAAGGGGTTTGTTCCACCACGTACAGAGCTCTGAGTTTGAAAGAAAGGTTTAAATCCTACTTTTAACACTAGTTATATTAACATGGGCAAAGTCTTTTAGCCTCATCTGTTAAAAGGGTATCATAAAACTCATGACTTCTCTCTCAAAAGATTGTTCTGAGATTCAGGTAAGAGTAGATAAAAATGTATTTGCAATATTAAAGATTTATTTTAATTTAGCTAATTTTAGTATATATTCATATACATATATATTTATATATTTTTCTAGCTATATTTATATAGAAAAAGTAAATAGGTAAAATAAGGCACTTTTCAGATAATTTAAACTGAAATGTAATTCCAAACATATTTGCCTCAACTATCCAGACATTTTACATAGAAATGTTAACTTGGTCTGAATTTATTTAGATACTGCATGTGTTTCCTCCACTTGCTTTATACATATGAGTGTGTGATTAGATTTCTATAAATTATTTAAAAGCTCCAAACACGTATATCATATAAGAATGCTTAAGTGATTTGGAGAATTCTGCTATAGTCAAGTCAGAAAACACATTTTAAGTAGCTACAACTTGCCAGGAAATATGTTAAATGTTGTGGACACAAAGAAAAGTAGAAACGGTCCCTGTCATCAAGAAGTTCAGCATTTAATAAGGGAGACAATATACAAAAAACTATGTACAAACAAGTTATATACAAGATAATTTGGAGATAATCTCAGAGAAAATGGAGTAGCCATAAGGGAGACCAGAAAAGTCATGGAGAAGGTGAGATTTTTTTATGAGACTTCAAGGAAACCAGTAATAACACTTTTTATAAACCATATTTATATTCCTATTGTCAGATTGCTTGAGTTTTTTCTTCTCCTAATACTCATTTCATGTAGTTCAATTCTATAAACATTTTCGAAATACCTGCTGTGAGCAAGACACTATACCTGACAAAGTCTCAGATTTGTTATGGAAATATCTTATGGACACTCTGCTGTGATTACTCAATAAGTAAAAGAATCAAATGTTTTATTTACCCTATGGCCTTTGTCACCAGGTAGACCAGGAAGTCCATCAAATCCTCTGTCACCCTGGCAAATAAAAATAAACAGAAGCCATCAATTATAAAAGTAATTAAATATAAGAACAAATCACAAGCAACTGCTACTTTCAATTTTTAGAGTTCTTTCCTTTCCACCCAACTCATTTTAGTAAAGAAAAATGTCCTATGGTAAATTGATATGAAAATATGGTTAATATTGAAGTGAAAACCTAAATATGAGAATAGCTGACCTTTGTCCCAGGTTCTCCTGGCATTCCTCTTCCTCCATCAGCTCCTGGGCGACCCTGAAAAATGACAAGAATATTCTTAGCTATGTGATTTCTTATAATATAATAAATGAAAATGAAGTTATTTCTTAATCTTCCCAATATTATTAAATCATACCCTTTTTCCAGCTTTGCCAGTTGGACCAGGAGGACCTTGAATACCACGAGGACCCTATGTTGAAATACATCAATTACTCCATTTTGCCATATAGTGGAACAAAGGTGCAAATATTATAGGCCAGATTAACATTTTAGAATCAAAAGTTCTTACTTTTTATTTCAGATATTTTCCAGACAATTAAATAGGTTAAAAATTCATTTTACTATTTTAAAAATTAGGTAATAAAGAAAGAGGGGGTAAATATCACTTTTCTACTGACTCCTTGGTTAACCAGCCAATGAATACACATGCTTCCAATTAATTCAGAGTGAAGTTTGTATTTCTAAAGTCTAAATGGTAGCATATGAAAATGAGCTATTATTTAGAAACAAATTTAAAAAGAAGTACACCTTTAAAATGTGTTTGTGTCCTAAAAATGATATGCTGTTTCATCTACCTCCAAAAGACTATGATCTAGCTAATTTTAGTGGCCAAAATAATGAAAGAATTTCGAAGTAATAGGTTAACAATATAGAATATGCTCCACTTATCTACACAATCAGTTTTTTAAATTCTCCCTATGATTTAAAGCACATGTGATAGATAATAGCAAAACAACATAAGGGAGAGAAAAAGTAATTTCCTAACTTTTTGAATGCAGGTCTACATGCAACATGCATAGTTACAAGAGGTAATGGAGTGTGGCGGAGAGAACACAAGCCTTTGATAGCAGGAAGACTGGATTTTAGTCCCACTACCGTCTATCCCTAGGTCCAGGACAAGTTTCAAATCATATTTAACATCTTGAAGCTTCAGTTTTCCCATCAGTTAAATGAGGATAATATTTGTTTACCTACTTCTCAAGATTGTTGTAGAAATCAGATGAAATAATATGTAAAGGGCTATGTAAGCATCACTTATTATTACAATATTAGAACTTCATGTCTTCTGGATATTTAGCATGCATAATAAATTTGTTAATTAGCTCATTTAAGGAGTATACAATGAAGGGAGGAATGTAATATAGAAATTACTTAATTTTTAAAAAATGCATCAACCACTTTAAGATACTGGACAGAACACTAAATTGAATATGAATAATTATTTAATGATTACAGGTAAAATTTGGTTTAAAAGTCTCCAATTTTCATTTCTCCTGTTAGATGTCTAACCATAAGCAATATTTATACTCAAAAAATAAATATATCTTGAGGAAGGAAAAAGGATATAAGGAGTTGTGGGTAATTTCCCACCTTTGACACTATCTGTGTGACCTTGTGGAAGTCTATTAGCTTCTCTAGAACTTATTTTCTATTATGTAAAGGGGGAGTATTGAACTATATTGACTTCAGAGGTTTATTTAAAATGTTGATATTTCTGAGTTGCATTACCAATGCTACTTTGCCCTGGAAGAGACTTCCCCTCTGGTATAAAATAAAATAAATAGAAAGAAAAAAGGGAAAACATTTGACTTTTACCTGAGGACCTGGTTCACCCCCTTCTCCTTTTGCCCCTGATGAGCCGGGTCCACCCTGTGTAAAAGACATAAAACATGAAATTAATTAAATTCAGTAGTTTCCTAATGACTTCTTCATATTCATTTTCCTAGCATTAAAAGAATTCTTAATGATCTCCTCAAAACTTATCTCATTATACTAATTTTAAAAATTATGACTCTACGTAAATTTTAATGCAAAAAAAAGTCTTCTAAATATAATTGAGCCTTATATTCTCTATAGGTATCTGAATTTCATTTAAATTTTTAAGGACTCTACAACACTCAGTTGGATCTGTGATCTCAAAAATACTTATAAAATAATGACCAATTATTTTTTTCTGTATTTCACCAAATCACATAAGCCTCTCAATGAAGCCTCTTGGAAATTACCAATATGAAGATATCCCTGAGTGAATGAAATACAACAGTGTGCCTGTATACACATCAAAGTTGGTTTCTCATATTCTCTTAAATTTTTAAGCTTCCTAAATTCTATAGTTATGAAAAGCTAAGACCTGATGCTGTTCTCATTAGTGCATGTGTTTTAAATTATCAAAAACTTTTTTCAGATGATGTATTTTTCCTTTGAGAATGAATCCCTGTGAAGAAAATCTTATATAAATATTTATTTTATTTAACAATTACCTCCCCAAAAGTTCAATGCAAAAATACAATCATTTCTTTGAAAATTGTTATTTTACAAAATGAGAAGTTTATTTACTGTGGAAGTGGCTTTTAAAAATTGTACACAAATGCATAAGATTCTCCATATCCAAGTTAAAATTAAACTTGATAATCACAATTGTTTAATGTTGAAGATGTAATCTTTAAGATACACCTAAAATATATCTCAGGGTATTTAATCAATGTGCTTAATTCAGAATAGAGATGAAAGTTATCTCAAATAAAAGAATTTAGATTTCTAGAGCCTCCTGGTGGATTCAGAGAAAAATAGCTGTTGGTATGCCTATGATGAAATACTTCAGATGGAGCATCACAAATATTCTTCTCTTGAAAATTCCTTAGTGATATGATCAAATTTCCAGGAAGGAACTCTTTTAATTAATTTTTATGATCAACCAAAATGATTTAGCATTAGATCAGAATGGCAATTATTATACATCATTGCACTCAAGGTAATTACAGAAACAATTTATTTTTAATTAATCTATTTTATTATGAAAGATGAAATAAACACCAACTATTTAACAGGCACATGAACCACCATGCCCAGCTTTTTATTCTAAAAGTTACTCTCTTCTTTTTCCATTCACAAAACAGAGACCTGTTTCCCTAGGCTTCCTTTCTAATTTGTCACAGAGAGCTCTAGTCATAGAAATCTAGTTTATCAAAGAAAAACATAAAACAGGATGTGGTGAGAAAAATACACACATCGCTTTCTTATGAATAAAGGTAAACAGTCATTTACTTACTCAGGGTTTCCTATACCAATAAAATCACAAAAGTAATTTTGAAAAGTAAACAAGCTACAAATCTCATCCTACTTCCTTTTTTCACTGAATATATCAGAATATAGAATAGTGACATGTATTTAGATTTTGGTTTTTTGCACCTTTTGAAAGTTTTGATATGTTTTCCCAGCCAGTAAATTTTAAACTTGAATTTAAAAGGGATAATAAAATTAAAATTAATTTATTTAATTTGAATTAATGCAAAAATTAAAATTTAAAAAGAGAAGCTACACTCTCCAAGTAATATAAAAATTCTTGAGGACATGCACATTGAAATCCTAGTCCAGGTAATTTCATGTCTTCTTTAGTTACCACAAAAGGAAACAAAAAACGTTTTGCCTGAATCTAGCACCATTGGAAGAATAAAGAAACTTTGATGTAAATTGGACTTTCTTCAGCTTGGCCAGTCAATGGTAATTTCTCTCCACATTTTTCACAAAGTTTCAAGGTTCTGTTAATCAGCAAAAATACTACCAGACATCTACTACTGTCTTAGAGAATGAAGGCTGAAATTTCTCATCTAAATAATTATTAAAGTGATTTTCACAAATGGAAAATTTAGAACTTTGCTATATAGGGTGATTGTTTCTATAATAATGGTGACTATATCATTTTTTTTCTTTCTTTCATACTTTACCACAATCTAGCACATTTCCATATACACAATAAATGCATAATACTCATCTACCTGATTTATAAGATACAAAAGTAGAGTTCTGTGAGACTCTATTGAACAGAGTGATTATTTTAAAATGCAAATATTATCTACATTATCCTTCAGGCTTAAATTTATTATTCCTAAATCAATGGGAAAAAATAGAAAATAGCATGTTAAATTTTAACTTTATAAATATTTAAGTGATTGCAAGACTGATATTAAGTGATAGACATTTGAATCACATCATAATCTTTAAAATATATTGTATAGAACTCATTTTTATTTTTCAAAGAAAGATAATTTGTCAATCTAACTAAATCAAACATGTAGACCAGACACTCCTTTCAGAGATAAACTAACTTTCCTGATTAAATAAACTGTATTTATACTGCAAGAGAATACATCTATCAACATCATAGTAAATTAGTATTTCTTCCAGGGTTAATCATTCTACAGTTTATTTAGTTTTCTCTAAAGTGCACATTTTGGGAGCCTAAGACATATCTTCATATTACTCCAAATATTCTTTGATTACAAATTAAAATATGATGACTATTTAATTACATTTACAATAGATTTTTTCATTGTCATGTTTTACACTTCATTTTTCAAGGAATAAAAATGTTTAAAAGAACCTGAGATTTGTTATTTTTTGGTTCAAAATTTAAAAATTAGTCCTCCAATTATATATCAGATTATATTTCAAAAACACTGTTATTTTAAGGACTTTTAATATACTATTTGGTGCCTTTAAGCCAGTGGGCATACAAAGAAAGGGAAAAATAAACTTTTTCCCCCTACAAACATTAACCTTTTCCACATTACTTTTAAGGGGAAACTGTATTCTGTTAGAACAGGGAAAGAGGTAAGGAATACTGCCTAGAGCTTAGATCACAGTAAATATTGAATCTGACTCCTCATCTACAAAAGTTTTATGTTGATGCCACATTATGTCATGGGGCTGATCTTAGATTCTCAAAGACTACACCAAAAGAGCTCACTTTTGGATGGGTATTACCAAGCTGGAGACACTTTATTGTCTTCTGAGCTTACCAATCTAGCTAACTTCTGAGAATATTATCACCAAGAAGTTCATCTCTAGATGATGGATAATTTTTGATACAATAGCCCACTCAACCATCTTCTAGGGTAGAGAGGGATTTTAAACTGTCAGCTGAAGAACAAACCAACCAAATAACACCATAGATTTGGAGATACTAGTCCTTGAAATAATTCAATGGTTATGTATAACTTCAAAAGATCTTTCAATAACTCCAAGTGCTAACTAACTAAAAACTTCTCAATAATGGCCTTATCATTTCTTAGTTATTTAACCTTGACAAAAAGAATTCATGTACATTAAAGAGTAAATTATTACAAAACTGAACAGAATACTCTAACATTATTGACTCCAAACTAAAGTTTGGCAGAGGTATCTAACTGCAATTTCTGTCTGTTTGTCTGTCTCTCTCTCTACAGATGCACATATATGCATGTATGCATATAAATTTTCTACTAGGTGATCTGTGAATGCTTGATATTTAACATTATAACATTTTTGTGGGTGTAACATACCACAGGACCTGGTCTTCCAGTTAGACCCATTGGGCCTGGGGGACCTCTGAGAGCAATCTGAAATCAAATGGAAAGAATAATGTCAAAAATTCATTCTTAAAAGAGTATTCTGACTTTTAATAAGGGATTCATAGAAGATATACAGAAGCTATGCACAATTAACCCAACATAAGCAGTCCAATACTAAAAAAAAGTTGCCAGTTCATCATCAATGAAGAGCTATTTTTTCCATGGATTACAAATGGCAATATTGCTTCAATATATCATATTGCATCCTATAATTTCAATTTGGATAAAGACCAGAGTCATGACTCATATTAACATAATTTATTTGATAGGGAATAGAAATCAATTTCCTGACAATTTCAAAATAATAAACAACTTAATGCAAATATAATTTTCTGCTATGAAGCTGCTTGCATAATAAGGCAGATTTTTCCATGTGGAAGTTTTCAGAGTAAATTCACTTCGAATGGGTAAACTTGGTCTTTTAAAAATAATTATCTTATTTTTCTAGGAATATGTTATTAGAGTTATTAATAGCACATGTCATTCTGGAGGTGTAAAGAAAATGTACATTTCTCAATTGTGCTATGTGTCTCAGTTTCATAGGATATAACATTATACAAGAAAATAAATTTGATTTCTACATGATATAAGGCAAAATATATTGACTTCATGGAGTAATGGACATCCATGTTGAGTATGTGAAATGTGGAGCTGTCATTTTTAAAAGCATTGACATTTATGCTTCAGTGACATAGTGTTGGAGATTAAATTAATAGTGTGTGCTAATGTGATTTTTAGTAATGGTCAAACACATCATATTCAGGCATCACAAAGACAGAACTCATAAGATAAGGAGTAGACTAAATCATTCAAGAAAATTACAAAGACCACCAGATTTTTCACAATGCTAATATTGACTTGCCATGTGATCTTTAAAAAAGATACCTCCTAACTCTTAAACATTTTCAAAATGGAAATTATAATTCATATCTTCTTTTTTGCTAGAAAATTAAAAGTAATAATATGAAGAATGCAAAATACTTTGAGAAATTATAAATGCATTACTCTTTTAAACAGCAAAGTGATGCAATGGACAAAACATTGCACATAGAGGCAGAAAAATCTTTAAATCCTGCCTCAGACAGTTCCTAGCTACGTGAGTCTGATCAATTCACTAAAACACTCTACATTCATCACTTATTTCTTCACTTAACCACTTTCCTCATCATGTCTACATCTATAAAATGAGGCTGAGAATAGCACCAGATTCATAGGGCTGTGGAAAGGATTAACTGAGATAACATATATAAATTGTTGCATAGGTCTTAAAGTACTATATAAATACCATCTATTTTATTTATTATTGTTGTTTTATTAATTATTACAGTAGGTTGAAAACAATCTGTTTCTTTAAGGATAAAATAATGGAACTTGTTTGGAAGCAAATTTAAATGTTTAAATCTTCCCACCTATAGACTATTTAAAAATGAAAAGGATTTTTACTTATAGCCTCCTTTTCTTTCAGAAATATGTAGAAAATGAAGGATAACAAGTTAATATTTCATTATGGAGGGGATTGGGGGCCCTTCACAATCTCATGCCAAAATACCTACCCAAACTTATTTCATATTACTTCCCTTCACGTATTTTACATTCTGGCTCAAACTACCCACTGACCATCCCTTGTTCTTTTCCTATCCTCTTCCACCTCTTTGCATTTTCTCATGGCATCTCCTTGAGTCTACCTCCACCTGTCCTCTAAACCCAGGGGTGTCAATCACACGTCAGGAAACTACACTATACCAGGATAAAAATCATTTGGAAATATTTAATAAAATGAACAAAACTAGAATACAGATAATGTTAACATAGAGTTTTCTAAGTCAAGATCCCCCTCCCAACAATATCTATTTGAATTTGATACCTCTGCTCTAAGCCATTTCCTTCCTTTAAGGATCAGAGTGTCACTTTCTCTTTGTTTCCTTCCCAGCCATCCTACAGGAACTAATTTATGAGCTCTGGTCCTCTTCCAGAATGAAGGACAAATACAACCTGTGAGTGAGTAGCTGCTCTTCTCTCCTCTCCTCTCCCCTCCTCTCTCTCTTTCTCTCTCCATTCCTGGGGTTCTCTGCCCACAGCAAGGTACACTTCAATGGCCAAAAGATGCCTTTTTTTTTCCTTTGGGTTTACGGGTTAGATTTCTTGCTCAAAGACCAAGTTTTAAGTTCAATTCACTCTGGAGTTCATAGATTGGGCACAGGTCTCTGCCTTCCTAGAACAGAGTGAATGTAAATACTAAATAGTAACTATTTCTCTTTCACCTAGGAACCCTGAGGGTCTTCCCCTCCCAGTTTGATTTTTTCTAATTAAAGGGATCTGCCTTGACTCACTTTTTAAAGAGGCCTATTCATTGAATGGGCACTATCTCACTCAAAGTGAGAATCTGATAAGACCTTAGCCTAAAAGAGTCAGGGTCTCCCCTTGCATCCTGGGCCATGTTCAGTCATCCTGATGAATATCTGCACCCAGATGTCTCAAGAGGAGAAAGTGAGGCTGGTGACCTTGCACAGCCCTCCCTCACTCAAAACAAAGTCAAGTGCAAGTTATGTCAGCATCTTGATGTCATGGTCCTCTTCAAAAACAAAGGACAAACACAACAACAGGAGCTGAACTCTTCTTCCTTAAATTTCTGCTATTTCCTCTGGATCTTCTCTTCACACCTATCTCATCTTCCTCTATATGACAGTAATTTACCCTTCTGCTTCAGATGTGCAAGATTCTGTGTAGCAGAACTTAATTTCTTGAACTCCGGTTTGCACATATAGGTATTTCATAAATGAATTAATTAATTGAATTAAATTGAATTAATTGAATAAATAAAATAAATGAATTCAATTAATTGAATTGAATTTTATCTTTTGACACAGTGATTATTTAAGGGGTAGAACAGCAGTAGAGTGATAGACTTGGAGACAGGAGATGAGTTTGAATTCTGCCTAGACATATTAGTATGACATAGAAAAAAGAATATAGGACTTAGAACATCTACTACCTGCAAGACCGTGTATAAGTCACCCCCTAAGCCTCAGTTTCCTTATCTGGAAAAGAGGCAATACCTAGAGTCCTATTTTACAGGAGTTGTGAGAATAAAGTAAGACAATATGTGTGAAGGTGTTTTTCTAATTTAAATTGCTACATAAAATCTATTTTTTTATTTTTAGCTATGATAATGTGACCTGATCTGTCAGCAGCTCAGTTTCTTCATCTGTAGAATAAATTTAATACACCTGCACTATTTATCTCATGAAGATTTTGTTAGGAAAAGTATTTTGCAAAACTGAAAGTAATATGCAAATGTTACTTATTGTCATTATATGACAATTATATATTATAATTAGATTATTAATACTAATATATTATATTAATTATATATCTTATATACTTATATATTATAATATTATATTAATAATCTTCATTATGATCACTTATTCAGTATTATGCTACCAAGAACCATACAATCTTTTTAATATCATTCTTATTGTCTCTCTTTTCTAATAACAAGAGCTAACATTTATATAGTGCTTTAAAATAGTAAAGAACTTTTACATAGTTTTTTTCAACCTGACATTAACTCTGACAAGCAGATACCTATCCCCATTTTACAGATAGGAAACTGAGACTGAGGGTTTAAAATGATTTGCCCAGGGTCACATAAGTAGTAAACATTTGATTCAGGAATGAAACTGGGGTCTTCTTGATTCCAAATCCAGCAGCTTATATACAATGCCATCTTTTGACCTAAAGCAAACATACTTTTATGTGGGAAAACATTTAAAGAAGCCATTTGAATTTTTTCCTTTCACATTCTGTTGAGATTCAAGTAATTAACAAAATAGCATCAGAAATACATATTTTACAAATCTGTAGCTGACAGCAGCTCTTAGCTGGAAATATATGTGGAAGTATCATGAGCAAATAAATTTAAGAGGCTTGTAGACTATAAAAACTACAGTTTGGTATTCAATGGTTTGTCCAGCTCATATGCTACACATTGTGGGGCAATGTTGCATTTTTATTAATGGTAGCTAAGTTTTAGTCACTTAGTTTTATGAACTAGTTAACACTGCAGAGCCCAGAGCTAATGAGGCCTTGGACAAGAGTATGATCTCAATTGACTTTACTAAGAGGAAAGGTCTACTTCTACAACTTGCACCTCTAATATAGAACATGGTCTTGGAATAATTTTCACTAATTAACTGTTACCTCTTTTAAAAAAAAAAGCAGGTGAACTGCCATGAAGGAATGAAAGTATACACATACCCTTCATTCTGATTTTCATCTTAGTTTTGGCACAATATTCACAAGTTTCCATGTTGGAAGGTACCTATTCTGCTGAAGTCAGTCGTCTAGGCCCTATTTTCAGCCATTCACTCAGGAGTCATTTGATAAAAAGTTTTTTCTCATCAATAAAATCACAAGTTTTTGCTTTAAATGACATATTGAGAGCTCATTTAATATTTTGTTCATTAATGTGGCATCTAACTGACTAGAAATTTCATTATTTCCTACCACTATATATGTTTTGAGTATTTTGTGACATAAGAGAATTTGAATTTTTCAGAAATTTGATACTGTTGTTGAGTCATCACAGCCATGTCCCCACTTCATGACCCCACTTGCAGTTTTCTTGGTACAGGTATTGGAGTGGTTTGCCATTTCCTTCTCCAGTTCATTTTACAGATGTGGAGACTGAGGCAACCAGGGTCACGTGACTTGTCCAGGATCATAGCTAGTCAATGTCTGAAACTGAACTTGAACTCAGAAAGAAGAGTCTTTCTGTCTCCAGACCCAGCACTGTGTCCACTGCGTCATCTGCTGCCCTTCAGAAGTTTATACTGCATTTTTCTCCTTATGTGACACTTAGAAAGTTAAAACAAAATAAAATTCACATTCTTACCCGAGCCTGCTGAAGGATAGCTTGAGCCTGAGCTTCTTGAGCAGAGATGGTTGGTCCTTTGGAACCATCCCCGCCATAGCGAAACTGTGAACATCCGAAAAGGGAAAAATTAGTTAACTAATTAAAAATTAATTTCAATTTGCTGTATTGGATATAACTTCCAAGAAATTACATGAAAATGATATAACATTAAATTGATTTGCAGATATCACTAAACAACTGAATTTGGTTATTTGTTTTCCCTTTTGCCTCCTAACTTCCCTGGCTGCCTTTATGCAGCTCAAATAGAAGTGATACAGAAGTCTACAGCAGTTCTTTATTGTCACCCCAAACAATCTGCACTGTTCCTCTGAGACTGCTTCCAGTTTGCCCTGTATCTATGATTTGTATATCATTGTTCCGCATTCTCTTTCCCCTGTTGGAATGCGAGTTTTTGAGGGCAGAGAATTTTTGTGTGCATATGTATCCCAAGTGTTTAGCACAATGCCTTGCAAACCATAAGCACTTAATAAATATTCATTGACTAACTCCAAATTTTGCAGAGAAAATTTAAAATCAAAGGATGTGCATATGCTATATACACCTTAATTAAGTTTAATTCCACATGTACCATGAACATGGCATTGTACCCTCTCTATGAATCTTTTCTTGGACCCACAATCTTTCCTTTATAGAGCCTTAGTTAAGTTTTGCACATTTCTAATGTACTTGTTATATATTATGATATATCACAGCTATCTGTGTCTTTATCTTCTTTACTTACTAAGTCATAACCTCCGTGAAGGCAGGGACTCAGTTTTAGCTACTCTTTATATTTCTTCTACTACCTAGCATTGTCTCCTAAACCAATGGAGTCAAATTCAAATATAAAAGTATCCCTGAGGATTGAATATTGACTTAGAAAAATACTAGTTATACTTGTATTATATTTGTATTTAGTTTGTTATACATTTTCTATTGCACTTTAATCTGTTTCCTCTACAGTTAGGAATTGACTGTTTGACACCTTTAATCTATAAAACAGGTACTTAATAAATATGTGTGTTGAATTATACCACTAGTAGAATAGGGTAATAAAATATTTTTGCAATGTACCACTGATCTGATACAGGTCATTAAGCAAGGCTGTCCTCTTCCCTAGAAAGAGCTTTGAATTGACATAGTTTACTGTTGTTTGTTGTTTTTCAGTTCTTTTGAGTAGTCTGACTCTTCATGACCCCATCTAGGGTTTTCTTGACAGAGCTGCTGAAAAGATTTGCTATTTTCTTCTCCAGCTCATTTTACAGATGAAGAAACTGATGCAAATAGGGTTAAGTGACTTGCATAGGGTCATACAGCTAGTATATGTCTAAGACCAAATATAAACTCAGGAAGATGAGCCTTTCTAATTCCAGGCACTGCACTCTACCCACTGCACCACTTAGCTGGTTCATTCAATTTTAAATAATGTAGTAACTTTTTATGATAAGATTCTCAAATTCATGTGAACACAGGGTTTGAAATATCTTCTATATTTTGATATTAGAGAATTTTATCTCCCTCAGAGGCAACATAGATAGTGGAACAATTATTTAGATTTGATGTCAAGAGATCATGTTTAAATCCCAGTTCTAACACTATCTACCATGTGAATCTGGGTAACTGTTCTGGGTTTCCTCATCTATAAAATAAAGGGGATGGACTATACAACCTTTATAGTCCTTTGGTCCTAAATAGCAGTGAGAACACAGAAGATAATTAAAAATATTTATTTATTGGTTTACTGATCCTTTGTTACATATATAAATCTTTAAAGTATCTGAGTATGGTATAAATCAATTCCTTAGTTTACACAGGTATATCATGCACTACAAATAGATTTTTTTTTTGCAAATGTGTATTTTTAATTGAATAATACTTCAAGTAAACCAGTGAAATTCTGTATTTAGAAGAATCCTATTTTAATTTTTTTGGAGGGAGAGAGAATTCTGGATCTCTCTATGTTGCCTAGGTTCAAAGCACAGGTACCACCCATGTGCAAAATCCCAATATGGATTGGCATAGAAGCTTTAACCTGCTGTAATGTCCAACTGCCTTTAGCACTACTAAAGTTCAGAACTCTCAAAATCAAGGGGTGTACAAGCTTCATCCTTTCCCATTATCAGGGAATATCAGAATGTGCTAGTATACACTACATAAGCTAAATAATTAGTTTAGAGATCAATCACCCCTTAATTTATTTATTACCCAGATTATCACACATAGAATTTTGTTAAAGACACATTTGTAACCTTAATCCCTTAATGGGATGACCTAGAGCATACTAAATTAACTTTGAAGAGATGAGAAAAATTGAAATGTACTAGAGGGCCTGCCCTTTACATTTTGCCAGCATTTGAACCTTCAAGTAGGTGCTTATTCTTTGTGGAATTGAATTCAAGCATATTCTATCTAATCATGTTACCAACTAAACTTAGTAAGACACTAATAAGATCATGAATCTTTGAAAGCAAGGCCATGAATAATAACCAAAGAAAATGGGTGCTCAGTCATATTATTAGTGCTACTTATGAGAATCAACACTTAGGTAGATGGGAGAGATGGATAAAAGGAAATAAATCTATTTAGAGGCTTAAATCAAGAAATTAGAACACATAAACAGGTTACTGGGATTTTTGCCCAAGTAAGACATTTCAAAAAGTTTCTCTGAGTTTGTTAACATTTTGCCTATCTTTTGAAGTTTCACTTTTTCTCCCCTGAAATGGGAGACTTGATCTTTTAAAACAAATATTGATGTATTGTTTTAACATTACAAACATTCCCATATTACAAGAGAATTCTCTTGTAGCAAAGTGAAATCATCAAACAAAACTAACAACAGAGTGAGTGATGTCATCTAAGTACATACAATATTCTCCAACTATGGCTCCCCAAAATGTTAATTTTAAAGTATTTGTAAAATATTGACTTTTAAAATTGTTTTGCTATAATATATAGTATCAACAACTTGATGGCTATGTAAAAAATACTTACTGGTAACATTAGCATGGTTCCAGGAGGGCCAGGTAAACCATCAGCTCCTGGTAAACCAGGACGTCCAGCTGGGCCCTACATGTGAAAATGGAGAACATCAAAAAATTCATCAAGACTCATTAAATGTAGACTATCATGTTACAATATAAGGTTATTTAAGATAATTATTTTGCTTTATTCTTTTTCATTTTAATTCAATCTTTATTTGTCAAACATACTTAGAACTGGATATATATATATATATATATATATATATATATATATATATATATATATAATTTTTTTTCCTATAACCATAGATGGTTTTAATAATAGCCCAATATGTAATGTACACAATATATATTTAAATTGCTCTAGATATTTATTTAGCTGTAAACTACATAAGCTGAGAGACCATGCACAACTTTTTGAGAATGATCTTCATATTTATGACTGGTTAAACTGGAGAAAAGTAGACAAATTAAGCTCATGACTTGATATGGACTTAAAACAAATAATAAAAATTTGATTTCAAAGTAAAATCAATTTTTTATTTTTATAATCTGGTATTCTAGTTCATATGAATAATTCCTAAAAATATTAAAGTGTAAATAAATTATATAGGTAGGAATTATTAAAGACGAGTTTTATGAGTGGGTTTCATGTATGCATTAATACAATATAAATATTCAGAAATGAGAGAGGCTATGCCTGTGGACTGAGCTGAGGAGAGCATAATGAAAGCACCCTGAGTTTGAACCTTTAGCACAGATGCTTATATTTAACCCCAGTGAAACACGGGCGAGAGCGTATAAAAATGCAAAATGTCAAAATAATCCAATTGAATGCAATTTACACAACTTTTATTAAAAGCTGTATTTCTTATTTTTTAAATAACTTTTCTACTAAGTGAAATTAGTGTTCCAAATATTCTTTCCTTACAGTCTTCCTTTGCAAAGACTATGAACACTTTCCTCCTTCCACAGTAAGTCTGATTTTCAAATTATTTTCAAAATTTAACTGACTAAAAAAGTAAATCATAAAGATCTTCAGAAAGGGATTAGACTGCTTGACTCCAAATACCAACGAGTATAAATTAAGGGCACGGAACTGAAGAACTCAGGTTTCACTTCAATGTTGTGTTCCTCCATTAAGGGAAGTTTAAATGATTACTTATCAGTGATGTTTCCAGGGGGATTCATGCTTTGGGTAGGGGTTGAATTAGATGGTTTCTGGAGTTTCTTCCTAATTCAGTTGCCCTATGAGAAATGAATCTCTGAGGTAAGACTTTCAGGCATATCAGTGTTTAAATATTTAGCACTGGATTCTCAAGTAGTTGACTCATCATATAAGCCCTGAAATTAGTCAGGAATAAAAGTTACATAGGTGATGGTCCTCAGTATTATAAGTGGGATATGTTCATGCTTTAATTTATACTTAGAAGAGGTAAATTATCATTTTCTAATGTTGTCAACAAACTTGTTTCTTCTACAGAATATAAAGGAAACCTTTAGAATGAATATTCATTATTCTAGCACTTACTGGACACTACCGAAGAAAACAACTTACCCTTTCACCAGGATCACCAGGTGGTCCAGTGGGGCCTTGAAGACCAGGAGGACCCATGAGACCCTAGGAAAAAATCAATTACAAGTGCAATATCTTATTACCACTATCATTAATATTCATAAGAATGTTCTTATTAAATTTACTCTTAAATAAAAATACTCATTAAAATTTATGTTGTAAGTATACATCAACAATTGGACTTCAAAAGCTCCCAAATAAATTATCAGCTTTGTATCTACCTGTGCTTTACTGTATATGTATATACATACAAATATATACATAAATATGTAGTATTTCACTATGTAACAATTACTATCATTAATTCATTCTTCCATGGAGTTACTCTGAGAGAGAAAAAAGATGTTTCAACAAAACTTTATTATTTACTAGTACACATGACCCAATGGAAAGAGCATCAGCAGAGAGCTGAGTAAGATTTCTGCTGAAGACACTGATTGGCTGTTTGACCATGTTCATATCATTTTATACTTACGATTGTCTGTTTTTATAAATGTGTATATATACCATAACAGTACTGGAGGTATTACCCTGCTTTTACATATGAAAAAGAGATAACACAGTAGAGAGACACCTTCAGAATCAGAAAGACTAAGGCTCAAGTTCTCTCCCTTTCCTGTACCAACATTGAGCTGGTGAGCTATAATTTCATTGGCATAAGGAACTCCTGTTTTGGAAAATTCTTCTTTTGATGTGCAAACACTCTTTATGTGAAACACATTTTTAAAGAGCTTTCTGGGGCACTAAAGGGTTAAAGCAACTTCATCCAAATAAGAGCCAGTATATGGAAGAGCCTGGACTTGAAGCCAGATCTTTTCAGTTCTGAGGCTGACTCTCTTTCCTCTCCGCTATGCTTTTTCACTCCATCATATATAAAACAAGATAATACTTATATCACATGTCTCACAGGGTTTGCTATAAGGACCAAATGAAATAATATGTGGAAAGTACATGGCAGACTTCAAAATGTTATATGCCACCTATTCTAATCACTATTGTACAATTGGACGGAATGGTATAATGGCAGTGAAAAAAAAGAAGTAAAACTTATTTTACTGTATTCTTTAAGTAACTGGAGAAATCACCAAGATAATATATTAATTCAGGTGATATCAACAGAAATAAAATCCAAAACACTAACATGTACAGGCAGCACAAACACCTTTATAATTGTTATTGTAAGGGTCGTTGAAAATAAGGAAAAGTTTTAAAATGTATTAATTCAAAGATAAATGTAAGCAACTAATTAATCAAGATAAACTATAAAGAAAAATAATTTTTAAAATACAGAATTATAAAATATTCACATACAGCAGGTCCAGCTGGTCCTGGTGGTCCTTCAATAAGCATCCCCTATATTAAAAAAAAGACATAATAACTATGTTTGAGAAAGTCCAAAAAGCATGCAAATCTTTGATTTGACCATTGAAAATAGGGGTTTTAGATTTTTTTTTCCCACAGTGCCTAACACAACGTTTAACACATAGTAGATAGTCAAAAATTCATTGATTAACTTCAAATCTATAAGCATTTATTGAATGCCTGTTATGTTCTAGGTACTATTTACTATGAAAAATACAGATAAAATCATGATTTACATTAAGAAGTTTACATTCTGTGAGTGGAAAAAATATGAACACAAATAAACTATGTATATATTACATTGAGGGATCAATACTCTCAATGAGGAAATTCTCAAGAGATGCCTTCTTCCATGAGAAGTGACATTTGAGCTGAGCCTTAAAAAGAGGAGCCACAGTGACTTGGGACAGTCTGTGGAAAGATATATAACTAAGAGAGAGTGAATTTTCACTCTCATTTTGTTGTGTGTATGTTTATGGCTAAAAGAAGTTCAGTCTGTCTAGAACAAAAATTGTGTTAAAAAGATTATTGAAAAACCAGTCTGAAAAAGAAGTTGGAGCTAGATAATGATCTTATTTTAATTCAAATGATCAGGCACTACACTATAGGATTTGTCCAATCTTCTTTATCCATAAAATCGTATGTTGTTCTCACTAGCAAATGTTGTTTAGCACTTAGTAGGAACAAGACACTGGTCAGAACTAGGGCTAGTAAAAGATCAACAAACGTGTAAAAAACACAGTCCATACCTTCTCAGAGTAAAGTTGAGGGAGCTAGGAAATATATATGCATTACCCTTACATTGTAAATATAATTACTACTACAAGGACATCTGTGAAATGAATGGCCTTCACCAATAAATAACACAAGAGTTCTGAAGGGGGATGGGAAATAACTGTGGACTGCAGTAGTCAAGGACGTGGAACTTAAGGTGATCTTTGAATTAAACATAAGACTTAGAATAATCAGAAAGAATGGGCAGAGGAACTCAGATGGGTCATTGACCCAGAGGTGGAGATTCGCAATCTGTATCAGATTTGTGTGAGAGAATGTAGACATTTAGAAATTTCTCTTACTTTTAAAAATATTTTAATAACAAAAAAATGTAAAAGCCATGATTGAGTGAGTGGTTACATCATAATTTGGATATCTTTCAACTAAATCTTAGTACATTTCATTATTATGATGACTTTAGATGTTCAAAAATGAGCAATAAGGAATTCCAGAAATATTTAATAAAAACTTAATAACATTTTTTCCTGAATGCCCTCCTCCATGAGTATTTCGGTCTTTAATTACAACACACTGGTTTCAAGAATTTAATTTCCAAAATTACTAGGAATATAAAATTCATTTTGCTTATTGTGGCCCTAAAGTGGATCTTGGGAGATGAAGGCATATATTTTTCAATATGACATGATATGACATGAAGTAAGAAAAGTACTTTTAAACATGAGTCTGAGGCTGTGAGCAACAAAGTTTTAACTTAATAAACAAAATAAGAAACAGAAACAACTTTAGACATGAGAGAGGGAAATACTGGTTCTTAATGAAAGCTATTGATATTAATTGAAAATATATGTCCCTGGCTCAGTGGTAAGGATTTTTATTTCAAAAAGATATTGTAAATTGTATGTAGTTTAATTAGTCTAGAAATAGTCTAACTTAATGATTAACTTAAATGATTTCCTAAAATATAATTTCAGATGAAATATTGACTTCAAAATGTCCACTTCCTTGAATTGATTAAACAAAGGAAAAGTTAAAATGAAAAAAACAGATTGTTTTTCAAATCTATATTTAGTTGGAAGTAAAATTATACCATTTAGTAAGCTAGCTGTATGTTTTTAATTGTAATCTTTTTTTTATTGCTAAGGGAAAATTCACTCTAAAACGTTTCAACAATTTGTGGGAAGCCTCTGGCCCACCACTCCACATTCTTTCTACCCATGCCACATGTAATCAGCAACAACTTTTTTTTATTTTGTTTTTTTTAAACATGCCATCATTGAGGTATATACCATGATCATAGACCATATCTAACTTTAAGCTTCCTACACTTTTCTAGTTGCCATATACACCATACTGTGGTCATAGACACAATATTCTACCCTTAGAACCAAAGGATTAATTGCCCCTGAGTTTGAAATACAGGAGAGTGTTCACCAAAAGAGTGTCATGAATATGCTATACTATTTAAAGCAATAATTTTCAATCAGGTTATGTGGCTTGTCAATTTCCAGAAAAGAAACTCATTGCTTGTATTGTTGGATCTAGATGGTTGTCGTCCAGACAGGAGGAAATACTTTTGTTACCTGATGGGACTCTCATGAGGGAGCAATGTAATCCTAATGCCCCTAAACATGCAGTGATTTTAATAGAGCATGCTAGGTACTAGGACCCTAAGTTCCAGTCCTAGTTTTGCCATTAATTTGGATGAATTATTTTACTTCTCTGATTCTCATTTATTAAATACTTGACAATTCTAAAAATTCTCTCATTCCGTCTCTCTGTCTCTCTCTGTCTCTCTTTGTCTCTCTCTGTATCTCTCTGTCTCTGTCTCTCTCTCTCTCTCTCTCTCTCTATCTGTCTCTCTGTCTCTCTCTCTCTTCTCTTTCTGTCTATCTTTCAACTTGCTAGGATCTGTGGCAACCCGAGGCAGTATTTGGAAAAGTATCAGGAGATATGGGTTTAAGCCTCAGCTCTTGCTGAACATCCATCTCAATTAATCTCCTTGAGCCTTGTGGCACAGCAAAATGACTGATTCTGGAGTCTGAGGGCTTTGATTTAAGTCTCACCTCTGATATTTACTACCAGTGTGAACTTTGATAAGCAATTTACCCTGCCAGGGCCTCAGTATACCCCTGTATAAAATGAAGGAGTCTGGTCTAGATGACTTTTCAGATCCCTTCCAGCTCTCAATCTATGGTCCCATGAGCTGTAAAAAATAAAGTCACTTATGTGATCTTTATAACTTCCTCCCCCATTCCTTTCTCAGATCTGTTGGCCTAAGTAGTGAACTTTCTCTCATGATAGTAAATTGCATCATCTTACTGATACTATTTCTTTAAGCTCTACAGAAGCTGCATTCATGTCAGAGGAATTCTGAATGAACATTCTCCTTTTTCACAAAGGCAGGTGGCATCCAGCCCTTTGTTTCTATAGGCAGGACCCTCTGGCCATGCCTGTATTGTAGTGTGAACCAAACAAGAAAATTCAGGAAGTTCAGAGCTGAAGGATATAGCATATAACTACATAGTTATAGAGTCATGCTTCATAACTATATGATCACAAGGAAATACCCAGTGAATCACAGTATCTGTTAACAGCTATAGAAATTTAGATTTTGTTTTCAATTGTTGCTATGTAGCAATAATTCTAGCATCTGAGCCATCATGATTCACACCACTACTGAGAAACTGGTCATTTCATAAATATAAAGACTTTAACCAATACTGTCTTAAGCATGATCCAATAAGTATAACTTCAAATTATAGGGTTACTTAATCATCATCTAAAGAACACAATCACATTCAACTTGAAACGTCCTCATGCGCACTCACAGGTTCAACCACAGCTGGTTCTCCTTTCTGTCCCTTTTCCCCATAGGCACCATGACCATGTATCTGTCCAAAGAAAAATTAAAATAAAAGTTAAATATTTTTAACTATATGAAACAGTTCACCATTAAAATTAATGGCACTGGCTTAAACATTTTTAAGAAACATGTAATTTTAAGATAATATCACTAATTTAGATAGACAAAATAAATAGAACATGTGAGTAGATTTTTTTTAAATCTGGAAATGATATTGAATTATTGTGTCCATCAAAATACACTGCAGTAGCCTTGTGAATCAACTTGGCATTTCAATGGGTATATTTAAACTTATTAAAGTATTAAGTAAAACAGTGGTATATAAAGAGTTAATATTTGATAAATTGACATTATGATTTTAACTTAAGAAATGTGAAGACACATTGATAACATTTCTAGTTAAAGGTATGTAAATGAACTTTTAATTAACTTTGAACTTTTTTATTATTTAAATGAACTTCATAAAACAAATGAGACTTCATTGCAATCATACTAATGCAGAAAAGCTTGTAAAGTGTTTTGCTTGGGGTTTGTACTCAAAATCCTCTTAGGAAACAAAAGAAAAAGTTAATTTCTCAAGGTTGAAAGACTAACATAAAAAGACTTTAAAACAAACACAAACAACATTCATGTTTGGTCTGATACCAACTTACGCTTGTTTCTGTGATATCAGTTTCAGCTGGCACACCTGGACCAAATTCTTCATTAGTGGGATTGGTGGGTTTATCTTCATATTCCTTATATTCATAAAAATCATATTCTCCTAAATCTCCATCTACCAGAAGATCAGAATCCCTGCCGTCTACTCCTTTGCTTTCATATTGGTTATCCTCGACTTTTTTTCTCTGGGAATCATAATCCTCTCCAGTTATGTATTCTTCAGTAAATATTTCTTCAACTGGATCTTGCTATTTATTCAAGTAGTAAAGGATTGGAGAACATGAGGATTATTGTTAGTAAAGCAATTAAAGCATTTGTTGATACCAAATGGCAGTATGATAAGAAGCTAGGTCAGTAGTATTCTAGCATGTCTTTTTTTTTTTGTACCTGAAGGCCTAGAAAGCTTAGCCTTACAGGAAAATTGAAAGGTATTTCAATAAAGTAAAAGAAATACTGCTTTCAACTTGTTTACTTTCTTAGGAAGCTTTGCAAATATCTCACATGAAGTTGAACATGTGTATTTGCAATTCAATTGTAAACTGTCACAGTTCAAGATAAAATTTTGAACAGATAAAATTGAAAATAAAACAAGAAAACACATACACAATACTTTGTAAAAAATTCACATAGAACACCTTTAGGGAATGCAAATGTTCCATTTATGGGTTCAGTATCTTTTACTATTATGAACAACATTCAATGCAAGGTTAAACATTTCAACTTTCATAAATATTATAAAATATTATATATCTGCACTTGTAATATTTTATATATTTGTAAGGATTTTGCAGAACATTTAGTAAGCTGAGTAATATAAATTCCCACAATAAGATTTTTATTTGGGGTGATGGAAAGCAAATGAAATTCTAAATGATTTCTGCAAAATCCATTAAAAATAAGTTGAAAATTTTTATATCTTTATATAACCCTTGCATCTTCTAGTTGTTTATTCAGGAAATAGCAAAACACAAAGCAGGAATTTATAAGTACTAATTCTTTCAATAGTACCTTATCTGAGATGTACAGAAACAAGCTACAAAGATATACTTCACCCTATAGTCAAAAAGAAACCCTCACTAGGAGAAAAAACAGGCTATTATGACAAGTGTTTGATTGAAAAAATGCACTTAAATTTTTACTAAATTAAATGTTATATCCTGTTGCATTATGAATGTTGTGAATTAAATGATAGGACAACAATGAATAAAGTTTTTTTTCAATTTTGCACAAAATTATGTCAGTTAAGACAATAATTGTGTGACTATGGACTGAAGCAAAAGACCTTGGATAGCAAAATTAGTGCTTGTGGACAAGACAGCCATATTGTATATTGAAATGAGTATTATACTAAAAGTTAAGAGGTTTATGACTACATTAACAGATAATTCTGTGACCTTTGGGAAGATACTTATCTTCAATATGTCTTAAGTCTCTAGCTTCCACAAAAATGTTCAGAAATAGAAATAACATTTCATATTACCATTTCATAAATATGCTTTGGTGTTCAATGCGAATAAGGAAGAATCTACATGGAGCTATTACATTAACAACAGCATCTCTCAATTACATTTTTGACATGTCATATACAATGTCATGTCCAATCAAAGTTTTTCTCTTAATTCTGTAGGAGGAGAGGTATGAAAATATGATTTCATCAATCTTAACATGTAGCATAGTGCCTGACACATGACATTTGCTTAATACATCTTGTGGAATTTTAGGCCAAATAAGAAACAGTAAATCTGTCTCCTAAGTACCACTGCAGAAAGGTTCTTCATCAAAAGGTTGGCTAGTGGGTGGTAAGTTTTCTGGCCAGCCAATTTACTCCATTAAGGTGAAAAGAAGCATGATCTGATATATACATGTATTATATATATATATGTGTGTATGTATATGTATATACACACATTATCATTTATGGGTACTTTAGGCATTGGAATACCTAAATGCATACATATATGGAAATTTAAAAATAAATGCTTCTTTTATGTAGTTTCTGAAACTGGAACTCAGCAATTTAGAATTTAACCCTTTTCCATAGATCATGTATTAAAGTCAAATATCATAAAACTCTGAATATTGTCTATCCACCTAGAGCTTTTTAAAATTGCTAACACAGATTTAGTCAGAACAAGGGCTCCTTAAGAGTAGGAAATAAAGTTAAATGAGTCAATAGAAATATAAAAAGAAGGAAGGGAAGGAGAGTAATATAAATAACCAAGAGGAGGAGGAAGAAGAGAGAAAAAACCAGCCTGGAATAATGAGATGAGAATGACATTAAAAGACCATTGGCTGGGAGTGGAGAAGTCTGGATTCTAATATAACTCCTACCACTTACAGGATATAAGAAACTAAGGAAGTCACTTGAATTCTCCAGGCCTTAGTCTGTTTATATTTAAAGTGAGAATGATGAACTAGATGATCCCTTGGGTCCTTTTGACTTTAAAATTTGGGGGTTCCAAGTAAAATGTTTCTAGTTTAAGACTTTCATTTTTCATTTTCACTGTGAAGAAGAAGAGATGCTTTATAAAACTATTTCAAACTTTTTAGCTTACATCCATTTAATGATCACGTTCTGGTAGATAATTCTTGTAATTTTTTTAAATATTTGAATTGTGGCAGTTATCCTTAGCTTCTGGTTTAAAGGATTATGACACATATGATCTGATTTATCTTATAGTAAATTTGTTTTTGTACATCTGAGATTCATTTAAATGAACTATCTGAAAGACATTTATAATTAGTCATTATAACCCCCCAAATAGTTGATTAACAATATTTTAACTTTGAAAAGCCAGCTTTAGGATGTCTTACTACATATTCATCAAAAAGTCAGCAAGCATGTTGTGCTTATTTCTTCGACTGATGGAATAATCTAACTTCATCACTAGATGAATTTTTTATTTCAACTATATTGCCTTCTTTTATTTTCCCCCAAACTTGAAATATTGAGTCATTTGCATTTGCAACACGTCTGAGAAACGTTCACCATTCACTTCAATATACAATGAAGGAAAGGAAGTCAGCCAATTCAGTGTCAATGTGCTGGAATTGGTGGGATGCAAAGCATCTGAACTGGTTGACTTTTGAAATAAGCTATTATTAAAAATTATAGAAAAAATTGTAAACATTTTTTCTTACTGTGGCAAAAACCATAAAAAGATAGGATTTTTCAGAGATTATAGATTTCTTCCAGAGAAAGATATGTTATATATCAAATAACATTATATTGTTAAAAAAAATACAATCATAAGTAAGTTCTTTCATTATCTTTTACCTCATTTGGTCCAGATACTCGTGTAGGATTTTCAGTCTGGTAGCTTTCAGATGTTCCATAGTTGTATTCTTGAAAATCATCAACAACATTTGCCTAAAAATAAAGTTTAAAAAGGAAACTATTAATAAGAATATTAAATAATCCAAAATTTTACAAGAAACATTACTTAAATGTGTTATGGTATTAGCCAGAGACTTATTAATCTAGTTGGGTTAGGACTATGACTCATTATCAGAGATCTTCCGGTCTTGATTTTGGAGAGATCTTGATTCGTCTTTTCATTGCTACCTTTACCCCTAGTCTGCCTCTGGCTGCAGCTTGGTAACTTTTCTTCTTCTTGGATGCATTTTTTTCAGATTTGGGGGGCGTGGCCTTTTTGGATTTTTCCTTTGAGTTACTGGCCACTGTCCTCTTCTTCTTTTGGGAATTGGATTTCTTTTTCTGCAAAATGTGGTGAAAAATGCAAGGGATAACATAAATAAAATGAAAAGGGAAATAGAGTGAGTATGAATGAAAGGAAAGCAAAAGTAAATGACTGGCCACTCTTCAATTCTCCTTCTGTCAAAAATAAAAGAAAGTAGTTGATGTTCAGGTGGAGAAAAGACAGAATGGAAGGAATATGATGAGTCTGATGAAGGAATGATGCTGTGACAAACCACATGAAGACAAACAGCAGGACACCACAGAAAAATGGGCTTTTTCATTGTTACCTCAGTTTGTGCTATGGTTTCCTCAATTAGTGTGGGTCCCTCTGTTACACTTTCAGCCTCTTTATACTCTGCTTCCCCATACTCATAGTCATATTCGATAATATCTTCAGGTGCATACTAAATTGCAGAGGGAAAAAATCAAGCAACTATGTTAACAGCAAGATATGAGGTTAGTGGTGGTGGAAAGAATCTTCTTAACTTTTACTCACAGTAAAGGTTAAGGGACAAAGCAATATTGTTATCTTTTGGGAAAATATTAGAACTATTGTATTTTCTTATTTATAATAAAATACAATAATGATGAAAAAGCAAGTTTATTGTTTGAGGAGAATATAAAATAGGAGTTAGGATATTCAAGAAATAAAATATTTGGCAATTAATTTGATTTGAACATTTTTCCTTGTGCACAGTCAACATAAAATCATGTTATTTCAGATGACCATGTATTGGAAAATGTTCATGAGCAAGTATCTGACAGCATTTTTAATAGGCACACATCATTTCTTTTACACAAAAACCATCCCTGAATGAAATATGTTAAGAATGTCTTCCAAAATTAAGTCAATTTCATAAACTAAATCATTCCAAGGCAAAAGTTTACTGCCAAAAATAATACATCTTCCAAAATCTTCATTAAGTGACAATTAATGATGGCCCCTGAAATGATTATGACTCAAGACATATTATGAATAGCGAAATAGTTCATTTTCAAATGGGTTAATAGGAAAGATGATTGAACCAACATGTAGAGACCATTAATAACCCTGAGGCATCTAAGTAGGATTAAAAGATCATGTGGTACAAAGGAAAAACCCTGTAATAATTTCAGAAGATCTGTGTTCCAATGTCATATTAATCCTGTGAACTTGAGCTAGTCAGCCTCTCCGGGTCACATATTCATCATGTACAAAATAAGGGGATAGGACTAATAAATGTCTCTTCTAATTCTAGATCTTTGAGTCTGAGAGGGATAGAAAACATATAGGATGGTGCATAGCATCCAAAAGGATGCATTTGGATCAAGCAAGTATATTGGACTAAATCTCATAAGATGAAATTCAAAAGGGATAATTCTAATGTCTCACATTAGGGAGCAAAACAAATTAACTTCAGAAGTATAATATGGGAGATACCTGAACATATCGTAAGTGTTCTAGAGAAAAATAATTGGGTATTTTAGTTGATTATAATCTTAACATGAGCCAGTGGTCTGATTCATAAGCCAAAACCTGATATAATCTTAGACAACATGAAGAAGGGCATAGAACCCAGAAAAAGAGGTGATAGTATTACTGTACCATCTGCACTCATCAGACCTCATCTCCAGAATTGTACTAAGTTCTACGTATGAAGGTTTAAGAATGGCATTGATGGAGGGTACCCAGAGAAAAGCAACAAAGATTTTTTTTTAAAAAGTCTTGAGTTCTTGACATAGGAGGAATAGTTGAGTAAGTTTTGCACAAATAACCTGAAGGAAAAATAGGGGTGTATGAGGGCTGTGATCAAATATTTGAAATCCTGTCAGATGGAAGAGGGATTCAGCTCATTTGATTTGGCTCCAAAGATCAGAATCAGGAGTAAAGAATTAAAGTGGAAAAAGTACTTATTTAGTCTTCATGTCAAGAAAAACTTTGTAATAACTGAAGCTGTCCAAAAGTTGAATGTATTGACTTGAAAGACAGTGGGTCCTCCTCCTTGGAAGTCCTTAAGCAGAGGTTGGATAACCACTTATTAGATATCTTACAGTGGTATTATTTTGCCATATAGTTTGTCTAGATGGTCACTGAGGTACCTTCAAACTCTCAAATTCTTTGATTCTGTGATCCCTATCACACATTTAAGAAGCAGTGTAAAGTATCCACAAATCTATTTAAAGCAGGAATTTTTAAGCTAAGTTTCATGAATTTTTAAGAAAACATATATCATAAATGTATTTCAATATAATTGGTTTCTTTTGTAAGCCTATATAATTTCTTTAATGCTTTAAAAACTTTATTCTGAGAAGGGGGTTGAAGACACAAAAAGGTTGAGAATAATCAGTCTAAAGTCTTTCAACTTATCATGATTTCATAATTTCTAATTTCTATCAATTTAAGGAGGGTAAAATATTGTACTTCTATCAACTTCAGGAGGATCAAATATTACTTCACTATCATTATAAACAAATAAATATACCTATAATACTTCATTAAATTGAGAGCAATGATTTCCTACTTGCGTGAACCTTGCTTAGATTTTAAAATAGGAATAGCCCTAAACTAACAATATTGTAGACTTCTCTGATGTAGCCATACCAGATAGTTTAGCCTAGAGTTTTACTGGTACATAAGGAAAGGAATCTTATATGTATGTGTGGGACTTATTTTTCCATTTTACCATGAAGTAACTGAATTCAAAGCAAAACTCATTATATCAACCTAAAATTTGTGAAATTGTGACTATATTACATTAACAAAACACTTTCAAAATTCTTGCTTTTTCATTAAATTCAAGTATTTTGATAATATTTTGTCATTTTTCCTTAAAAGACAATATCTCAAATAATTACATACAGTTCCTATATTTGACATTAAATTATTTTTAATGCTAATAAATTTGGTGTGCAAAATATTAACAAGCCACTAAACAAAGGTAATTATTTTTAAAATAAAATCTTCCATTTTAAAAAGTCATGTGAATTAGCTTCTGAAATGAAATGGAAATAAGTTGTTTGAGGCATGTAAAATTTTGCCAATTGAATAGAAAAATATGCAGGTTTGTAAAGTGAGACTGCAAATTCATGCAAACGTTATAGATCATCCAATTTTACTGTTTGCCAATAGTCTCTCCACTGAATCCAAGTGTGATTTCACAGGGAATTTCCTGTGGTGAGCAGGCAATAATGGTCTTGCTGCAAAGGAAATTGGAACTATGGACACATTTCAAGGTCCTGAATTGTTGTAGTTTTTCCTCTTCCAGCTCAGTCTTCAAATAAAGGTGTTTGTTAATGCCTCTCCAATCCTTACCTCCATACTACTAAGCTAGGAGAGATCTTACATAGCTCTGACTTACGAAGAATCTTTCTTGATTCATGCCTGTGAGTAACTTAGGTTTCCCCAAGTGCCCCTTGTTTTCTCTTTAAATTATGCAAAGTAAGAAAAAGTATTTTAGTAAACTTAATAATCAGATAAAGACATATTGAATGTATATAGATATCAACCAACAAATAAACATTTTAAAATACTTTTAAATGTTTATTAAACCCATAACATATATTAAATATATTATGTATATATTTATTATACATATATATTTATATTCATATATGTATATAAAATGTAATAAAGGTTTCTTCTAGTTAGCTTAACATAAACTTTGAGAAGAAACATTTTCTTTCCAAATAACTGATTTGCAAACCATTTCTAGTTCTTGCTACTACCTAGTTAGGACTTTTAGCAACATCACACCCCCTCTCTCAGCCTCAGTTAACTTACCTATGAAGTGATGGGGTAAGGAAAAGATAACTATTTCTGAAATACTTTGAAATCTAAAATTTTATCATTCAACAATTCAAATGAGTTTATTTTGTTTATCTGAGTTAGAATTCTGCCTCAGACAAATACCAATGTGACTTTCAGCAAATCTCTTAATCTCTTTCACTTTCACATATCTCATCTATAAAATTGGGGTAACTATAGTAACTTCTTTACAGGCTTCTTGTGAAGATCAGTAGAGATTATAGATAAAAACTCTCTGCCAACCTTAAAGTGTGGGACAAATACTAGCTATTTTTAGCTATTAAATGAGATTATACTACCACCATAAGATCACAGACTAGAAAAAAAAGGAAACACCAGCAATTATTAGCATTAGAACATACAACCAAAGCTGGGATATACCTCCCACAGCAATAGTGAACTCAAAATCATTGCTTAGTCTACTCTAAAAATAATTTTCCTTCCTTCCTTCCAATCTCTTACTTATTGTTTCTTTATGCTATTTTCTTTTACCTTATCTCATCAAGAGATTGCCCCATGTGTATGTATACATAAATGTGGTATATACACATATATTGTGTGGCGGGGCGGGGGGGGAGAGAAAGAGACATACACAGAGGAGGAATTACTTCATAAGTCATCATCATGAACACTCAGATACCATAGATTTCAGGATATATGCATGACATAATTACTAAGATTATACAACACACTAAAATATTGAGTTAAATTGCAATCAACAATCCTAGAAACCCATTTACATTAATTTCCTCTTTCTTGGTATCCTTGACATTCTATGAAAATATTAAGGTAAATTATAAGAAAGGGGCAGAGGAAAATGGTTTCCTAGGGGAATAAAATGAGTTCAAGTTCAGGATAAAAATTACCTTAGATAACAAATGTTGGGAAAGAACCAGACCATTGTCATGTAGTTCTCTCTCTGACACCTAGCCAGTTTCTATAAAATATTGGGGTCAAGAATCAATTTTAATAGCACATCCTAACATCACATACAAGCAAATATTATTACACAAAAATGCACTATCTGAAGCACAATTCTGATGTCCAAAAGGATTTTCTTACATGGCTACTTTCTTAATTTAAATTCAATTCTCATGTTAAAAAGGAAAATCCATTTAATATCTCTGATCTAAGTCTATATGCATTCTTAATAGAAAAATTCAGCTGAAACCAGCCAATATATATTTAGATAGAGGAAAAAATAGTGTTATCCATTTCTGAGAAACTATAAAATGTTTTGAACCTTAAATTCATGCCGTCTTCTTTCAAAGATATATTTTTCCCCTCTGTCTCTTTCTGTCTCTGTCTCCTCCCCCCATTCTGCCCCCACCCCTTTCTTTGAGCTTAAATCTACATAGGTTCTTCCAGTAATAACCTTAAAGAGTTGTCTGGGATTTAGAGATATTAGTGACTTAACCAAGGTGACAGCAGAAATACTTGTTAGTGGAACACTGACTTAGAAGACAACTTTCTATCAGTATGCTACATTGTCTTATCTAGATCTCTTACTCATGACAACTATGCATCAATAGTCAACAGCATCTGTATTTCTTTCATTTCACAGATCAACCTGACAGATGTTTCATTCTAGATAGATAGATAGCCAGATAGATAGACAGACAGATGATAGATGAAGCATTTATTGTTACCATATATGTGCACAGATTGAAAAAGTATTTCTCATTGTTCCTAAACAAAATGAATATATTATCAATTATTTTCATTTTTCTTCTTGTAAATATGACAAGAAGATTAAGTTTCTCCTAAAATTTCAAAAAAAAGAGGAAGAAAATTAAGTACCTAGTTTTGGCTATGGCAAATATATATTATTATTTTAGTTTGTTGAGCCAGTTTTCACAAGAAATGTTAACACTTGTAGACCCTACTGGAAGGTAACTTTTTTCTGATTTTCTCAATAGTGATAAAGTAGACAGAACCTAATGGGATGAGGAAGATAGGCTGTCATCTCAAAATATAACAGAGCATTCAATTTTACAAACCAATATTTTTCAATATTGCTATGTAGTTTGTTAATTTATAAAGAACTAATAGTCTTCTTGACCTCAATATTTATCCCTCATTTTAAAAAATTTAACGTAATGCTTTTTTTTTGAGACTGGGGTTCACTAGCAGATCTAGGCTAGAAGTATAGCATCTACTTTTGACTTGATTCCACTGCTCCTTGGTGTGGAAACTTTGACTTCCTCTCTTTCTGACCTGAGGCATTTTACCCTTTCTTAGGCAGATTGATTTCTCCCCCTCCCTACACTTACCAAGATCTCACCATTTTGGTGCCAGACTGAGAGAGTAGACTGAATTAACTTTATCCCTACTCTTGCTCAGAATCCCTGAGCACCAGCTATCCACCAGTCCCAGCTTACAAAGTAGCAGGTGATTATAGCTGGGTGCCAGCATGCTTGGCCCAAAATGTATCCAGCCACATAGGTAACCAAAGAAATGAGAAATTGAAAATTATAATATAAGTTATGGAAAATATATATGGATGATTTAATATAAATCAGAAGGCTAATTCTTGATATCTTTCAAGTAAATTTTTTACTAAAAGCTGAAATGCATGCATAAAATGGACATATATTCATACAGAAACAAAGCAACTTTGGCAACAGAAACTACAAAAGAAACTCCTCTTCTTTTTGCAGACCCAGAGTGTCACCTCCTAGAATGGAGCAGAATGCTACAATGTGGAGAAGAACATAGGTTAATGATTAGGTTTCAAACATGTCAAGAACAAAATAAATAATTCTATTAAATGCATGAAAATATGGTTTAATGAGGAATGTGCATGATGTTTATGGCTATACTCACCTCCTCAATATGTGGTTCCTGAGCCTGAGCAGCATTAGGGCTGGGGGAATCACAGTCAGGGCTATAATGCTCACAGTAGTCATAAGCTGCTTTAGGGTCAGCCGTAATTAATAGCTGCTGGATATCACCCTGCAGAGAAGCAAAGGGAGATTCATTTTAAATGAAAATATACATTTGACGCCTTGAAGTAAGTAGTTATTAAAGACAAAAAAAAGATAAGCTTTCATAAACAAATAAACTAGGCCATTTACTTAAAATTAAAAGTAAGCATAGTCTTAAATTAGGAGAGATTAGGACACAGATTAGACACTAATTAGTTATACCAGGCTTTTACTATTTGTAAATTTTATGTTTGAGGAACATCTATGGTATATCCAAATTCATGCAACACAGCATTTGCATAAATAACTTTATTATGTTTACAATTAGACACTGCATGGGGTAAATACAAGATGAATAATTTTAAGGGGGAAAAAGGGGGGCTTGGACCTATGATTCATTCAAGGAACTGCTGCTGAGTAAACTCATTCTACTAATGCAGATCAATACTGAATCTGTAACTTAAAATCCCAGAGTTCCCTAGGATACTGATTAACTTATCCACCATTACAGTCAGAATCTATCAGAGGCAAGATTAGAATCTGTGTCTTTCTGCCTCCAAGCCCAACTTTCTATCTACTGGACTACTTTTCCTTTCTGAGGAAGATTAAAAATAACATCAAATAAAAATGTCAATATAAAACTATTCATGTATTCATGATAAACAGCTGTAAATGAATCGCTTCTACAGTAAGGAATCCAGAGGTCAAAGGAGCTAGGATTAAAACCAAGAATCACCTACTCGGCAAAACCAAGTATAGGACTTCAGGGGAAAAAAATGGAATTTCATTGAAATAGAGGACTTCCAAGCATTCTTATTGAAAAGACCAGAGCTGAACAGAAATACAGGAATCAAGAGAAATATGAAAAGGTAAAAATGGGAAAGAGAAGCCATAAGAGACTCATTAAAGTTGAATTGTTTATATTCCTACATGGAAAGATATTGTTTGCAACCCAACTCTTTCTCAGTATTAGGGTACTCTGAGTGAATATATACATATATAAGTACACATACATATATATGTTTACATATATATACATATATATGTATATAGTGTGTGTGTGTGTGTGTGTGTGTGTGTGTGTGTGTGTAGACAGAGCTCACCTGTGAGATGAATATGAAAGGAGGATACTTTAAAAATACAATTAAGTGTTGACAGGACTATACTGGGAGAAAGAGAAAGGGAATGTAGTAAATCATCTCACACAAGAGAAGCAAGAAAGAACTTTGACAGTGGAGGGGCAAGGGGAAGGTGAGAGGGAATAAGTGAGCCTTACTCTCATCAGATTTGGTATAAGGAGGGAATAATACACACTTATTGGGAATGGAAATCTATCTTACCCTGCCAGAAGGTAGGAGGAAGGAGATAGGAGAGGGAAGATAATAGAAGGGGCAGCAGATTGGGGGAAGGGTAATCAGAAGCAAACACTATTATGGGGGGGACAGGTCAAGAGAATGGAAAAAATGGAGGGTAGAACAGGATAGAGGGAAATGTGGTTAGTGGTTCACAACATGACTGTTATAGAAGTATTTTGCATGGTTACACATGTATGACCTATATTGAATTGCTTGCTTTCTCAATGAGGGTCAATAGGGAGGGAGAGAATGTGGAAATCAAAGGTTTAAAAATGAATGCAACTGGAAAATAAGTTGTACAGGCAATAGGGTATAGAAATCTATCTTGTCCTACAGGAAAATAGAGAGGAGGGTGATGGGAGAAGGGGGTAACAGAAGGGAGGACAGACTGGAAAAAGAGGTGTTTGGGGTACATGCTACCCTGAGGTTGGGGGAGGGGAAAAATGGGGAGCAAATTTGGAATGAAAAATCTTGTCAGTGAATGTTAAAAACCTGAAAATAAATAAATAAATGTAGGAATGAAATAAGTATTTATTAGTATCATTTTATGCAAAATATACTTTTCAGGTTCTCATCTGAATTACATAGACTTAATTCAGGGTATACTGTGTTGAAAGAATTTAACCCACATTGCCAAGTAAATAATACTAAAAGACTAGGAGATTACACCAGAACTGTTTTAATGATGAAGTTAATAAACTCCCCTGAAATATCAAAGCTTGGAAACATCTAAGCTTGTAAAAGGACTTCAAAGAGAAATCATGATGTGATAGAGTACTAAACTGAGAGTCAGGAGGCTTGAGTTCTAGTTAAGACTCTACCACTAGCTGTGACCTTAGATAAGATTACTTAACTACTTTCTGCCTCAGTTTCTTCACCTGTAAAACAAGGGAGGTTGGACAAGAACAAGTTTTTAACCAGGGTCATGAACTGTGGACTTGTATGACACATGTATAAATGCTTGCATATATACATATATGTATGGTGATAAATATTAAAAGTGTTTACTGTATGTTTATTTGTGTGTGTGTGTGTGTGTGTGTGTGTGTGTAAATATATATATATATATATATATATATATATATATATATATATTATATGTATCTATATCTAGTAATAAGAGTGTGTGTAAGAAGGGAATAAACATCATTCATATAGTGCCTATTTTGTGCCAGGCACCGTGCTAAACACTTTGCAAATACCATCTCATTTGACCCTCACAACAACCCCACAGGGAGGTTCAAACTGTGACAGACAGAAGGAAAGTGACTTGTCCAGAATCACACAGCTAGTTCCTGAGGCCGCATTTGAACTCAAGTCTTCATGACTTCATTACTCTAGGCCCAGAGCTCTATCTACTGTACCACCTAGCTATTTCAAAAATATATACATACACATAAATATCACATATATATATATATATATGTACAAACATTTGCATATATGCACATGAGTATGCAACATGCATACATTTGCATACAATGTGCATATATTTACATTATAGGTAATGATACAGTTTAATGTAATTGGTTACCTTTGTAAACCTATATGTCTAATATTATTTATATAAAAATATGATTGAGAAGAGGTCCATAGATTTTACCAGACTGCCAAAAGGGTCCAAGACACAAAAAAGACTAAGAACTGCTGTCCTAAAATACTTTGAAAGTTACTTTCTGGTTCTAAAACTCTCATGACTGGCTCTATAAACAGAGAAATCTCAAGATATTCTGATACAATTTCATTGTATAAAGAGGGAAACTGAGGCAGACATTGGATTACATGATTTAGCTACATTGCCATGGCAAGTTAGTAGCATATTCTTAACGAAAATCTTGATGTTTTGAACTTTAATTCAGATAGTCAAATATTTTTTTACATTAAGGAAAGAAATATTTTGAAGCATTCCTAATATATAAACATATTATCCTTAATGCAACATATTTGCATATCATACCTACTTATAATATTTTAAATAATGTTGCTGCAACCAGTATGTGAAATGTGCTCTTCGGAAACCATAGAAATTGCCCAGGCTCTTTTGCCTGCTTATGCCAGTTGAAGCATGTGGAATACTGCCAACCTTCTCCACGAAGAGCTATTTCAGGTGTCCAATAATCAGTTATAAAATATATTTTAGTAGCAACTGAAAAATACTTTAAAAATATATTAAATTTATACTTTAAATACTTTCTTAATACTATTACATGTAGCAAGACTTAATTTATAGGTAAACAAAGTCAACTGAGCAGTAGATGGAACTTGTGATGTTTATTGCAAGGATTTCTATTGGGCACAATTGGAACAGTCATTAAGCACAAAAATCATAGTCACTATGTAGGCAGAAGATTTAATGCTTTAATGCAATTATGATTTCATCTGGGAGGGTATTCAAGTCTACTTATGAAGACTGAAACCCCTCTCTACTTCAAAAGAACAATGTATTATGGTTCTTAATCATGGCTTTCTATAAATACTCCAAAATAAATTTAGACAACATAACTTTTAATACTTCAGGTGGAAGGGGTAGTGGAAGGAAACAACTATTTATTAAGTACCAACTGTGGGCCAGGTACTGTTAAGTGCTTTACAAATATTATTGCATGTAATCATCCAGTACAACACTTATTCTATCTATTGTTTCTCATTCTCACTAAATAAACTTTCTAATTTTTTGCATGGCTTGCACATATCCTTTACGATATCTTTTATATAATTTTTCCCCTTCTAGGTATCATTGCTAATATCACACAGTATGACTACTATACCCTTTAGTCCATGGGGAGACTTGTGTTTTGGGTCATCTGCTCATATAGTCTCAATCTCAAACCAGAAGCTACACTCTCTTTCATTTCCATTGAATAGTTATCTACCTGGATGTCCCATTCAGTTTTAAAATGTCCATCACTGGATTTGTCATTCCTCAACCTCACCCATATCTAGACTATTCCTTCTGTCATCCATGCTCTACACAGCTACCAAAATAATCTTCATAATAGACAAGTTTGGCCAGTACTCTGCCCTGCAATTGCTTAATGGATAAAACATAAACCGCTCAGCTTGGCATCTAAATAAATCCCTTTATAATTTGGCTTCAATCTAGATTTCCAGACTTCTTTCTCATTATTCTCCATTATAAGCTCTAAGTTCCCACCAAAAATGAATGACTCACTGTGCTCTAAACTCATCTTACTATCTCTGTTCACTTGCAATAGTGACTCCCATGTCTACAATATATTCCCTCTTCATTTCCACATTTTAAAATCCTTCCCTTCTTTCAGGATTCAGCTCAGTTGTCACTTTATCCATGAAGCTTTCCTTGATTTCCCCTCTCTACCTCCTCTACCATCCCTAGAGTTAAAAATGCAATGTTTTTGTCAAATTTCCCTAAAGTAATCTGCCTTCTTTGTCCCATTCTGTTTATCAATCATATCCTTCATAGAAGGTAATTCAGTTGAGGATGGGGAATCTCTTTCTTATATTCTTGTATATCCAGGGTCCAGCATAGTTCTTTACATGTGTTACCAAGCTGCCTAATAAATGCTTGCAGAAGTTATTTGAATTAGTGACAGTGATAAAGTCTCTGTGGCAAGCAATTGGAACCACTCATAACACCATATATATTCCCAAATTTCATCTAGCATAATCTACTCCTTCTCCTTAACACTCAACAATCTTGACAATCTATCTGAGCTAGGTAGAAAGTGTAGCGTTTGATTGAGCATATAATCCAAATTGAATTGGACACCCACCTAAAGGAACATGATGTGAAAGAAGGGATTCAGTCAGGAACAGGGCAGGAAATTAGGGAAGAAGCTAAAAATTGTTTGTATAGAGAACCAGGGGTAATGCTTAAGGTTTCTGTCACTTTTTGACTTTGCCACTTATTATTTTAAACCCTCATATGTTTCCTACAGTAAGGAGCAAAAAAGAAAAAAAAGTTTCAAAAATCTAAAGAAGGATTGTGTATTCATTTCATATGATGGGAGATATTTTAAGCCTGTGCTTCCTTTAAATAAAGAGCAAAGAAGTGAATAACACATGATGAAAGAAGAATTGGCAATGAGAATACAAATAGGATGGGACAGGGGGCCAACGTTTTCTGACAAAAAAAAAATAAGTATCCATTGAAACAGAATGTCTGTGATGCTATAACCGGGTCAATGCTAGAAAACTATTTAGATGCTAGTCTAGAGTACCAGGCCTGGAGTCAGGAAGGCCTGTGTTCAAATCCATCCTCCTATGTTTATTAGGTGTATATCCTTGGGCAAGTCATTTAACTTCTCAGTGACTCCATTTCCTCATTTGTAAAATGGAGAAAATAACAAATTAATGGCATAGGGGATAGAGTGCTGGGGCTGGAGTCAGGAAGACTCCTCTTCCTTTGTTCAAATCTGTCCTCAAATACTTACCAGCTGCGTGACCCTGAGTTAATCACTTAACTCTGTTAGCCATAGCGTCCCCATCTGTAAAATGAGCCAGAGAAGGAAATGGCAAACCACTCCAGCATTTTTGCCAAGAAAATCCCAAACAGGGTAACAAAGAGTTGACACAACTGAAATGACTAAACAACCACAAAGCTCTCTCTTAGAGTTGTATAGATCAAATGAGATAATACAGGGAAAGTGCTTAGCAGAGTGCTCAGCACATATTAAGCAGTTTTCATAAGTTAGATATTTTTATGAGATGAGAAAAAAAGCAAAGGGAATGAGTGACCATAAAACACAATCCATCTGAAAGGCGACTGTAATTCCCTTTGAAGTCTAGAGATCAACAGAACCATTTCATCCAAGCTCTTGTCCCACAGTGGCCTTCCCTGTAAAGCCATGGCTAGAGGACATCTGACAGAGTGCATTTTAGAGTTCTAATTGTATTCTTCCTGTAACTAACCAGGGTTGTTTCTGGTCACATCACTTCCTGACTCAATCAACTCCAGTAGCTCCTTATTGTCTCTAGAATAAAACCCAAATGCTTCTGCTTAGCTTGTAAAGCTTTTAACAACCTGGCCCCAAACAAATATTCCTCCATCACTGGACATTCTTCCCACTCTGGCACCCTGCAAGGTAGCCAACCTGGCGTCCTTTCTGTACTTAACTCACAACACACCATCAATCTGATCTCTGGGTCCTTGCATTGATCTTTCTCAATGACCAGAAGGCACTCGCTTCTTAACTACATCTCACAGATCTTCCCTCTTCCTTCAGGATGGACTCAGACATCAACAGGAAGACTTTCACACAGTGAAAACAATAATATTTATTGACTGATCAACTACAGGCTAGTGTCCTCCTCCCCAAACTACCTTATATTAAACTATTTTGTGTATATTAACTTTATATTTATTCCATACATATGTAGGAACATGTTATCTTCCTCATTAAAATGGAAGCTCATGTTCATCAAAAAAACTATTACCATCCTTTGGTCTTGCTCCAGTTGCTAAGATTTTGTGTAATTGTAAAAAGCAAGAACCCAGACATACAGAAGAGGGACTGCTATACAGATTCTTTGATCTGCTTTTCTAAAAGGAAAGAAACTTTTGAGAGCATCAAAAATCACTTTAATCAGACACATGCATTTTCACTTAGTTCAGGGGGAAAAGTACCCTGAACATCAGAGAAAGTACAGAGAATCAAAATCAAAAGACAATGCTTCCAACTGTCTGACAGTAAGCAATACATACATCACAAATCAATAGACTCAATCAATCACTAGCTCAATAGTCAGATAACTGTCTGACCATATATATATATATAATTACCAGAGAGAAAAGCACCAACATCTGGGTTTTCAAAGCCAGGGGGATGATTAGCAGCTTCCCAGAGCCTCATCTGACACACAAAACCTTCTCCCAAAAACTAAGCTGCAAAGTAAAGCCTCACCTCAGAATATCTGTACATTTTTTCAGAGTCAGAGGGTATCACAACCCTTGAGAACCAGTGCCTCACTAACAAAGTGTGAGCCTTCCTACAAATCTTCTTAGGCCCATTAATGAATGGGGAAGATCTTCTTTAATTATATTATTCAATCAGAGGTCATACTAAAACAAAACAATGCATTATCAATATAGTAATATATCCCTTAGGATTGGAAATGAGAATGAAATAAAAGGAAACCTCTTCAGCATAGATGTACTGAAACCATGCACTCCAGCTGTGCTCTAGGTGCCCTTACAGAATTTTCTTCAGTGAACTTTTGGACTTCCTTTCCCATTTGGCAATTCTGCTTTTTAAAGCATTCTTCACTTCATTGGCTTTTCAGACTTCTTTTGCCATTTAGGTTAGTTAGTGTATTTTTAATTTATTTAATTTATTTTCTTCAGTATTGTTTGGGTATCCTTTAGCAAGCTGTTGACTTGATTTTCATGCAAGGGAGGTATGAAAAAGATAAACAGGAAAGAGAAATCATAAGAGACTTATTAAAGTTGAACTATTTGCATTCCTACATGAAAAGGTGATACTTGTAATTCATGAGACCTTTCTCAGTATCAGGGTAGTTGAAGAAGATGGATGGATAGATAGATAGATATGTGTATTTGTCCTTCATTGCCAAAGAAGACCAGTCATCAGAGAAATAACGACATGACTTGCCCTTGACTTTGTTTTGAGTGAGGGAGGGCTGTGCAGGTCACCAGCCTCACTTCTTCTCCAGAGCCATCTGAATCCAGTGACCAGATATTCATCAGGATGACTGGAGATGACCCAGGATGAGGTAATTGGGGTTAAGTGACGACTAAGGTTGCACAGCTAGTGTGTGTCAAGGTTCTGAGGTGAGATTTGAACTCAGATCCTACTGTTGTTCTATCCACTGCACAACCTAGTTGCCCCAGATAGATAGGTAGATAGATAGACAGACAGACAGACAGACAGATAGATACATAGATACATAGATAGATACATAGATAGAGGGCACAGGGTAAGTTGAATATGAAGTGATGATAGCTAAAAAATTCAAATTAATGGGTGAGAGAGGAATATATTGGGAAAAGGAAAAAGGGAGAGATAGAATAAGGTAAATTATCTAACATAAAAGAGTCAATGGAAAATGGAGGGAAAGAGCGGGGAGGTGAGAAGAAATGAGTGAACCTTACTCTTACTGGATTTGGCCTAAGGAGGGAATAGCAGACACACTTAATTAGGTATCTTACCCTACAGGAAAGTAAGGGGCAAAGGGATAAGAGGGTGGGATGATGCAAGGGAGGGCAGATTGGGGAAGGGTGTAGTCAGAAGCAAACACTTTTGAATAGGGACAGAGGCAAAGGAGAAAATAGAATAATTGGGGGGCAGGATAGGATAGAGGGAAATACAGTTAGTCTTTCACAACATGACTATGGATGGAGGTGTTTTGTGTAACTACACATGCATAACATATATTGAACTGCTTGCCTTCTCAATGCAGGTATGTGGAGAGGGAAGAAAGATGAGAATTTAGAACTCAAAGTTTTAAAAACAAATGTTAAAAATTTGTTTTTACATGCAACTGGGAAATGAGACATATAGGCAAGGGGTATAGAAATCTATCTTGCCCTTCAAGAAGGTAAAGGAGAAAGGGATAAGAGGTAGGACTGATAAAAGGGAGGACAGATTGGGGAAAGGGGTAATCAGAATGCATGCCGTCTTGGAGTGGGGTGGGGGGAAAGATGGGGAGAAAAATTGGAACTCAAAATTTTGTGGATATGAATGTTGGAAACTAAAAATAAATAAATTTAAATCTTAAAAAAATGAAGAAGAGGTGGACTTTAGAAAAACCTGGAAAGAGTTATATGAACTGATGCTGAATGAAGTGAGAAGAACAGGAGAATATTATACATAGTAATAGTCACAGTGTGAGAGGACTGATTGTGATAGACTTAGACCTCAGCAAAGCTAGGACCTTATACATTTCCTAAGGACTCATGATGCAAAATGGCATCCACATCCAGAGAAAGAACTATGGAGTCAGAATGCAAAATGAAGCAGACTATTTTCTCTTTTAAAAAATCATACAGTAGAAAACTGATTTTTAAAAGAGGTTTTTTGAATTGTTTTCATCAGCTAAAAGGTGTGACATTTTTATGACTAACACTACTAGTGTTATTTTGTAAGTCTGGTCTATTTTACCTTCTGTCAAATGGTAAAAAAGCTAAATTCTAATCATTTGACACTTTCATACCTAAACAAAGGTTTATTTTATTTTTCTATGTGTCTTTTTAAAAAAAATCAATAAATATTTATTTGCTCTCCTTAATAAGGAAATATAAAAAATAAAATATAAAAAATAAAAAATGCTTTAATTAATTGTTTTAAAACTCCCTTTTCTCACTCTAGAAGATTACTTTATAACTTGTAGTCAGCACAGACAAGAGCAGACCTGCTGAAAAGAGAAATATTCTAAAAGTCAAAAGGGAAATATTCTGAAAATCAAAGGTCAGAATTCCCTAACACATACAAGTATCTGAAGAAAACTGTATTTTTGCAAAATCTAAAAGAAAATGTACTGAACTCTATTCCTTAATGTAGGAGACATTTCTTACCTAGGTACATGATTTCAATATGTTTGTGAGGGACACCATATAAAAATTTTCTTTCTCTTCTGAAATTTAGCCACAGAAAGAATTCTTTATTCCAATTAATAGGAAGTAGTGTGTGAAGCCCATGAAGGTTAAGTGAGTTATCCAGAATCACTCAAACATTAGTAATAGAACCAGGATTTGAACCTAGTTCCAAATATACCAAGGTCAACCCTCTTTCCAAACATATAAAAGACTAACTCAGAAAATAGTGTATTCCTCCTCATTGCAGATCAAGGGTCAACAAACTGCAACTAGAGGGCTAAGCCAGTTGCTTTTGTATACCCAGGGTTCCACATAAACAGGCTGGCTGGTACATTTGGCTAAGTTTGTCTACTCATTCCAAATCACAGAATTTTCACCTACAACTAGTAGAACTTAAGTCTAGCAGCTATAGGACAGATATTAAATGTGCCTTTAAAAGAGACAGATTATTTCTATCTTTGTGTTTGGCCTTCATCCAGGAAGAGGACCATAACATCAGGGAAATGATGACATGACTTGCAATTGACTCTGATTTGAGTGAGGGAGAGCTGTGCAAGGTCACCAGCCTCACTTTTCTCCTCCAGAATCATCTGGGTCCAGTGGTCAGATACTCATCAGGATGAGTAGAAATGGCCCAGGATACAATAGAAGACCCTTATCCTTTTAGGCTAAGGTCTTTTCAGATTCTCACTTTGAGTGAGATAGTGAATAGTGAATAGGCATCTTTAGAAGTGAATCAAGGGATGGTCCCTTTGATTAAAAAAAAAAATCAAACTGGGAGGGGAAGACCCTCAGGGTTGCTGGTCAAAACAGAAACAATTACTATTTACACTCATTGTGAGCCAAGAGGGCCCAAAATATAGCCATACCTACAACTAGATTCTTAAGGATTTTTGATGCAGCATTTTACTCATTGGAGTCAAAGGCAAACTTGAAGGTTCTCCACAGACTTATTTTGATCACTATTGAAGACATATTGTAGGAGCTGACATTCTGGTACCAAATTCTAAATAGATTTAATAGTAACAAAGCCCAAAGCAAAACTGCCCCAAATCAGTCTATACCAGAATTTACACTAGAATTTAGCAGAATACCATTTATACCAACTTCAATAAAAAGACTTTTTTTGGGTGGGCGGGGTTTAAAAAACCTGACTAAAACAGACATAGTCTTGAATAAAGAAAATACAACTCTATAAATGATACAACTACAAAAATAACTCTGTTCAATTATCTGCTGAGTACTGACATCAAGTCATCTGTGAATATGGACCTATATGTTCCCTAAAGACACTCAACACAGTTGTGGGAAAGGCCCTGAATGAAATGAACATAAAATAAGATTTCCTACTGATAGTCATTATTTCTAAATGTTCCTATTTATAGATGATATTGTATTTATCTAAGTCCCAGAGTCTTACTAAGCTTCCACAGCAAAAGCTATATCAATTGAAAAAAAAAGATTGTTATAACCATCCATTGCGGAAATAAGGGGATGAAAGAAAAATCTATATTGCTTGGAATATGGAATTTGGCGTGACATGTCTTCCATGGTGAATAAATCCACTAATGATTATAGGAAACATTGATCATCCATGAGCTGGTCTCACAACTGAATGGAAGATGATCAAACTGGATTAATATTTGGAAAATTACGTTAGGCTTTCAATGATTCCAGATTGATCACTGAGGAAAAAGTCAATCTCATTAGCACTAATATTTTAGTGGTAACTGTAAGAGCTGCAAATCATGAAGAAGAATCAGAAGAAATTCAAGAAATATCAGCCCAAAAAGAAATCAAAGCATGTATGTTGTGCATGAGCAGGCTTCAATTTTGACAATGATGGTTTAGCGTAATAAAACAAAAAAAGTGGGCTAATACATCAATAGCCTAAATGGTATAGAGGTACTAGATACAAAAAGAAGTAGAGGAAAAACACTCAGTACATTGCCTAAATCCTCTGTGCAGGATTTATGAAAAGAAACATAAACATGTCCACAGAATGGGCAGAGATGGAGAATGAACGTTGGCATTTGCAGTACACACACAGATTAAACCACAATTCGGACAATGTATTTAAAACTTTAGTTATTCAAATTTTAAAAGTTCAAAATTTTAAATTTATGGGAAAATGTAAATTTATTTCATGGAGATTATTCATAATAAGATAAAATATCCATAGATGACTTGTTGGTTTACAATATCATCCTTGTCTTTTAATGAGATTGTTCTCCTACTTTATGTGTTTTTTGCTTCGAGTTTTTTTTTTTTTTCTGAATGCTATAAGTACCATAACATAGGATAGCTACAACTAGGGAAAGGTGACCCAGACATTCCCCCAGTATGTTAAATTTATAAATTAGTGACAGCACTTGTAATCCTTCAGCAGTGCAAAAAAATTGATTTCCTAGTTAGGAAAAATAAATCGCTAGTATAGAAACTTTTTCCATGTTCTACCCCAGATCATCCATCCTCCCCTTCCAATTAAGGATGTTTTCACTCTCACTTTCTCTTGGCCAAGGTTTCCATTACTTATTCTAGGCACAAAAGTTCACAAGGAAGACTCTTTATTATAATAAGTACTCCTAATTTGTTGTTAATGTACTAAATTGTCCCAGAACTGACAATGGCATTGGACTATGAGTCAAGAGAGTAGAGGTCAAAGCCCTGGTCCTTCATTTATTCTTCCTGTGACCTTTGGTAAATCACTTAATTTCCCTGGACTTTAGTTTACTCAGTTGTAAAATGAACAAAATAATTATTCCAGCCAGTCACAGGGTAGCTACTAGGACCAAATGAAATACTATACAAGAAAGCATTTGGTAAACTAAAAAGTGGTGAGACAAAGCAGGGCATATTTTGCATAACTGACAGCAAAACTCTGAAAAACAGAAGTCTAGACAGTATGAATATCATCATTATAGAACTTAGGAAGGATGACTGAAGATTTTATTTATTTTGGCTGCAAAAAAAAATCTGAAAGGTTGGAATGTCAGTGCCCTTGAGCACATCTTTAAAGATAGTATTCCCTAATTTAAATGCATTGGTAAATCAAGATATAGAGGAAAGTTCTTTAGCTAACAATCTGCCAATTTATAGTGCTGTGAAAGCAATCATTTCGTAAAGATATATAAAAGGGTGTGTGTGTGTGTGTGTGTGTGTGTGTGTGTGTACATGTGTGTGTGTGTATTTCCTGTGTTTTCCATAGGAAATATTTACCCTAGAAACTAAACTTTTCTCTAATTGAGGTTTACTCAACAAAAGTTTCACAGATCACAGTAAAGGCTTTTGTTTTTACAACTCAGTGGATAGAGGAAAGAGGGAAGTGGTGCAGACTTATGTTAAATCTTAAACGGTATTTGATTTGCTGCAAAAGTAACACCAAATGTCAGAAGATTCAAGGGAAAATTCTGACCCTGACTGCTGGTCTGCCAATACATTCACTCTCAACTCATTTTCTTCCTTTTCCCCCCCATACTTTCTATACAGCTGTTATTCTTCTTCAACCTTTCTTAGATGGCCATGGAACACCTGCCAGAAGGTTTAAGACTTCAGTTTAACTGGTAAATGCATCTGAAAATTTGGCTACAAGCCACATTTCATAGGAAATTTGGACAGAATCTCATGAACGCAAATATAGTTACCATCCCAGCAGTTTAAGGAACTGCAGAAATGCCAACAAACCAATTCCAAAGGCTCTTATTCAAAGGTACCACTAAGCCAACAAAGACTATAAAATGAACATTATAAGAGGTTTTAAGGCCCTAAAAATTTATCAAAATATACAATTCTCTAGAACTCAAAGAGATAAACATTAAAAGAAATTGGAATATTCAATTTTTTTAGGGTTCAGTACTAATAGATCAGTATTCTGTATCAGAAATTTGCAAGAGTTGGCTTACTTGTCGATTCCTTTTTTTCCTTCTGTCTGCAGATACTATCCATATGAATCCTATTTTGCTTCAGATTAAAGATCTCTATTTATTTTGCAATTTACCAAAGGGATATAAGGTTCTTCTGCTTCTCTCTCACATCCCCACCATCACAAAAAAAAGTAAGCACCAGTGTTATTAAAGTTAAATTTGCTTTGCTTTTGACTTGATTTTTTCGTAATAAATATGGGCTTTGTGATAATCAGGAAAGCTAAGTCACAAAACTAGTTCCTACAGAAATAATTTAGGTAAAATCTAAAAAAAATTATTGGAAATTATTTTTTAATTTAAAATAACCCAACACTTTTATATGTAATGTTTTAGGTATTAAAGACAATTTTCATTGACACTATAATCATTTTAACAATGGATTTTTATACTGAAATGCATTGAAACTTTTGCAGCTTCAGAAAATTTACATATAAAGCCTTTAAGGATTTTATTTTAAGCACTTGGTACAATTCAGGGTTGTTGCCATTTTAATTTGTAAGTCTTTTCTTATTCTCTATGTCATTTAGTATTATTATTTGATTAATCAACAACCTTTCACAAAACACTATGTGTCAGGAACTGTGCTGGGATATATTTGTAAGGCACATCGTAAACTAATTTTTTAATTATTTATTTAATTTCCCCCAATTACATGTAAAAATGATTTTAAAGTTTTATAAAATTTTGTGTTCTAAATATTTTTCCTACTTTCCAAGTCTCTCCCTGCCTAAGAAGGAAAGTACTGTAATTTTAAATATGCATATGTGGTCATGCCAAACATATTTCCATATTAGCCATGTTGTAAAAGAAAACACAAACACAATTATAAAAATGAAAAAAGTAGAAAAATGCTTCAATATGCATTCAAAGTTCTCCCTCTGGAATTGTCTTTGATTATTGTATTGCTGAGAAGAGCTAAGCCACAGTTAATCATCAAACAATATTTCCATTACCATGTATAATATTCTCCTGGTTCTAATCACTTCATTTTGCATGAGTTCATACAAGCCATACCAAGTTTTGCTTTTTCTGAAATCAATCTGTTCATCATTTCTAACAATTGTATTAAATAGTATTCTATCACAATCATATGCCACAACTTGCTCATCCATTTCCCAATGAATTTTGCTACCACAAAAAGGGCTGCTCTAAATAATTTTGTACAAATAGGTAATTTCCCCTTTTCTTTTATCTCTTTGGGAGACAGATCTAATAATGGTATTGCTAGCTAAAAGGGCATATATATTTTTATAATCTTTTGGGCAAATTTGCAAATTTTTCTCCAGAATGATAATACTTGTTCACAACTCCATCAATAATGCATTAGTGTCTCAATTTTTATGCATTCTTTCCAGCATTTGTCATTTGAGTTTTCTGTCATTTGAGCCAATCTTATACTGGTGAGGTGGCATCTCAAAGTTATTTTAATTCACATTTTCTAATCAATAATAATATAATATTTTATGTGCCTATTGATTGCTTTGATTTCTTCTAAAACTGTGTGTTTATATATTTGGTCATTTTAAAACTGGAAAATTACTCTTATTTTTATAAATTTGATGAATTTCCCTATAAATTGAATAAATGAGACTTGTATAAAACTTTTGACAGTTATCCCTGCTTCCAGTTTCCTCTTATCTTTCTAATTTAGCTGCATTAGTTTTGTTTGTGCAAGAGCTTTATAATTTCATGTAATCAAAATAATTTATTTTACTGCCTGTAATCACCTCTCTCTTTTGTCATAAATTTTCCTTTATCCATAGATATGATAGGTACATTCTCCCATGCTTCCCTAAGTTACATATGATGTCAGCCTTTATGTTTAAATCATTTATCCACTTTGACCTTATCTTGGTGTATGGTACAAGATGTTCGTCTATGCCTTGTTTCTGCCAAACTTCTTTCCAGTATTCAGAGCGATTTTTTCAGATACTGAGTTCTTACCCGAACAGCTTGGTTCTTTGGTTCCTAGTTCTTTTTTCAAACACTAGATTAGTATGATCATTCATTACTGTGTATTGTGTACTAATATATTTCATTAATCCACCACTCTATTTCTTAGCCAGTATCAAAATGTTTTGATGATTAGTGCTTTGTAAGGTTAAAGTATATACTTTTCTATCTATAGTGTCCCTTATGATTTCTCTTTCATGTTTACCTTCTTATTATTCTCCTGAGTCTGGTATTTGAAACTCAAATTTTCTATTCAGCTCTGGGCTTTTCATTGGAAATGTTTGAAAGTCCTCTATTTGGTTAAATATCCATTTTTATCCCTGAAGAATTATACTCTGTTTTATGGATAGGTTATTCTTGTTTGTAATCCCAGTTCACTTGCCTTCCATAATATCATATTCCCAGCTGTTCAATCCTGCATGATTATGAGTATGGCTCCATGGTATTTTAATGGCTTTTTTCTTACTACTTGAAGTATTTAGTCTGTGACCTGGGAGCTCTGGAATTTGTCTATAGTGTTACTGGGAGTTTCCATTTGAGGATTACTTTGAGTTGGTGAACAATATAGTTCTTCAATTTCTATTTTACCCTCTAATTGTAGGATGTCTGGTTAGATTTCATTGACAATTTCTTTAAATATGATATGAATGTGCCTTGCATATAATCCAATAATCTTAAATGATTTCTTCTTGATCTATTTACTAAGTCAGTTGTCTTTCCAATGAGATATTTCATATTTTTCTTTTCTTTTTTTTCATTCTTTTGATTGTTTGATGATTTCTTTGCCTCATTAACTTCCACTTACCAAATTCTAAATTTACAGAATTATTTTTTTTCAGTCAACTTTTGTACCTCTTTTCCCATTTGGCCAATTCTGCTTTTTTAATATTTGGGGCAGAGGGAGGCAATCAGAGATAATTGACTTGCCCGGGGCCACACAGCTAGCAAGTATTAAGTGTCTGACACCAAATTTGAACTCAGATACTCCAGATCCCAGAGCTGGTACTTTATCCACTGCACTACCTAGCTGTCCCCAATTCTGTTTTTTAAGGAGTTATTCTCATCAGTAAATTTGTATGTCTCTTTTTTCCATGTGGAATTCTATTTTTTAAGGTTTTACTTTCTTCAACAATTTTATTGCCTCTTTTAACAAGCTGTTAATTGGCTTTTCATTTTTTCCTTTGATTTCATTTATTTACCTATTTTTTCCTCTGATAATCTTATTTGATTTCAAAAATAATTTTTAGCTCTTCTAGGAATAAGAATGCCTGGGATTGTGTTGGGCTTGTGTCCAATTCATGTTATTTTCTTTAAGGTTTCACTTATAGTTATTTTGACTTCATTGTCTTTTGAGATTTTCTTAATCTTAATATTTCCTGTCACCACAGTATTCATAGGATTTTTTTGTTGTTGTTCTTTGATCATTTTCCCATTCTATTTCTTGATTTGGAACTTTATGTCAAAATGGGGTTCTATATTCCCCCCATGTGGTAGGTGGGAGAGAATCTGCCTCAAGTTTTAGGATATTTTATGCTGCTCTTTTCAGAGTTAGTTTAGGTATTTGGGAAGTTTTTGCTGCTTCCAAGAAGAAACAGGAAGAAATGTGGTCACTGTAATCTTGGTCTGGACTATGGTTCTTAACCAGGAAAGCTCTCTGATCCCTTGGGTCTACAATCAACCCTACTCCTTAGGTCCCTTCCTCCCTTGGGACCACAAATTATGCTGTTCCTAAGAGTTTGTGTTCCCTTTGGGCCAAAAGTGACTGTTTCTCAAGATTTTTACTTCCTCTTGAACTGTGATTCAGAAGTAGATATAAGCAATTGAATTGTTAAACAGTTGTCCTACAGCAATCCAACACTCTCTTGATTGAAAGTGCTCCCCTCTGTACTTGAACTGTTACCCAGAAGTGAGTATAGGTAATGTTGTTGCCAGTGTTTGATCCTGCATCTAGTGCTAGTACATGGTACTCTCCAAATCTCTTTCTGACCAGTTTCCAGGTCCCCATTACTATCTCTGGATGGTATACTCCTGAAACTGCTGCTGTTTCGGTCTCCACTACTGAGACTTCTTTCATGTCAAAGCAAGAGCAGCATCTTTTCTTGTGTCACAGATCTCTCTTTCCAACCTCCAATATTTTCTTGGGCTTGAAAGCTCTAATTTTGTTGGCTCTGCCACTCCAGAATTCAATTTGAGGCATTAATTTAAAGTTGTTTAAAGAAGAATGTTGAGAGAGCTTGGCTGAGTGGTTCTCTACTCCATCCTCTTGGCTTCACCCCCAGAAGTCTTCATGTGGTAAATTCTTAATTAGTACTCAATGATTCATTAATTAAATTAACCTCTTAAAACCGAACATTTTTGAAAAATAAAATGTCTCCTAATTTTTAATATTTTTTTACTTATGTGACAATCAGAGGATTGTTGAATAAAGCAAATTCTCTGGATGCATTTATCAAAGATTCTTGTAGGACCTTAATACCTTCTTGTGTGGCACCTAATTAGATAACTTCTACTTAGATTAATAATTTTAAATGATAGAAAAGTAATAGTAACCACTTTAGGAGCTTATATTCTTTATATTATATTTACCATTAAGGTGACTGAGAAGATAATGATTCTGATGATGTTATGGAGGTTAATGATGGATCTCACCTTGAAGAAATGAAAGGTGATCAAAAGGTCCATGGAAACAAACATGGCTGACACAAACTGAAAATATTTTCAGTGAGATTTTGCATATGGTTTGTTTGATAAAAATTAGCATCTGGGAAATACATGTGATTTGAAAAGTTCAGTCAGTAACATAACAAGAAAAAAGAGATAATGCATGGACAGTCCAGGTACTTTATTAGTATCTGCAGAATGTTAAAAAAAATCTCTCACTCACTGAGTAAATGATATCTGTTACAGGGGTGGAGAACCTATGACCATGAGGCCACAGGTGACCCTCTGGGTCCTCAAGTGCAGTCCTTTGATGGAATCCAAACTTCACTGAACAGATCCCCTTAATAAAAGGATTTGTTCCATAAAACTTGGATTGTCAAAAGGCCGCACTTGTGGACTGAAAGAACCACATGTGGCCCCAAGGCTGCAGGTCCTTTCCCCCCACCCTACCCCCTCCCACCCCCAGTAATATGTAGGATGAAATAGTATGAATGGGTTGTGATTATCTCTAAAGAAAGTAAACGCACCAATGAGAATGTGGCTCCACTGAAGGGATGAAACATTGACAAGGAAAGGCTATTAATTGCTTCATTCTTATTATGAAGTAAAATTTAAAACTTATGAATGACCTTGTCTGTAAGTCCTCCACAAAAGATATGTCATGAGAGAACTATTAACACAAGGTCCTATTGATGATAAATACCATAGAAGAACAATGAGTAATGGTGCTTGGTAAATTCAAAGGGATTACTTCTGGCCACAAGAATTAGGTAATCAAGGAATATTAAATGGAATTGATGTTTAAACTGGGCTTTATACAAGGGATAAATTGGTTTTCAATGCACAGAAAGACTATTTTGCCCTCCATGACTATACCTATTTCTTTAGCTAAAAAATTAACTTTCCTTCACATATGACTCTATATAATCTGAACTAAATTTAAAGCAAGGATTAAAATTGTATGAGAAGATTGTTTAGAAGAGACATGTCTTCTGGCAGCTTACTGACACAAGGGGAGTCTAGACCATGAATCTGGAATGTTTGAGTTCGCATCTAACCTTAGACACTTACTAACTGGGTGACCCTGGGCAAGTCACTGAACTTCTGTCTGCCTCAGTTTCCTCAACCATAAAATGGGGACAATAATAGCCCATACCTCCCAAGGTTGTATGAGGATTAAGTAAGATAAGATTTGTAAAGTGTTTATAACAGTGCCTGACATATTTTAGACACTTTATATACATTTGTTTCCTTCTTTCCCTTTACAGATAGCTGGGAATTATCTCAGGAAGAATAGAATTTTTTTTTATGAGACATGAGAAAACTTAATGAACTAAAACAGGCAAAAGGTGCAGTTTGAAAGAAGGGTTGTGTGACAGGATCAATGGCAGCCTCCAGTTCTATGTAGTATTCATCACTGACAGGAATTGAGGTATGCCAGGTGAGTGCAAGAAAGGATAGAGGGTAGAAATCATGGTTCACATCAAAAAATATATATATGAACTCAGTTGCTGTTATAGAATTCCAATGTAGTCCAAGTGTACAAGTAACTTTATTGCTAATGTGTTAAAGATCTTCCACACCCTTTAATGGGCCTGCCCATTAAGGGAAACTTGATTAAGGGAGGATCACACTTTTTGTTAATTTCTAATGAGGCACTGGTTCTCAAGGGCACTGTGATGCCCTCTGGTTCTAAAAAAAATGTATAAATACTCTGAGGGAGGTTTTACTTTGGGGCTTACTCATTGGAAGTGTTTGTATGGCCAGACAAGACTCTGAGAAGCTACTAAGGAGCCATCAGCTTTGAAAACCCAGATTTTGGTGCTTCTCCCTCTGGTAACTATGTATGCATTGTCAGACAGATGGATCTATCTGTTGTTCTGTGATGTATGTATTACTTATGATCAGACAGTTGGAAGCCCTGTCCGTTGGTTGATTTTTGTTTCTCTGTTTTCATTTTCTCCGATTTTCAGGGTGCTGACTGTCCCCCCTGAACTAAGTGAATGATATATATGTTTGATTAAAGTAGATTGTTGACCCCTCAAAAGTTGCTTTCCTTTTAGGAAAGCAGCTCTAAGAACCCATACAGCAGGTCCTCTTGTATATGTCAGGGTCTTTGCTATTACAAACATAACAACTGAAATGTTATATTGTTCAAGACTTCAGTTACTATTTTTTTCCTGTCTATGGAACCAAATGTTACATAATATCAGACAGGATAGGAAGATACTACATAGTGCAATAAAGAAACAAAAGTTAGGGAACGTGATCAGAGGTAAAGTAGAAAAGGAGACCATGAAACCACAATATTTATTTAAGAAACATGGATTGTTTCAGTGATAGTGGAACATTAGACATAGGGAAAGAACTGAGTCATTTTTGATAAAGGGGTATACAACTATCAATACAGCATTATACTCTTGGGATAGAGAATGGCCCCTGACGAAGCTCAGTATGAACAACGTGAAAGGGCAAAGATGAGGCAGCAGGGATTATAAGCTAACCTGCTTCCTCAGAATATATATAATCATAAATCAAGAATCCAGAAAAATGAAACTACAACTACAATTTATATCATGCTATATCAGGATAAGTTAATTGGGGATGTTTATCCTTGAGAGAAGACTTAGAGGAGGAATGATATATCTTAAATATTTCTTGGACTGCCACATGAAAGATGAACCTTGCTCTGGTGGCTGGCCTGGTGGGTCAGAACTATAACAGAAGAAAGTTGCCAGGAGACAATTTTAGGTTAGAAAATGAAAAATTTCCTAATAATTATTACTCTCCAATATGGACTAGTCAAGGTCTGGAAATGGGGAGTTCTGATGTGAATTAATACTCATTGGATTCTTGCTTATGCAATGGCCAGATGAGATGATCCCTAAGGCTTTTTTCAACAATGAAGTTCTGTGAATACTACTCCATTTTCTAGATATCCTCTTACATTTTATGATGAATTTCTAGATCTTTGCCAGGAATGGAAGCCCACTCATTGACTTAGGGTTTGTAAACTCCATTTTCTGCTTTTTGGAATAAAGAGAGGCAACATTTTCACTTCTACAAACCTATGATAACTCTCCTCTACGATTAAAAAAACGTTTACAGGAGTTTTAATTGTACATTAAGATAATCAGGCATTGATTATTTATTAAGTAATTACTGTGCACCAAACCCTGGACAAAGTTATAGTGATAGAAAGGAAAAAAATAGTCACTGAACTTAACACTGTAATAATACACATAAATACATACACACTCTCAGACATAAATGAGAGCCTAGAAAATAAATATGGAAGAAGCAGTTTTTAAGTGCCAGGCACACTGTGCCAGTTGTTAGTGAAATAAAGACAATAATGAAATAGCTCTTGCCATTCTGCCCAAGAGCTTGCTAGAAGTACAGGGGATAGTCAGGAAAGTGTTCATGGGGGAGCTAAGATTTAACTTAGACTTTGATGAGCTCAGAATTCAATTCAGGTTCAATAGTCTGCTTCTTTTAATGTTTCTCTGATTCCTCTATCCTAGAAAGATCTCTCTACTTTTGTATTTTTTCCTTATAATATCCAATTTCAATTTTTCATACCTCTTTACTAATTCCAATATCTTATTTTTCCAATTAGTATATGAGCCCCTGGTGTTCAGGGAACCTGTCATCTTTTTTTTCTTTTTTAAAACACCTTCTCCCTGACTTGCCTAGCCCAATGTTAGGCATATGGTAGATGTGTTTTTTGGTTGATGTATTGATATGATCTTTAAAGCAAATTCATTATTTTCTCACTTCAAGTTAGCTCTCCTCACTCGTTTTTCCACTTCTGTCAGTGAGATTTCATTTCATTTCCTATGGTTTACAAATCTGAAGCAACAGATAAACCCAACTCCTTTATTCCCCACATAGAATAAGTCACCAAGTTCTATTGATTCTTCCTTGTCTGTGTCTTGGTAATTCATCTTTTTTCTTTTTCTTTTCATAGCTATCCTTTAGTTCTTCCTCATTTTTTTTAAAGATTCCTGTGATAGATTCTCAGTTATCTCTGTGAATCTTCTCTTGACCTTTCCAATCTAACCTATGCAATGAGATCATAACAAAGTTCCTAAAGCATTACTTCTACATCAACACCATGCTCAGAAACATACAAGTGCCTGTGACTGCATGTAAATCAAATCTCAAATCCACATCCTAGCACTAAGTTTTTAATCAACTTGCCCCACTTTAATGAGTTGATCTCTTCCAAAATTTCCCAGTTTTTCCATCCCTCCATCTTTCATGTTCATTCATGCCTTCCCTTCTTCACTAGCAAACCAATTTTGTCACTTCAAGATTCAGCTAAGGACTCCTCCCATCCAAGAGCTCCAGAACTAACTCCTCGACGGAATGGTCTTACACAGCACAACCTGTACTCTAGTGTCCATTTTATAGTTTGAACCCAAAATTATTTCTTATTCATTACCTTAAAATTTGTCTCAAATTGTTTAAATTATCGACTTTCTGCAGCAAGCAATACATCTTACATTTCTCATATGAGGCAATTTGCTAGTAAATGTTTCATAAATAAGGATGGAGATTGGTTCTGTAATTTAACTAGTAAAAGGGGAAAAAAAGAGTGAAAAAACTTCTACTAATGAAGGCCAGCATGAAAAGTACTTTTCAGATTAATAATGCATTTTAATGTTAGCTCTGTGAGTCAGGGAGACCAGGTTTTACTATCTGTGCTTTAGGGACAAAGAATCTGAAGCAAAGGGGATTTACCCAGTACCTTTCAGCTTGTAAATATCAAAGTGAAGATTTGAACTCAGACCTTTCCTAACTCTTAATTTGGCACCCTTTCTAGTACATCACATTCCAACTATGAGGAAAACTAATTAACAACACAGATATGACAGGAATGTAGCCAGACCAGATAATTAAGGCCAAGATATTTAGTAGAATCATTTATTTATCCAGTTTGGCTATTTACCAAAGCTATATAACTAAGGATTTGCAAAATATCTGTATCATTTTGCTCCTTGTGGACAATTTTTGCCTCTTTTCATGTGCTATCTCATGCATATAGAAAAGAAAAGCCAAAAAATGTTTTTTCAAAGTTTGTGAGCTTTCATGCCCTCAACATTCCTGTAAGGTCAGGCTTGATTTTGATCCCTTAATATTTAATTATTTTTTTTACACAATTTCAAAGCTCGATTGGAATGTTAATTGCAACAGTATTTTTCTTTTGTTTTATATAACACACACATATTCATGTGTCTGGGAAAAGAGGTTCAGTACACTATTGACCAATTCTAAGTTACTCAAAATTGAACATAGCAAGATTATATTGAATAAAGGTCTTTCTCTACTCAAAGCCTAAAATTTAAACCATGCTTAGCAAACAAAGCAATAGGGAACTAATTTTCACTGCCAAATGAAGCCACCCTAGGACATCAGCTTTGTTTTCTAAAAAAGAATAAAAACATCTAAAACCAAACACTTGAAGGCGATGCACATTCCTTCTCTCCTTTCATCTTGACATTCTTGTCCACAATGTCAATTCAGACACAGCCTATCACATCAGTGCACATCAAACAGTTGCTAATAAAGCCCATCTGAAAATTTCCTCAGTTGACACAATACTTAAGGATTTTATGTGTTTTTATTTAAATGTAATTATATCTAAATTTAGTTTTCATCTAAAATATTTTCTGAATAAAATAGCATCTACTTCCCATTGTTATTCATAAATTAGGTACAACTATGCAAATATTTATGGTTGACTTTGATCTCTTAATACATAATTTTTTTAACATAATTACACACAAGTATGGGTTTGACACAGAGGGTTTTCAGGCATCAAATTATTTAAACTTTTCTAATTTTATAAGAATCCTAAGGAGAGTGTTTGGTTTGGGGCTTTGCCTCCAGACATACATTCATTTAACAATGGAGACAAAACCAAGCGTAATAGAAAGTGTGTTGAATTTGGAGTCAGGACACAGGACTTGTCTGACTTTGGGCAAATCACTTTACCTTCTAGAATTCCATTTCTTTGTCTGCACAGTTAGGCATCTGTACTAAATGATCATTAATGTGTATCTACAATCCTATAATTAGTTTGGGTATACTAAATGGGGGATTCATTTGTCCTGACATTGTGTCCTATAACTTCCCTAGCACACTGGATTTAAAGTGTCCTGGGTCTCCCCACACCACTGAGCTGAGTGTTTAGGAATGTTCTGTGGCTCCAATTGAGTTTTTTAATTTTCACTTTGTTCTGCTTGCCCAGGGCACAAAAATGACTTGGCATAGCTCTTCCTTTAATAAAATCTGACATTTGGGAAACTCTCTGAGTTCTACAAAGTTCTTTAGCTACCTGACTCTATTCGTTTCTCACAATAAACCTGTGGATCAAGTACTGATAATTTGTTGTTCAGTTATTTCACTCATGTCAAATTCTTTGTGACCCCATTTTGAAGTTTTTTTCCCCAAAGGATACTGAAGTGGTTGCCATTTTCTTCTCCAACTCATTTTACAAATGAGAAAACAGAGACAAAAATGGTTAAGTGACTTGCCCAAGGTCACACATCTGATATCGGAGGCCAGATTTGAAATCAAGTCTTTCTAACTTTAGGTACCACACTCTAATACTCTATCCACTCTCCCACCTAGTTGCCCTGAACTAATAAGACTTGGCATTCATATAGCACTTTAAGGCTTGCAAGCATTTTACATATATTATCTCATTTGATCCTCACAATCTTAGGGCAGGTATTGCTATCCTCATCTTACAGGTGAAGAAACTGAAGTCTTGCCCAGCTAGTCTTGCAGCTAGTAAGTTTCAGACATCAGGCTCCAAAGCAGGTCTCTCTTGAATTATAGTCTAGTTTTTTTCTGCTATCTTAAGCTGCTTCATTTTGGTTTGTTTATAATTTTAAAAACTAAAAAAAATATGTTTGACTGGAAATAGAATATATTTATTTAAATATTTTACAATGGCAATAAGATGCTAAGGAAAATTCTAAAGATGTTGGTAAACACTCTGTGTGTGTGTGTGTGTGTGTGTGTGTGTGTGTGTGTGTGTGTGTAGAACTAGAAATTATCTGGGAGGTGGGACTCACCAATTCCTTTATTTTTACGGTTGAGGTAAATAAGGCTCAGGGACTTGCACCAATCCACACGGACCAAAAATGGCAGAGTGAGATGGGAGTCCAATCCTCTGTCTTTAGAGGCAGCAGCAATTCCACTGTGCCCTACTGCTCCCCAACAGTTAGATATTTTTATACATGACATTCATTTATCATACTTTATATACAGAAAATAAGTGAGATATATAATTTGTTTGCATTTGAAAAGAAATGTTTCACATGAATAATTCAGACAAAATTTTGTTTAGATATGAAGTTTTAGTAAAAGGCAAAATTGAGGTATTTCATCCTTACTTTTTCCTATCATTGTGAAGTTCAAAGATAAGTGGATTGGAAGTCAAGAGACCTGAGTACTAAGGGAGGCTCAAAGGCTGAGTATCAATGCAGCAAATTACTTACATTCTCTAAACTTCAATTCTCTCATCTGTAAAACTAGACTTTCATCTGTAAAATTAGACTAGATGAAATCTATTTTCTTTGAACTAGAACATTCTATAGGGATAGGGACTAGACTTGTTATTTCTTTGATATAGGAGACTCTAAAATGAGGAAAATGCTTCTGCCAAAACATACTAGCACCAAAACAGGCCAGCATCTTCTCAATGATGATACAACCTCAGAGAGTTACCCAGAGCACAGAGAGGTTAGGTTACGTGCACAGGATCACAAAGCCAATATGTGTCAAAAACAGGACTTGAACCCAGGTCTTTTGACCTCTGAGACAAACTCTCTATTCAGGGCTGGATTTAACATCCTATGATTCTATGAAATTAATACTAAGTTTCTCACTAGACCAACAGGAAAAGATTAGTTATTTGTGAATAACTTAATTTCATGTGATTTTAACCCAATTAAATTAATATTCAAATGAATATCTAAATTGTTAGGCTAAAAAAGCATTTGGGGAGTCATCTATGGTATATGCTCAGAACTCTACTTCTCATCAATTTAACTAGGAAAGATTTCTTCTCCAAATTTCTAAAAAATTTCTGTTATCCATAATTTCCTATAAGATGTTACTCATACTAGTTACACTGACAGAAAAAAAAACATTTTGTCAGGAATAAATGAGGGCATTTGAATTTCTTGAAATCTAATTTACCTTTTATTTAGTCTTTGATCCAGGTTTTGTTTCAAAATGTTTGTTTCTGCTCTCCAAAAAGCACTTTTCCATTCCAAAGTTTCCTGATTGGCTGCCAGTGAGTCACTCAGTTAAATTCACAAACCTATTTTTCCTAATGGGCTGTCAATGAATCATTTTCATATACTACGTTATCTCTACTATCTTCAAATCCTGATAGATAGACGATATAGTGGGGAACTATCAACCTAGTTAAGTTGTTCCCAAACCTTGTCTTAATTTCACCTAGGAAATTGTTAAAAAGATCAAAAGGGGATACCATTCATTCTTTTGATCATAAAAAGAAAAGATGATTTTCAACATATTTTATAATAATGCCTCAAAAGATAATAGAATCATGTTATTCTAAAGATGCAATTGGTCATTTTATAGAGCAAAACTTTCTAATGAAAATAAAAACAATTCAAGAATCACTTTGTTTTAAACTTGGATTTTTTTGTTAATCAATAATAAATTCTAGGGAAGGTTACCTTTTACTTCCCTCTTCTTTAATTTGAAACTTTGCTTAAAAAATTAAAAAAAAAGACTACACTGGCCAACATTAGAAATATGGCTTTTCTAGTAACCAAATTTCTACTATTTCTGAAGATGAGCCAAAAGGTGTCACTTTTTTAAAATGAATGTGCACATACAATCTATAGATTGGTAAATAGACATATACATATACCTAATGTGCCTTTAGGTTGAATTACGTGTGTATGTGTGCATGATATAAGTTAGAGAGTGGTCTAATTTACCCATACTGATCTTTGAAAAAAATTCAGGAGCAGAAAGGAAACTGAATCTATCATACACAATTTAACACATACATGCAATTCATCCTGATCAAGTACAGAAAAAAAGATTGCTTCTGTTTAGTTGTTGAACAATTATTTTCATTCTGGATAAAAATGGATTATTGGTAATAGTTAAGATGAGTACTTACAGCTATGTTGTCAAAAGAGGTTGACAAATTTCTCATTTGGGGTAGGGACTAAACAGGCCAGAGATATCTTAAGGAGAGTCAATAGGAAATAATTAGCCATTCATCTCCTCTTCTTCTAAGTCCAATAGGGACGAGATGTATAACTTAGGAGTAAATAATACTAGCACCATTTTAGCTGAGAGAATTTTGGAAAGTTGAACCATAATATCACACAGGCAAAGAGTTGAGAAAAAAGTATTAATGGCTACTACTACAATAACACTTTCAGTTTTTGAAAAGCCCTTTACATGTATCATCTCATTTCATCCTCACAACAACCCTATGAGGTAGGTGCTATCATCATCCCCATTTTATAGATGAGGAAACTGAGGTTAAGAGAGGGTGTGGCAATTAGTTGGTGCAGTCAATAGAGAGCTGGGCTGGAGTCAGGGAGATCTGAATTCAAATCCAGCCCCAGACACTTACTAGCTATATGACCCTGGGCAAGTCACTTAACCTGTTTGCTTGTTTCCCCAATTGTAAAAGGAAGACAATATAGATCAACCAATTCCATACTTGTTGTGAGAATCAAATAAGATAATACTTATAAAGTACATAGCATTTTATGAGGCAGGATTTGAACCTAGGTCTTTCTGACTCCAAGTCCAATACCCTATGGGACCAAGATGGCTACCAGATAGCCAAGACTATTTTACTCTCAAATATACTACCTGATGCTTGAATGGGAGACCGAATGGTTTTAGAGTCTTTAAAAACCCAGGTTCAAATCCCACTTAGTTATTTCTGAGAATACCACCAAGAGTGGCATAGGATGAGCAGGGAGATTTGCATTTTGGGGGGAATTTCTAAATCCATGAGATAGCAGAACCATTTGAGATTGTCTGAGAGACTAAATCTCTCAGTTCACTCACCATGTGACCCAGCCCATTTGCTTACCCTTCTGGTTCTCAGTTTCTTTATCTATTAAATATACACAGTATCTTTAGCGCTCGCCTCACAAGGACTTCCATTAGGTTCAAATAAGCTAATGTCTATCAAGGGTTTTCCAACACTTATAACACTTCATTAGTGATGGCTGTTACAGTAATCATAATCCTCACATTTATACAGTGCTTCAACTTTTTTAGAGTACTTATATGTATTGTCACACTGGGTTCTCACAATACCTCTGTGACCTGGGTGCCATCATTATCTACAATTCGCAAATGGAGCATAAAAGGATAAGACAGTTTAAGGGACTTACCCAGGGTCACACAGCTAATAAGAATCTAAGGCAATATTTGAGTTAAGGTCTTTCTGATTCTAAGTACCGTGTCCTATTCACCGACACAGAGCTGCCTGCACTTCCTCATTTCATGAAAAAAAGTATATCCCCCCTACCACTGTTACAGGCTATGTAATATGAGATGGAAACCAGAATTTATTCTAGCTATAAGATTTTTCAGAGGAAAGCAAGCCACAAGGCTATACATTCCCAAGTGCACATGGTCTTACCTGTTATAACAGTAAGTACCAATCAATAGAGCCCACCCCAAGTACAAACTGTCCTTTGTTCACTCATATATTGGTACAATAGAATCACATTTGGGGACCTCTAAAATTTTGCTTTAAAAGCCCTAAGGCTTTTAACTAGGGGCTCGTTGATATAATAGCCATGGTTTTGAAGCAATAATTGTTAGTTTTACCTAATTACATACAATCAAATGGAGGGACACTGGTTAGAAGTCCTAGAGAAAAGAAAACTTAATGACTGAACACCAAATTAAAGCCATCAATCTTAAGTAATATATTACTAAAACACTGAGTTGAAATTAAACAACTTGCTTTATGGTCTCCATTCAAAACTGTTCTCTCACACCTAAGGGGAATTTGGTCGCTGGGAGAACATCAATTTTTCAAAACTACACTGCAATTCATAGAAATGTTGCTGTTCTCAGTGCTGAACATTTATGGTCTAAATTAAGTGCCAGTGCATAGCTATGTTTCTTTTCTAATGAGTCATGTAACCATCTTCAGCCTCTCTGCAATGAGCCAACTCTGTTATAAAATGGGGGTTTGAAGCTCAATGGAAAATGTAGGTTGCTACCGGCATCACTTTCATTGTAATCCTAGGAAAACTAAAGCTAAGCATGATAAAAATTACGTAAAACACCTTCTTTGTACATACTCCCTTCTGACTACGTTACCTTATTTCAGTTATAGTTACTGATTCTCTTAACACACACTAAGTGGTTTTACACTGGGGACAATCATTCTATAAGAAGAAGAAACCCAGATATCTTTGTTTTATCCTTCGCTGGACTGTTTCACTAACAGGTTCATAGAAACTTAGAAGCTAAAGGGTTCTTAGAAGCTATATGATATCTATCTTGTCCTCCAATCTGGTATTCCAATCTGAAGGATGAATCTCTGCTATAATATCCACCCAAAATGATCACACAAGCTCTTATTTAATAGTTCTAATAATGAACTCAAACTCTCAATCTCAAAAGACAAAATATTTTTGAATAGCTTTATTTTTTTAATTAAATATTAATCTGAAATCTGTCTCCTTGTAACTTCCACTCATTGTCCTTGACTTAAGTCTACCACCTCTGACCATAATGGCAGGTCTTCAGATATTTGAAGCCACTAATCTTTTCTCATACTTTAATTTTTCTTATTTCCCAGCCAGACATTTCTGTTCTTTCCATTAAGCCTTGTGGGACATAGTCCATAATTATCTTAAATCCCCTCTCCCTCTATTGGTCAGCAAACCATATTGAATTGAATGACTAAATCTTTTAGCCACAACTCAGATTAGGTTCGAGTTCCATCATTAAGGCCTTATAATAAATTTCCGTAAGAATGGAAGAAGAGTTATTTTAATGGAAAAATGTATATATAAATACTGAAACACAAAGTAGATAATTACAGAACTGAGATAATTCTCTAAATATAACATTTTCTGAACCAGAAAGATGCATGCTACATTATACAGTATCCCATTCAATTATCCAGAGAGTTGCCTAAGTTGTTTGTTGTTTAGTTTTCTGTTTTCTTAAACCATGGAGACCTGACCACAAATACAACTAAAAACCATGGCCTTTCTTGCATGACGCATAAAAAATGATTTGGTCATTTTCTTCAAATATTGATATTGTTAAATATTTATAGGGTAGTGGGTAGATAAATGATATCTCAAAATAATTATTAAACAGATTTGACACTTTGATCAGGAAATAAGACTTAAAAACTTAAAAGAAATAACTTTTTCTTTAAAATTTAATATTTGGGGTACCTATATAAGCCTGTATATGTACACATGCATATATGCATATGCATGTGTGTGTTCTTGCTGAAAAGCAAAACTTTTTTTAACTTCCTATCTATGTCTATTTTTAGGACTGTTCCAGGAGGCTATATACATATATAATATATATATATATATATATATATATATATATATAATATATATATATATATATATAAAAGAGATGCATGATCATTGAAAACAGGCAATCATCATTGTTCAATCATTTCAGCCATGACTGACTTCATAACCCCATCTGAAGCTTTCTTGGCAAAGATAATGGAATGATTTGTCATTTCTTTCTCCAGCAATCTCAGTCCTATTAAACCAAAAGGCCAGGTTTGGACTTCATCCACATGTAAGTAGAAGCTGCCCTGGATTTTTTTTTAAATTCTCTTAATTCACACCCATGAGAAACAACTATAATAGTGTGAAAGAATTCTGGCAAAAAGTGTTCTAGAATGTTAATTTTTTTCATCTACTTAGGAAAAATATTCAAAGACTTCTCTCTCAGGTTTAGAGGGAAAAAAGGACAAATATTTCTCACCCAAGTTGCTATTACCTCCTATTTCTCAAATAATAATTCTCAAAAATGAACACTTGCTAAAATATAACCATCTGCCACAAAGCTATTCGACTCTGTATCACAGTAAACATGACACTGAGGATTTTTGAGGTGTGAAGGCTAGCTTTCATCTGGTATTTAGGGAATGCCTCCTTCTGTTTACAAGACACTAGGCAATAATTTGTTAGAGTTAATTAATACCAGGCCTTGACCTTTCATGTACCTGACATTCTCACTGTGGTTAAGCATCTGCTCAAAAACAGTGAAAGTGATAAGCTCCTAAAGGATGTTTAAAAGAGAAACACTTGTTCAAAATGTAGAGGACTATCCCAGTTAATCAATTAACAAGTATTTATTAAACATCTGTTATTGCTAAGGACTCAGGGTTACAAAGATAAGGTGAAATAATCCCTGGTTTCAAGGAGTTACATTCTAATGGGGGATACAACACGTTATGTATAATACATACAAAACAGCTAAAAGATAAACTTACAGGGAAGGTACTAGAAGTAAGTTGGATTAAGACAAACCTTATTCAGAATGTAAAGCAGAATCTTGAAGGATACCTGGAATTTCAAGAGGGGGTGAAAGATTTTGAAAGAACATTCCAGAAATGATAAACATCCAGTCTTCTACGGAGAAAGGAGATGGAATGTCTTGTTTAAGAACCAGAAAATAGTCTGGTATGGGGGACAATAGAGTGTATGAATGGGAGTATTTTCTAAGAATACTAGAAAGAAGGTGGGAACATACTGAAGAACTTTACATGTCAAATAGAGGTGTTTATATTTGATCAAGAGGAAATTGGGAACTACTGTAATTTATGGAGGATGCTGGGAAATGGTAAGATCTACACTTTAGGAAACTTACCTTAGTGACTATGTGGAGGATATATTACAGTGGGAAGAGACATGCTTCAGAGAGACCAACTAGGAGGCTTCTATAATACTCTAGATGAGTTGTGATAGTAGTCTAAATTAAGGTGATAGAAACTTCTGTCTAGCTAGTTGTCCCTTACTACAATCACAGGCAAGGTGATTAACATGGCATGTCTTCCAAGACCACACTAGTCAAAATATTTTAAAAAACAAGAAAGAGGGAACACTGCTGATACTACTGCTGGAAAACTAGTTATGATTTGCGTAAATTGTAGATTTTACATAAGGAAAGGAAGGACTTACATGAGCTTTTCATGGGTGACTAAGAAGAATGGATTTCTGGGAATGTCCATCATGTGTGGCAATGAAAAGTTCTCCTTATCATTCTCCATTTGGGAGAATTTTGGGGCAATTCTCCATGGGGAATTTTGTTATGGAAGGGATACTGTATTTATCCCTGAGATACTGTACATGTGTTTCTGTTTTGTTGGGGATGTTGTTGAAGGGATATATGCAACAGGTGGGGGTGGTCTATCTAGCTGATCCCTGAAGCTTTTTTCTACTTTAAACTTATATGATTTTTAGAATGCTCTGAAAAAGAATTTCTGAATTTTATGGGGGGAGGGTGTTCTATATGACTTTTAAGTCTAACTCAAACATTCCAAGATTCTATAATTATCCTAATAATATTAAATAAAATAGAAATTAAAATGGATTTTTGAATAACTGTTCTATCATTATAAAGAGATTAATTAGTTAATAGAAGTAAAAATAGAAAGAAAAGAGCACAAATCATTTCACCAAGAATATACTCATGTATTTAAAAATAGCTACTGTCCCTATGAAACAAATGTTCATTTCACATTTTCCAAGTTTTTAAATGAATGAAAAGGGAAAGGGGACAAAAAAATAAGTATTTATATATTGCCTGCTATGTGACAAGTACTTTTTACATGTTTTATCTTATTTGATTCTCACAACAACCTTACATTGGTGGCATTACTATCCCCATTTTAAAGTAGAATAACTGAGGCAAAAAGAGGTTAAGCAACTTGTCCAGGGTCATGCAGCTAGTAAGTGTCTGAACCAAACTTGAACTCAGGTCTTCCTGAATCCAGCCGTGACAAAAGCTGAAGTAAATTAATAAAGTTACTACTGTCTTAATTGTTGTGGATTTCTTTAAATATTAAACTTCCTAGTCTTTAACAGTGTTCAAATAAAGAGTTGAGATTACTTCTTAGTGTAAAATGCAGTTCATTTTATTGTCATTGGAAAATATCCTACAAGATAGAAATGAACTATTCTTTCAAATACACATCTAAATTATGAAGGGTTTTTTCCCCATTTAATAGAAGCCTCAAAGCTCAGAATAAATTTGACAAGCATTGGCATGAAATACATTGGAAAACTGACATGATGAAGATTTTTTTTTATTCCTTAGTCCGAAAGTTGATGTTGTAATCAACAAATACAGATGCTTTCACCGCATTTTGTTCAACTATTTACTGTCAGCCACAAATATTTATTTTGAAAACAATTCAGTTTTATTACACTAAGGCACATACCACACTTTCACAGAATGTATTTCAGATCTTAGTATGTATCTTCCCTAATTTAAGTACCAAAAGAAAAATCTTCAAAGGGGTGTCCAAAGAGACACTAACAAAAATGGATCTAATTAGAGTTAGGTTTTAGTAATTCTTTTACAATGCAGATTAAAATACATTATAATGGTATGAAATCACCTGAGAAGTGGATGAAGTTTTTAGTTCATTCCTCAAGATCTATTTTCATCCTTCATAGCAGGTCCTCATGACCAAATTTTAATTTCTGTGGGTTGAATTTGTCCTGAACTTCATCCCTTTGTCCCTCATTTTCACATCTAAGGTTCATTCTTTAGTATCCAACACAGATTTATTAATGCCAGAGCCCCAATGAGCATCATATATTATTCTTGGGCTGTTGGTGCTGCCCATGTATTTACTTTGATCATTAAAACTAAACCACAAAATGAACCCAATGAATCAGTTTCATGACAACCTTCCATTTTTCATTAAGGGAAAAACATGTAGGTTTACACATTATCATTTTTCACCATAAAACTTTATTTGCAACCACTTTTTATCTTGATTATAAAAAGTAATTTGGAGAAGTGCTTAACTTAATAGATTTATAACCACTAATTGATCGCTGAGGCTTCAAGCACAAATGATTTATATAATGTGCCTCCAAAATCCTCTGCTCTCTAGAAAGCACATTGGCCCTGGAAATTGTATATTGCCATCAGGTTCAGTATAGGCTAAATTCATTTCACTTCCTCTATTTTTTTCACTACCTACACTACCTACCTGAAAAGAACATGGGGATGAGAAAGAAGTCATGAGATTAAAGAATCTTGGAAAATGGAGTAACTATAATTAAACTAAAATAATCGTGATCACTAAAGGAAAAGCAAATTTTGTCACAAATTTGTAATTCTAGACTTTAAAAGATTGAAGGTGTAGTCATTGTGCTGTCATAATAATCTTCACTAATACTATTATTAGAAATTAGGCCATTGTAGTGACACAGAATTACTGCTCTATTACATTCTGATTTAAATATATTTGGTATTTGGCATGCCACACTACTTAATTTAGAAAGGAGCAAAACAAATTCCTAAAGTCAGGGGTGGGGGAAATCAAGTCTATCATGGATATAGTTATGGACAGTCCAAAAGATGGAACTTTTCTGCTTACACATAGATAATTAAAGGATATATATATATATATATATATATATATATATACATATACTTAAATATGTGTGTATTTTTTTTGTGTGTAGGGAATTGAGAAGTTTGGGAAAATGACGATTTTTATCACACATGGTATCATTCTTTGCATGATCTACTATTTGGTTTAACTGAGACCATTGTTATCCTCCATTAATTTTGATAATTTCAAGTAAAAGTCTCTTACCTGTTATTAGACGTATAAGTGATTTTTAAATCACCATCTAATTGAAAAAACAAAGTAATTTTTTAAAATGATAGAATGCCATATAGAGTTGCATTACTAGGAAGGCAGTATATAGTAGTATAATGAAAAAAGTATGGGTTTTTCGAGAAAGAAGACTAAAACTCAAATGCCACATACAATCTGCATAACTCTGGAAAAGTCATTTATATTTCTCTGCACTATAGTTTTCTCACCTATAAAATGAGTGGATTGAGTACGATGACTTCTAAGATTCTTTCCAGACTGAAATCTATAATTCCATTGGGAACAAATTATACATTCCTAGAAGGAAGGAACTCTATCTTGTGTCTTTGTATGTCTCCCAAAGCACCCACTGAAAGGCATTGGAGATGGTGAGTCACTGACAAATGCATTGTCACCCTCACTAGAGGTCTTCAAAAAACAAAAACAAACTTAGATGACCATTTTCTAAGCATGTTGAATTTGTCCTGAACTTCATCCCTTTGTCCCTCATTTTCATATCTAGGGTTCATTCTTTAGTATCTATTACAAATTTGTTAATGTTACAGCCTCAATGAGCATCATACAGTATTCTTGGGCTCTTGATAATGCCCATGTATTTACTTTGGTCATTAAAACTAAGCCACAAAATGAACCCAATGAATCAGTTTCATGACAACCTTCCACTTTTCATTAAGAGAAAAACAGATTTGACTTGAAATATCACTCTGAAGTATCATCCATATCTGAAATTCAATAATATATATGTTGTTGAATGATAGCAATGGATTAAAATTTTAAGATTATATCTATTCTAGAAAAGTGCTAAGATTGATAGGCCCTTTAACTTATGAACATGAGCTATCTAAAATGTCACAGAAGGGTTATAACCACACCGAAGTGTTTGTGAGCACCAACCTTATAATGGAAAACACTAGACCCCTAGAATTGGAAGTTCATGATCATCTAAGGCCTCACTGGCCTTATTCATACGTATTCACATATGTATGAATTGTATGAATTGACATGCTTTCTCAAAGTGCTACATAACTGTGTGGCTCATACTGAAAATAGTCAACCTTTGTAGTGAAAAAATATTAGATTTTATTGACAACAAACTGTGTCCCTTTACTATATGATCCCTTAGAAGTATATTCCCTTTGTTTTCTAGCATATATGCTTATTTGGTTTATATTAAAAATTAAACCATACATTAAGAAATCCAAGCTGTCCTCTGTTATTTTCCTCACACACAAAACTCTGTCTTTCATCTCCACTTTCCATCTGGGGTGTATATTTTCTTTTTACCTCTGCCTTACACAATCCCTCTCTTCCTTCCAGACACAAAGAAGGATCACCATCAATATGAAACCTTTCTTGATTCCCCAAAACATTAGTGGTTTCCCTCCCAAGAGACTTCATATTAAAGTATTTTGTGTTGGTTTTTGTTTATTCTCTTTATATTTGCTCTATATACACACATATATGATATATATCATACATATCTATAAATACTTGTTATCTCCCCCCTTAGAATGTAAGCTTATAGAGAGTGGGGTTATGTCAATCATTGTACTTGTACTGCCAGCGCCTGGCATAGAACTAGTAGTAAGTACTGAAAAAAATGTCAACTTTGCTATGATAAAAAATACTAAAAATCATTGGATATAGTCTTTAAAATGTGAGAAGAAAAAAGACTATTACGATAGCATCCTATGGGTGCTACCTTTAAAACTCTATTCAGCAATTTCTTCACTACCAAAAAAATAAGAGAAAGTGATCTTATTAGAATGAAAACAAATAATGTTTGCCATGTGCAAGATGATCTCTGCTTTAACTCAAAGCAGTCCACAAAGAAAGAACAGAAATGCAGTCTTTGCCTTGTCTGTTTCTCTAAGGTAATCTCCTAAAGAAGGAAATGAGGAAAATCTCTCTTTCTCCAAAGAAAATAACACAAAGTACTAAGAGTAAAACCATTTGTCCCTCCCAAGAGAATGGCACTTCTGTGTTCCAATCACCCAATCTGTGTAACTGTTTTCGAGGCACTACAATTGTAGCGTCTAGTCATTCTCCTCCTGAGCAACAGGAAACAACATCACTACACACACCCACAGGGTCAGAAAGTAGGCCAGCTTTTCTTTGCTTTCCAAACATCACCTTACCAAGTATCCAAGGATTACTGTTATTAATCTCGCCAGGTCTTTAGCTCATCGTCAAAGATATTCAGCTCAAATTAAGCACGACTTTTTTACCTCAAAAACTTCTTCATCCAAAATCCTTGTTCCAAACACTGTGATCCCATTGGAGTCAATAATGGCTTTGTCACTTCTCTGGAGTGGTTTAGTCGTTTTCTTCTTGCAGTCAACAATCATAGTCACCGTTTTTTTCTCCACGCTGATAGCAATCCGATGCCACCTTGAAAAAGTAGCACAATTTTTTAATGAGCTTTAAAGATGCCAGCTCCAAAGCTATTTATTTGGAAATTACAAATGATAGAGCTTGACTGTGTCTAAATTATGCACAATTAAAATGCATTTTAATTTTCTTTTTAAAAAGGGAAGTTTTATCATTCCATTGGATCAGTATAGGTATTTATTGAGTACCCATAAAGGATGCTTATTTTCTAACTTCCTGTTAGAAGGTGCTGTGCACTTGCCCAGTGACCCCCCCTGACCACGATCATATTATTATTCTGCCCTGTTTAGATCTAGGCATTCTAAAGGATGGGAGAGAAATGCAAGTTATGCAAGAAGCAGAATTGTCTAGGTTGCTAAGTAATTGACAATCTTTTATTTTACTTCGTGTTGAAGAGACAAAGGCCTAATCTCATCCTTTCTGGATGAGGGTGGTTGATAGAGGTTAGGGGATGGAGGATCCAGGGTAAATAATAAGTTCCATATATTTAAATGCTTGCAAAGAAACTGGAATTCTACTTATTAGGTGGAAAAAAACCTGTATAACCAAGCTCCCTAGAGAGTGGCCGTAAAAGGGTGTGTCTATTAGTTGAATAATTTATTCCATCTGAAGCAACCAGACACTGTAACCCCTAAAGACAGTGTGCTCCTATCTTTCTTCCATATTTATGGAAGTCTTCTTGCTTCATTTTTCCAGTTTAATTTCAAAACAGTAATAGATCACTATTGAGCTACTGTGGGAAGGTTCCAAGTTTAAGACACAATAACGTTCCTTCTTTCCAGAGCTGGCAAGAAGTGGGAACACTAAAAAAGCAGCATATTCAACCCATGTGTGGAGAGAGAGCTTCAAATCACCCTACAGCTACTGGCTCCTGCTAATTCAGGGATGGTGATGACAGACTCAGGGGGAGACATGTCCAACCCTTTTGGAAACATACATACCCTAACTGTACGGTATAATGATGAATTTTTATTAAGAATATCTGGTACTAATAGAAACCATGTGAGTGAAGCTGCTCACTTAGATTCTTTTTTTTTTTAATGCCACTAGTCCTCTGGTTGAGACTTTATATTTTTCCATGCAAAAGGTACTTGATTGATATTCCAGAAGTATCTAGGATTTGATCCATTAAATAAGCACAGAAAAGTTAGGAAACTGTTATAAGGCCTACCTCATGTGACCTGGCATGAGTACTGCCAAAGGCAAAGTATATTTCCATAGACACTCATTCTAATTTCTCTCAAGGCACTCTCTAGTGAAATAACCTATTTCCCTATGTATTTTCACATAATAATTTGTACCACAGTGATTTATGGATATGTCTCCTTATCACTAGAAGACTGGCCATGACATTAGAGATATTCTTTTTTTTTTCTGCCATGCCCAGTCATAAAGATATCTTGCTCTCTATATTGGGGAGAGGAATACTCACATGAAAGAAATAATGAAACACTGAAGGGTACAAATTATATTTAGTTAATCAGAATGCATGCTTTCTGCAGGAAGGAGAATCATCTCATTCTCCTTTGTATTCCTACACTGTAATTTTTTTGAGCATAGGAGATACTTTGTAAGTATTTGTGAACAAGTGAATCAATTTGTTCTGAATTAGGGTGGGAGTTTGTTTAGGTTGAATTGAGCAAAGATTTATGTAGGCAAATACCCACAGAGTAAAACTGAAATGTATGTCTTTTCTGAAAAAAAAAACTTGACATATCATTTCCTATATTATACACCTACACTTTTATTGAATAGAAAATAATAGCTATTTTCCATTGTGGAGTGGCTTAACATTATTAGAAGAAGTTTAGGATAAACTCTGTGAAAATAATTTTCTGAAATTAACCTGGGAACTCAAATAATAGGGAAATTTAATAAGATATAAACATATAATATAATACACGTGCATATATATACACACACATAATAAACATGTAACATAATACAATGAACATATAACATATGACACAAACATAAGCATGTAGAAAGGCCTAACAGTAAGTAACACTTGTACTTATAAATATGAGCTCATTTTTCAGCATCTTCATGTGATGCCTGATTATTGCATATGATGATTTTACACATCAAGAATTTATTTACCTTGATATTACATTGCTTGAAATGATTGTTATGAAAAAAGTAATTATTAATTAGTTGATTTTGAGTACTATCTAAATGAATAACTATTTTCTGTGAACACTATTCAAAGAAATTAACACTGACACAGATAGCCCACAAGTGATCTAAGTGGCATCTTGGGAAAAAATACATGCATGTGTTAAGGATAGAGATTAAATTTTGCTTAATATTAAAATAATTATGAGTAAAACTATGGCACATATTTCTGTTTTTAGCCTTATAATGTCAAGATTTTCTGTTTCTTTAAGCTTTAATCCTTGATAAACCCAGCACCTAAAACAAGACCTGACATATAGCATTATGTACTTATTGATTGATAAGTTGATTGATGACTGCCTTGGCTAAATGTAAGTATGTGAATATCAACATAAAGGACTAAGCCCCTTAGCTCTAAATTCCCTGGGATTATGCTTCTTTAATTCCTGGCATTTTCCATCCTGCTGCTGTTGCTCCAAGGGGCAGCTTTCCCATCTTTTCCTCTAAGAACTGCCATATATGCATCAACACTAATATTGCATCTGAAAAGAGCCTGTCAATCATTTGTCTTATAGTTCTATTCAAGATCTCTCTGACTTCCCAGGATAAAGACAAAGTCTTTCCTGGTCACCACTTGCATATATTTATTATATTTCCATATTTGAATTTAAGATCTTTAAAGATTAGACTTGTCTCATTTAAAAAAAAAATTATCCCCAGTGCTCAACATAATTCTTGGTACATAGAAAGTGCCTAATATTTTTCATTCATTCATTCAACTCATTAAACAAGTCCTACAGTTTTACATAAGGGACTCAGATACAGAAAATATACTTTTGCCTTTTAGTACTTTACTTATGCCATATACCAAGGTGGGGGGATCAGTTAAGGCACAAATAACAATGTTAAGCATTAATATTGACAGTGTCAATAGAATACAAAATTTTTTGTTTCCTGTGCGATCAGTTAACAAGTATTTCTTTTAAATAACCCATGAGAATCAAGCTTCAAAATCAAATTCCAAGAGTTGCTTTGAAGAAGGTAATGAATCTCATTGGATATTTATTTATTTCCTTCCCAAATTCAAAAATCAAATAAGCTTACCAATTATTTTCAGTCAAGTTAACAAGTAATTATTACCACCTGTTGTGTGCCAAGAACTGTGCTTAACCCTGTTAAATATAAAGTAAAACATTGTTCTTGGTACTTACTTCCCATCAGCAATGTTGACAGTTCTGAAAAGAGGGTAGTCTTCTGGGGCAGGTTTTCCATGTTGATCTTCATAGAGGAAAACAGGAGACCTTCCAACCTCAATACCAATTTGCTGAATACCCTGCTCATTATAGATGGACAAAAGGAAGGATTGGATTCCCTTTTTGGGCTTTACTGTAAATAATATTGAAAAATCTTGAGGAAATGTTCCACCTGTAGCAAAAGGGAAAAAATGGTTACAATTTCTAATTAGGTTTATCCAAGGAAAACTGCAAAGTTATTGCACTCTCTAGTATTGCCGAATTCTTGACTGTAATTGACTGTGCAAATTCCCAAGCTCAATAAGATGCCAGTGATATAGATTAGAGTATTGATCAAAGAGGGGAGGGTTATTTTTTAGGCTGCATCCTCTAAAATTACATTTTGTGCAGAGATCAAAGTTCAAGTCATTTATTGAAAAAATAATCATCAAGTTAAACTGAAGATCTATCTGGGAGGGTTGATCATGATATTAGTACAAGCTTAATACATAGTAAGAATTCCAGTTATTATGGGTTGACTAAATACTTCAATGTACTTTTGGAAAGTTTTTCCTTTATTTTTGGAAAACACAAATTATTAATGCCTCAAAGTGGCAGTTTAATAAGACTAAGTGCCATGAAGTTATTCTTTGAAAAATAGCAAAAATAAAAATATATTTTAAAATTCTCTTCTATTTCTTGAGTGAATGAAAAAGCACTAACTTAGCACTTACTATGTGTCAGGCTGGGGCTACAGATATACTTAGAAGATGTTGCCTGTGTCAGAAGAATTTCTTTTCTAATAGCGTAAGATAACACATTTGAGGAAGTCTTGGGAAGGAAGCTTTTTTTTCCTTCATTAAGTCAAAGGGATAGTGAGTGGTCATAAAACAACTGATGGGTATGTCTTTCACAGGAATGGTAGTATTGATGTGATTACTATTTCCACAGTTGGAATTAGAAAACAAGGGAATAGGAAGGGAGATGGCACATTCCTTGCAGGAAAAAGGCATAAGAATGGCTATGGAGCATCATTTTGCATCTGAGCAGGACTAGATTTGGTGACCTCTTACCAGTGAAAGGATAAAGGCCTTAACATAAGAGTCTCAGTGCTGCTGCTCAAGTTGGTGATACAGACAATAAATAGTTGGAGGTTCTGTTTGCTTTTTAATGGTAAGGAGGTTTGTGATGATTAAGTGTTAACTTTCTGAATCTTCAGTATTATATAAATTTAAAAATTTATTCACAAACACCTAAGTATTGGTCATTTGCTATAATTTTTTGGGGGGAAAATATGCCTGCATACAAGAGTTCCTGTGCTATGTTAGTAAGTTTCAGAGGCATAACCTGTCGATTATAAACCTGAGACAATATGAACTCTATCCCATGACATGCCATTCCATATTGATATTTTATATATTTTCTATATCTCTCAATTTTACATATAGAAAGCAAATGCCTCTCTAGACGCATTCTTCTTAGGGCTCTGGTGAATTATAATTTTATAATATAGCTTTCTAAACACCAGATGGAAAATTTCTAATAGGATTTTAAATTATTATATTTTTTTTAAAAAACATCTTAGAAAAACCACTGGAGTATAGACAGGAAGGTGTCAGACTTGAAATCGGGAAAGACATGTTTCTGGATCCTGAGTCTGACACGTATTGATGCACGTAACTATGTAAAGCACACCACTCCTTCAAGTCTTAGTGTCATCATCTGAAAAACAGTTAATAATAACTGCAGTACCTAGCTTGCGGGAGAATTGTGAGTATCACAAGATCGTAGATTTGGAATGAGAAGAGGTTTTAGAAGTCATCAGCCTAAATCCTCTCATTTTACAGAAGAGGAAATGGAGGTACAGAAAAATTAAATGATTTGCCCAAGGTCAAACTACCAGTGTCAGAGGCTGTCACTTAATATTCATTAATAACTTCATTCTTTCACTAAGATTATTTCCCCTTCCCTGAATACTTCAATTTCCCTTCTAGCTATACAAATTCTTCCCATCCTTCAAGACTCACTTTGAGTCTTACCTAAGAATAGTCAATGATACTTATGGGATACTTTGTTTCATTAGAGATAAGTGGCAAAGAAATAGGTATTACTACCTGCTTGTAAGGAAAAACTTCCCTACAATTAGACCCATGGGCATGGCTAAGAAATTCTATATATAGCACAAAATACTAAAGGAATTTGATTTCTGGATTTATTTTCCCCCAAGAACTACGTGAGTTGTAGTACAAGTGAGCCCATGCCAGTAGTCATGACCTGCCTTTATTATCCAAGGGAATAATCCTAGTGGAGACACAGGTCTTGTAGTTGCTGCTACCAGAGCTATAATCCATGACTTTTCAGAAATTACAGCTATTAACATCTGACAAAAGTTCTTGACACTAATATCCTAGTCACTGTCAACCGGTTGAACATAAGAACCTGATTTTTTTTCAACTGAAAGGACACTACGCATTTGTTTGTACACTGACTTTGTCTCCCCTTGATACTCCAGACAAAGTGAATTACTTGACAACTCAACCACCATGCCTTACCCTCTAAGGCACCTGGAACATGACGTTTTATGACCATTGGCCTTGATTACATTCTAAGGACCACCAGGTACTGCTCTCTGTTCTACCACTGTATCCTCCAGATTATTAACCCTTAATATCTTCCCTGACTTTGCCTACCAAGGTGTGCCTTTCTATCTATCTAAAGCTGAACTATACGGTCTGTATCCCCCTGTTATGATGTAAGATCTAAGAGAAAGGGGACTGGCTTGCTTTCTGCTTGTATCCCTAGAAGCTAACACAGAGCTTGGTATGTAATAATTCTTTCCTTCCTTCCCAAAAAATTTATGAGAACAAGTATTTACGTAATGCCTACGGTGTGGTGGGCACCATGTTGAGTGCTTTTTACAAATATCATCTCACTTGTTCCTCAGAACAACCCTGGGAGGCATGTGTTATTAGGACCCCCATTTTGCAAATGAGGAAAGTGAGGCAGGTGGAGGTTAAGTGACTTGCCCAGAGTCACACAGGTAGTAAGTGTCTCACACCAGATTTGAAACTAGGACTTCCTGACTCAAGGCTCAGAACTCTCTCCAGCACTACCTAACTACAATTAGTGCTATAATTATCATGGATTGAGAAATTGAATCTTTGAGAGGTAAAGTAACTAAGAACCAGCTAATAAAGGGCACAGACAGGATTCACTTCTAAGCCTGTGGTACCTGCGCTCTCTCCCCTGTCAATGGTTTCTCAACTTCACTATGTGACAGAAGTTTTTCATAACCATTCTGTGCCTCACTGAGCTTTCTTTTCTCTCAGCTCCTATATTATACAATTTTCTTTTGGCTAGCTATTCACCCTTACATTGGCACAGGTACTTCTAGCTGTGAAAATCATAATACCTCTATGCCTTAGGAGATGCTCTTTGAGAGTCTGTGGCTTAAAAGCCCATCACCCTACAGCCAACTTCTACGACTTTAGCTAAATTCACACAATATTGATAGACATTTGGGGTGAGTATGCATCTGTCAAAGGACCATCCTGGAAGCTTTCCAGCTTGGTGGGAACAACCACAGCTTGCATTGCCCTAAAATTAGCCTCCAGGAACTCAGGATCATCTGCAGGCCATGGTGATACACTAAAGCAGGGCATTGGTGGATATGTTCTGTTAGTGTGTTAATGGGCAACAAATACTCATTAGCTGATTGATTAATTGTATCGTAACTACATATGTTCCTGTTCATCTCTCTTGTGGCTAACAGCTTGTATTTGGGAGCTATTTGGCTAGTGTTGTAAGTACAATTAAGCTAGCATGCCCAAATCCATGATCATAGCCTCATCAGAGTCATATCCAATTAACCAATCAATTGATTAACATTTTAAGCCATCTGAAGTACAAAATGTTTCAAAAAGTGATAGGAATGATCTCATAGTCAAGGAATTTTAAAAAACAAGATATTCAAGAGGAATGACAGTCTTGAAAAACTGAAAATCTGACAATACTTTTGAGGATTAAAAGTAGAAGGAGATCTAAAAATAAAACAAAAAAGCTACACAACAGGCAGAAGGTGGAATGTTGCATTTCAGAAACCACAAATTATCCAATCAGGTTGGACCCATTCCACGCAACAAATATTTCTTAAACTCTTCCTACATACTAAGCATGGAGCTGGTTCCTGGGGATACAAAGTGAAAACTGAAGATTCTGGGCAATATGTACACAGATGCTTAACTATGACATAATTTGGGGAGGGGAGAAGTATCTAGTAGTAACAGGATTAGAAATGGCTTTCTTCAAAAGATGGTTCCCAGGACTAAAATTCTCAAAATGGAGACATCCTGTACAAAGACAGAGAGATTGGATTAGGAATGTTGGTAAATGAAAAATATCTGTTCTCAGTGCATTGTTGGAACAGGGGAGGATGTGGGAAAAGGAGGTCATCTACCCCACTTTGTTTCAACTCTTTCCACTCTCAAGCGTCATCTCTGAGGTCCTACTCAGTGCTTGCCAATAATACTACTCTACCTCCAATTTTCAACCCACTTGGAATTTCTTCTCTTGTCATCCTATTATCCAAGTCCTTTCCTCCAGAGAGCATTCTCTACCCCTACCTCCTATGATCCTGAAGGAAAACATAATTGCAATACAGTTCTTACAGCTAAAATTCATGACTCAATGGAAAAAAAAAACATTCTAGGTACCCCAAATTTATCCCTCTGACATATTTCCCCACATTTCAGGTTTTAGTTTTTGTTTCCCCAAACAGGTTTATAGCTTTCAATGACCTCTTTGTCCCTTTCTTAAGTTGTACAGAAGCCTCCCAACATCTCTATATTATTTTCCAGAGGTCTTGACCAAGTTAGCAATTTCATTTAAAATCTTGAAGTGCTGATCCAGTGAAAATGCCATCACAACTGTGATAATCTCTCATGGAGTCAGCCCAAAAATGTCTGGAATGGTATCTAGGTATAGAAAGTGAGAAAGTGGAACTTCTGATTTCTTTTCCCCAAACTCTGGAAAGACATAATCTGCTATGCCTCTACAATGAACTTTGCCATATCTTTCTCATGAGAACACACTTCCTGATTTTTTTTTAGTACATAAGCCTCCTGCTTCAGCCCCTTCAACACCAGGAGCTAGGTGTTCTGCTTCTTACCAGGGTATGGAATAAATATAGTTTAACTTATTATTACAGAATGAAAAAATATCTCTAACTATAACCATGGACAAGATGGAGAGATGTTGCTTGTTGCTGGTATAGTTGGGTGGACTGATCAAAAGTCTAGATCCAAAATGTAATCATGAATTATTTAATGTCAACATGAACAAAGGTCTTGAGTCCCCTAGGAATCTATCTTTGACAAGATATTTTCAACTCTTCTGGCCATCATTTTCTAAGGGTAAGGTTTGTCTCCACCACAATTAATTACAATGTATTAAGTTTAAAAATGATCATAAAGAATTAAACATTTGAACAAGGTGCTTTGTACTTCATAATCTTTTTGTGAGGTATAAAATCTTTACCTGGGTCAAAAATGGCACAATAACTTGCTGTAAGGGGCAGTTAGGGGGCACAGTAACTACAGTGCCATCCCTGCAGTTAGAATAATCTTCATGAATTCAAATCCGGCTTCAGGCATTTACTAACTATATGACCCCAGAAAACTCACTTAACCCTCTCTTCCTTAGGTCCTCATCTGTAAAATGAGCTGCAGAAGGAAATGGAAAATAACTCTAATGTTTTTGCCAAGAAAACCTCAAATAGGGTCATGAAAACTGGACTGGAATGAAAAATGACTGACAACTTGTTCTTACTAAAAGGCAAGTCCTAAGGATGTTAAATAGAATCTGGAACCTTCAAAGTTCAGGAGCTGATTGGTGGAAACAGAGACTTGTACCTGTAACAGAAGACAATGTAAGTGAGGGGAGTAAGCACAAAGGCAGTGTTATACTATGCCCTCCCATTGACCTTGTTGTCAGAGAGATTGGACTGGTAAAGGACAATACATTGAACATGGACATACGTAAGACAAACATATAAATAGAAAGATAGCTATCAGAGGCAACAGGCAGCTGCAAGGAGAATAACTTTTTACAGAAATGACAAATGATGGCCACAAACTCAAAAAAGAACCTTCAAAAATCAGGAGCTATGAGTTTACCCTGAGGAGGGCAGTTAGCTCCTCATCACTGGTGCTCATCATGAAAAAATAGTGGATGCCACTTCTCAGCTATGTTATAGATTTAATTCCTAAACAAGAATGTATTTGATTAAATTAGATAATCCCAAAGATCACTTTCAGTTGTGAGACTGAGATTCTCTAATGTTGACTGTTTGCAGGATGTCACCATCTTCTGCAATAGACATTGGTTCTGAATTTCTAGACTCATGATAAGAGAGAAATTAAACATATTTGGTAAAAGAAAAAAAAGATTCACTGAGTGACAATTTTAAATGAAATCAAGTTGCTAGGTTCAGATTAATTCCATATTAGGAAAGTTTATAGATATGATACTCAAATCATTAGAAGTAAATTTTTAAATATCAAAACAATGAGAGATAACAGAAGCTCAGATAAAAATAAATATTCTTTCAGCTACAAAAGAAGAAGGAAATATAAGTTCTTGGAGTTATAGATAATGAATTATGATTACTAGTAAAGAATAATATAACTGAAACCAAGCCTTGAAAAAATAATTTCATTTCCTTTTTGATGATGTTATTAGACTTGCAGAACAAGAAGAAATCATTTATATAGAACACTGATTTTAGAAAAGGGGATTTGAAAAATAGAATTGTTGAATGTTTGCTGATGAAATGGGGGAAAAGATTAAGATCAGTGATTGGATGTGGAATTATTTCTGGTTAAATAGCCTTGAGAGTCAGTGTGATACAATGGCCAGGCAGCTAACCTTGGAACAAGAAAACCTGGCTTCAAGTCCTATTCCTGACACATATTGGCTATGGTCCTAGGCAACTCACTTAACCCCTCAGTTCTCTGGACCAGTAATGTCAAAATCACATCAAACCAAGGGGCCATTAAACCATATATAAGGATGGGGGCCACATATTGACCGATAAAATCACACGCAAACATTATCAATGTTCTGTTGTATTTTTATTTGTTTTGTTAAATATTCCCAAATTAAATTTTAATCTAGTTTGGGCTGTATCCAGGTGTATGGCAGGCCATGTGTTTGACAACAGTCAACTCAAAGTATAATTTCAAGAGAAAGTGAAGACCACCATTTACAGAGGGAATTGTCTTCCCAAGGAATCCCTAAAATCAGTGGAATCACAGACCCACGCCGTACCATTAACCCTAATAACCATGGCCAGTGTGTGATGATTAATCATCAGTATTAACTTGGAAAGAAGTCTCTAGAGGTCTAGGGAATTGAAGCTTGCATTTTGTAACTTGACTACTCAATATTTTTATCAACAACTTGAAGGAAGACATAAAAGATAAAACTTGTGGATGGTACCACAATGGAATGGACAGCTACCTGGCCTTTTTGAATCAAATTCAAAATGATTTTGACAGATTTTTTTTAAAAAGTGAAAAAGTAAAAATATAATGCAATAGGAAAAATATAAAGTCATGATGGAGACTAGATAGCCAGCCAGACAGACAGATAGATAGATTGTGTTTGTCCTTCATTGCTGAAGAAGACCATGCCATCAGAGAAATGATGACATGTCTTGCACATGACTTGGTTTTGAGTGAGGGAGTGTTGTGCAGGTCACCGACCTCACTTCTCCTCCAGAGTCATCTGAATCCAGTGACCAGATATTCATCAAGATGACTGGCGATGACCCAGGATGAGGCAATTGGGGTTAAGTGACTTGCCCAAGGTCACACAGCTAGTGAGTGTCAAGTGTCTGAGGTGAGATTGGAACTCAGGTCCTCCTGACTCCTGCACTAGAGCTCTATCCACTGCACCATCTAGCTGCATAGATAGATATATATAGATAGATAGATGGATAAGAGATATGGCACTTATATAATCACTTATGTGCCAGACACTGTTAAAAATATTAAACTTGATAGTTGAGACAGTCTAAAAGTTAACTCAATAAAAATAATTACAATAACAAGAGTTTTAGACGTTAGAGTAGAGTTGTGATTTAGTTCTTCATGACTCTCTGTCTCCCTCTACCCCAGAAAACGTTTGGACAGACCTAGGAGCAACAACTTTATAACTAATAATTAATCAGAAGTAAATGGTTGCAAATTTAATGGGAAGTTTTTGAATTGTCTTTGTTCTCCAACATTTTGTGGAACATGAAAATGTAGATACAGGGAGCAATGTAGATTTTTAAAAAGATATAATGATGATTGGTATATGTTTAAAATACCTTCTCCACACTGATCTCAGTGTAATAAACATTGCATCTTTCAAAATATGGAATCAGTGATTTTCGTAGGTCAATATACTTATAAATGTCTTAATAAATGCAAAATACCACATATTTTAATATTTTATTTTTGTTATATATATGCATGTGTGTACAAAGATACATACATATATATATGTATATATGTATATATATATATATACACACACACACACACATATATCAGAAGGGAGAAGGGAATAAGCATTCACATAACAATACTACATGCTATGCATGGTTAAGCACTTTACAAATATTGTTTCATCTGACCCTCACAACAACCCTTCATGGCAGGTGCTGTTATTTCTCTCATTTTACAGGTGAGGAACCTGAACCAGACAGAGAGTTAAGTGACTTGCACAGCTAGTCACACAGTAAGTGTCGGAGGCCAGCTTTGAAGTCAGATATATTTAATTGCAGCTGAGCTCAGAGCTCTATCAACTGCATGGCTTAGCTGCCTATGACAAAAAGATTATATATAAAATGTGTATATATATATATATATATATACACACATATGTGCATATATACATGTGAAAAATAAATTACCTGACCCTTTTCCATATGTGTATATATGTATTTAGTCATTTAAATCTATACTTTTAACTTGCCCAACGAAATGAAAATGGAATAGCAAATGCAGGGAGTAGGAAGATAAAGCTAAAAAGGCAAACAGCAGGGAGGAATTGAAAGGGATAAAGACAGGAATGATTTAAAAAAATCTGAGCACCTGCCTTGGCTGAAAAGTTAATTTGAAAGATATGTTAAAAGTGCTGGAGGCAGGTGGCACTAATTCAAATTGCCTGGGCAATGTGCATTCAATCTTCTAACACACTATGAAAACACAAACCAGGGAAATCACAGAGAATGAGTGATAATGTTGTCAGAATCCAGATGACTTTATTTTTCCATAGTTAATAAGTCCTAGATTCCAAATAGTATATCTTACATGTAGGAATGGAACATGATCTAAAGAAAAAAAGCTAAATTATTGATTTACAATAGACCTCCTTAGAAAATGTGTTCATTAAACAATCATTTTAAATCCTCAATAAGTATTGCTGAGTAAGTATATTACATGTGTAAATAAAGAGATTAATAGAAATGCTCAGTTATGATTACCTTTTTCTTTACCAGTGCTAGTGCCCTATTGATAAAACACACAGGTCAACGCAACTTCATAAAAGTCATGGACTGACTGACAAAAATCATTTTAGGCAGAGGGAAACGCCGCAATTTGAGCTGACAGTCACAAACAAGAAACAGACCATTTGGCAGGGGGGAAATTCAGAATGAATAAATAATGATGAAAATAAAGCAAGGTGGCAGGATTAAACATAATATCCCTTCCTCTATTCACCATGTCTTTCACCTGGTGATAATATAAACATCAATTATAATCTTACAGCATGGGATCGAGGAGCCTCTATTATTACACTTGTGTTACAAATGAACATGCCAAACTTAGAGAAGTTATGGTTTGTTGATTTTGGCCTGTGTTTTCAGAGTACTAAAGTGTTCCAGGTAAAAAGGCAAGCCTGTGAGAAACTGAGGCCTGGGAAAGGGAAAGTTTCTTTAGAGGTAAAAGATAATACATGTGCAGTGAGATGGAATATTGTAGCCACCAGAGCAGGAGCAGAGAGAAAGGACTGAAAAGAAGACACATTGGATAGGTGCTTTTCTCAAAGTAACAAATCCGTTTTGCAGCCCTATTAGAATTGCAAGGAACCTCAGAAGTCATCTAGTTCAACCCATAAGTGAATAGGAATCACTTCTCTAATATCTCAAGCAAGTATGTCCCACAGCATCTACCTCCAGATAAACTGACACCTAGGAAAAATCTTCATTTAGAAAGGCCAAGGTCACCCCTGCATCCTGGGCCATCGCAGGGTCACCTTGACTTTTCTCTTGCCATTAGGCTCTGATGACTCTAGAGGAGAGAGTAAAGCTTTTAAGTTTGTGCAGTCTGCCTCCCTTAAATTCAATTCACTTACAAGTCGATGTTGTTACCTATTCTTCATTCTCAAAGTAGACCAATGACAACACCTGAAGATCTATACAGCAAAAGAGAATCCAGTGATTCCAAAGGGACCTCATTCCATTTTTGGATAGATCTAATTTGACTTCCTTCCATGAGGTCAAAAACCTGCCTCTCTGCACATTTCACTCCTTGTTCCTAGTTCTGCCTGTCAGGGATAAACCAGATAAATTTAATCCCTCTTCTATCTCAAAATATCTCCCCACTTGCGTGCAACTCAAATATTTTCTTATGCATGTATGAATATTCATTTTCTTCAATAGAATTTCATAGGGCAGGGTATTATAGTCTCCTCAGCTTCCCAGTCAACCTCTTTTAGAAACATTCCAGTTTCTCAAAGTTGAATATGCAATGCAGAATGGAACACAATACTCTGTTTTTACCAGGACAAAGTGCCCCCATATTATGATCTCCCTTAGTAGATACTAAACTTCTCTTATTAGAAACTAAGACAGCCTTAAGGCATCAAGGCCTAGTGAATTGAAAGCTGACCTTGGAGCCAGGAAGAATAGCATTCCAGGCCTGCTCCTGACATATACTGACTGTGTGACACTGCAAGTCAATTAACATTTTCATGTCTTATCTATTTCTCTAAGACTATAAACTGCAGAATGGATAGAGAGAATTTCCTTATCAGAGAGTTCACTATGTCAGTGAAAACACAGATCCAGGTCCTATCACTCTACCATAATGGTGTTCAATAAAATACGGTATTGAAAAGGTAAACTACTATTATCTGCGAAAGGAAGGCCCAGGGGCAGAGATTCTAACCTCTACTCCAAAGAGCTTCCATGTTATGCTTCTTCATTTGTAAAATATTGCTTACACTTATTCACAGCTGATGGAATTGCTCAGAGAACTCATTGTGGCAATAACTACATAAAAAGTTGAAGAATGGGGATTCAATCCGAAGAATGATGTTTTGTCTACCAGATATGAAAAAAAAGAGTTAAATTGATTTTCACAGAATTGTCTCACTGACAAGTATTTTTCCTGACTCCTACAGTGGAGGACAACTTGTGAACTGTTGTTAAGGCAGCAGGTAAATAATTGTCCCCCTTCCATCTGTGCTGCAGAAAGCTTTCAGACATTAAAATTAAAGTATCCATATTGGGACTGTTGAGGACAGTCCCATAATTTAAAGGCTAGAAAAACATCATAATGACAGTATTTACTCTGACATTTAGGACTCAAATGAGCAGTTCCCATTGTCACTGGGAGCTCTTCTACTTATTCTACTCATTAAAAAAGAGGCCGAATTACCACAGAACTTGTTTCTGCATAAAAGAAGGAAGTGGAGAACTTATTGCTTTTATAGATCTCTCTTTGAAAGAATATTTGCCCCTTGAAATTTTTAAAAAATTATAGCATAGCAGGTTTGTTTTAATTCTAATGCTAATTTTTTGTATTTCACACCAGGGCCAGCCCTTCATGATGACACAATTGATGGTAACTAACGTAATATGTTTTAAGAGGCAGCACAAGACTCCACCTTTCCCAAAATATCTTTTCCACTAGGCTAGTATTTCATTGTCCTCCCTCCCTCATTTACATAAAACTCCTACCACTAACTTCACAAAGGTACGGCAGGCAACACAGGAGGGAAGTATCTCTCCTGAAGAACATGGTTAAAATGAACTTTTGCCACCTATGAGGGCAAGGAAAGCCTAACTATCAATTAATACTCCAGTTCTTCTATATTGAGGGATTAATGTACAGTGGTTTATTATAAAAATAACCTATCTCAGAAGGGAAGAGATAAAAGTGGTCATTTTCATTTGTTTCTTCTTCCAAACTGCTCTAACTTACCCGATGATATCACTTTACCCACAAGTCTACAAACTTTTACAGCTTCCTAACATCAATAAAATCTAATTAAAACATCTCTTTTAATTACTGTGAATAAAGGAAGTCAGAATATACATTAATTAAAATTTATTTATTGTTACAATATAGGTATGTATTTGCATATCTCTCTATATACAGATGCAGATAAACTTGTTATTTTGCTTTCAGAATCCTTTTGTTGGATTTAAATGTAGATTTTGGGATAGTTTCATTGCCATAGGAAGATCAACATGTTCAAGTAAAACGTTTATTTTTATTAATCTTTCGGATTTATTCAAATTTATTCTCAGAATAAATAATGAACCTAGTGGCACAATAGAGGAGGATTAAGAACTGAATTTGATCCATCAATTGTGTAAAAATAATTTTATAAAAATACAAAATGTATACAACTATCTCAGTGATTCTATAGGTTCCCTATTCTCAACTGTGGGTTTTCAATTTTACATTCTTAGTTTTCTATTTCCTCATTTTTGAAAAACAAAGTAATGAAGTCTTAGATGCACATGTAGAATTTGATGATAGCATCTTAGCACCATCAGCAGTCTCTTTAAGATGCCAAATCCCAATAACAGACTGTCCAGATATGGAATGCTAAATTATCTCTGCCTGTTCTAGAAATTAGTTTGATCACAGGATCACAGATTTAGAGTTGTCAGGATCCAGAAAAGGCATCAAGTTTAACCCCCACATTTTATAGATAAGGAGACTGAAACTCAAAGTTATGAAATGCTGGCCCATGGTACCACAGCCAGTTAAACATCTAAAGCAGAATTTGAACTGAGATCTTCCTAACTCTACTATGCCATGTCATAAATATATTAGGCATTTTCAAATGCTTTTAGAGACCCTCTCCAGAAAAGTACTGAAATGTGGGATAAATTTCCTTTTTCAAATATCATATCTTTAAAAAATAGTAAAATCCTTTCCAAAATCGACGTTAAAATAAAATATTAATCAAACATAATTTAGTTCTTCAAGTTTCCAGAACAGATCCCATTATTTTTGGTAATATATCATTTTCTAAACAAAATTATTTTTTACCCCAATAATTAATGTGTGTGTGCCTGTGTGCATTTTTAGCTAACCTATCTAAAATGTAATGGAATGAATCAAACAGACAAAGGTATATATTTGAGAATAATTCAAATTGTCATTCAACTGCCTCGAACAGTCCATTCCTAATTCCAGAATTTCCTATCATTTTATGGCGTGATCAATATTTGATACTTAAAAAGGCATTGTCATAAAATCTTCCCAACATATTACACATCTTAAAACATCTCTCTAACAAATAATTTTCTCCTTAAAGAGGAACAAATCTTCATTAAGTTTGGAAGTAATCTACTATTTAAAAACCAAAAACTCAGAGGATAAATTTAATTTGAGTTGTTTCAAATAGTCACTTATGATCATATTCTTTATCTGCAAAATTAAACTGAATTACTAAAAAATGAGATCATCATTATGAATGAGAAATCTTGTAAAATTATGCGTACTATTTACTTAAATGAAGTGAAACAAAGTAAGCTCTACATTACCATGCAATCATTGGGCAATTTCTGTTTTCTGAGTATTGCAGAATCACTTTAAAGAAATCGACTTAATTTGACCAAATTTGTCACAATGCTAAAGGTTATGAATATATATAAGCCATATTTTGTGGCATAAATCAAATAAGATTTCAGTCAAATACTCTCCCCCTGAGAATATTGCCATTTTAAATGTGATTTCAAATTCTGGGCCAAGATTCTGAGCAATCAATAGTATGTATGATCATGTGCTAAAACCTAGAGTTTCATCTATGGTTTAGTCTTAAACCAAAATGGCAGATGAAAGTTACAAAATGAGTATATATCTACAAGCATTTTGGAAAGCTTTTAAAAAAGCAAAGATGTATGAATAATCGAATAATCCAATTTGTTGAGATGTATTTGTACTGTGTGGCAACTCTAGCCACAGAAATACTTGTATAAAACATAGCATTCCAATATTTTAAACAGGAAACATTAAAGTATTTTGCAATAAGAAGAATCTTTCAAAAAAACATCTACAGTTTGTTGGTAGAAATATTAAGAAGTAACTAAAGGATATGACCTCTTTCAACTCAACTTCTTGGTCATCTGCCTGTTTCACAATAACTTTTGAAGAATTTGACTTATTTTCACTGAGACTCCGTGAAGGGGTCTCAAGATACACAAGTTAATTTTCTTAGCCAATCCAATTGTAATTATTGAATAAATGCCATATTCTAAGTACTATGCAGGCACAGAGACACATGGATATGAATCCGATTCTAAAGTGGTTTACGGAACAGTTGGAGTAAAAACGATATATAAACACATGACAACTGAAGAACATGGCAGTTTTTAGCTGTGAGAGATGGTGGCTCACATTCTGCTGTCTTGAAATAGATTTATTTATGATAAAAGTCTTCAAGTGAACATATTATCTGAGTTTTCATTAAAAAGGATCTTATATTTCCAAATTATTGGATAGTTGGGTTATTCATTTGTGTTCCCACTATAAGTAATTTGTAAATCTGAAATATCAGACTGCAAGAATTATTTAAATTATCAAAAAATAATAGTAAAAGATAGTATTAAGCTACAAGAAAACTTTTTAGATTATGAAGCACAATATAAACCATTATAAACTCACCTGGATATAGCTGTTTTGTGGGGGCACTGATCTGTGCTTGCTTTGTAACTTTATAAGCAGTATCTGAATCTTTTGAATTCCTCCTGTTTGTGCAGAATCCTGCTGTTTTTGATATTCCCTCTGGTGAATTATGAAAGTCTAATGCTTTTAGTACATCAACTGGGGTAGCTGGAAAAAAAGGAGAAAAAAGATTACTAGATCTGATAATCTGACATAAGAAAATGCAGGTTTTAAATATAATGAGTGTTTCAATATAATAATCAAAAGAGGCAAATAATAATCCTCTGTCATTTGGCTACATAGTTGTCTGATATTTTAGGGCAAGATCCTTTCATAAATGAACTGTCCAAATAAACAGAAAGGAACTAAAATCTACGGGAAAATAATGAAAAAACAATTTACCATACATAAACAAATATTTAGGGAGATTGGGAATTAAAACAAATAAGAGAGATAGTCTAAGAGAATTTATTAATTATTTATATAATTTTTATTAATTCTGAGGAATGAAATTATTGTAGATATGCTGTAAACCCATATTAATCATCTTCCTGTTAGCATCTAATTAAAGTATCATCCAACTGTTTAAGGTGTTATTAAACACTGAAATTAGTAACATTTTTTCCTGATAAACAAATATTGTTTCAATAAATTCCTATTCAAACATGTTTCCATAGTCTGGATCCAGTTGAGCACAACCTTTCACATCTACTATAATGCTCAAAAGATTTGACCATGGAGATAGTTAAAATGTCTGTTTTACTAGAACCCACATAGCTAAGCATAGAAGGGTTCATTACCAGTAGGCCATTCATTTGGCAATAAATTCTTTTTCCATGGCAATCCACGAAATTAAGAAAAATGCAAAATGTTCCTTAGTCCTGAGAAGCCCTTTATTGTTTCTGAAATGAGGATGATAGAAGGACATCAAAGGCAGAGGCAATTTATAAGATGCTAATAAATATTAACTCAGTTGTTAGTATTATAAATGGAAGGTCCTTATTTAGTGACCATGAAGGGACCAACTCATATTGATCTAGACATATTCACCATGAATGAAAACAGGAGGAATATAAACATGGCTGATTATTTATATGACTTTCAGATACTTCTTAGAGAGCAAATGCAGGAAGAGTTGACAGAATTGCTTTCCAAAGACAACAAGAAATATCATTTCATGGGACATTTGGGCAGTAGAGTTAGGAGCAGCATTTACAAAAACTACCATGAAAAGAAGCAGATCTCATCTGTTGTAGATGATGAGGTAGAGACAATCTATGAAAATCTGAATAAGACACTCCAAAATAAAACAGAGTTCAATGAAGAACTGAGCACAGGGGAAAGATGAAAAATATTTTGGGAAATTGTGAAAAATATGTTGGGAAACTATATTCAAAAGCAAGAAATGAAAGTATCCAAAGGCATTTTAGATGACTTAAAGGGCTGTCTTTGTAACAACCTTAGAGAAATGAGTCATGAGGTACTAGACATGATAAACACCTCCCCCCAATTTTATTAATTCATTTAAGTGTGCAGAAAAAAGATTGGGTACTGAAGTGGGGAGTCATCACAATATTAACTGTCCTTGTTCAAATATTTCATCATTATGTAGACATGGAGGTGACCCTTTCACCTTTCAGACTCTTTCACCATGATATAGAGCTTCTTGAAGACTATACCATCTGTGCACAGTTACTGCTACACACAACAAGTTGTTAGCAGATCAGAATCAATGTCCAAGAAAAAGAATTTTTAAAAAAAAAGACAAAGAAAGAATAAAAATGGAGGCATCTGTAGTTAACATATTTAAGTAAATTTGACCAAAAAAGAGGATTGAGTAGAAGATAAAGTTTAATCAACATAAATCAATTGGCATAGGAAAGAGACCAAAAGAACCTAGAGAGTACGTTAGCTAAAGTGCATTTGAACTTGTCACTAAGTAGAAAGTTATGGCAGCCAATCACCAAGCCTAGTTTAGAATATAAGCTTAGGTGTAAAATCTCATAGTTGATCAATTCAAAGGAAGGTAAGAAGAAAAAGATAAAAAGAAAACAATCTATATAATAACTATAAAATCATAAAAGAAAATAACAATAGCCTAACTATCCACAAAAAACAATAATAAAACAGGTTCAAGAATGCCTATGGTTCAGAATATAATATGTAGCTCACTAAAGCATGTTGTTACACCAGTGCAGATACCATGGATGAACACTATGCAGGAACAACAAGGTATAATCAGCTATGCCCAGAGTTGAGCAAGAGGAGGAAGAGAAGTTAGATTATTTATGGGAAATTTTCTAGTGTTTTTAATTATATCAAGGTTCTCCTCGAAACAAATCTTGTTAACAATATTCTTTTCCTGATGCTGTATGACTGCAAGTCATGAAATAACATGAAGTTGAGAGAAGGAAAATTGAAGGTCACCCAAAAAACAAGGGAGAGGCTCATGGAGGGCATGAGAGAGGCAACTTCAAGGATGTCATCAGACAAATGTATAATTGGAAAAGAAAGATGGACCAGTCACATAGACTAGATGGCCTGTTTTCCATTGACATTCATGTAATTCTGTGAAACAGAGCAAAGCCTATAGAATAATTCAGTGACTGATAACTTGTGGGAGATTTATAAGAGGAAATTATACCAAACATATAGGTATAAATGGTCTGCTATCTGAATCATAGGAGGATAAACTTACATTAAAGAGGTCATAGGTCTATCAGCCAAACTTTGAATATCTAGAAATATTGGCACAATTTTCATTTTACAGCAATTTTCTCTGATAAAGACATCATTTCTCAAAAATATAGGAACAAGAATCAAATTAATAAAAACCAGAGTCATTCCCCTATCGATACATGGTCAAAGGTTACAAATAGAAAGTTTTCAGAAGAAGAAATCAAGGCTATTTAAGGTCATGAAAAAAACATTCTAAGTCACAACTATCAGAAATAACAAATGCTGGAAGAGAGAAGGGAAAATAGGCATATTAATAAATTGTTAGTGGAGTTATGAACTGGACCAGTCATTCTGGAGAACAATTTGGAGCTATGCCCAAAGGATGATAAAGCTGTGTATACCCTTTATCCCAGCAATACCCCTACTAGATCTGTACATCAAAGCAAAGGGGTTTATATGTACAAAAATATTATATCAGTTCTTCTTGTCATGGCAAAGAATTGGAAATTGAGAGGATGCTCATCAATTAGGGAATGGCTGAACAAGTTGTGGCATATGATTGTGATGGAATACTATTGTGCAAAAGAAGTAAGAGTGGTGATTTCAAAGAAAAAAACATGGCAATACCTATATGAATATTGGTGCAAAATGAAGTTAGATCATTGTGCACAATAACTGTAATGTGACTGTGATGATCAACTGTGAAAGACTTGGCCACTCTGATCAATAAAATTATCCAAGATAATTCCAAAGGACTCATAATGAAAAAATGCTGTGCTCCTCCAGAGAGATAACTGTGGAACTCTAAGTGCAAACTGAAGTATAACTTTTTTCTTTTTTCTTTCTCTCTTTCTCTCTCTCTCTTTCCTTCCTTCCTTTTTTGTGATGTGGTCAAGATAGAAATATCTTGTACATGATTTCACATGTATAATTAATTGATATCATTCTGCTTGCCTTCTCAGTGGGTGAGGGAGGGGTGAGAGGGAAGGAGAGATTAGGGAACTCAAAATGTAAAAAGAAAAGGGTGTTTAAAATAAACAATAAATTTAAAAAAAGGATTACTACGTCAGGCATTATGATAAGCACTATATGTAAGACATATAAAAATAAAATAAGTTTCAAATGAGTGTTATAGAATGTTATAAAGTCTAGAGAAAAGAAAGATCAATTCTAATTAAAGTGTTTAGTGACGGTTTAATAAAGGCGGTAATATTCTCCTTAGAGTTAGTCTCATTAGTTAATTAAAATTGAAACAATGTGGAAATCAAAAAATTACACTACTACGTGAAACCCTTCAAGACTCTTTGCTTGGAACGTCTTGCGTTTTCTCCACTTGACAACATCGATAATGACCATATGGCCAAGGTCAGGGCTAGTTTTAGTCCAGAGTAATTCCCTCACCATAATCCCTCACATCCATTCAACAAAGTAGAAAGTGACCAATAGTGTATTTTTAAATTGTACATTATATTTCTATTTCATTTTATTTATTTTGAGACTGGAACTGTAATAGACATTGATAGGTTTCAACCCAATGTGGATCAGATTTGAAGTTTTGACCTGCTCTGTTTTTCCATCACTGACCATTTCACTCATCCTTAGGTAGTTTGGTGGCCCTGTACTCACAGAAACTCACAGTATTGGTGTGGGACTTAGTGTAGATACTAAATCAGCCTTAGCCTTGGGGTAGCTCCGAATTCCTGATCTCAAACAATCCACCATCTTAAACTTCAGCTTCCCCTAACAGCAAGGATTTTAGGAGTATGCATCAACACCCAACTACACTTCTCATCAATTGCCACATGGATTATAATAAATATAAATGGTGCATATATTATTGTATGTATGGTTAAGCATGAAGTACTTCAAGCATTGTATAGATTAATATGGATAGTAAATTGCAAAAATTACTTTGTAAGCCACCATTTTTACCTCCCAGTTGTTAATTTTTTTATGATGATGCAAGCTTTTTGAACTTCTTACAGAATTTTATTGTAATATCCATTATAATCACATAGTCACCATTCATCGTATAATCACATATATCACCATCCAAACTTTCCCATGGTGAAAGGAATTACATAGAATAAAATGAGATATATTGAGAAGAGTAATCAATGGGGTGTAGAAAAAGCAACTAGCCTTGGTGTCAGAAGACTTAATATGGAATCCAGATCTGGCACTTATTGGGTCCTTATCTGTGACCTCAGATATGTCATTTAAATTCTCTGACCACTAGTTTCTTCATTTATAAAATAGTAATATTTACATTTTCTGCTTGATAGAGTTGTAACAAAAAACTTTTACAACCTTAAAGCATCATGTAAATGTAAAATAATTGTTATTATTTAATCATGTTAATCATTTGGCATAAAAGTATGCATCTGCACCTGTCGGTAGTTGTGAGAATCAAATAAAATAACATATATAAGGTGTTTTGAAAACTCTAAAATCCTACATGTTAGCTGTTATTATCATTTATATATATCATTAGTATTAATTTATATTATATGAGCATGTTGATTGCATGTGACCTAATATTAACTTTATCTATTTATATATTATCTGTGTTAATTCATTTTATATAATAATACTTATATTGTTAATGATATTATTTCTCTTCATCTTTATGCTCTCCACTTTGGAAGGCTAAGGAAATTTAGCAATCAAATTCAACTCATTTACTGAGCCTCTGCTATGAACAATGCTATCTGCTGGTGGCTAAAGGCCAAAATAGAAAAGGGATCAGCAAGTCTTTCTCCATTGGCCCTAAAGTCTCCTTCAAATCTACTACTGAGAGCATTAAGATGTCAGGGCAAATACAGAAAGGGCTACTTGGGGGGACTTCTGAAGATTCATCCTAATGATCCATAATTTTGTTATTAAGACGTTAGAAAGAACACAAAATGATAAAGTAGATAAGAGTTGCCCTCAGTACAGGAAAACCTGGGTTCAAGTCCTGCGTGACAGGTTGGCTGTGTGAGCCTAGCCAACTTCTCAATGCTCTAAGTAATTCTCTAAGACATAAGTTGCAGAGAAGTGACAGAGTTGTATTGGTAGGAGTTTCCTTTCTTAAGAATGCCCCAAACCAATGATATTACAAACATGGTCATTATTCTGTTCCTCTCTTTTACACGGATGTTACATGATCTAACTCTACAAAAAATTAAAGAACCCTAGCTCATACCTAATTATGTAAAAATAAAAAGTGCCAATTAATGGATCCCTCCCCCACCCCAAATAGAAAACAAGTTCCTCAAGGATATGCATTTTTATCTTTCTATCCCCCAAACCTAGTATACCCTCTGTTCATTGTAGAGACAATAAATTCTTGTGGAATGGAGGAGAGACTAGTCGACTTCTCTAGTGGAATGTCACAGAAATCTGACCTTGGTTCTGTTGTTTACATTTTTAATTCATGACTTAGAGGATACAAAAATCAGAAGGATAGCTAATACAATGGATGGAAGAGCCAGGATCTCAAAAAATATTTCTGTAAGTTGTGGTGATAGACTAAAGCTGATTAGAAATGATGTAAAGTTTTATATATATGTTTAAAAGTTCAGCTTCACAAGTATAGGATGTAGAAGAAGTTGCCTGAAGCAGCTTTACCCCATGCTAACTGAAACAACAGAAAGTCCCTTTAGGTTTTTTCCTTCCTTAATGACCTCATTGCAACAGTTTAGAAGACATTTGACATTGCATTATGGATTCAATTGATAACACATGGTGGAAAATGTAGGCCATTGAATTGCCAACTTGGTAATAATCATGAGTAGTTATTAATCATATGATCTAATTTAAAAGAACCTTACAAATAGAATTCCAAGCTCAAAGAAATTCATGTACATACATGTTTTCTCTTCCCTAGGCTAAACATACCCCAGTACCTTCAACTAATAATACACGTATGACATGGATTCTAGGATGTTCTCCATTCTAGTTGCCCTCTTCTGGTAACTGTCTAGCTCATCATTGTCTTTATTAAACAGTGGCACCCAGAAATAAACATAATACTCCAGGTGAGGTCTCACGAGGGTAGATTACAGGGGACCCATCACTTCCTTAGTCCTCAACTACACTCCCATTAAGATGGCACAAGATCCTGTTAATGTTTTTGGCTACAATATCAAACAATTAACTCATATTGAGCTTGGAGGCCACTAAAATCTCAGTATCTTGTCCAAAACAACTATTATCTATATATGTTACACCCATTTTATACATATGAAACTGATTGTTTTTACACAAGAACAAAGAGTTTGCATTTATCCCTAACAAATTTCATATTATTAGATTTAGCCCGATACTCACCTGTCAAGATCCTTTTGGAACTTTACTCTTTCATACACTACCTTAGATGTCCCTCCCAGCTTTGTGTAATCACCAAATTTCATGAGTGTACCATCAACAATTTTATTGTACCAAGCACAGATTCACTCCTCTGATGACCTCCTATCACATTGACATCAAATTATTAACAATTACTCTTGGAAAATGGTCATCCAGCCAGTTATGAATTGATCTGATTATATTATCTAATCTATAACTTGTCATCTTCTCCAAAAGAATGGTATGTGATACTTTATTGACATCTTTGCTAAAATCCATGCAAACTACAGCCACACTATTCTCCTCATCTACTAGTTTAGGAATCCTGCCTTTTCTTAAAAAAGGAAAAAGAAAAGAAATAAGATTAATCTCCTATTCTTTAAGAAGCTATATGGGCTCCTTGTAATCACCATTGTCTTTCTACATGTTTGCCAACAATCTCTTTAATTTTGTGTTCTAGATTCTCCCTAGGAATCAGAATCAAGTTCACTGGCCTATAGTTCGTAAACTCTATTTTCTTCCTTTTTTTTTAAAATTGAGACAGTATTTCCTATATTTTGTTTTTTTGGCAATACTTCTCCTATATTGGTAGCTAGAATAAAGTGTTGGACATAGAGTCAGGAAGACCAGAGATCAAATCCTGCTTCAGATACTTACTCACTTTGTGACCCTGAGCAAATCTCTTAACCTCTAAGTACCTTATTTTCTTCACCTATAAAATTAAACTAATAATAGCACCAAATGCCCATGGCCCTTATGAAGATAAAATGAGATAATACTTACAAATACTTACAAAAATACTTATATAAAAGTGGTCTTCAAAACTTAAAGTGCTGCATAGATCCTAGCTGTTATTATAGGCAGTTAAGTAACACAGTGAATATGAACTGGGCCTGGAGTCAAGAACATCTGATTTTAAATCCAGCTTCAGATACTTACAAGAATTATTATTCTTGACAAGGCAATTCACGTCAGTTTCCTTAACTCTAAAATGAAGATAACAGCACCTACTTCTCAGGATTTTTATGAGGAACAAATGAGAATATTTGCATCATTTTCATTCTCAAATGAGAATATCATTATTTTCATTCTTAAATAAGAATATTTGGAAAATGTTTAGCATAGCACCTAGAATATATTAAGAGTTACATAAATGCATAGTAGTAGTAGTGGTAGCAGGAGGAGGAGGAGGAGGAGTATCTTTCAAAGATCACTGAATATGACAGCAGTCACAACTGTTGATTCTTTTGCTTCCCGGTTTAGGCCCTTATAACCCCTTGCCTGGACTATTGGAATAGACTTCTAATCTGCTTCCCTTCCACTCCAATCTACCTAATCCACATAACTGGAATAATGGTTTTCCTAATGTTTATGTGTGACTTTATCATCAATCCCCATCCACTCCCCCATGCTCAAATACCACTGGCTCCCTGGTACTTATAGGTTCAACTATAAAGTCTTTTGTCAAGCATTTCAGGCTCTTCACAACTATTTTCATCTTTCCTTACTCTCTTTCATTCATTGTATATAGCCTAGCTGGAATCACCCAATTGCTTTTAATCACATACCACTCTCCATCTCTTGTCTTCAAGCATTTTCCAGAAATGCTCTTATTCCTTTCACCTCTGATTCCCAGAATCCCTCACTTTCTTTAAGAGTAAGTCAAAGACCATCTCTTACAGAAGGTCTTTCCTGGTCCTATTAGCTACTAGTGCCTTCCACATTAAGATCACCTTCCATCTCTGCATATATCAATATGTTGCCTTTCACATTAGAAGATAAGCTGCTTGAGAATAGGGACTATTTTAGCTTTGTCTTTGTATGCCCCAGCACTTAGCACTATTCCTCTCCTCCATAAAAAACATTTCATAAACGCTTGTTGATTGCCTGATGTCAACATGAACACTATTTTCCAGTTTCAGCTCATTCTGAGATTAGTCTCGTCATATTTTTATATTCATCCCATTTTCCTTCCTTGAGACTTAAGCTCCTGAATGTGTAGTTGTTGTTGTTTTACTTGGGTATAGGTGATGGACCTCTGAGCACCCTGTGTCATCTTTGTATTCAAAGGAAAGTATATAATGGAAGAACTGGACAGTTCACACATGGCCTTAGGAAGACAATCTTAAAGTCTACTTAAAAGGTAATGACTATTTCAGAGCACAGAATTGTTTTCATAGCCTCTAGTATTTACAAAGCATTTTCCAAGTAATGCTAGTTAAATAAATTGCATCTTCAATCAGAAGTTGATGTTTACTATATAATGATAGTATTATTTCAACAGTTAAGAATAAATTATTGAGTAAAATTTTTAAAAACCTCCTCAAAACCCAGTCTTCTGACTGATGTCTTGGAGAACATTATAGTGTTTGCTTATTATACCACACATTGTATTGAAGCAATGCTTGGTATTAATTGTGGTTTAGCTTAAAAATGCAGGAAGAAACATTAGCCTGGATTTTTGGAAACTTAAGAATTTAATTTCAAGCAACAAAATTCTCCTCCTATTGGCATTATGACAATTAAAATGTACAGTTTCAGAAAACAAACCAAATGCTCAAAAACTTTTAAAGCTAAAGGGCCTGTCTTTGTACACTGGTAGAAATAACATCACCAATACTCATCAAATGTGTACTTGATTATGTGATAAATCAATGTTATAGCTACATATACTAATGGAGTAATGATAGGAAAACTTTCACTCTTCTTCAAATCAATTATGATAGACCCCTGAAATTTGACTTTTAATTATTCTTATTCTGATCTATTTCATGGTCTAGAGAGGGCCACATGACCCTATGTCCTACACTAAAGCCTTTGAGTTAGGGACATTAAATAAACTATCTTTGAAAGCAGACACCCTCATGTAGTTCCTGGGCAGATTCCAATCTCCTACAGTTGCCTTCCTGTCCCTGGGCTCTAACACCACACCCCCATCTTCTTTCCAGCCGTCCTAACTAGCCACCTCATCATTGTACAGTGAATGGGGAGTGGCAAAGCTGTTTTTGGAATTCGGTACAAAACTCTATGCCATTTCTCTTCTCCTTCTCAAGTAATGCTACCCCTTTAGGATAGTAGACGAATAACCCAGGGCGTGTTCTTTAAATTAACGTGCCTAAAGCTCTGGTAGTTAGGATCAAAGACACAGTGGTGGTATCCACACCTGTAAAGTGAAAAACTGAGGCAAATGGAAAACTTTACTCTGAAAACAGGCTATCAACAAAAATTTCCAGATAAGGAAGACTTCTTTCCGTTTTCTTCTTTATCTAAACCATTTCTGTAATTCTCCATTTCTTTTCAGTTATTAAAACAAATAATTATTTTCAGAAACTCTTTAAAAAGATCTTTATCCGGATGTGTGAGCTGCTGCTAGTCACAAAATTAGTTTTAGAACCAGACAAAACCTTAGAGATCACCTAATCTGCTGATTAATGACAAAAGTTTTCAATTCTATACTGGGAAATCATTCACAACAAAAATCCGTAAAAGGACAGAAAAACAAGGCTATACAGGAAATGCTTACCATTAACTCTGGGGCATCGATAGAATAAGTTTTATCCCTTGAACATAGAGCTCTGTATTGTCAAGTAATATAGATGGAGAATAGGGCTCAATATTATATAATTCATCAGAAATATACATATTTTCACTGGGGATTTTTAACTAGCACCATGATTTTGATACAAAGAGCTTCCAGATGTTATGATATGTGGAAGATATGGCAACAGCATCAATCACAGAAGTACAATAGGGCCTTGCCTCCTCAATTAAATCCTTGGCTCTTCATAAAAGATGGTCTTGCCAATCACACATTAAAAAACAAACACTAATTGATGAATTTTATCTATTGTCCAGGCCACAACATGCATTTTGATGAGCAATCCACTGAGTTAGTCCAATAGTATGCATGAAACTTGTCTGCCTAAATACATGCATGTATTTGTGTGTGAAGGAAAAACAGCAGGGCTCAGTGGATACAGAGCTAGCCTTGGCTTCAGAAAGACATGAATTCAAGTAGTGCCTTGGGCACAAACTGTCTGTGTGACCCTGGGTACATCATTTAACTTCTCAGTGTCCCTAAACAACTCTATAAGACTATCTCAGAACAAATTCACACCTGCCTTCCTCACTGGGAGTTCCTTCTGGGTTCAGTGGCAAGATATAGATTGGGATTACTGGGGATGGTGCTGCAGGCAATGGGAGACCTTGGCCATTTTTTTTTCTTTTTTCAGTCAGCATAGGTAAGCATTCACTGAAGTTCCTCTACAACTTAGTATATATGTGGTTGTTTTTGAGAGTAACTGTTGCTAAATAATTTATCACCTTTTAATCTACCTCGTAATAAACTTTTCTGAAATATGCTGATCCTCAGAAAATAAATACACAATTTATCATCATGCCAATATTTTATTCCTTTCTGGCACGTCAAACCTTTGCTCTGTTGGTATAACTTTAGAGAATCTGGGGTCACTTACCATGACTGCTAGGTATAATACTGGGTATATATACTAGGTATATATAATAATTTGCATTCCTTGCTGAAGCACCAAATTGGTTATATAAAAGTCAGATTTTTATAGTCCATTCAAGATATTCCAATTACATTGATATCCAGACCCCAATTCACATTAGGGTGTTCCCTCCTATCAATCCACTGACAAACAAGGATATATTGATTAATATATGACAGGAAATGTATTCAGGGCTGTGGACACAAGATAAAAACAAAAATACTGCTTACCATCTAGGTAGTGTGGAGGCACACTCCATGCCTCAGTCAAAAGACCATCAAAGATAGGAATTTCTTCATTTACAACCTGTCTCCAAGTGTGACTGTTTAGGCCTTCTATAGTTTAGTTTCCAAAGTCTGAGTCTTCTATCATCTGTACCATCTGGCTTGAGCTACTGCTCTCAATGCAGTTTCCATTCTGCTCAGCTACTACCACACTCTCAACATTGGCATTTCCTCCCCTAGCAGTGAAGAAGCCTATGCTGACTTCACAAGAATTCCAACCTCAACCTCACTGAAAGATAATGCCTGTCCAGTTAAGCAATTATTTTCTACCACATAGTTACACATATTTCATACCAGAGTTGCCCAACCTCCCCAAAGAATTGATTTTGAGAGGCACAGTGGAATAGCTAAGATTTCCTACATCATATGTGTATATGCATACTGACTAACTAAATCTGCCATATTGACACACTCAGTATATTATAATTCATAGAATTTATAGCTAAAAAGGATGACAGAATCATAGATCATTGATTTATAGCTGGAAGAGATATTACAAGGAAGAGAATAAGCATTTCTATAGAGTCTATGTGTCAAGCATTGTGCTAACACTTTTACAAAACTTATTTTTTTTTACAAACAGTACCTTTTACATACATCATCAAGTACCACCCTCTTGTGTATGTGTGTGTATCTATATCTAAGAAAGAGAGAGAGAGATAAGAAAGGAGAGAGGAGAGGAGAAGAGAGGAGAGGAGAGAGAGAGACAGAGACAGAGAGAGAGAGAGAGAGAGAGAGAGAGAGAGAATGGTAGTGGTACAGTGGATGATAGAATGCTAAGATTGGTGTCAGGAAGACCTGAGTTCAAATTCACCCTTGGACACTTACCAGCCTGTGAGCCTGGAAAAGTCACTTAACAGCTGTCTGCCTCAGTTTCTTCATTTGTAAAATGGGGACAATAGCCCTCTACTTCCTAGGGTTGTTGTGAGCTGTCTGCCTCAGTTTCTTCATTTGTAAAATGGGGACAATAGCCCTCTACTTCCTAGGGTTGTTGTGAGGATCAAATGAGATATTTATAAAGCACTTAGAAGAGTGCCTGACACATAGTAGATATCTGATAAATGCTTATTTCTTTCCTTTCCCCTTTTTATATCACAGATAGGGAAACAGGTCTAAAACAGTTAAATGACTTGGCCCATATTTTCTTACAAGTAGCTGAAGTGGGATTCAAACCCACGTCACCAGATATACTGTTTTCAACTGCACTACCACAGCTGATTGAAGTCAGTCACATTTTTATGGCCAAGGGAAATAATATATGCATCTGAATGACAGCTACAGTTCATGTAGAAAGGAAAAGAACTACAGGGAGTAAACTGAAGAGCTGGTTTAAATTCATTCCTTACTGCCTGTTGTGAAATTTGCTCCCCATTCCATTCTTTAAAATAGGCACATTATTCCAATTTTAAAGATGAATTATGTAAAATTTAGTGATTTGCCTAAGAAGGTAAGTGTCTTAGGTAAGACTCACAAAATTTTTTCTGATGTCTTAGTACATTACAATTTCTTTCCAAAAGAGTAGGTAATGCCATAACTGCAATATTCAAGACTGTGAATGATTAGAGAAATATAAAGGTATCAATCCCTAGCAAAGCCATAAAAGGACACACACATCCCTTTTGTGATTCTGTATGTGGGTGGTGGTCATGATGTCTGGTCTTAAGTGACTCAAGGAATCAACTGTAGGCCTTTAAGATAATACCTAATTGTTACATGAAAAGGAATTATCAAAAAGGATCACTTATAATTTTTTAATCTCAGTATCAAAATTGATTTCAGTCATCATATTGAAAATAACATAGACCCTGACTGTGGCTTACTTAAAATGTCAATGAGTAGAATTAAAGTAAGATAAGTACATATCATCACCATTAATGATTATGCATGGACTAATCCTTTCAAGGAATCCTGGTGTAATGATATTGTCTCCATCACATAATTTGTACCGAAGCAGCTCACTTTGAATTTCAATATTTTAATTTCCTTACTGAGTATTGCATAATAAAAAGCTAGATGACAGTGGATAGAAGGCTAGAGCTAGAGTCAGGAAGATAAGCAGAAATCCAGCTTCAGACACTTTGCCATGTAACCCTCATCAAGTCACTTAACCTTTGTCTGCCTCAGTCTCTTTAACTCTAAAATGGGGACACTAAAGCACCTATCTCCCAGAGCTGTTGTAAGGATAAAATGAGATAATACTTGTAAAGATTTTGCAAACCTTTGAGTGCTATATAAATGCTAGCAATTATAATTAATATTAATACTCAAAAGAAAAATCTCTACCACTAGATATGCTTTATGTTTTTTTATAATTTCATTAAAAGTTATCTGAAAGCAAAATTTGTTTTAATGTTTCAGGAGACTTTTGGCCTTTACAATTTGGCTTATGGTACTTTACAACTGACCCCTTAGATAAGTAATAGTATCCATTGTAGCAGGGACTTAAACCATTGCTTTAATTCAGTTGAATAGCAAAGTAGTAGCCAACATGTTTATTTTTTTCAATGTCTTTAAAAATGACACTCCATACTAATCTAAAAAAAATTAATGTCATTCCAAATACAATTGACTATTAGCCACACAATTTTTTTTCTTGTTAGAAATATTTGTGTTATTGTTTGGTAAAGTAATTACATAATAGAAAAATAGAAATGTGATGTATGTGTTTATTACTAAAAATATCTTCAAGATAAAAACATGGAAAATAATCCTGAATAGAATAAGAAGAGTCTTATTTTATTTTTTGGATTGGATCTATTTGTTATAGGAAACTACCAGTGAGGAAAATAACTACAAATGTAGATTAACACATGCTCTGCAACATAAAGTCATTAGATTTTTTTTTTAAATCAGAACTGTGATTTTATTGAAGTAGGGAGCTCCTAATGAGGGATTTGTTCTACCCAAAGCAGGTCAACATCTTTTCTGTCTCTTCTCTTAGAGGGATGCCTCAGGTACCAAGGGAAATACTAGCTCTTGGAAATGCAGGTTAAATGAGAGGCTGAAAAGGCTTACTGATGGTCACATGGTCAGTATATACCAGGGGTAGGTCTTCAAATCATATCTTTCTGACTCCAAGGCTATCTATGATAATACAATGCTTCTCAAGATTTCTATTATATATTATTAGTACAGGTTAAAATTAAACATATAATTATATATAATATATAAATGATTACATGATATATAAATATATATAGTATATACAATATAGTATATATTTATATACAAAAGTATATAAATATACCTTTAACTAGCAAATGAAATAATTTAAATAAAGCACTTTGCAAACATTAAAGCATCATATTATTAAAGTAATTAACAATAACAGCAATAACAAATCGCATTTATATAATGTTTTTAAGGTTTGCAAAGTGCTTTAAATGTGTTATCATACTTAGTCCTCACAACAACTCTGTGAGTTATATATTATTAATATCTCCATTTTACAGACAAAGAGATTGGCTAGGAGAGGAGCCCAGGGTCACACAGTTAGCAAATCCCTGAGACAAGATTAGAACTAACTCAGTTCTTTCTTACCCTAAGTCCAGTGCTCTATCAACTCCTCTACCTAATTCTCTTTGATTATATTACTATGATTAAATAACATACTAACATAAATGAATATAGTCGCATTTATACAAATCTGTGATTGCCTCAGCCTGAGACAACCTTGCCCTGGGAGTTCCATCTACCAGTAAAGCTTTCTACCTTCTTTGATGACAGGATCTTGGTTTTAGAGTTTGATGGGAAGTCATTAATACATCAACCCTACAAGATAATAGATCAATAGATGAAAGAGATCTCAAAAGCCTCCTTGTCCAATCTATTTGCTTTATGGATGAAGAAATTGAGCCACAGAAAGGTTAAATGAGTTAAGAAGAGGAGAATTTAAACCCAGCTTATTTGACATTGAAGCATAATTCTTTCTTCTTCTTTCATACTTTACTCTATCATACTTTACAGATGAGGAACCTGAGACCTAGAAAAGGTAAACATCTTGCCCAAGGCAGTAATTGTCAAAAATAGAATTCAAGCATGAATTTTCTGATTTGATAGATAAATTTTAGGGAGCTTTCAGGTATCTTCAGGCTAAATAAATGACTTGATCAAGGTCACAGATTTATGTTAGAGATGGGATTGGACTCCAGGCCCTGATTCCAATCCCAATTTATTATATATCAGCTCTCTCATACACATGTATATACATGTGTACATACATACATATGTATGTGTATATATCTCATTATAGCAGTATGAGATGAATCCAGCCCATTATTATATATTTATATTTTTTCAGTCTTCTTTGAAATAACTTTCTAATTTACTTTAAGAATTTTAAATTAGTTATTGATCTTAGCCATCATGTTATCCACAGCTATTTTTGGTTTGGTTTTGTTGCTTTTTCTCTTTTCATTTACTGTCTTTTGGCAAAACAATCCCTTTGGAGGCCATCGAATACATAGTGGTCAATGCTGTATAAAAAACTACTTTCCAGATGAAGAAAACTGGAGGAATTCTATCATCTGATGCTACTTTAAAGAAAGAATAGATGAAAAAAAAGAACTGAATAGAGATCTTTCTAAGGGAGTCATAATGATGGTGTTCTTAGCTTTCCATCTTTCCTTATTTTCCTTAAGTAGATGTCACCTAGGTACAGTTGACTGATAGGAGAAGGGAAAAGGCAGCCTGTCAGTCAGTCAGCCAGCTGCCTAGTGACTTAAATAGGCAGGAACTACTGCTGAAGTTGTTCTCATTTCTTTGAAGTAGATGGAGTAGAACCGGCATCATCTCACAAAAGGAAAAGTGTCAGCCAGTCTTGAAACAGTAAACTTGTCTGGATAGAGGAACTCCATTAAAGGACGGAAAAGGGATCAGGATAAGGCCACACACTGTGTTAATGCCTAGAGTTTTCTGATCTTTGTAACACCTGGATACAGAAAACATTTAAGAACATTCTGTCTGCTCTGCCATGGGATGTGACTGGTACTTTTCTGGTCATTATTCTAATGCAAAAATCTGCATATGGGAAGAATTCTACCTACCTCTCAGAGCTCAAGGATCATTCAAGTCCGGATGTCAGTTTACTAGCCAGACAGAGGAAGCTTCCTCTGACACTCTATGTACTGTACAAGTTTTATGAATAGAGACCTTCATTTGCCTGTATTGTACAAAGCCATTCAAAAGCAATGAAATTTGGTCAAAATAAGAAAGAAATACTTTTTTTAAGGAAAAAAGGAGGGTTTGAAAGGATTGCAAAAGATGATTGTGCTAAAGTACTTTTACACAGGTTTGTTTTAGTTCTCAATTGTCCAGTCACATTTAAGCAGGTCTCTTACTGTGAAATATGATAACCTTTCTTTTCTCTGTGTTCTTTCTTTTAAATTAATGGCACTGTCTCTAATTCCATGCACAGCAAGCAAAGAGTTTAGTTTACTAGATAACACCAAGCCTGGTAATCGGCCAATGGCAAAAGAAGCACTAGCCAAAAGAAGCAGAAGGTCAAAGACTTCACCTGAGAAATAGCAGATTTTGGTCTTTTAATTGTTTTTCTTTCTTTCTTTCTTTCTTTGGCTCTTTGAGAAAATATTAATAACTATGTTGAGTTCTGTCACTGTTAAAAGCAGGGGGTTAAGGGTGCGGAGAACTAAACATGCTACAGATAGCCAGAATTGTCATGTTTTGCATGGGTGGAATAAATATCTTTAAAACTGATTGTTCATGAAGTTGCAATTCAGATGCATTCCAGAAGAGCAGGAGGCTTTCAAAAACACTAAGGTTTGGATGAAATCATAAGCTATACTTAGAAGAAAATGTCTCAACCTTGGGCTGCTACTTGATATACTTTTACTAACAGAGAGTTCTAAACCTCTGCCATTCTGTGTGACAGGATAGAGGGAACACAGCATCTCATTAGAACTTCTGCATGCACTTTTCTTGTCTACGGAACAAAATGCTATAGTCAAAATGAAAAGTGTCATTTCCTCTCACCATTCCCTACCTCAGGTCATGTTTCCCCAAGAGGAAATGAGCAAAGGGCAAGAGTAAAAGTGAAAGCCAATTTGAAAAATGACTATTTGCCTATGTCCTGTGTAGTCCCTGGACTGCCCTTTGGACCCTTCATAATTGAAAGATCACTAGACATGTAACTAGTAGATATCTGAGTTTGAATCTTGCTTTGAAACTTATGGGACTACCTTACCTTGGGCAAGGAAGTCACTTAGCTTCTCTATGCCTCAGTTTCCCCATCTATAAAATGGAAATAAAGTAAAATAATGCCTACTTCAGGGAGGTGTCATGAAGGAAATAAATAAAATAATTATGCGAAGTTCTTTCCAAGTGTTAAAGGGCTATAGAAATGTCAATTAATATTGCTATCATTATCATCTAGCAATCAATCAACAAGTACTAATTAAGTGTATTAGAGATACAATTATAAAATGACTTTTGATGACAATGATCATCATCAACATTTTCTTCTCTTTTGGAATTTTGTCCTTACTGTGCTAATATAACATATATATGATGGATAATTAAGTTTTTTAGTACTTATCATACATCATATGACAACTATCTCATGTCTTCAGGTATAAACATTAGCTACTTCTCTTTGAGAAGTTACAAGTTCTAATGAGTTATACTTTTTTCTAAGCATAATAAGGTTGTTACTTTCAGCTGAAAAGTCACCAATAGTAGAAATACTGACTTTTGGAAATGCATTTCCTGTAAAATATTGTAATACTAAAAAACAAGAGACTAATTCCTTCTATCACCATTTCCTCCAAATCCCATAACAGGAACCATTCATTAAAAGCTGGCCATCGTTAGTGTAACAAATAACATGACATTCTACTGAGTGAGGGCAACTAAAAAAGTACTGACTAAATTAATATACATCAACTCTTACGTTGACAAGTAGACCTACACACAATTCCCTCCATGTATCCTTGACTGAGTCATTTTTAGTCCTTAAGAATCTGACCAATGTCAGATCTCACATAACAATTCATTTAAGATCTCTCTGATATATGTAGAATAATATAATGTATTTAGCCATGTCTGTGAATTAACCCTTTATATGACTAAGTTTGACAAAGGTCTTAATTGGGTCTTGAGCTAAATTTTGAATGTCACCAAGTTGCTTCACATAGTGCACACAGTCTCCAGTTAATAAATGTCTATTGAATTGAACACATTCAACATCTTAAAACAACTTGTCTAACTGTAAGGGCAATATTGAAACTAACTGTATATTATATACTGAATCTAAGATTATTAACAAATATGTGAGTAAGCATAATAAAATACTTTATATTTAGTTGTAGTACAATCTTTTACAGCCCTCTGGGTGGCCCAGTGGATAAAGTGCCAGTCTGAAGTCAGAAAGACCTAAGTCAAAATCTGGCCTCAGTATACTTATTAATTGCATGACCCTAGACAAGTCACAATTTCATTTGCCTCAGTTTCCTCATCTGTAAAATGAGCTGAACAAGTATCTTTGCCAAAAAAAACCCAAATAGGGTAATGAAGAGTTGGACAAGACTGAAGTGACTAAATGACAACAAGCACAACCTTTTAGAAACACATTGGTAGGTATATTAAAAATTGTAGATATGTTGAAATTCTTCTTAAGAAAAAAGTAGCTATGTGAATGATTTGTAGATATATTGAAATTCTACTTAAGAAAAAAGTAGCTATGTGAATGATTCTAAAATATCCCTTGTCTTCATTTTTATGGTTCCCATGTTAGACACTTTTACTAGATTTGAGGCTTTGTCTTTTCAAAACAGGAACCTCTCTCAAATACAAATTTAGTTAAGATTTGGGCATCCAACTAAATTATAGACATCACACAATCTATACACATCTACACACATACACGTATATCCAAGGGCCTTTCAGATACATTGTTCATAAAATCTGAATATTGGCCTCATAGTTTCTAGCTTTAAAACAATAAAGGACATCAGGGGTCATTTAAGAAAGCATTTGTTAAGTACCCATTATTTCCTATGCACTACACCAAGAGCTTTGGATCCTCACAACAACCTTGAGTAGTAGGTGCTATTATTAGCCCTTTTGACATTTGGGGAAACTGAGGCAGGCAGAGATTAAGTGACTTACCCAGGGTTATACAACTAGTAAGTCATGGAGGCCAGAACCCAATTCAGGTCTTCCTGACTTCTGGGCCAGATCTGTCCTTTCTGCCACCTCCCTGGCTATCATCAAATCCAATCTCCCAGTTTTATTGAGGAAGAAAATGAAAGGAGAGACATTCAGTAATTATCCTAAAGTAATGTAAGTTTCATGTGATAAACCTGGGGTTTAAACATCAGTCCATTGTTTCCCCTGTAAATGACAAAGGCAATGCAAATTGGTTTATTTTCCCAAATTTCATAGGATACTAATACCATAATTTTATAACTGGAAGGGATCTTACACGTCATTAAATCTATCTCCATCCATCATTTGACAGAGGAATAAGTATGAGTATAACAATAACAGTAACTAATAATAGCACATATGTCATTTTAGGCTTTGCAAAGCACTTTACAAATATTTCATTTATTCCTTACAATCAGGGGAGATCGGTGCGATTATTATTTCTGTTTTATAGATGAGGAAACTAAGGCAGACAAAAATTAAGTGACTTTCCCAGGACCAGTCCTCCTGACTCCAGGTCCACTGAACCACCTGGATGGAAGTTAAATGACTCTCCCAAAGCCACACAAGTAATAAGGGCTTGAGGGTGGAAATTAATCTAAGTCTGACTCTTAGTTTCATATTCTACCATACTCCCTCCTCATCTATACAATATAGGTATTGGGCTATTTAGCCTTATTGCATTTAAAAATATATAATCCTCTGAATGAATCAAACCTTTTCATTAAATTGAACTTTTTAACCCTGCGTGTAAAATCTGAGTTTTAATAGTATTTCAAATGACCATCTGTGTTTAACTAAGCCAGTGGGGGGCAGGGAGAAGTTCATTTTCTCATCGCAACATCCAAAAGGCAAAATCTCTTTTCTCTTTGAAAGACTATGCTTTTTCCAACACAGTCCATGTCTCCCAAGTTTGATTTAATTTGAGTGAGCTCACTAGGCAGCACCTCAGTAAATTAACCAGTGTTAAGAGGATTTTTTTCCTCAGAAAAGGAGAGAGCTTTCTGAGAAAAGAAAGCCAACTTCTTAGTCTTTTTTGGCAGATAGAAATCCTAACCCCCAATCTGAAAAGGAGTCATGTTTAAATGCCTCAGTGTATTTTAGGGATAGTTTAGCTGCAACAATGTTGTGGTTTTTCTATTTTAACTGTAGCCTTGCTGGAATCAAACTATTTGATCAAAGTTAATTAAATAATTTCTAGCCAATGTGTATGGACATGTTTATGTATAATTTGTGTTTATTAGGCTTCATATTTTTCTCAACACTCATTTTGTATAGCATTTATTAAAAAGTATTCATGATGCTTTGCACATAGTAGATTGTCTATTTGTGACTTTTGCTTAATCTAAAATGAAGTACTAAGGTATGAAATAATTATCAGAATGAAATAATTAGACTACAAATATTTTTCTTAAGAGCTCCCTGATAGGACATTTTTGGGTAAAAACATCTATGTCAAGTTTACTCTATATGCACAACACTGAACTTAACTGTGTTAATCTACACAACTATGCAGAAACATCCTTCAGATAGGTGGCCAGTTTGGCCTCATTTTTCTGCTATAATGAGGCCTTGTCAATTTTTGGTTTGGGAGAAAAATATTGGGAAAGAGACAGTATGAATATCATCTAATATATATGGCATTGATAATTTGAAGTATGATCATAATCTTAGTTGCATTCCTTTAAGCAAACTCTCAAAGCTCTTTCAGCAAGATCAGAATATGAAAATATATATATACATACCCACATATATGTGTGTATGTGTATGCATATGTGCATGTATATATATATACATATAATGGAGAGATCTATCTATATGCATATATACATATAATAGATCCATAGATATATCTAGATACATATCTTAAGGAAGACTGGACCATTTCACCTGCTGATCCCTGGGACTCAAAAAAATCTGCAACAAGAATGGCTAACATTTATGCATACACTTAGTAGGAAAATTCCCATAAATTTTATAAGCTTAGCTCTTCATTTTTTTTAGTTTAATGAGTTACAGTTTATAATTTTCTAACCTCCAAATATTAATATAATTATTGTAATACACAAGGAACTAATTCAGCCTCACTATTTCCCATTACTACTAGATGATAAATTTAACTCTAAGACATATGAAAGCTGCAATAGTCTAACCTGACTTAAAGAATGATATAATAAGTATAAAAGCCACTCATACATTATTTTAAAAGTACAGACTGGACTCAATTGAAAACCATGAACAAAATTTCCCATTTTCTAAAAAAGATACACACATATATCCCTATACATATAGGAAGAGAGAAGTGACAAAAACAAATTATGTGTGTATGTATGTATAATTTATGAATACTAACTATAACTTCACTCACATTGCTTTACCAAAAAAAAACAAAACAAAACAAAACACATACACACACAAAAAAAACAACTTGCCCCTGATTTAGTATTCTAAAGGACTTTAGTATTCTAAAAGTAAATATAGCCATGTTTTTAAAAAATCCTAAAAATGATGGAATAACAAATTATGAAGTAAAAGAGTCACAAATAAATTACAACTAAAATTATTAACTTTGTGTCATGGCTTCCTCATCCATTTCTTTTCCTCAGACCTTTCTACCATACTGTAAGGAACCTTGGGTTCCTAAGGAACATTTTTAAAAAACCAATTCTTGCTCTTATACAGGGAACTCTTCTAATGTTTTTATTTTTAAATATAAAAAAGAAAACGATGTAATAATTTTAAAAGAGACCCTTACAAGTTATAAGAAGATATCTACAGTTCTAAAATCTCTTCAAGTTTAGCTACCAGGTTCTGTACAATGATGCTGTCACAGTGTTTCTATTAAAAGTTGGTGTATAATTCTACCATTTTGACTTGAGCTCAAAACCCAAAGACTAACATTAGCATTGCCCACCAATCTATCCTTTCTATCCACCAGTCTATCCTTTCACCAACAGTGGTTTACTTTTTCATTCCTATTTATTTTGTAAATGCGGTTCAGACATTAATGACTACTTTCTGCTATCTTTAAATATTTGTTTTTAAAGAAGATGTCTGACTAAAAGATTATGACTAGGTAAGTGTAAAGTACATACACTATTTTAGGCAATTAGTAACTAGTAACTCTGGAAAATCAATAGAAAATTCATACAAAAACCACTAAACTGTTAGGTTAACTTCAAGACATTTCAGATAGAAAGCCCACTAAATCTGAACCCTGTACTTTTCCATTTTTTGAATTAATTTGCATTGTAAAAACAGGAAAGATTTTCTCAATTTTAATACATTCCTTACTGAGATTGTAGGCAGAAGGTGTGCTTTTATACATAGGGAAAATGGGGAGGAAAGATAAGAGGGGCCTTGGGAAAACTAATTTTCATTATAATCTTAGAACTTGACAAAAAAAATGAAGTCTAAACAGAATAAATAAGCACATGTGTCTTCAGTTTAATTGTCCCTGAATTCACACAAAGATGTGGCCGGAGTTATGTTTCAGCTTTGCTTCTTTTATTTTTTTTGGGGGGGGGGGTAGTTTGCTTTCATGAAATATTTCCTTTTAATCAAAGACTGTCATTTGTGGTATCCTAGGCCACATGTTGGGATGGGCAGTGGGAGGGAAAAGATTTGTCGTGAATGCCTTAGTTGAGTTCCATATTCTCCAATATCACCCTCCTTAGATTGATTTAGTGAGAGCTCATTTCCAGGGGTAGACGCCTCAAGCCTAATTAGTAAACAGAGCCAGCAGGGGGCAGAGCTGCTAACTGCTTTGACAGTATCCAACTGACGACCAGGTACAGAAAGCAACAGCCCAAAAGGAAACTTTGACGGTCCAAGCTGCTAAAATTTTCTCCATTACGTTTTTTGCTGAAAATGTGGCACGATGATGGACTGAGTCTCTTCAGTCTTTGAAAAATTCCTTTGGAAGATCCCAATTCTCTCTAGCTGGCCAAAAGCTAGATTCGCCAAAGCCCAATCTCTAACTCCAGAAGAGCGATACGCACTGAATAGTAACCAAGTGAAGTCAGAGGCAATATACCACATCATGTGTTCATGTATGAATGATGTACGTGCATATATATGCATATGTGTGTGCACACACATGCACACACATATGCAGAGCTACACTTCACATCTGTTTTACGGAGTACTGACAGGGTGTCTCCAGGAGCCCAACAGCTGGGCATTGCTTGTGGAAGCTCAACATTATTTCAGTCAAGACTCTCTGCCAGGATCCCAGGTTTCTCTAGAACCTTGAAATCTGAGTTTAAAGTTGTGGTTCCTACACGTGCTTCTCTCTTCTGCAGGTTTGTGGTTAAGGGCAACCCTCCTGGCTCATCCTTTTCCCTCTTCATCCTTCCATCCTTCTCACCTTCTCGGACCGTTCTCTCCTTCCCAACCCCCGGGGGAAAGAAAAGATTGGGATTGCTCTCTTTTATTATCTGTTCTCTACTGGGATCAGCTCTCACTTAACTCTACATGAGAAAACTGAACCCTGCTAGCCATGTCCAAGGACACCTAACGGACCACTTCTGCCAGGGAAAAGGCGGGGAGCTGAGGAGGGGGCCGGGCGAGTGAGGGGGAGGGACATAGCTCTCGCTTCCTTCAGCATAGACAAGGCTGAAGTGTTCTGAGTAGGTCCTGTCACTGAATTGTTGGTTTTGCCACGTAGGAACTTTCCCCCTACCTCTCCTCCTCCCCCTCACCACCCTAGGGTACCCCCTCCCCTTCACCAGCACTCATGTTTCCTGCCCTCACCCCCAGCCCCAATTTCCTGCTGAATTTCATCATTTTCAGGGAGAAGTGCACCTCTAATATTGGGGATTAGGAGTATGAGGGTGGTTGTCTAATAGAAGAGGGAGGAGGATCGTAAAGTTTTTGAGTGGGCACTACTTTGTCTGGGACCCTAAGTTTTACTTGTTTGTTCAAAGAAATCCTTTCTAACAATAATCCTGTAAAATCACTTCCACTTAGGTTCTCACAAAATACAAATTTCCTAAATCTAGAGAAGCCTGAGTCCCCACTCCTTCAGTCTTCACCTGTCTCACCTCACCAAATGGCAACCTTTTTTCTTACTTCATTCGAGACAGAGAAAGTTGTCAAGGTCCAGTCTAGTCTCTCTCTCTCTGTCTCTCTTTAACACATACACACACACACACACACACACACACACACACACACACACACACGAGTTTTACTTTAAGTCAAAGTGTTCAAAAGAACACGTCCTGAAATAAAAGCTTCACCCAACTCTTGCGTCCCTGAGGCAGTGAATCTGCCTTTCAAAGCACTTAGAGATCTGTGGAATAGTCATCGTAGGTGGAGACAATTGGGCTGAAAAGTAAGCAAGTAGCATCCTGGCTAGCTGTCTGACAGTTTTTTCTTTGCTCTATACCGCTCCTTTCTCCTCCACTCCCCTTCCCTGCCCCACACCTAATCTCATCTGATGCCCTCAAGCCCCAACTCTCCGCTTACCCGGGCAGCAGATACATTATGGGCTTTAGTTCAATTTGAGGAGGAGAGGAATAAAGAGCCACAACCCACCCCGCCCCCCAAATCCCCTTCTGTCTCTTACCTCCTCTGACCTCTGCAGCTTGGAAGATGAAAGTTATTGCGATGAAGGTGGTTATCGTGGAGTCCCAAAGCCACCTTTTCGTTTTCCACCTTGTGGACCAACGCTCCATCTCCAGGATCAGTCAGGGTCCACAACTGTAACCAGCACCCACGAAGCTGCAATTTTCTACCCTCTTCGTCCCTTCCACCTATCCCCAGGGATGATTGCTACACATCCATTAGGGAGGGAGAGGAAAAAAAAATCAAAAAAATTTTGGGGGGGAGGCGCTAGTTGGTGGTGGTAGTTTCTTTCCTTGTCTGTCTTTTCTTTTTCTTCTCCCTCTCCAATGAATGGCCAAGCTAAGTCAGGTCCCTCTGATCCGTCCTCCTCGGTGCCCAGCCTTCAGAGTGAAGGCAGACGAGGGGCTTTAATCAAAAGGCGAAGAGCATTGCATGCCCCTAAACGCTTCATCCCGTCAGAGGGCCGGCCGAGAGGCACTAGGCGGCCCCCTCCCCTCCCTCCCTCCCCCCACCGCCTGACCCCCACAAGGCGAAACTGACAAGAAGACTGCGGGTCAGAATCCAATCAAACGCGTCTCCTGGCAGCCCCGAACCCGCCCTCCATCCCTTTGATTGAGAACTACTACTCCAGGCTAGCCCAGCCCACCAATCCCCCCCACCCACCACCGCCCAGACTTCCCACCCCTTTCCAAACCCCCAAGAAGAAATGGGAGGGGGATGGGGGGGAGTCTGTATGGTTCAAGCACTTTGGGAATGAAAGGAATTGCGGGAGAGGGCAGGAGCCCCAGGAGTTTTGCAAGGAGTCTCTGTACTCAGGAACTGCTACTGGTCTACTTGTTCGCGGCTCGTCTACAGGGGAGGAAAAGGGGGAAAGAGAGGAGGGGGATAGGGACTGCGAGAAGAGGAAGGCGGAGAGTCGGGATCAGACTAGCTCAGGAGACACACACACACGCACACGCACACGCACACACACACAACCTATGAATGGTAGGACGGCATTTGAGGGGGCTCCTGTCCCCTCCTTCCCTTTCCTCTTACCCCCTTTCCCCCGCGCTGTTCCTGAGAATTTACCGGGAACAGGGAAGAAAAGATGAAGGAGGTTATGCTTGGACTATCCAGAATTCACAGGTTAAAAAGATAGGACTGCTGAGAAGAAACTGGGGCATGGAGTTGGCTGGACTAACTGACCTGAGATCTTGGAACTAGTATTAGATGAACCTATAAGGTTCTTCTCACGGAATGTCAAGGAATCATTGAGGAGTCGAGAAGAAAGAGATTTAGGGAGCTGAAAGAGAAGAGATGTGGGATTTTGCTTCTCTCTTTGCTTTGTTTGGAGGGTAGAGGCTGTGTATTATGTGGCTCCCGACCCCATATGAGACCACGAGCTGCAGTTTAAGAAGCGCTGCATGAGTAGAAAAAGTTTAAGAAGCCCTGCATTAGAGGGGTGGGTGGCGAAGATGCCAGGCAGTACCAGTGCAAATCTCTTCAAACACCTGTCCCCACACCTGGGAACAATGAAAGGTTGGTTGGTGGAAGGGGGCATAGGAGAGCTGGAGCCTTTCTCATCCTAGTCTACATCCCCAGAAAATAGTGGTAACTTCAATGACTCCAAGTAGTAGATAAGGAGGAAGGGTGGGTTTCTTGTCTCACTATGTTCATCAGCCATATTACCTAGAATGTCTATCTCACAGCCCTGGAAACTTTGGCAAAGGGAACCCCTGTAGTCCTGAGTGGGGATGCCCTGGCTAGGAAATGGGAAGTAGATCACTGCTTCCATGGAATGAAAGAAAAAGTAAGTAAAGTTCTTAAAATCACATAAACGCTTTAACACAGCAACAAAATTCATATAGTCAAGGGTATATTAGGTACATCCTTTTGAAATAATGGATAGATAGTAGGCCTCAGAGTCAGAGGATTTAAGTCATGTTTGTGATACATACTTTTTCTGGGATTCTGGTAAAGTTGCTTAACATCTTCTCAGTGTTCCAGGCATCTAAGACTATAACATTGCAAAAAGCCAACCTATTCATCACCAAGAAATTCTCTACAATGAAATGAACAGTTCTGGTCCCTTTCCCTCAGTCTTCCCGAGGAGGGATTCCTAACTTATGGTCAATAGACTATCAAGGCATCAGTGGATAGATTTCAGGAGATGAACAACCTTGATTGGGGGGATGGAGGAGGAAGGAAATCACATTTTAATTTCTATATAATTGTTTTCCTTTGTAATCCTATATATTTTATTTTATGCATTTAAAGACATAATTCTGATGTTTCTATAAACGTTAGCAGACTGCTAAAAGGGTCCATGACACACCAACAAAAGGTTACAAATCTCTGTCCTTCAACTCTTATTCTGGATCAGCTTTATGTTGACAGGGATTCAAAATCATAGTCCTTCCAAACATTGCTGTATAGTTTGAGACACATAAATATCTGCAGCTTTAATTCCGTAAATTGTCAAGCATTTGTCCCAAAAGTCACCTGGTCTTTTGTTATTGTCCATTCTGTAATGCCAGACTTTTTATACACAAGTGAAATATCCATCCTTACTCTATAACCTGGGATCTACTGCTGGGATTATGGAAGTGTTTCAATTAATATAGTCCTCTTTAATGTGATCTAAAGAGAGAAGAGGGCATCATGTTTTAGTTAAAATTCATTTTAAGTAAGATATAAGCAAAATAGAGTTAGAGGAGGGAATATATCCAACAGAAATTTGACTTTCTATGTGTACACACATTGTTTCACCAGTCACACCACATAGACATAATTTGGCTTTTATTTCTGATATGACATTGGTACCCTTATTTATCTGTCCCCAGAACGTATCCCCTACTACATCTTTTTGGTTGGTAAATTCTAATACTCTAATGGATCTGTAATCACAATGATTTCTGTATTTCCTCTGATTATTCAATCAATTAGGAAGAATTTACTGTGCTAGATGCCAGGGATGATAGATAGATAGATAGATAGATAGATAGATAGATAGATAGATAGACCGACAGACAGATAGATAGATAGACAGAGAGACAGACAGACAGACAGATAGATAATGTATGTATGTATACCAAAAATTATTAGAAATCACAATTCATTTATAAACCTGCGCATTTTATTTGATTAGATAGATTATATAGTCACCCATCAAATTAAGTTAAATAATTTCGTATTAGACTAACATTCGTGTCTCAGATATATGTGCAAATGACCAAACAATAAAATAGTGACTCTTCCCTCCTTCCTCAGCACTATTTATTTTCTAGCAAATCCAGTCAGCATCACTATGCTATATTAAACCTGATGCTTTGTTCAATTCTCTGGACATTCTTTTCTCCCTTATTAATCTTTCAAATGAAGAAAATAAAAATCCATATAATGATACTATGAAGTTCTTGATGCTGACATACAACTGGCCACAACCAAAGTTGAATATACTTATATACTTGAATATATAATATACTTGAAGGAAATGCCCAGAATGGTGGTCTAAATTGTTTCTTGGAGCTTTTCCTATGACATTTAAATTTTTTGAATTACTGAAAGCTGAATGGCTTGATGCTGGTCCTAAAAGGTGGAAAATGATGCTAAATTAGTCCGTCAATTCACACCTTTTGGTCACATCGTCAAGTCTTCATAACTTTGAGAAAGGGTTCTTTCAACCAAAAAGTCTTAGATCGATAGGAATATTCTTCCTTCATGTTTTCTAACTCTGTGGTCTGAATTCCTCTGGCTGTCGTACAAGTAGACATAACTTGGGCTTGAATCAATGCTCCTGAAAGAGAAATTAGTAGACTCACTATAAGGAATTATGATGGGGGGAGGTGTCCATAATTAGTCTATAAAGATGTGCTAATAATAGAGTACCCCAATAACATACAGGCATTCAGTAGATGGAAACCACAGTGTATAAAAGGGTCAAAGGGAGCTAAATAATGATGTAAAAGAACAAAGTATCCCTCATACAGTCAGAAGTCACACCCCTAAGAACTTTTGACTCTATTTCAAGAATCAAATCTTCTTACAATCCAGTCAGTTTGATTTTACATTTGTTCTAGGATTTATATCCTGCTGAACACATCCCCTGACATTCCCTTGTATCATAATTACAGCAAAGAATGTTTTAATTAAATTGATCTCCTTTCAAATGCTACCAAACTAAAAGAAAGGATATTTTCCCCCAATCCAACAAACATTTATGAAGTATCTGTGCTAGGAACTTGGGATACAGAAATAAAACCAAAAGCAGTCCTTGGCCAGAATTTAGCCCAGTTCCTGGCACCTACTGATTGCGTAATATTTATTGAATGGCTGACTACACTTATTTGATTGGAACTGGGGAGAGCCGTTTTATTTTGTGGAAGTAGTTTTGATTGCAGTGACTGTTTGTGAAAGTGACCCAAAAAATTATGTCAATATTTGAAAGGAAGGAAAAAGTCACATTCCATGGAAATATTTTTCCAAAGAGTTCATGCAACTCTGATTTGTCAATGAAGTCTTGGTAATCAACCACTCGGGGAACAGAATTGACTAAGCATCACTAGTAAACAGAAGGAGAAGAGAGGTAGGCAGAACTCCACTCCCTAAAACTCCCCTACTCCCAAAAAAATCCTCACTCGGTAACATGGTCATCAATATTTTTCATTATTTTTATTTTATTTTCCTCTACAACGCTCTCCACAAATGTCACTAGCCAGAACTAAGGAGATGATCTCGAAAAACTTGCCTTGAATTACTTATGGGGTGTTAAAAAAAAAAAGAGCTTTTGTACACACCAGAAATCCTTAAAAAGGTCTTAAAGCAATTGCTTTTGAACGTAATCCCCATGTTACTGTGTCTACTGGTTTGCCTTTCTTGCCCTTTTCTGAACTTTAGTTCAATCATTTGAAGAAAAGAATGACTAAGCAGTTTGACATTCACTTAACAGGACCTCTAATACGTGAGTGACTGCAGATTAGTCTGTTTAAATGTTGAGTTGCCTCTTTTAGCACACAGATGGGGCATTGTATTTTAGGCAGTGGGGGAAGGGTTTGGGAGCAGAGTTTATTTCCGAAGTCTAACCTAGCTCATAAGAAGCCCACAGTGAGGTTTTCTTATTCCTTGGCCCCTTCCTTCTGAACTAGCTTACAGAATTTCACAGGACTAAGAATTTTGCCCAATTTCCATGACACGATAGAATCTGCTGCTGAAATGTCTAGTCTGCTGTAGGTTGGGGCCATCCAGGACTCATCCTGTTATACAGAACTTAAAATAAAAGTAGAATTAAGTAAACTCAAAAAACAGGGAAGAAATTGAACTTGGGCACACCCATGTCTACTAAAATGCTCATAGGTTGGCTATAGTTTGAGGATTTATTTTTGCCATATACTAGGCTTTTTTAGGTTTATTTTCTGAGAAAAGGTAGAACTACCTATAAAGGACAAAGAATAATTATTTTAAGGGCCCTGAAGCACTATGTAGAATTGTTTGACATTTGTCAGTTTTTTCTATGTTCTTTGGTTTTCTTGTTTGTCACATGTAATTAATAATATTAATCAGTCTTAGGATGGTTTCCAGAAAATAATTTATGCCAAAGGTTTTTTTTTATATTTCTGTTTGTCTTTGAGGCTTTGCTTCAGAATAGCACTAAACATACAATGAGCGTTGTGATTACATATATTTTAAAAACTGAAAAAATTGTTATGAATACAAATATAAATACAAGAGAATAACAATAGCAAATTTTAAAAGAAACTTCAATATGATTACCGAGATTGTATGTAATACCCCTACTCTTCTTCACCTTGGCTTGTAAAATTAAAGACCTTTCAATGTCAAACTCTTAGAAAAGGATACCTAGACCGGTTGCCTCCAACTTCTGTACTTCCCACTCCTTAATTTTTTAAAATCAGGTTTCTCACTCTATCCCTAGAATATAACTTCTCCTGTCTAAATCACCAATGACTTCTTTCTCCCTACAAACCAATTGCTTCTTTTTTTTTTTCAGATCTCATCTTTCTTGCCCTGTCTGTAATACTTGATATTACTGACCATTCTCAACTCCTAGGTCTTCTCTGCTCTCTGGGTTTTGTAGACACTGCTCTCCTGGTTCTCCTCTTGTCTGTCTGATCAGACTTCAATCTTCTTTGCAGACTCAATGAGCATGTCCCACCCCTTATGTCTGGGCGTACTTCACTGCTCTTCTCTTCCTACTCAGTAATTTCATCAGCTCCTGTTTTTCTCCCAAACCCACTCTTTCCTTATTTTTTTTTCTGTTTCCATCAGGAACATTTTTTAAACATCCCCATCCTTCTGGTCACTCAGGTTTGTAATCCTTTAGTCATTCTTGTTTCTTCACACTCCCTCAATCCTGATTCTAATCAGTTGCCAACACTTGTCAATTCTATCTCTAGGATATTTCTGGCATGTATCCTATTCTCTAAATACCATAGTTATCACCCTATTCCTAATCCTCATCACCTCTTGCCTGGATTATTGAGATAACCACCTAATTATTTTCTCTGCATCCATCCTTGCTCCTTCTTATTCTATCCTCCTAATAGATACCAAATTGATATTCCTAAAATACAGGTTGGCTTGTGTTACTCCTTTGCTCAAGAATTTTTCAGTGGTTCCTTATTGATACAAGGATAGAATATAAATTCTAGGATAATACAAAGTCCTTCTGAATCTGATTCAAATCTTTTCAGGATACTTACACATTATTCACCTTCATACACTTTATGTTCCAACCAAACTGGCCTTTATGTTATCTTTATCCATGACATTTTCTCTCTCATACCCGTGCACTTTCACAGATTGTCCTCCATACCTAAAATGTATCCTCACCTCTGCCTATTGAAAACTCTACCTACAAATATTTTGATGATTACAGGGACTTTCTTTTTAGCAATGACCTCTTTGGGATATATGCCTGGTAGTAGAATCTCTAATTTAAAGGATTTGGGGATGTCCTTGATACCAATAGAGAAATTAAGAGGAAGGCTGAGATTGGGAAAAAGATAATGAGATTTTGTTAGGTAATGGCATGCTCTGTCTCCTCAACTCATGTTGAGTTTGAAAGGCCTATGTTCAACTGCCAGTTTTTGCAAGACACCTTTACTTATTGCACCACTTGTTAGCATCCCCACCTCTCCCATACTGTTTTCTATAGTTTTTGTCATTTACTCATCTATGCTCATGTTGTCTCCTTCAGAAGAATGTAAGCTACTTCAGGTTTGGGAATTTAAAAATACTGCATCCCCAGAGCCTCAAACGGACACATAAATGCCTAGTCATTTTAGGTTGCTATTATTGTTGAGTTGCTACTATTGAAATGAAACAGTCTTAGAAAAGGGAAGAGTTATAGTGGCAGAGAGGACAAATGGATGACCTTGGAGTTATGAAGATGGGTTCAAGTCTTGCCTCTGATACATTATAACCATGTGACCACAGGTCAACCATTTAACCTGTCAATGCCTTCTGGAAATTCTTCAAGGTAATAAGTTACAGATGAGTTACCTGATCTGGATCATCAACGGAGGGATTTTGATACATTGATGAAATAGCAAGTTGAGAATAAAAAAGGGTGTATCTATGCACACACAAACATATATACATAGTATATGCTATCAAAACTTTTTTCCTGTATAATTAGTGGATGTTTTTGTTTGTTCTTTCAAAGTATAATGAGAATTCACTAAGACACTTTTGAGGAAACGAGGTCTCTCAATACAAAAAAATAAAAGATATCCAGATGCTTGATTGGTTATCCTTTAATAAAGTGAAAAGCACTTATCCACATGGAGCAGGCCCTGATAGACTGATAAACCTCCTTTACAAATAACACAAAATCATTCTAGACAACCATGTATTATCTATTCTGTGTGTTCTCCATTGATAGACTCCTTTCTACTATGAAACAAAATTTATACATTCAGGAATCTTGGTCTTTGTCTCTGTCGACATTTGTCTGTCTGTCTGTTTCTCTGTCTCTTATACACACAATTAAATAAAGTTGTTATTTGGATCTGAGTAACTGCTACATTTCTTTTGTGCAATATCCAAATTCATTTTTTTCAAGGCCACTACTACTAATGATAAGTGTGCGATTTTAGGCTAGTGAACAAGGCTGAAATTTACAAAAAGTCATTTTATAAAACATCTGCATTGAATAAGTTTGCCTTGATGTGTTTTGCAGGGATCTAGTGTTTAATAACCCTCCCACTCTAATATGCTCTGCCAGTTGCTGGAATGGTCAATTGGTTGCACATTCAAACTCTGGACAAACAATAGATACTAGTTTAAAACTTTTAAACTGCCATTTGTTTAAAAGAAAATGTATGTGTCTTGAAGATACAAAGCAAGCCAAAAAAAGTCCCTTGGATAACATAGGAATAGAACCCCAAAAAAGCAAAATGTAAATTATATAACAGTATTTTTCTTCTTCCTTCTTCTTCTTCTTCTTTTTCCTCTTCTGCTTCTTCTTCAATTTAATTTAATATTTAATCCCTCGTGCCTGATATATAGTAGATGCTTCATAAATGCTAATAAAATCAAATTGACTTGAATTCTTGTTATGAAAGGACATTATAGACTTTTAAAAACAGTAGTTCATAATCTCATCATTAAGTAGGAATTTTGACAATTGGGTAATCTGTGGCCTTGAGGCCACATGTGACATTCTAGATCATCTGACTGAATCCAAACTTCATAGAACACCCCTGGGTTAAGGAGTCCCAAAAACTAGGGAGATGAAATTATACCAGACATTCTAACTTATGCATAAAGTAAATGAGGTGACTGATCAATTCATTTCTATCCTGATCTGAACTCATCTCCAGTTTTAAAATTAGATAATAGCTTTAATACGTTTTCTCTTGATGAAATTGACATGATGATTTTTGAGTTAACTTTCAAAATAAATAACACCATCAAACAGGGGAATATCTGGAGACTAAAAGGTTTTTTAAAAATTAGAAATGCATCTTTTAAAAAAAATCAACAAATAAAGGAGTAGAGCCAAGATGGCAAACAAAAGCCAAGAAATTGCCTGAGCAGTCCCCAGTTTCTCTCTGAGACAACATTAAATCAAGCCTCTAAATGAATTCCGGAGAGAAAGAACCCACAAAAAGACAGCGTGAAACAATTTTCCAGCTTAAGATAACTTAGAAGGACTCTAGGAAAGGTCTATCTTACTTGGATAGAAGGAGAGCACAGCCTATCTCAGATGGTCTCCAGGAAAGACAGAAAAAGACTCAGCCTCAGCACAGATCAGCAACAAAAGCCCCTCAGTCCTGGCTCATCAGGCCAATGGCAAAGAAGGCCAGTTGTGAGGCCTCCAACCCTACCTCAGAAGATAAATTGCCAACCTGGGTACCCCAACACAACAGGGAAACTAGGCTGGGCCACCCTAGTGCAGTGGGAAAACCACTAGTACCTAAGGCCCAGGCATGGAAAGTCAATGAGCAGACTCTTGGCTTCCAACACAGGAATCTTGGGACAGTGACCCCTGTACCCAGCAGCAAAGCTCAACTGTAAAAAGTGAGCAAAACTCCAAAATAGCCTTGATCATAGAAAGCTACTATGGTGACAGAGAAGATCAAAACACAAACTCAGAAGAAGACAACAATGTTAAAGTAGCTACATGTGAAGCCTCAAAGGGGATATGAATTGTTCTCAAGCCCAAAAAGTCCTCTTGGAAGAACTCAAAAAGGATTTTAAAAATCAGGTAAGAGGAGTAGAAGAAAAATTTGGAAAGAGTGATGAGGAATCACAAAAATTGACTAAAGGGAACAACTTTTAAAAAAAATTGGCCAAATGGAGAAAAAAAATCCACTAAAGAAAACAGCTCCTTTAAAAGCAGAATTACCAGAAAGGAGGTACACAAACCAAATGAAAAAAATAATTCCTTAAAAATTATAATTGGGCAATTGGAAACTAATGACTCTGTGAGATATGAAGAATCAATCAAGCAATGAATGAAAAAAATAGAAGAAAATGCAAAGTACTTCACTGGGAAAGCAACTGACCTAGATAGTAGATCCAGGAGAAATAATTTAAGAATGATTGGACTATCTGGAAGTTATGATCAAAAAAGAGCCTGGACAGCCTATTTCAAGAAATTAGCAATGAAAACTGCCCTGATATCCTAGAACCACAGGGTAAAATAGTCATTGAGAAAACCCACAGATCACCTCCTAAGAGTGGTCCCAAACTGAAAACTCCAAGGAACATTATAACCAAATCCTAGAATTGTCAGGTCAAGGAGAACATGCTACAAGCATCTAGAAGGAAACAATTCAAATATCAAAAAGGCAGGAAGAGGGGACTCCAATTTCCTTTTTCCCTCTGGCTGGTGTGGAGTTTGTCCCACAGTGGCAGCGGCATTTATGAAGAATAAGCATTTCCTCAGAGAAGCTGCTGAGAAGCTATTGAAAGCCTGCGTGGGGCCAGGCCCGGTATCTCTTCTGGATGTACATTTCTTCACACGATGACAAGTATGTTTCAGAAGGCCAGTGTCCATATTGTTGCAGTTTCTAGTGCTGGGTAGATACAGAGTTCTCCTGAAGCCCAAGACAAAACTAACACCAAAAGTAAAGAAACTTCTTAATCGAGAATCAAGAAATTGTAGACTCACTTTTAAAGAAACAAAGATTCTTAAAAAGTGTTGGGACTCCAAAAGTATTCTGTTGGTTACCTGCAAAGCATGCAACAAAACAGTGAGGTATAATGGTAAAAGCAGAAGCTTCTTGACAGAAATGAAAAACAATCTTAGCGCTCCCAAGATCAAACCTGGCATGAATACACTAGACATAAAAGCTTCAGGATCTACAAAGAAAAAGAAGAAATCCTTCAGCAGTAATAAATCTGATTCCAAAGACAATAGTCCAGCACTAATTTTCAGAACCCCGACATCAGGACTGTTGACCCCTGTTCCTCCTCAAAGAGTCTGAATAAAATGAAGCGTTACCTATCTCAGTTGAAGATGATGCTTCACAGGGAAGAAAGCCAAAGGACCCCAGGGAAGGGTCTCAGAGACTTCCTGTCCTCACTCTGAACAAAGAAATCCAGTTTTGTGGACATTAAAGCAGCTTCTAAAGTGAGGAGGCCTGCTTTGTCCTCGCAGCAGCAAACAGTTCTCTTAGTTCTCTTCGACGTCCTTCTCAGTACTTTTTAACATGTTTCTGAAGTGCCTGGCACATAGTAAGAATTGTGCTTGGTGTCCCTGGGAAGGATTAACACCAGGGGACTGTATAACTGACATCTTTTCCAGCTATAGGAAATCCCATTCCAATTTTAATGTTATGTATTTAACATATATGGTATGGTGGGTGCGTTAATTAAAATTTTGATGTCAGATCAGTTACCAACATTAGTTATTTACATACTTCTTGTTTTTAAGAGAATTGACATCTATCGCCAGGGTGTACTCATTCTTAAGCAATTCTTCCAAGAATTAAGTTCCTCTTTCTTTATTTGTTCTACTGTATCAGTGGTACTGATTCAGTTGTACTGAAAATATGCAATGTATTTGTTAACTTAGAGTCATCCCTTTGACGAAGATAGAAATGTACTGTCTGTACATTTTCCTTTGGAGAGAGATGTAAATACATGCATCTTTTAGTCACATTTCTCTTCCCACCACTAATTTATTCCTGGAAAAATTTTTATTAATATTTACTCAAGAAGATATATTAATTTCTAGGTCTAGACAATTTCTGAGTCTAAAAAGTTATTTCATGATGTAATATAGTAACTTCTAATTTTTTTCAGTAAAGTATATCCTAAGTTAAAATGGTACCGAAGTCTTCTTTTCAAGTTATTTACATGATTACACTGCTTTGGACTATGTGCTGTTTTCTGTTATCTTACAGTTAAAAACCTCAATGCTTTTTATAATTCACAACTTTCTAGATGAGGAATTAACAACCTTTCAAAACGGATTTCCTAAAATTGGCTTTATCCACAATCAGATCCTCACAAGTTTGGGGATATATTTGTACCAGATTTTTAAGACTGAGGTAGCTGATTCTCGTACTTTTTGAGATGGAAGTAAATTGTGAAGACTCTCACAACTGGATATAAGTTTACTACACTTAGCAATTTTTCTCCTCTTTGGAGAAAAAGAAATTCTAAAATAAGTCAGGAGAACTTGTATAGATAATTATGCAGATAAATATGAAAATGTTATGCTGGAGATCTGCTATGGGATTATGTTCATTTGGTATAGAATTGGACATGGCTGGAGAGAATGATCACGGAATTTTGTCTTTAGTCTTTCTTGAAACCAGAGATCAAATCATCAGAGCCAAACAAAACTAGATAAAGCCAATCTGTTCTTTTTCAGGAAGGTCTCCAAAGTGAAGCAAGGCTGCCTCAAGCAGGAATCTCCCACAAAGCTAGTTAGGTCAGCACCTAGAAGCTCTTGTATTTTAACAATTTGTCTCACCAATAGAGCCTGAGTACATTTCCCTTCATCAGAAGAGACCTCAACCTTTATATTGCCATCTGTGCTTGTCAGGTTTGTTCCAGGTCAAGGTTATTGGATATGAATGTGGGCAGTCATTTCCCTTGATTTTCCAGACCAAATTCTACCCAATAGTAGTTCCCACCCTGCACTTAATTTTAGGAATCCTGGATATAGAACTTTGATAGGCCTTCATCCCACTTGATTAGCACAGATAAATATAAAGCTAAGAAGCCAAGGAATAGGAATAGGATCATAGATCTTAGAACTTAGATCATCTAGTCCAGTATTTTACAGATGAAGTGGTCCTAGATGGGGTAAATCAAGAAGTCCCCTTTTTCTCTGAATCAGCAATTGAAAGAGACTTAAGTCCAATTTATACCTAAATAAGAATCTGCTTATAATTTCCCAGCAAGTTTTCATCCAGCTTTCACTTAAAGACCTTATGTGAAAGAGAACCTGCTACCTCCAAAGGCATCCCGTTTCACTTTGGGGATAACTCCCAGACCTAAATCTACCTCTGCTGCTATGGCCAACCAGGATCAGTTCAATCCAATATAATAGTCCTTAAAATACTAGAAGTCAGTTATTTTCTCTACTCCCCTCGCCACTCCAATCTTTTGAAAGTTAATCATGGTTTCTGAGACCAATTCTCATAGTTTGAAATCTTGAGGCCCTTTATTCCATTTGGTACAACTAAACACATAAGTGGTTACTACATAGTGATCCTAGGGATTTTTTTTAAGGTCTTTCTTACAATGAACTTACATTCCACTGGGATGGTAAGGGAAACTACATGTATACAAATACAATTTAGTACAAAGCACCTCAAATTAATTTGAGGAGGATGAGGTGGTTAACTGGGTCAAGAAAAGTTTAAAATGTGATGGTTGGTTTTTTTCCATGAAGATAGGCAAAGTACAAGAGAGATGAGGGAGTCAGAATATCTAGTCCTTCAGACTGACTGGAATGGCATGTATGAAGGGAAGTAATAACTCCTTAAAAGTGGATATGGTGGTGGAGAGAGGAACTAAATGCAAAACTGGAAAGTTTGTGTTGTATCCAGGGGAAGTGAGGACTTACTGAAGATTTTTTGAGCAAGTCAGTAATGTGGTCAGACCTGTATGTAGGAATATATTATTTTGGCAGGTGGGCAAAATTAGCACAGGAGAGATTTTTTAAATTAGAGGAGAAATAGACTGGAGACTAAAAAATGAAAGAAATGATTAATAAAACTAAAAGATTTTTTTAAAAAAGACTAATAAAATTGATAAACTTTTAGTTTTTAAATGATTAAAAAGAAGACTGAAAATCAGATCAACACAATAAGAAATGTAAATGAAAAGAATAATCATAAAACAAAATCAAAAGTTAATGTAGCAAAAGTATAAAGAATAAATATGACCTGAAAGAAAAGATATGAGAGGTTACTTCTAATTCCATCCCTTTGCAAAGAGGAGTGGTCTGCAGGTGTTGCACACAACGCAAATCCTTCAGACTTATTTTAGTTTTGCCAATTTTCCCCTTGTTGTTTTTTCTTTAAAAAAACACTTTGTTATATGAGATGACTCTTTGGGAGGGAGAGAAGACACATTGGGGAAAATCAAAATAATGTGGAGAAATTTTTTAAACTATCAATAAAGACATTTTTAAAAGAAAAACAATATAAAAAAGTCACAGTCAGGATTACACAGGATTTAGCAGATTCTACATTAAAGGATCAGAGGGCTTGGAATGTGATATTCCAAAAGGCAAAGGAGCTTGAATTATAACTGAGAATCAAAGGAAAATGCAGAAAAACTGAGCATACTCTTTCAGGGGAAAAGATGAACATTCAAGGAAATAGGGGACTTTCCTGATGAAAAGACCAGAGCTGATTTGAAAATTCAGTCTTCAAATACAAGACTCAAGAGAAGCATAAAAAGGCAAACAGGAAAGAAAAAAATGTGTTATTTGATAAGATTAAACTGTTTACATAGGTATACAGAAAGATGATACATGTAACTCCTGAGAACTGTATCTGTATTGGGGCAATTAGAAGGAATATACACAGACAGAGGGTGTGGATATAAGTTGAATTTGATGTGATGATATAAAACATTAAGGGATGGGAAAAAAGGATTGTACTGGGAGAAGAGAAAAGAGGAAGGTAGAATAGGGTAAATTATATCACATAAAGAGTTGCGAAAGATCTATTATAGTAGAGAGAAAGAAGGGAGGAGGTCAACATGACTTGAACCTTATTCTCACTGGATTTGGCTCAAAGACAGAATAACACACATACCCTATAGGGAAGTAGGAGGGGAAAGAGGAAAGAAAAAGAAAGGGGGTTTGATATAAGGGAGGGAATAAAGAAGGGAAAGGGGAAAGAAAAGGAGGAATGGATAGAAGGGAACTCAGACTGAGAGAGTTGCAAAACAGCAGCTTGTTAAAAGCAAAACACTGTCGAAGAGTAACAGTGAGAAGAAAGAGAAAGGTATAAATGGGGCAAAATAGGATGGAAGGAAATACACAGTAATCATAACTATAAATGTGAGTGGAATGAACTCTCCTATAAAATGGAAGCAGATAGTAGAGTAGATTAAAAAACATAATCCTACAATATATTGTTCACAAGAAACACATTTGAAGCAGAGAAATGCAAACACAGTAAAGGTTAAAGAATGCAGCAGAACATAGTATGCTTCAGCTGAAGTAAAAAAGAAAAAAATTAAAAAATAAATACTAATCTCAGAGAAAGAAAAAGCAAAAACTATATCTAATTAAAAGGGATAAGGAAGGAAACTGCATCTTGTTGAAATGCACCATAGACAATGGAATAATATCAGAACTAAATATGTACGTGTCAAAAGGTATAGTATTCAAAATCTTAGAGGAGAAGTAAAGTGGGTTACAGGAAGAAATAGAGAACAACACTATACTAATGGGGACCTCAACCTTCCCCTCTCAGAACTAGATCAATATAACCACAAAATAAACAAGAAAAAAGTTAAGGAGATGGAAAGAATTTTGTAAAAGCTAGCTATGATAGACTTTTGGAGAAAACTGAATAGGAATAGTAAAGAAAGGTACCAATACGTCCCAAAATATTTATAGTGGTTCTTTTTGGGTGGCTAAGAATTGGAAATTGAGGAAATGACCATCAACTGGGTAATAGCTGAACAAATTGTGGTATATGAATGCAATAGAATACAATTTTGCTTTAAGAAATGATGAGCAGAAAGATTTCAGAAAAACCTTGAAAGACTTACATGAACAGATGCAGATGAAGTGAGCAGAACCGGCAGAGCATTGTACACAGTAACAGCAACATTGTGTGATGATTAACTATGACAGACTTAGCTGTTCTCAGCATTATATTAATCCAAGAGAATTCCAAAAGACTCATGATCAAAAATGCAATCCGCATCCAAAGAAAGAACTATGGAGTCTGAATGTAGATTGAAGCATAACATTTTCTCTCTATGTTTTCTTTCTCATGGTTTTTCCCCTTTGTTCTGATTCTTCTTTCACAACATGACTGATGTGGAAATATATTTAACATGATTGTACATGTATAAACTATATCAGATTATTGGCTGTCTTGGGCAGGGGGGGGGTGGAAATGGAAGGGAGAGAGGGAGAAAAAATTTGGAGCTCCAAATCTTACAAAATGAATGAAGAAAACTCTCTTTACATGTAATTAGGAAAAAAATAAACTATTAAGGGAATAAATAAAAAATTAACAAATTAGAAAATAATCATCAAATGACCAACATACACACACACACACACACACACACACACACACACACACACAAAACCTCCTGTGATTTTCTAAGACAGGCTCTTTTAAAGAAACAAATACATTTGTCAATCTTTAATTTTAATCCCATACCCAGATCTTACACTCTTCTGGAACTTTTAACACACTGTGGTTTTACAACATTGAATTCTTCCCTCAGATTGTATATAAACACTTCTAAAAAGAATAAAAAGGATATTTAAGGGCCCCAAAAGTGTTTAAAAGGGCCTAAGGAAACGAGGATAATGTGTGTGCGTGTATGTGTCTGTAGAATGAATAACATCTTAATATTTTGTACATGTCAACACCTAATTTTCTAAAATTGCTTTATGATCAAAGCCAATGCCTATGAAGTTATTGTAGACAATTAAAGAGAAACCATAATCTAGTCTTTATCAGCTGACAAGGAGGAGTAGATGTAAATATATAATATTGACAAGAATTCTCCAAATTGGGATGTTTGAATTAGGAGCATCCTAGGCAAAATTCTTTTTTGTTGAGGGCCAGGATGGAGTGTGGTTGACCAGTTCAGGATAGACCTTTGGGGAAACTGTTCTTTGAGCCTGTGCTCATTATCATCTGGAATGGCTTTCCATGCCCCCTGGATGTTGTTGTCTCCCTGAGAGAGACAAGAGAACTACAGAATACAAGGGATATGTAAAATAGATGCCTTCTAGGCTAACAGTCTTTATAGACAGTAAGACTGGCCAAATCACTAGGACAGGAGACTAGCAGGTCACTGTAGGCTTGCAATTTCTGTCTATAAATACCCTGACTCTCGGATCAATAAATGGAGTTGTCCTATCTATTCGCACCTGCCCGTGTGTCTTTCTTCTTCACTACTGTCACTGAGCCACGTCGGGACACAGGCTATCTGCCACATCTCTTAGCCTTAACTATCACCATGGCATTGACATTGTCCCTAATAGTTTCTATTTGATATTCAGTGTCCTTCCTTTTCCATAAAACTAAAAATAATAAATTTAGAGTAGGAAGCAACCTCAGACTGTATCTGTTCCCTCTCATATCTGAACAAAAATCTCAGATAATGATATATAAATATTTATATAGCATACCTATTAACTAATCATACAGTCTTTCTGAAGAGATTTAGGGATGGGATAAATTATCTCATGTAAAAGAGGCAAGAAAAAGCTTTTACAGTGGAAGAGGGTGAAGGTGAGAGGGAGGGCATGAACCTTACTCTTATCAGAATTGACTCAAAGAGGGAATAACATACACACTCAATTAGGTATATAAATCTATCATACCTTACAAGAAAGTAAGAAGAGAAGGAGATAAAAGAAGTGGGGGAGGGGGGTAAGATAGGAAGGAGGGCACATTGAGGAATGAGATTGTCAGAAACAAAACACTTTTGAGGAGGGACAGGGTGAAAGGAAAGAGAGAATAGAATAAATGGGGAAAGGGAATAGGATACAGGGAAATACAGTTAGTGATAGTAACTGTGGAAAAAATTCAAAGCATATTTCTCTGATAATGGTCTCATTTCTCAAATATAAAGATAACTGAGTCAAATTTATAAAAATAAGAGCCATTTCCCAATTGATAAATGATCAAAAGATATGATCAGTTTTCAGATGAAGCAATCAAAGTTATCTATAGTCATATAAAAAAATACTCTAACTCATGGTTGAGTGGAGAAATGCATATTAAAAAATTCTGAGATGCTACCTCATACCTATTAGATTGGTTAATAGAACAGAAAAGGTAAATAACAAATGTTGGAGGTGGTAATGGGAAAAATGAGACTTTAATGTACCATTCTGTGGAGAAATTTGGAACTTTGCCCAGAGGGCTATAAAACCATGCATACCCTTTGAACTAGAAATATCACTTTATTTGGGTCTGTATCCCAAAAGAAATTTAAAAAAAGGAAAAGGACTTACATGTACCAAGATATTTATAGAAGCTTTCTGGGAGCAAAGAATTATAAATCATTTTCTAATGAGGATGCCCATCAATTGGGGAATGGTTGAACAAGTTATGATATATAATTATGATGGAATACTATTCTGCTATTGTAATGCCAATATGATATTCACAGCACCTACAGCGGCTATGGATATGCAAACACAATTCTGAACTGTATAATATAAAAAACTCTCCACATGGAAGACAGAACCAAAGCATTTATTCAAACACCAGATAGCCAGATCCCAACACCAGGAAACCAAATCCATCATAGTAACAAAGAAATCTATAAACAATAACAATGTAGAGGACAACAGCATCCCCAAGTCTTCCCTCTGTTGGGCTTCCCACAAACCAGCTCCCAGATCCCCTAAAGAAAATCACAAACAAGCTCTCCCACTCATGCTAGTTACTGCCTGTTCTCTCTTTACCAGCTCTCTTTACTGACTGTTCTGACACACTTTCTGCTTCACCCCTTCCTGCTCCACCTGTTCAGCTAAGTCCTTCCTTCACAGGCTTATGTAACTCAAGTCTCCATGTGACTCAAGAATGTCACATGAGTCTGTTAATGGATGGGAAAGATCTTCCCATTATGCAAAAATACATTAAAATACATTAACAATACAACTATAAGAAATGATGAGCAGGATGCTCTCAGAAAAGCCTGAAAAGATTTGCATGGGCTGATGCAAAGTGAAATGTACTGTGAACAAAACAATACTGTAAGATGGTCAGCTGCGAATGACATGGCTATTTCCAGCAATAAAATGATCCAAAACTACTCTGAAGTATTTATGATGAAAAATGCCATCCATCCCCAGAGAAAGAACTGATAATTTCTGAATGCAGATTGAGGCATACCTTTTCTTTTACTTTATTTTTCTTGAGATTTTTTTGTCTATCTTTTCTTTCACAACATGACTATTACAAATATGTTTACCATGGCTATACACGTATAACCTATATTGAACTGCTTGCCTTCTCAATGGGGGGAGGGGGGAAGGTGAGGGAGAAAGAGAGAAAACTCAAAGTTTTAAAAACAAATGTTAAAAAAATGTTTTACATTTCACTGGGGAAAAAAATAAAATACTTTAAAAATAAAAATAAATAAGATCTTTTCTCTCCTTTCACAAAGAAAGAAAAAGCTTTAGGGAAAGACAACCTTCTGCAATAGCCTAAGCTCTTCACATTATTGTTGTTGTTTGTTCTTCATTCTTGAAAAGGACCAATGACATCAGGAAGGTGATATCTTGACTTGCAAGTGAATTGGATTTTAGTGAGTCAGGGCTGCACAAAGTCACCAGCTTCACTTTCCTCTCCAGAGTCATCTGGGTCCAGTGGGAAGATAAGAGATCAACATGACTAGAGATGGCCCTCAATGCAGTGGGAGACCTTGGCCTTTTAAGCTAAAATCTTTCCCACATCTTAATTTGTCAGAGGCTACACTCAATAAATGATTGAGGCTAAGTAAGAAATGAGGCAAAAAGATAGCCTCTTTTACTTACTCTAGAAAAGAAAAGAAAAGAAATCAATCTGAGAGGGGAAGACCCTCAGGGTTTCTGGCCAGAACAGAAATAACTGCTATTTGTACTCACTCTGAGCCATCAAAACCCAAACAATGGCCAACAGAGGCTTGGGCTGGGACTTATTATTGAGCAGTCAGTGAAAGCCAGAGTGATTTGGATTTAAGGCAGAAAGCTCTTCTGATATAGCCGTCAAGTCCCCCTTCCCTTCTTCAATTCTCCAGTCTGCTCAAGGCTAAACATTTCATAGGAAGGTAGGTGCCAGATCACAAGTCAGGAAGTCTGATCTTGAGTTCAAATCCAGCCTCAGATACTTAGTAGCTGTGTGAACTTGGGCAAGTCACTTAACCTTGTTTTCCTCAGTTTCCTCATCTGAAATAAAAATGAGCCGAAGAAGGAAATGTCAAACCATTCCAATATCTTTGCCAAGAAGACTCCAAATGGAGTCATGAAGAGTTGGACACCATTGAAATGATGGAGCAGCTACAATCTCTAGTCCCTTGACTATCATATACCTTAACCTCAAATCCCTTTATCATCTTGGCTGCCCTCCTAACTTAGATGCTCTTCAACTTGCCAATGGCTTTGATTTCCAGGACTCAATTTTGACAAGTTTCCATTTTTGTGTGGAGTTAAATTTCCCTTCACATATCTATTTGATAACTTCTAAGTTTATTATCCTGTAATACTGCATATTAGTTAGAGATAACTATAAGAAATGTATCTCCCTAATAAACTACAAGCTCATCAAGGAAAGGGTGGTGCTTCTGTTGATTGTTTCTCAAAGTTTACGTTTCCTAGTTTACATTACAATGTATAAATAATAATTTTGACAATATATTTTTAAATTAAATCTATATAATTTACTTTTAAAAGAACTTTTATTACCTCTTAAATAGATGTTTATGACCTCAGGCTTCAAGATTTATTAAGATTATAAAAATGATGCTACATTATATGGAAATAACTTAAGATGACTTTGAATATAGTCATTTAAAATTTTTATTTCTAGTTTAGTTTTTTAACTAAAATGACCCAATGATTAAACTATCAAACTCCATAAATATGCTATTGCAACTGCCATATTACTTATCTATCTAATGATGTATGCAAGAAAGTCAAAGAAGATTTTAAAAGCTTTTTGATAATATGTCCTAATTTTTTTAAAGAGAAAACTTGAATTTATCAGTTAACCATCACTTAACATAATGACTGGCAAACACTAGATCAGACAGTTATCATTAACATCAAGCCCAGCATTTAATAAATGCTTATTGACATTTTGTTCTTGACTATTTTCTAGTATTCATTCAATATTTCTTGAAAACTTAAAATGTGAATGATTTAATCTAATGAAGTAAACATTTATTAAATACATACTATGTACAAAATACTTTACTAGTCACTAGGAATATTACATTTTTTTAAAAAGTACCCTTCACGTTGAGGAGCTTAAAAATTTAACAGAAAATTCTTTATGCATAAAGATAAATATTGTCACCATTGTCGGATCTTTCAGTCTTGTTTGACTCTTCATGATCCCATCTGTGGTTTTCCTGGCAAAGATACTATGGTGGTCTGTCATTTCTTTCTCCAACTCATTTTACAGATTTGGAACTGAAATAGGGTTAAGTGACTTACCTAGGATCACACAGCTAGTAAAAGTCTGAGGCCTGATGTGAACTCAGAAAGATGAGTTTTCTTGATCCCAAGCCCAGTGCTCTATCTACTGTGCCACCACTGGGCAGCTACCCAGAGGTAAGTATAACATCTGGTAAAATATAAAGGACAAAGGAAAAATTGAAATAAAATGCTCTAGGAACATTTGAGGAAAGAAAGGTCACTTTCTGCTGGACTGTCTAAAGGAAGGCTTCCTAGAGACAGCAGGACCTGAATTGATCCTAGAAGGAATATAAAGATTTCAATGTGGTCATGGAGTAGATTCCAGGCATCAGGGATTTCCTGTATAAATGAACAGAAGCAAGAGAGTATACAACACTTCATTGAACAGTAATAGGTCATTTTGGAAGCAACACAACATTTGTGAAAGAATGGAGTTAGAAAAAAAAATCCTAGAAAGACATATTGAAGCCCAACTGAAAAGGGTTTTAAATGCCAGGCCAAGTTATTTGTATTTTATATTAGAGGGAATAGAGTGTTACCTCGCCTGCTAGAACTAGGGTAACTCTCTCTTTATACACAATCTTAAGTCTATCACAACCCCAAATCTTTTGGAGGTCAATACTGCTCAGATCTTTTAGGTCTTGCTCATGGTGAACTTGGGCAGCTAAATGGTGCAGTGGACAGTGTTGGGCCTGTAGTCAGCAAAACTCATCTTTCTCAGTTCAAATCTGGCCTCAGACACTTACTAGCTGTGTGACCCTGGACAAGTAATTTAACCCTGTTTGCCTCGGTTCCTATTCTGTAAAATAAACTGGAGAAGGAAATACCAAACCACTTCAGTATATTTGCCTAGAAAAACCCAAATGGAGTTAGGAAGAGTCAGACATGACAGGAACAACAACCTGGTGGACTGGCAAAGCTGACCTCAGAATAATTATACAGTGCTCCTCTAAGGACAGAGATTTAATGATACTATGATAGTTTGTCACTTCCCACCATCTGGAACAGCCAAAAGGAACCATCAGAAAACACCTACCTCTCTCAACTTTGGGGAATATATCGTTCAGTTTTTTCATTCCCATCCTGAGGCAGAGCTATAGTGATTGTTGAGTGGCTCAGTGAAAGTGTAACTAGCCAACTCTACCTAACCACCCTAAGACACAGAAAAAATGATCAGATCATGCTTCTTATCCCATCCAGCCATCCACCCAGCCATTATGTTGCTTTCTGACCTATAAGGATGAACTGAATCAATACTACCACTGTTCCTGGAAAGAGCCCATCAACTGGCTATCCCATGGATTAGTTTACTAAATTCAGGACTGTCTATATAATTTCTTCCCACTCCAGCACTTGTGTGTGTGTGTGTGTGTGTGTGTGTGTGTGTGTGTGTGTGAGAGAGAGAGAGAGAGAGAGAGAGAGAGTGTGTGTGTGTGTGTGTGTGTGTGTGGGTGGGTGGGTGTGTGGGGGAGTGGGGAAATGTAATCATCTTGAGGGCAGCAAATACTTCACTTTTCTAATTGTGGCCCCCAAATTATTGAGCACAGTGCTGTCATACACTTTAACAAATGCCTTTTTAAAATTTTTTTCTTTCTTTTTCTTTCTTCTTTCTTCTCTCCCTTTTTCTCTCTTTCTCCCTCTTCTTCGCTCCCTCTCCTCTTTCCTTAGTAATCTCTGCCTTCAAGAAACTTGCAATTCTAATGGGCAAAGATGATGCTTCTTTGCAGTGGTACACAGAGAAATAAATATTGGTATAGGAATCACAGGACTAATGTATCCCTTGGGCAGTGGATTGTCACACCCTTTCCAGAACAATGGCAGCAGTAATTTGATTACCATTCCCAGAACAAAAAGTGTGTATGCAGGAAGGGAATGGTGTAATTATGATAGGAAAGAAAAAGTTGTGATTCTTAGGCAAATGGAGTGAAGCATGTTCTGGATCAAAATGGAATTGGTAGGATTGGTGGGTTTTCACTCATTCATGAATCCAGACAGCTTAGCCCTAGGGTATGTACTAAAACTGGGGAAATTAACTCTCTCCTACCCCAACTCCAACAAGAGCATGATTTCTGGAGTTATGATCAAATTTATCCAAAACAGATCACCTTTTAATGGAGAGCTTATAGACTAGAGGTACATAACGAGACATATATTTTCTGACATGGCCAATGTAAGGATGTATTTTCTTTGACCATACTTGTTACAAAGGAGGGCATTTATTTGTTTGTTTGTTTGTTGGGAAGTACAGTTATAGGGAAGTGGGGAAGTAGTGATGCCCCCCCAAAAAAGAAAACATATTAAGGAAATATCTGTAAAATACACAGAAGAGCAAAAGGAAGTTCAAAAAGAGACAAGTAAGTCAGTATTTAGAATTTGTGTATTAAATTTGTTATCTATTTTAAAAATAAATTGTATATAATTGAGTATCACAGTATTTTATTCAATTTTTTTCTTATACAGAAATGGTCATTGTTTGTAATAAAAAATCTAAAACTTCATAATTTCATACCAATGAAAGAAATTGAGAAATGCTATGCAACAGAGAGGACTTAACAACTGGTTGGATGTGGGGAGAGATAGGGAAGAGAAAAAAGTGAATCCAAAGTTTTGAAGTTTATTTATTAAGCTTAAAATTTCCCCCCTCCCCGATTATTTATTCTTTATTAAGAAATATTATGGTGCCATTAGTAGAAATAGAGAACTTAGGGGCAGGGATAGGTGAAAAATTCACAAATCAAACATTCAGGTAACAATAAAAGACCACCAAAGGAATGCAGAAGAGATTGGTCTACCTAGATGTGTGAAAAACAAAGTGCATGAAAAAATGCATATGGCCCAAACTGTGAAATTTGGTTGAGGGGGGAAGTCAATTGACTTTTTCCAGCAATAAATATGAATGGACTCTGACAAGATAGTTATACCCAGAAAAGTAAACCTGAGATGTTAAGCCATTGAACTTCATATTATATCAAACACAGCTGAAAGAATTGAGGATGTTTAGCTTGGGAAAGAGAAGACTCAGGGAGTGACATGACAGTTGTCTTCAAACATTTGAAAGGGTATCATCTAGAAGATGAATTGGACTGAAATCATGAAGGGCCTCCTTATAAGATGTATGGATGTAGCTAAGTGGAATAAATATTATGTAGAATGACTGAATTATACCTAAACTTATCTTGACAGTTATAAGGATGAGCTCAATCTAATAAGATGACCTTCAGTAAGGATAAACAAAAAAGTCTTATACTTGTGTTTTAAAACTACAGGACTCGTGCTCAATTTTGGCTAGAAAAGTTTGTGTGAAAGACATTTGAGGATTGTGATGGACTACAAACTCAATATGAGGCAATACTGTGAAACAGCAGCCAAAAGATCGATTGTGATCTTTGTTTGTTGACAGTCATAATGTCTGGAATAGTAGAAAGGAGCCAATATGTGGAGTTTTGTGTTCAGATTAGGATGCCACAGTTTAGGAAAGGTGTTGGCAAGTAGGAGTGAGTCCAGAAGAGAGTAATCTAGATACTGGGAGGACTGGAGACCATGGTATATAAAGTTGGGCTGACAGAACAGTATAGCCTAGAGAACAGAAGTCATTTGACCTGTGCAAGAAGATCTAGACTTGTTCTTCTTGGCCCCAAAAAACTGAAATAAGAGCAATGGGTGGAAGTTGTGCAAAAACAGATTTCAGCTTGATAAAAGGGGGAAAAAATCCTTCATAACATTTAGAGTAGTCCAAAAGTAAAATCAGTTGCCTCACAAAGATAGTACATGACTAAATCAAAGATCCCAAATCACATTGTCACATCATGTCTGAGCCCCAGAGGTTTACCTGGGAAAATTTCACTCCAAGAACTTCATTTGCCCCATGATTCAACAGATATGCCAATTTATCTACCAGTAGCAGCCACCTTTCTTCCTCCTTAAGTAAATCTCTATGATTCATTTCACCCACACATATCAATTATATTGGTGCCATTTAATGCAGGCTGGTTGTGACTGATTCCACTGATCCTTGTGGTCAGAGTATTGACTGAGATGCTCCTATGTGTTCTAATGATTCCTCAGTCATCATGGGGCTGAAAGTAGATTTTTCATCAAAATAGAAACTTTCATACAAGCTTTTTGGGATGTTCCACAGGGAATTCCCAATAAGGTACAGATGCGATTAGGAAACCCTTGAGGTCCCTTCTCCATTTAAGATGCTTGTGTTCTCTAGAGACTAGACCTTCTGTGGGGTCTCAACCCACAGTTTAAGAAGTGCTAAAGGGATCTCAAGTAGAAAAAAGTAAGAAGCTCCATTCTAGACTTTTTCTTGCTTTACTGAGTTTTTTGGTTTGTTTGTTTTGTTTTGTTTTTAGACTTTCTTGTATCAGTGAATGGTACAGTGTTTGGTACATAGTAAGCACTTGATAAATACCCATTAACTTGTTTAACACACTACCCACTGACTGACTGGCTGACTGAGACTACAGCCAATACCACTGGTTTGACATTATTGAAAAGCAAATTTCAGCTTCTCATTTCAGAAGCTAAAAAGTAAAAAGAGAATTTCTAAGAAACAGAACTATCTAATAGTGGAATGAGCTTCCTCACCATATGGCGAATTGTTCATTATAGGGTAGCTGTTCCACAGCTGGAAAGGACCTCAAAAACCAACAAATCCAACCCTTTCATTTTGCAGATGTACCAACACTTTTGGTCGGGCTAGGGCTGGCCTTCTGTGAGAGGACACAAGTCGCCAAAGAACCTGGGAGTTCTATTGTTACCGCCTTCATGGGAAGAGAGGAAGCTAAGGGGAGATCAGGGCTGGAGGGTAAGGTAGTTCTCTCTACAATGAGATCCTTTTGAGGATCTCTAGAGGGGAAATAGAAAAGGATAGAAGAAAAAGAGGAGGCCATGAGCTCTCCTCAGACACATGGAGAGGCAAAGCAATCCTAGCAGCTGGCTTCAAATCCAAGCCTCTGTGGACCACAAGCTTTGACTCTTAAACAAGTAGAGAAGTATATGACTCTGTGTGTGTGTGTGTGTGTGTGTGTGTGTGTGTGTGTGTGTGTGTGTTAGTCATAGGCGTTCAGTCAAGTGGCACCAAGGGAAAAAACACAACTTGTGTTTCTGACTCCCCCACTCTGTCTCACTTCAGCTGGGTGTAACTGGTACCCATCTACTTCTAATTTTAATCTTTAATTTTATTAAAGTTTTTTATTATTATTTTCTCATTTTTCCCTTTAATTCTATTATAACTACATGTGACTGATGTAATCTTGGTTCTCATAAGTACTAGTTTTTAACCTAGTCCCTGCATTTCCTGGTGTCCCTTTGTTCAAGTCCTGAGGATATGGGAACAGCATTGGAAGCCAGCCAAGAGAGAGGTCTTTCTTAGCTCAGGAATGGAATCCCAGTATCCTAGCCCATAATCATGCACTACTCATATGCTTTATAACTATACCTCCAAAGGTAGAATTACAATGAACTTAAAGACTTTTAAAGTCTGCCTCATCAGACATTTGCCAAACTTAGCTACACTGATATAGAAACAAGACCAGAGGGTTTGACTTGTCCAGGGTGACAAAGGTAGTAAGTAGAACTGTGATTCAATCCAATGTCTTCTTACTCTAATTTGAACATTTTTCCCCTCTTTTTCTCCCACTATATGTCTTGTCACAGGAATTATTCTAGTGACAGAGAGATGAAGATATTTTAGAAGGGTCTACTCCAGAATGGTGTAGACTACATGACTGAGCTCCCTTTCAATTCTGAGATTCTGAGTTCTAACTGCATTTTCAAAATATTTTAAAAATAAATCTGGAAATAGGTATATTTGTTTTGTGTACTCTTATGCCTTGGGTTGATCTGAGTCCACATTACTTGTCAATATTCTTATTGGTTCTTCTCCAGGTTCTGGTCTCAGGATGATAGAATGGCAGAATTGGAAGAAATCTTAGAAATCATCTCATACAATACTTTTATTCTGCATATGAGAAATGGGAGATTCAGAGACGCTAACTAATCTGGGCAACAACAAACAGCTAGTATTTGAAAAGGGACTAGAACTTAGGTCTCCTGACTATAAAGTAAGTCTATGGTCCATTATACCACTGCCCCCATCATGATTTCTGCTTTCACGGTCACAAACCTAGCCTGGGACCCGCTTTCCTGTTTCAGCAGAGTCAGTTGGCATATGGTTGGAGGGCATAAAGAATGCAAAGTTCACATGCTTTGTATTCAGAATCAAGGCTACAGTGAAGTTGTATAAACAACATGGGCAAATACTGCCAGAAACACCTCAGATTCATCACACGCTTGATTTTTAATCAATTTTTAGTCATTGCATATTCAGAAAACTTTTATTGTTGCCAAATTTTTCTTGACCCCATACGGGGACTCAACCCACAGTTTAAGAAGCACTGAATTCTAGATGACCATGATTGCATCTTTACTGGTCCACCTCCATCAATTATTTCACTCCAATTTATACTTTTCATGCCACCACCATAAAAATCTACTTCTTATACCTTTTTCTTCATGCTATTTTTTAAATCAAGGCCTGAATGATCTTTCAGATCTTTCAGACAGTCTCAAGGTCAAGACTCTCCACCTACTTTCATCCACTGATTCTCCTCTAGGCTTCCAAAATCATGATCATCCTCATTCTTCCAATCCTTTACTTTACCTGAACTGATTTCGTTTTTTGCATGCATCAACCTGCCTGGAAAAGGTTTTCTGCTTCTTCTCTGTCGCCCACTTTAGACTATATTTTGTCTTTTTTTTTTAAAGTTTACACAAGCTCAGTCATGTATTATACATTCCTTATGGGAAGGTAGATATACATATATAGAGAGGGATACCTAGGGAAATGATAGATAGACAGAGAATTTGTTAAGTTCTTGGTACGTTTTAAGTACTGGGCTAAGCAATGGGGATACAAATACAAGTAAACAAGACAATCCTCCCATCAAGTAACTTATAATCAAATAATGTAAGGCAATACATTTGGGGAACTAGAAATGGGAATGGAGCAGGAAGAGGAGGAGGAAAAGTATATTCAGTGGGGCATGGAGACAAATGAAGAGGAGTCTAGATAATGAGTTCTGATGTGTATGGAAAGTGACATATAGTTGAGATCCTTGCCAGGTAGTACTGGGAAAGGAGTTAGGGCTCAGGAGAGCTGGACCCTGAAAGGCAGAAGTTTAGAAACTAGGACTCTTATTTTCTACTCAAACTTCTTCTTACCTCTAGCTTCCATATGACCTAAATCAGGATTATCCATAGAGTAGGATCTTAAGAAATATTTCACTCTGGAGCTCATAGATTGGACAACAATAGGCCCCTGTGCAAGCATCATTTAATGACTATATTTTGGACCCTCCTGGCTCAGAGTGAATGTAAATAGTGACTGTCTCTTTTGGTCAGCAGCCTTGAGGGTCTTCCTTTTCCAGTCTGATTTTTCGTTCCCTTCTTTTTTAATTAAAGGGGCCATCCCTTGACTCACTTCTTAAAGAAGCCTATTCACTGAATGAGCAGTACTTAGCCCAAAGTGAGTACCTGAAAAAACTTTAGCCTAAAAGGGCCAGGTTCTCCCACCACATCCTGGACCATCTTCAATTGTCTGGATGAATATCTGGCCACTGGACCCAGATGGCTCTGGAGGAGAAAGTGAAGCTGGTGACCTTGCACAGCCCTCCCTCACTGAAATCAAAGTCAAATGCAAGTCATGTCATCATTTCCCTGATATGATGGTCCTTTTAGAGTACAAAGGACAAACACAAAAACAACAAGAAAAACTTGTAAATGTTGCATGAATGAATCATTGAGTAACTATAAGTAAGAGCAAATATGGTGAAGCATCAGAGCTACTGAAGGAAATCAACCTTTACCTGTCAACAACTGTGATGAATAAAAGTCAGAAAAATGATCACTCTATTGGTGAAAGCCTGTTGGATTGATAGTATGCTTACAAAGTGGTATTTTAAGAATGACGCACACCTGCATGGGCTAATGCTTAGAAACAGATGGGTTTCTTCTATAAAGAAAATTCAGCTACCCCCAGGGGCAGGAACACTTTTCTAGAAGTGAAAACTGTACAGACAACAATTTTCATGTAGTAATTTCCATATACCACAAATCAGTAAATAGTGGATGAGGAAGAAACAAGCAGATTCTTGAGTGTGAGTAACCTGCTAATGAGTCTGACAGATAGCTGGGCATGCTCAGTTATATCTTATGTGTCTTCTCACTCCCAATCTATGATCCTTTGAAGATCAACTTTCTATACTTAATTGAAAGTAAATGACTTTGGACTCAAATTTCATTTGAACGCTTTGCTTTTCCAATACATATAGTTGGGGGCATGGCAGATAGAGTTCTAAACTTGGAATCAGTAAGATCTGAGTTCAGTTTCCAACTTAAACACTTACTACCTTACCTATGTGATCCTGGCAACTTATATAATCTCTGTCACTTTCAGTTTCCTCATCTGTAAAATGGGAATAATTATAGCAGCTACCTCTCAGATTCTTATTAAAGTGAGAAATTTTTTAAGTGTGTTGTAAATGTCAAAAAGCTACATTAATGTTGGCTATTATTTTTATTTTCCCCAAATTTAATCTGATTTATGTGTATATGTCATACATTTACTACTTGTAGAAAATAATTCAGCAGTGGATGAACAGAGAAGTGGTGGGGATTGGATCTAAAACCCCAAAAGTTAAAGACCATGTCTTGTGATCTGAACTCCCAAAAGGAAAAGCCTCTGGACTTTTCCATGTGGCCTAGATCTCTAGCATTTTGGGAGCAATCAGCCCTTTCCAGTTAATTAATTGCCATTTCTTTGTCTGCACCAGGCCCCACCCTAGACCTCCAGTTCTTTAATTCTATCTGAATCCTTTCTCCGTTCCCACAGTCTTCTGCATATAAGATCCATATTGCCTCCATTAAGGTTCTCAGATTCCTTAAGTCTAGCCAATGCTTAGATTCCTAAGAATTGGGCAGTAAGTTAGAATCATGCCCACCTTCTATAGGTGCTCTTATAAAACTTGTTTTTTGCTGAAAGAAGGCTTGTGTTGAATTCATTTGGGCAGGACCCACACATTGCTATTTCAGGGTCCTAGCATCCTAAACCTCAACAGAAGCATGTATAAATATTTCTCATGGCGGAACTGAGCAGATCTTTCAGAGTTCTTGACCAACATGTTCTTTCTTTTCTTTCTACAAATCAGGAAATTCTGGCCCTGAGGAGATTCAAGCCTTGAATCTTGTTTAAATGTTTAAATGCTGATTTTGTGACCTTGAGCAAAACCATTAGACTTCTCAGTTGCCCTAGTCAGAACCTTGTCATTCATCATTTCTTACTTCAGTTCCTGACTCTTCTGGAAAGTCTTTCCTGATCTCCTCCTAGAGAGAGTTACTGCTTGCTCCTTCAATGATAGAAATGTAGAGTGCTCCCAGAAGTGTTCCCCAATAGACTTAAACTACTTGAAAATACAAACTGTTTTCATTTTATTCCCCAGAACTTAGCACTGTGCTTTTTACACAAAAGACCCTTAATAAATATGTGTTTAATTTAATTGATCCTCAAGACAGCCCTATGATGGAATTATGCCATTTTACAGGTTGGAAAACTGAATATAGATAGAAAAGTGAGATAGGTTCTGCCCTAAAAGAACTTCCATTCTACTAGGGGGAGATAACACTTATAGGACAGTAATGCAAAAAGAAGGAATTGAAGAGTTCTCCCTGGAACCACCATTTTAAGGAAGGATCCAGATCATCCATCTTTCATTCTCAGGACTTACCTTCCTCTATACTTCTACACCCACTACCCTTCCCATTGCTTCCACACCCTCTCCTTGTATTACAGCTCCTTTTTAAACCCTGTCTTCTCCAATTAGAATGGAAGTTCCTGGAGGGTAAAGATTAACCTTCTTTTTGTGTGTATTGTATATGGGAAGGTCAGCTAGGTGGTACAGTGGTTAGAACACCAGTGCAGGAGTCTGAAGGACCTGAGTTCAAATTTTATCTCAGACACTTGACATTCACTAGCTGTGTGACAACCCCAATTGCCTCATCCTGGGCCATCTCCAGTCATCCCTGATGAATATCTGGTCACTGGATTCAGATGGCTCTGGAGGAGAAGTGAGGCTAGTGACCTGCACAGCCCTCCGTCACTCAAAACAAAGTCAAGTGCAAGTCATGTCATTATTTCTCTGATGGCACGGTCTTCTTCAGCAAGGAAGGATGAACACACAAACATTGTGTACAAGGTGTTCTGAAAGGACTAGCACCACTGGTGTGAGGGGTTGTGAGCCCTTTTCAGGTCTGCTCATCCACTTTAGATATTGTCAACCTGAAAGATTGGTTAAAAGAGGCAAATAGGACAGATGATATATAAATTCATATTTATTCTCTTAAAATTAGCAGAATACACACATGCACAGAGCCAGAGAAAATCTCACGAACTGATAAAAAAATGATCAACCTTAAATATGTTTTAGAGCAAGCCCAATCTCGAGATATCTGTGTCCCTCAGATTTATGGTCTCCATATATGTTTAACCACACTATGAGAAAGGAAGTTCCCTAGTTGAATAAATTTTAAATACAATAAGACAAAATACTGGACAAAGTAGTGTCAATTGGAAATTATGGTCCTAGAATATCTGTGTTTTCTCCATATAGCATATGTCCATAGGGTATCAAGATAAGAGAAGTGCCACTATTCAAGATAGTGTCTGATCTCAGACGTCCTGTCCTTTAGTGGTTACAAGCAGGAAGAATGCTTCTTATCAACCTTATCTCATCTCAAAGTTGCTGACACAGGAAAGGGCATTTTTAGAGCAAAGCAAAGCAAAGCATGTCTGGCCGATTAGTTCAGGCTTTGGCCGTTATTGGGGTTTAAATGATTTTGAATGATTATCATAATCCACTTGCCACCCAACTCACCTATGGCCCCAAGAAGTTGTATCATCACACACTGCTAAAACGGTCTGGCAGACAGACTAAACCAGGCTGAAGGGAATCAAAAGACCGCAAATCTATAGGGGAGTTAGTAGGATGTCTACCACAACCATGTGAAGAGTTCCCAGAAGAAGAGATGGTTGTAAACAATTTATGGGCCACGAAGAGGCAAAAACAAGTGCTATGGAGTGCTTAGAGCTTGGTTAGATTTTGAAGACACCAGGGTCATCCACTGTAACTCAAGTCTTCTTCATTGTGTTCTGCCATTGGACTCCAGTGACTCTGGCAGAGTGAGTCCTATGACATTGTGCAACTCTGCCTCATTTAAATCCACTTTATGGGTGAGTTAAGTAAGACATCAACCCCAAATGCCATTGGTCCTTGTCACAAATGAAGGATGAAGGACAACAATAAGGACAACATTTGGAATCCTCATGCTTAACAAAGAACCTAGCACATAATAAATGTTTAATAAATGCTTGTGGATTTGACGTTTGTTCTAGGGTGATCCATTAGCAGTAAATTGACCCACTTCAACAATTATATAGGTTATTACTTGTCCCAGCATATATGACTAATAAAGAGACTTAAACTCATATCTTCTGATTTGAAGTCTTTCCTCTTAAACATATTGTACCTCCACAAGACAAAAACTGTTGTTATATGAATGTTGATGTTGTTTTAGCATAAATAATAAGTCGTTAATAAGTATTAGATCAAAAATACAATAAACTGAGACTTCCCAAAGAATAAATGCACAGGCAAATGGAAGCATCAAGTTTACATTACAATAATCTTCTTTATTGAGGAATGTTCCCCAGGTCCAAATTTGGTGATATGGTGGCCTGCCTACTTCTGGCTTAGCTACTGTGTGTCCTCATCACGGCCCTTCAGCCTCTTAGTAACTAGTCTAAGAGTTAACTCCCATGTTTCCTTGGACATACTTTCCAGGCCATAGAGTGAAAAGGAAGCAAACATTTATCTCCTAGCAGAAGATGAGTGGGGCAAAGGCAGCACAAATATTTCTCAGAGTTAAATCTAGCAAATCTTTTAAAATTCTTGACCAATATGCTCTTTTATTTTCTTTCTACAAATAAGGAAATCCATGCCTGGAGGAGCCTCAAGGTGACAGACAGAGCAATTTAGTGTGAAGGTTGATAATAGAACCCAGACTTCCTGCCTCCTGGCTGCATATTCCAATCATTTGGTTTCTCTGGCATTCAGGTCATATTCATAAGCATTAAATTCAATTAAAAATAAGACAGAAATCACTGCAAGATTTCTATCTAATGCAGAATGGTGAAACTGAACATGTGTTAATCTCTAGTTATATAAGGATGCAGTTTTGCATTTTAATATAGATTTTTTTAAATTAAAGAGATAAATGATTCCTCCTTCAATACATCATTATAAAAAAGTATATAGAATTTTAGGTATTGCTTATTATACACGAACAATTTAAGTGTTCTGAAATATTTTATGATAATATTTGATAATACATGATGATACTGAATACTTTTTAAAAACTACATCTCCTATTGTTTTCCTTCTCTTCCTTCTCCCTCTTGTTCTTCCTCTCCCTCTTGCTTTTCTCCTCCCCCTCCCTATATTCCTCTTCTCCTCCACTGCTGTTAGGGGTTCTCTATATAAATAAAGTCACGTGTCCATTCCAAAACAACAATAACAACAAAAAAGCATGCGAGACAATGAGAACACAAAAACCGAACTATTTCTTCCTATTAAGGAAAAACTATGTACATTCAAAATAGCTACAAAATTCTTTCTAGGATGAGGGATCATACTTAGGGAAGAATAATTGTTGATGTTTGTACAGTGCTGTAAAGTTTGCAAAGTACTTTAAGTTTTCTGCTTAAAGCCCTACAACAAGCTTGAGAAGTAAGTGGCATTATTATACTTTTAATAGAGGATGAAGCTGAAGTTCAGAGAGGTTAAGTAAGTAATCCAGAGTCACACAAATAATACATATCTGAAGTGGGGACCTGGATTCCTCATACTCCAAGTCTAGAACTCTAGTCACTGGCTAGTTCTTCTGCTAAGGCACAAAGACATTAGTATTGGCAGTCAGGGCCAAAGTGACAATCTGTCCAGGGCACCAACAGATTTTGTTTGAGAGTGCTTAATTTTACCTTAAAGTTGGAGCTTGTACTTAACTGAGATTTTTGACAAATTGTCTATGAATTTTAAAACCATCTTGACTTTAACTTCAAAGGATAACAGTTTAAGTGTTTATCATCTTCTATGCAATGCTGTATTGCCTTATATTCACAGCACTGGTGGTGACTATAAATATGCCAGCATAGTTCTCAATTGCAAAGTATAAAAGACTCTCCATATAGAAGGCAGAAGAAAAACATTTATTTAAGCACCAGAAAGCCAATCCCAGAACCAAAAAGCAAAGTCCATCATGATGACCAAGAAGTTAATAAACATGATCACAGCAGAGGGCAAAGGCATTCTCAAACCTCCCCTCTCTCAGCCAGGGCCTTCTCACTATCAACTGTCACAATGTGTCAGTTGGCCTGTGTCCGTTGCCTGTGTTCTTTTCCCTTTGACCTGACCCCCACTCATTCACTTCCTCCCAGTTCAGCTCCCACCTTTCTTGTTCTGCCTTTTCAGCAAGCTCCTCCTACCACATGTGTCCCAGGCTTCCAGGTGATCCAAGCAGATCATATGGGCCTATTAATTAATGAGAAAGATCTTTCTATTTAAATTACCATTACATTCGGCCCCATATTCATTACATAGGTTGGTGGGGCAACTGGTATTACAAGCACCTCATCATTCCCCCTCAACAAATAAGGCCCAAAATCTTGGAGTAAGGGGTAAAAGGTCTCTTCTTCCACAACTAATTCCTTCTGAGATTGGCAGCTATCCCTGCTCCAAGAGGTCTCGTTTCAGAGATCAATTCTTTAGCTGGCATCTGGAGTTTGGTCAACTTCAGGTTCAGACATGAAACATCACCTTCATGGATAGGAGGTGACATCTGGTTTAAACAATCAGGTATCTGCAGGTTGAGGCTACTAAGCCTATAGGAAATAAACCTTGCAAACAAGTTTAACAGATGAAAAGCCAAAAACCAAACTAAAAAACAAAACAAGGAAAGAATAACCAGAAGCAACATAGATATAGGGTCAGTTGTGTTCTGGAGTATATAAATCACAGTCTCATTCACAGTAGAATATATGTGTTAAGGGTACAATTTGGTAATCATCCTCTCCTGAATAAACAACAGTTACAATATTATCTTTCCCATGTGCTATAATTTCGCAGCTTTTGGAACATCATCTGGCTTCTGTTTTACCCATACTTTAGCTCCTGATTTTATTCTATCAGTACAACCCAATCCTTCAGTTCCTCTGTTAGTTATTTCAGAAGGAGGGTAAGTTTTCACAAGTGGTCTTGTTTTACAAGAAATAATAATCACTTGAACTATTCTATCATTTTTACAAAACTTTATGGATTCATCACCTAAATTTTGGAATGCTACAATAATTTCTCCTTGATAATTAAAATCTATCATTCTAGCCAATGCATGTATTCCTTGAGCTGCTAATCCTGTGCATGTCCAATATGAGAAGCTGGGGTACTCATTACCCAGGTCATAATTGGGACTCTAGGCCTTGATATCACCTCATATCCTAAAGTCAGCTGTTCAGTCTCTACCAAAGCCTAATATGCAGCTAAGAACTGCTTTTCAAAAGGGGTATATTGAATTGCAGATGAAGGGAGTTTCCTAGACCAAAATCCTAAGGGTACATTTCAGCTTTGTTATTTTTGCCATCAACTCCAGTTTGCATATTCATCCTGTACAGTCACTTGCAATACCACTGGGCCACTTTGCCTAGGCCATAAATCTAGGGCCAACTAAATAGCCACCTTAGCTTCATCAAAAGATTTGGTCTGCTCAAGTCCCCAATCAAATTCATATTTTTTCCTAGTTATTTTATATAAAGGTTTCAAAATTTGCCTAGATGTGGTATGTGATGTTGCCAATATCCAAATTATCCTATAAACTGTTGGACTTCTTTCTTATTGGTGGGGATAGGAAAATTCCTGAATCTTTTGTCAGGCTTGCGGGAGAATCTCTTGCAGCCCCTGATTCCCATTGTATAACCAAAAACTTTTAGGTTTGAGCTGCCCCTTGAATCTTTGCAGGATTAATCTTCCATATGCTCAATTAAAAGTGTCAAACTCTTCTCCACTTCTTCTATAGTTTTATCCTGTATCATAATATCATCTATGTAGTGAGTAAGTTATACAGCAGGCAGCTCTAATTCATCCAAATGTTCAGCCCTAATCCCATGACAAATAGTGGGGCTATGTAGATATCCTTGTGGCAAGCATGTGAAAGTATATTGTGGGCTCTGCCAATTGAAAGCAAATTGGTCCCATTATTTCAAATCTATTGACATAGTAAAGAAAGCATTGGTTAAATCAATAACTGCATACAAAGTCCCATCATTTTTCTGGATCTTTTCTAGTAAAGTAATGGTATCTAGAACAGCAGCATACAAGGGAGGAGTGACTTTACTCAATTGTCTATAATCCAGTCATCTTCCATGTTCCATCTGACTTTTGTACTGGCCAGACAGGATTATTCCATTGACTAGTTGTAGGAACTAACACTCCTGCTTCAACAAATTCCTTTATAGTGCTGGTGTGTATGTGAGTTCATCCTTCATTGCTGAAGAAGACCATGCTATCAGAGAAATAATGACATGACTTGCACTTGACTTTGTTTTGAGTGAGGGAAGGCTGTGCAGGTCACCAGCCTCACTTCTCCTCCACAGCCATCTGAATCCAGTGACTAGATATTCATCAGAATGAGTGGAGATGACCCAGGATGAGGTAATTGGGGTTAAGTGACTTGCCCAAGGTCACACAACTTGTGAGTGTCAAGTGTCTGAGGTGATATTTGAACTCAGGTCCTCCTAACTCATGCACTAGTGCTTTATCCACTGCACCACCTAGCTGCCCCTATAGTATTGGTAATCTCATTTTGTCCACCTAGCACATGATACTGCTTTAAAGTAATCACTTCAAAAGGTTTAGGTAGAGTGATTGGGTCCATTTTTATTTTACCCACTAAAACTCTATTAATTTCTATCTTGCTTACTGCAAACTGGTATACTCCCCTCAGATAAATTTAAAGTCATACCTCTCAATATGTCTATTACAATGATATATTCAGGAGTGGGTACAATTAACACAGTATATTCTTTCTTCGGTAATTGTTTAATTTTCATCATTAGATTAACTTCTCTGGCTGATATTTCAGCCCCCTCTGTATCCTGTGATCTATTAATATATCTATTAATGCCCTGGTTACAGTATTTGATCCATTTTTCCAATATATGGTCAAATTGTTATGGGGTCTGTAATCCCATCTGTGCATTTCTTTAATCTGAGCTGGGGCTCAGACAACTTCCTATTCTCACTAAAGGTGTGACAAACTTGGATACTAGGGTTCAGCAGGATCTGTAGGGGCAATTCTTACTTCTCTATTTTGTCTAGTATCAAGTCCCTTTTCTTGGTACATTCTGTATAGTTCAAAAGTTTGAATGCCATCTATGCTTCTAAAATTTACCCCTGACCTTAATACAGCAGTAAATAATTCTCTCTTTGTCAATTTTTTCTGATTTTGAATCTGCTGGATATTTATTCTTCTCTCTAGCAATGTTGTCTTTCCCTCAATCTCCTAAGTAGTCTAACTGTGAAATCTTGTCCAGAACCTCTGAAAGAGGGTGCCCTATTTCCCTAATTATTAGAGTCAAAATCAAGTTCTTGTAAGTAAGAGGAGCCATCTTCACTATTATATTCCCATGATAAACTACAAAGGGAGTATCATAGTATGCATCTGTATTTCTGATCATTCTGGCAGTCTTCATCACCTCCTCCTTTAACTTTCTTGTACAGTCCCTAAGTGAATACCAGAGTCTGTCTCTGTTAGGCCACATAGAGTCAGTAGGATACTGTCTACTGCAGCCTTCTGCAGCCAAAGCTAACAGATCAGTTGTATTGTTACTTCCTTGCACATGGTAATCTCTAAAAGTTTGCTGTACAAAAGGATTCTAATACGTATAAATTTCAGGCAGTCAACGAAATCAATAACTATTCCTCCAGCACCGTCATTGCTGATTCTCACCATCCAAGATAGTAACGATTCTCCCATTCTTTGGGTGAATTTACTCAAAATTTCTGTGACCTCCTGCTGGGTAAAATCCTCAATTATTTCCCTAAGCACTGAGTTACCTCTTTTATTCTCCTGTTTCCACCTCACTATTGGGCATACTGAGAAACTTCTTCCTCTAAAATTATTTCACTTCCTTTGTCATGGTGGCAACTAGGCTGAGTCTATACAAAGGTCAGATGTACATTTCTTTTGTTAGCCTTCAGCTTCTTTTGAGCTAAAAGAACAGCTTTTCCTTCTGCCTGAGACTCCCTCCCTCCAGATTGCTCTTGTACCTTTTTTCCATCTGAATTTTTTCCTTAAGCTGTTCATCTCTGTTTCTACACATAATATGGTAATCTGGTAGTAAAATCCAGCCTCTCCTACTTAACCCCAGTCAGCTCCTTCCCTCGTCCTATTAGTATTCCTTGCAAACATCTTTACAAATCTCCAGGTTCCACTTCCTGTAATGTCTCTTTCCAGTTTTCACAGGGTCCAGTGCTTTTAGCCCACTCCCTTGCTAGTGAGGAAAGTGGTAAATTCTTCCATCCTGTGATATTAATGTCTTCCTCTAAATCATTTCTGCCACAAAATAGAGATTTTTTACTTTGAGATCCTATTCATGATGCCAAATGTATCGCCAAGGCAATATTCACACCAACACCACTACCAGTGGTGACTGAATATGCCAGCATAATTCTCAACTGCAAAGTATGAAAGAATCTCCATATATAAAGCAGAAGAAAAACATTATTTAAGCACCAGAAAGCCAAATCCCAGAACCAGAAAGCAAAATCCACCATGGTGACCAAGAAGTTAATAACCATGATCACAGCAGGGGGCAAAGTCATTCTCCAACCTTCCCTCCCTCAGCCAGGGCTTTCTCACTATCAACTATTACAGTGTATCAGTTTCAGACCTCTCCTTCCCCAGTCAGGGCCTTTTCACTATCAGCTGTCACAATGTGTCAGTTGCCTGTGTTCTTTCCCCTCTGACCTGACCCTACTCACTCATTTCCTCCCAGTTCTGCTCCACCCTTCCTGTTCCGCCTCTTCAGCAAGCTCCTCCTACCACATGTGACTCAAGTGATTCAAGCAGATCATATGAGCCTATTAATTAATGATAAAGATCTTTCTCTTTAAATTACTATTCCAAATGCATAACCAAGAAGTAAACAAGGAATTTACTTCCCATTAGATCAAGTAAAACTTTTTGTTCAATACTTACAGATCATTTAATTCAATACTTACGTTTAACCATTTCAAATTTAGCAGTAGGATTTGCAGTCACAATGATCCATTCATTTGAGATATTGCATGTCATCCGTTCTCATTTTTAGGAAAATCCACATATGGACTCCAGCAAAACATTGTGTCTCTCTATATATACACAAACCCACAAAATATACATATACAGAGATATAAACATTAATGATATGATGTTTATATGTATACATGCATATAAACACACAAAGACAAATATACACGTGATGTGCATATTCACATATGTTTGCTTATATCCACATATATACATATGCACGTAGAGAGACATTTAGACCTAATGTACATGCAAACATATATTTATACATATACATGCATTTTGTTTTTGTTCAGTTGTTGCAGTAATATTTGACTCACTGTGACTCCATTTGGGGTTTTCTTGGCAAAACTGAATTGGTTTGCCATTTCATTTTCCAGCTCATTTTACAGATGAGGAACTAAGGCAAAGAGAGTTAAGTGACTTGCCCAGGGTCACATAGCTAACAAGTGTCTGAGGCCAGATTTGAACTTAGGAAGATGAGTCTTCCTAAATCCAGGCCTAGTACTCTATCTACTCTTGCCCCATACACACACACACACATTGAGAGAGACTCAAATACATACATACATATATACACACACATATATATATATATATATATATATATATATATATATAAAATGTATAATATATGTCATATACGTTTCTCATATCTAGGAGAAATATATGTATAAATATATACATACACACATGTATATATGTTTTTTATGACTAAGAGAGGGATGCATCCTTTCTTAAAAGGTAGGCAAACCATGTATGGCTTATTCCATGAGTCCTACAGAGTTGCCTGGGGCAAATATAGAGGTTAAGTACCTTGCTCAGGGTCACAAAGCTGGTAAGATTTAAAGTGCAAGTGCCTAGCACTCTTCAAAGATATTGCATTACTTCATAATGTCACTTGCAAAGCTAATTAAGCTTGACTTAGAAGTGAAACCTTTTTAGGCATGTTTAGAGAATTAGAGAGGTAGTAAATAGAATGCTGGGAATAAAATTAGGAAAACCTGCATTTCAATCCAACTTTAGACTCTTATTAGTTGTGTGACCTTGGGCAAGTCACTCTACCTCTGGCTTGTCTTAATCCACTAGAGAAGAAAATGGCAAACCACTCTAGTATCTTTGCTGAGAAAACTCCATAGACAGTACAGGCATGATATGATCCACAGGGTCATGAAGAGTTAGACACAACTAAATGAATGAACAACAACAAGAGGGTTGGAGAAAGTAAAAACAGGCTTCTAAAAATGGTGAGTCAGATTTAAGTATCTATCCAAGGCCATAAATATTGGGCTGAAATTCCTCCATGAAGAGGGAATAAGTCAAATTTTTATGGAACCCATAGCTACGACTAATCTCGTAGACAAGTAAAGATACCAGTGAGGTCAGAAAATTAACGGAATCATAATAAAGCTCAGACAGGTTTGAAAACCAGGCAGGAAATACCAAAATGAGATACAACTTAGAAAAATGCGAACTAATATGTCTAGCAAAAAATAATAGGAAGTACAGATGCTCCAAGTAGAGCCAAATTTGGAAGATGGATCCAGATCTGGAAAACAGTAAAGCCGATGGGACCTAGTTGTGATAATGAAACAGTAAATATGTTTGAATTATGACATAGAAACATGACCTAGAAATATGCCCTGGGGTCAGTTTATGGTTGTTACCACCCATTTAGATTTTCCTTATAAACATCAAGAACTCCTTAAATTTTTTAGACTTTGGCTCAACAGCCCCTGCTGACAGTGTTCTCAGAGGTGATGACAGAAGATGCCTTTCTGATCCTTCCAACCTTATTTAACTACCACATATTTATTTTGTATTTTTAGTCTATCCATTTATTCTCTGTATGTGCATGTTGTTTCCTAGTACCCCTTCCCTCCAAACCAAAAACTCCTAGAGATGAGATTGTTTTATTTTTTCTTTCTATCCAGAGTACCTAGGAGTGTGTTTGCAAATAGCAGGTATTTAGTAAATGGTTGTTGACTGATTATTGATTAAAGATGAGAAAATAAGCAGAGAAATAAAGTAAAACAAAGTCATTTAAATTTTGTTTCTATTTTTTTCTTAAACAAAAAAATGATCTTCAGGCTAGGAAGGCAAGAAAAAATTTAGGAGTCAAGACACCAAACATGTGATATAATTACAAGAGCACAGGCCAGCATGCTGAAAGAATCTTTTTAATAAAACTACTGAGTGAGTGAATATCAGTGATCTTTGAAAAGTCATGGAGAATGGGAAATGTACCACCAGACTAGAGAAGGACAAATATCCCAATTAAAAAAATAGAGAGAATGAGGGTAGAGTCTTAAAATAATAAGCTGCTAAATAAATTTTTAAAAAATCCAAGAATTCATTATTAACGTGATGTTTATAAATGAAAATGACCATCAATAGCAATCTAATTAGAGTTCACTCAGAACAAGATTAGGTCATGTCAGACCAACCTCATTTCCTTCATGAAAATGTTATCTAGACTGGTCTGCCATTAAATCTTACTCTGATACCTCATCAGAGTAGTTTTTTTTTTTAATTTATCAATTTATTGTGTTTTGACAAAATGGACACTTGTCAATAAATACCCAAATGCTCCCTGTTCTGTAAAAATAGTTTAACAAAACCACCTAATAGCATGAGTGCAATGGGTAGAATATGTCATATCCACTTTAATAGTATACCTATTGTTATGAGGAAAGAGACAGAGAATTGTGGACTGCATAGACAGTCCTTGGAGTTGGGAAATACTTGAATTCAAATCTTACCACTGACATATTCTACCAATACGAGTATTGACAAGCTACTTAACCTTTCAGAGGCTGTAAAACATTCTCTAAGACTACATTGCTGACCTGAACTAGTGGGGATCATCACCACACTTCGAACATTTATGCTTTAACTTTGAGAATAGTCCCAACATTTTCCATTGTATTACACTTAAATTGTGTTTCCTCACACAAGTGTTGACTTTATTTTAATTGTTGGATTTATGCACATATATAAATTCTTGGGTTTCTACTTTCATCTTACTACATCAATCCATGTTACGTCTTTTCCATATCCTCTGAACAATTCATATTCATCATCCTCAGTAGTGCAGTTTCATGGCATTCATACACAAGTGTGTTCAGTCAACTCTTATCATTGGTGTGTATCAGGGGTGGGGAACCTGCAGTCTCAAGGCCACAGGTGGCCCTCTAGATCCTCAAGTGCAGCTGTGACTGAATCCAAACTTCACAGGACAAATCCCCTTAATAAAAGGATTTATCCTCTAAAACTTGGACTCAGTCTAAAGGCTGCACCCAAGAACCTAGAAAGTCATTTGTGACCTCAAGGCCTCAGGTTCCCTACCCCTGGATTTTGTTTCCAGTTTTGGGCAATCACACCTGATGTTCTCACTGTCAGTAACTTCCTGGTCCCAGCAATGGGTTCATTGAATCAAAAGGCATTAACCATTATGTCACTTTTTTGCAAAATTTACAAACATTTCCCCCTATAATTATTGAATTCACAGCTCAGTCATGAAGGAATTAAAATTCTTCCAGCAATGAGTCCTCTCATCTTTTCCCGTTTGCTAGCTTTATGGATGTGAACAGGACATCGGACTTGTTTTAAATTGTACGTAATCTATTAATGATTTTGGAAAGTTTGATGGCTTGCTTTAAATTTTTATTTTGAAAACTGTTCATAACATCTATTAGAGGATATTGCTAAATTTTATAGGCAACTTCATATAAATTTTTGGATGTCATACTTTTACAGAGATATTTAATACCAAAGTTTTTTATCATTGTCTAATCTGATGCTAGCTGCATCATTCTTATTTGCAGGGTAGGGAGGAGAGAGAGACACTTTTTAAATTTAAATAAATGAAATTATTTAGTTTGTATTTCAGAGTTTCTTTTTTCTTGTGTCTAGTTAAAAATTTCCCCCTTTCCATAGTTTTAAAAGAGATATTTCTAGTCTGATTTTTATGGATTTACTTTTAATATTAAGATAATTATCCTTTAGAAATTTTTATGGTATATGATATAAGATATGTCTAAGCATATTTTCAACTAGACTTCTTTCCAGTTTTTATAGCAGTTATTGTTGGATAGACTATTTTCCATCAGTATGTGATTTGGGGTTGATTTAACACTAGGCTGCTCTATATTTCTTTTAAGGCATTGCATATCTGAGCTATTTCACTGATCTACCTTTTCAATTTTCTTTCAATTTATTATATATAGTTTTGATAATTATTACTTTGTGATCTGCCTTGAGATGTAATAAACCAAAGCCTTTTTCCTTTCTACTTTTCCCCCATTATGTTCCAGGATATTCTTGAATATTTATTCCTCCAAATGAATTTTGTTACATTATCTGGGTAAGTTATTCCTTTGATGTTTCTATTCATAGACTACTGAACTTATGGGAAATTTGTGTTATTTTAATTATATTAACATGAATAATAAGAAAAAGAAATTGACTCTTGAATTACTTATCTTTTCCATTATTTCTAGAAAATCCTTTTGTAATTGTATTTATATGTTTAGAATGATGCAATGGTGAGCCAGATTTTCATGAGATTGTGGCTATCTCCTGTTTACCCACACCCTTCTGTGGCATTCCTCTGGAGACATTCCCTGACCTCCTCCTCTTCAGCATGACTTTTTTTCTAGTCATTTCCTTGGCTTTTCTGACCTGCTGAACTGCTTACTGATTCATCACCCAAAGAAAGAGGTCTCAGTTTAAATCTTTCTCCCTGCTCTGGGAAGTTATAAATATGAATCAATACTTCATATTTGTTCCTGAGCCCTCAGACAGGAAAAAAGTATGTAGCATTATTTCAGAATAGTATAGTTTTAACTCACGTCTAATCTCTCCATGTGTCTTTGTATATCTCTATTTCTGTCTCTCCCTTTCTCTCCTTCGTATCCAGGGTGCTCCATGGATACAAACATTTTGACTCTCGACAACGAAGATAGCAATTCCTCATTTCCCCTCTTCCACTTTCCTTATGAAAAGAATTGTGCTCATTTTCCCAAAATTTACTTTACTCTTACAAGTTTATTTACCTTTAATTTGTATCTGCCATTAATGTTGGGTTTTATGATAGAAATTGTTAATCATCGTATTGCCATTGAAGCACTACTGTCCTACTTAATACATTTAGTCTACTGCATTGTTCTGTCATAAATTTCTGGTCATAGAGTTCAGACCTTTGCTCTTTTTAGCTCCTGGGTCTCTCTAAATCCCTGCCTCCTTTTGGATTCAGTTGTTCCTGAGCTGGCGTGTTTCTCCATCATATTTCTACTTGCGTGACTTTCTGTCCTGGCTTACTCTCTGGAGAGGCTTTCCTTACATAGCAAGTGCTAAACTTGTCAGTTCTAGCACTATTTCAATGCAAAATAAGATAATGGGCACCTTTTTTTTTAACATCATAGAATGTAAGATCTTGTATAGCCAAGGCAATATTCACAGCACTGACAGTGATTATGAATACGCTGCTGTAGTTCTGAATCACCAAGTATAACAGACTCTCCATATCAAAGGCAGAAGAAAAACATTTATTCAGATACCATAAAGCCAAATCCCAATACCAGAAAGCCAAACATATCATAGTAACCAAGAAGTCAATAGACATTAGCACTGCAGGGGACAAAACCATTCCCAAGTTACCCCCCATGTTCATATTTAGTCCTTTAGATTTCTCTTTCTAGAATTACATTTTTTAATTATCCTGTTTCTTAACCTGATAATTTGAATACTTTGTATTTTGCAAGCAATTACAACTTCATTCATTTCAGTTTTATGTATTTGCTAGGATTTTTAAAAAACTGTTATTTGAATTAATATTAATTTTTCTCATTTGCAAATATAAAAGTTCAGACACAAATTTTATTGAAGTAATGTTTTGTCTCATAAATTTTACTATTAACTGAAGAATACAGTTCCCAAAAGTTATCGACATGTTAAAATAATAGCCTAAAATCTGCTGATAAATGTAAAGTTCTATACTTGTGTTTAAAAAATCAATTTCACAAAAATGAGATGAAGTGTGATCCTGCAACATTCCTTGGGAAAGAGACCTAAATGTTTTTGTAGCCTGCAGTGAGTCATAACAGTGTGACATGGCAACCAATGTACAAAAAGCAAATCTAGATTTTGTTGTTCTTGTTTAGTTATTTGTCAGTTGTGTCTTATTCACTGTGATCCCATTTGTGGTTTTCTTGGCAGAGATATTGGAGTGGTTTGCCATTTCTTTCTCCAGCTCATTTTGCAGATGAGGAAATTGAGACAAAGAGGGTGAAGTGATTTGCTCAGGGTTACACAGCTAGTAAGTGTCTAAAGTCAGATTTGAACTCAGGATGATGAGTTTTCCTGCTTCCAGGACTAGTAATCTATCTACCATGCCACCTAGCTGTCATGTAGATTGTGTAGATTAAATGTAGATTTAAGTGGCATTAATTGAAATATAAGCATAAGGAATGAGACAATTTATGTGCCTTCTCTACACTGTTGTAGATAGACCACATCTACACTATTACATCCTGGTCTTGGTACTACATTTTAATAAAAACTATTTTAAAATCTAGAATATGTCCTGATTGATCATCAACTAAGCTGATAAGGGTGCTTGACACTATTGAAAGAACAGCCAGAAATATTTAGTCTTGAATAAAAATGACTTCATGAGTGTGTGTAAACTGTTTTCTATTATTAGAAAGGCTTTGTGGAAGAGGCATCAGATGTTTTCTTGGATCTGCCCAGCTGACCTAGGAATCATGAATGAATGTTCCAGAGGAAAAGATTTAAGTTTGATATAAAATAAGCTTCTTAACAATTAAACCAATATAAGCTAGGTGGCATAGTGGATAGAGAACTAGGCTTGGAATCAAGAAGACTCATCATTATGAGTTCAAATCCAGTCTCAGATACTTAGTAATTCTGTGACCCTGGGCAAGTCATTTAACTCCATTTGCCTCATCTGTAAAATGATATGAAGACGGAAATGGCAAACCACCCCAATATTTTTGCTTATAACAAAACCTCAACATGGGGTCACAAAAGTCAGAAATGACTGAACAACAACAAAAAATAGAGCCAGCTATCTCAGGACGTAGGAGTTTCCACATCATTGAAGATATCTAAGCAAATACTGGTTAGTCGAAATTCTTGCTCATGTGCAGGTTATTAAAAGATAACCATTGATGTCCTTTCGAAGAGATTTTATGGTTCCCTCAACCTCTCTTCTGAAATAGAAGGATATGTGTATCAGACATGCCAAGTTAGACCCATATATGATTTTCCAGAGAAACAATTGCACATTATGAGATTATAAGTTCTATCAGTACTCTGGGTATAATTTCAATAAGCTTTTGTGGACCAGCTTATGAACCTAACTGTATTTTGTTATGTTGTTTCTACTGGCAAATATGTCTGAAAAGCCAAAGAACCATTTTAAATAGAGTCTTTTGTGGCATACCTCATTAATAAATTGGGGACTGCCTTACCACATTTCAGCAGAGTTTGAAAGGGACAGCAAATTTTAAAGGCATAAAGTCACAGGAACTAGGAAATGAGCTATGAAGGCTTAGAGCTATAAATGGAGCAGTCAAAGGATGACTTTGAATAAAAAAAATTAGAATGTGATTATAAGGAAGCTTTTCTTGGCTCTCAGCTTTCATTTTCCATTTTAGAACTTCACTCCTGATTTCAATGTTTCAGACATGTTATGATTTTAAAATTCATTATTCCCCAATTTCACCTATGTTATGTCTTACTATAATGAGATCTCAAGAAAAGGACATTGAGACTTTAGAAGACCAACTACAATAAAATGAAGAGAACACTCATTGTGGCAAAATTTTAAAAAATGTTTAATTTACTCAATTTTACAATTTAGATATTACTCATACACATTCATATTTAGGAGGAAATTATTAGGAGAAAATACAAGGTGACATTTCCCCCAGGTTTTGAAAGGAACCTGAGATACTAAGGGGTGAAGAAAAGGAAGAATATTCTATACAGAATCAATCTTTCCACTGTCATTTACTGTGTATGGGATTTTGGAAAAGTTCCTCTAAGGCTTCAGTTTCCTCATCTGTGAAAAATGAGCCCCTTACAGACCTAAATCTATGGTCCTAACTCTTATTCAATTCCCTTAATGTGCTTATAGCCTGGAAGAAATCTGTAATCTATGAAAGTAACTGTTGGTTTATATATTTGGTCATATGCTGTTTTAAAGGATAATGACATCTGATGATTTCTCTTTGTAGGAAGAAAAAATTAACTCATCAACTCTTCTTGATTTGAAGACTAGAGAATATACACCAGATTTCACCTCAGTTTTGTACAGAATAAAGTAAACACTCATTACTAGATTATTCTATCCATGTCATTTCAACTCTTTTGAGAAACCAGCTTTAACTCTCTCTCTCTCTCCCTCTCTCTCTCTCTCTCCCCATCTCTCTCTGTCACTCTACATATATACATACATACAACACAATGTATATATTACATGTATGTATAAAACAGAGCATGAATGGGAGAAAAAAATTATTTTTATTTCACATTCACATTGATATCAATTTATGCATTGTATTTTATACTAGATGTATATGTCCAACCCAATAGCCATTTACTTAATAAATATGTTTGTCCTTTTCTCCTCATGATACTGAAAGTTTCTTAATGGCAGGAAGTACATCTAACCAAGACAATGACAACGTTATAGTATCTTGGTGCCATCCACCCTCTAGGTTCTCATTAAAAACCCATGATTATCATCGTGATTCTGAATTACAAAGCACACATGTTGTTTTTGAAGTTTGTAATATCAACCAGGTGGCTTAAATGATAGCTGTGGGGAAGAAAGGAAGGAAGGAAAGAAGAAAGGGAGAAGGAAGGAAGGAAAGAAGAAAGGGAGAAGGAAGGAAGGAAAGAAGAAAGGGAGAAGGAAGGAAGGAAAGAAGAAAAGAAGGAAGAGGGGATGGAGGAAGGAAGGAAAAAAGGAAGAAAGAAAGTAAGGGGGAGGAGGAAAGAAAGGAGAGAAAAGGAGAAGAGAAGGAAGAAAATCATAAGGGTTGCTTACCTCAAGCCTCCCTCTTTTTATCTCTCGCTATTTTTTATCCTTCCAGGAAGCGAATTAAAGAACCCAAAGGGAAGAAGGAAATAATTTGGTCCTAATGATTTAGGATTTTAAGCAGATGAGCTTATTGAGGCATCTAGTTCCTTTCAGCAAGGCGGAAGCCCGGTAAGGGGCTTTGTTTCCTGCTGTCATTATCCTCAGATAAATCCTAGGCTTTTTTCAAAATGCAGATCTAAATTGGAAACATTCTTTTATTTCAAATAGTTCTTGAAGTGAGCTGTTTCTGAGAATCCCTTTAATGTGTCCCTCCTGATGTGCCTCACAGTCCCGGCTTGTACCACACCTACTACATAACATGTAATTTGTTTCTTGAACATTTTCTTTCTACTACTGAAAAATCTCACATCATGCAAAACATGACCTACTCTTTTTCCTGGGAAGAGAAATCGAAGACTCTTCTTGGTTTTTTTTGTCCAAGTGTAAGGTATATGCCTGCCCACGTAAGTTATGTAAATCCACAGGTGATCCCTAAATGTATAAGACAAATGGTGCAAAGGAGACATTGATAGATAGCACTGGAGTCTTGCCCACTCCTCTCCAAAGGAAACTGTGATTCCTGCCTTGAGGAGAGCGAGAGAAGAGGTCACAAGGCCAGCTTCTATGTTTTTAGAAGAGTATTAGACTACAATTATATCTATCATCCCCTTTAAGTATTGCTTATCTTGGGACATAACTGGTTCAGAACAAAATGCTACTTTAGTAGCCAATATATCTTAAGGAGGGAGGTTGGCTCAACTTATACCCATAGGCTTAGCCCCTTCCCACCAAACTATGATTAGACAAAAGACTATCATAAATAGTGAAAAGTGAGTAGACCCATTTATCCAATCAAACAACAAACAGAAATTGGAGTTGTAAAGATTAAAATGCTAGACAATATACAGCATGAATGAGATCTTAAATTGAAATGGGATAAGCTCTTCCTCAACCAAGAGAGAGATCTCAGGTTTACATAAGGGGGAATTCTCCAGAGTTTCTAGGTAAGGAAGCTGGAAATCAAAGAATTATTGAGAAGCAATCTTTCCCTCTATTTCTGAATGAGAGTCTTTCTCTCTGAACTCTCTAGAGTCAGTACTAAAGATAATCTGGAATCATGTGTGTCTTTATTTTGGAGAAATAAAGACCATTTCTATTCGCTTTGCTCTTGTGCCAACTCAGTGACTCATGAAGGAACAGAGTATCGTGCCAGCATTCTTTGCATCAGTTGGAAGGATATCAATCAATATGCTCAAGGTTGGACTGGAAATCCAGGTTACACAAAGATTAGCCTCAGCAACCAATGTTTCACTTCCTACCAGGAACCTCAGTTCCCACCATGTGACCATGAACTTCTGATTGGTGAGCATTTGGTTTATCTTGCCTGGATCAACATCCATTATAGAACTGCCTAGCCTTCTTTATTTCATGCCATTGTACATGCCCTTCTCTATTGTAAAACATCCCACCTTCCAACTACAGATTTAAGAATATTAATCAAATCAAATCATTGCCATTTCAGGAAAAGTCACATCAATTAATTGCCTCATGATTGCACTGAGGCCTCCTGTATAAACCACTTCCCTATATTTTTTGTCTTCCCAATTTGGACTATAAGTTCCTTGAGGGCAGGGACTGCCTTGTAAATCTGTATTTGTAGTCCTCACAATTAGTAGAATGTCTGACACATTGTAAGTGCTTGATAGATGCCTTTTCCATCAGGTTGATTGCATTCAACATGTGGGTCATCCTGATGAATATCTGGTCACTGGATTCAGATGGCCCTAGAGGAAAAGTGAGGCTGGTGACCTGTACAGCCTTCCCTCACTCAAAATAAAGTCAAGTGCAAGTCATGTCATTGTTTCTCTGATGGCATAATCTTCTTCAACAAGGAAGGATGAACGCAACAAGTACCTACTACATATCAGGGACTGTGCTAGAGATACAAAGATGAATAACAGCATATTACCTGAATTTCAGTTGCTTATAATCTAGTAGGGAAGTTTCTACATGTAAATAAATATGATACAATGAAGAGGAGGAAAGGAGCAAAGGAAAGATTGAGACAAAATAGTCTAGGATAATTTGAGAAAGTAGTTTGGGGAGGACAGTGGTGGTAATAAAGGAAGTTTCATGGAAGATTTGATACCCATGCTCAGACTTGAAGGAAGAAAAGAATTTCCACAAGCACAAATGAGGAGGAAATGTATTCCATTCATAAGGCTTGGGCTGTGCAAATGCACCAGGGTAGGAAAGTGTAGTGGATGAAAAGCTAGAAAATTTATAGGTTCTGAAGGGGAGTAGTATGTAACAAGGCTTATATTGTAGCCTGGGCCAGACTCAGATGATTCTGGGGATTCCTGACTGGGACTAGTACAAAATAAAAGTTATGGACCATCTAACAGTTGATAAAAAGAGATTTACTTAGTGATTGCATGGAAAAGATATTCAGTAAGGATAAAATGAAAGCTTTAAAAAATTAAATTAAAATTTTAAGCTTTACTAATTTAGGATTGTCCTATGGCTTTTGGGACAACCTATATAAATGTGTGCAATGATATGTAACCTTATTTTTACATTTACAACTTTTTATCTTGTACCGTACTAATTTTTACACAAGTTTTATCCCTCCCATTTATTTATAAGGTCTTAAGTTCAGTGACCATTTTACCTGTAGCACTTGGGATTGAGAGAAATTATTATTTTACTATTATATTAATAACTAATTATTAAATTGAAATCCAGGATTTTCTCCTTTATTTTCTCCTTAACACCAAGCTCCTGGAAAAAGCCAGTTTCTGAAGGACATGATTGATGGATGAGATTGTCCCTAGCCCTAAAGAAATGTGCTCTTCAATCTTGAGTGGGACCCTACACAGCTAGGTGACCTAACTTCTGTTTAGAGGATAAACAGAATCCAGCCTAGGCCAGTTCTTATCCTGAGGAAAGGAGCCCCTCTCCTTGTACCCCTCTATTAGAGTTTAGGGTGATCCAGCTTATGAAGGGGAAAACCAAGGAGAGTGGTCTAGATGGAGATGGATTCACTGTTCAGATTGCTGGATGTATCTGAGTCTCATGATCAAGCCCAGTTCTCAACAGGAGACTCTGAAGACTTCCAGCCCACTTCCTCATTAAATGTCCATGAATCAGGGGCAATTTTCGCTTGTCATGGGCATTCCCTTTTACAAATATATTTAATGCACTCAATCTCTCCATTGGTTGTCTATGGTTACTGAGGAAAAAACCGTTGACTATCAATTTATTGGCTGCTGGCTAGCCTAATTGACAAATTGATTATTAATTACCTAGAAATGCTGTCTCATTCATCACAGCATATAGTAAGAACTTCATAAATGTTTTTCAAATTCAATCAAATAAATTATAAAGGAAAATTTAAAATCTTAAGGTTATCAGTTTGAAGATAGATGGGACTTGGGAGATCATTTAGTTCAAACCATTTGTTTTTACAGATGGGAAACTGAGGCCCAGAGGAGTTAAATAACTCTTCCAAGATCACCCCTATAGTAAGGGTCAGAAAAGGGATTTGAATCTAGTTTCTTTGACTTCAGAACCAGTCTCTCTCCACTATGCCACATTGCCATTGCAGGAAGAATTTCAAGAATGTCACGTAGGGGCATTTTCGTGTGAAAAATAGGTAGACAGAAAGATCTCTCAAAATTCTTTCTAAGAATATGATTCTAGGAAAGGCATCACTGCTTTCCTTGGTGTTATGGTACTCTTTAACTTTCCCCTTAAAAACTCAGCTAAATTTTCCCTTTTCAATGCTGGTTTAGAATTTTTTTTCTGGAAAAGGAATTAGCCATTTAAGAAAATAGTTTCTGGCATAACCTAAGATTTTGGCCATGGATAAGTGAGTGCAAGTTGATGTCTATGCTTTTTAAGATGCTGTCAAAATTTGCCATAGCTCTCCTTCCAAGGAGCTTTCTTATTAAAAGAATAATTTACATGAGACACAGCTAAGGTGTTGAGGGGAAGGAAGAAAGTTTGGAATGAAGGTAAAGAGACTGAGAAAGCATCTGGTTTGAAAAGAAGAAAAAAAAAGCCTGCAGGACTTTTCACAGAGCAATGGAATGATGCAAAATTTCCTTTTCTCTTTGAGCTTTTGGTCCTTGGAAGATATGGAAAAGGAGGTCATCAAGTAGATGTAGGCATTCAGTTCTGGAAAATTGCTGTGATATGAATCTATAATAAGTAAAGGCCATATGAAAGCTCAATAATGAGCTATAGTATTACTAGCAATCACTGTGAGAAGACACGAGGTCATTTTCTTTAGCTCCAAATAATAAAGAAAACAAATATTGGGGGTTTTGACTAATCAGCTTTGACAGTATGAAGCTTAGCAGTAATGACCTATCTAAAGGGCAAGGTTCACAGCACAGAATGGTGAAAGTTTCCTATGAGGCTGGCTGATGTGTCTTGTGGTATAATCCAGGACTATTACTATCATAGTAATGTCAATTACCTTGAAGCACCATTGATACCATCCATGAATCAGGTGATATATAACATCACCTCTCATGTACTGGATCTCAACTTCTCCCACTCGAAGTGGCACTTGTCCAACTTTGCAAACAGGTTCAGAGGATCATAAATTTTGAGTTGCAAGGGACTATAGGGGTCATTGAGCACAACCTTTTTATTTTATCAATGAAGAAACTGAAACCCAGAGAGTTTAAAGGATTTGTTGCAGATCACATAGCTAGTAGTGTGCATAGTGAGATTGAAATCTTCTTGTCAGTAGGTCAGTCTTGTCTGACTCTTTGTGACCCAAAGGACCACAGCATACCAGGCCCTTCTATGCTCTACTGTCTTTCTTTCAAAGTTTCTTCAAGTTCATCTTTATTGTTTCCATGATATTACCTATACATCATCTCCTGCCATTCCCATTTCTTTTGGCCTTCAATATTTCCCAGCTTTGGGATCCTTTCCATTGAATCCCATCTTCTTATTGTGTGGCCAAAGGATTTAAGCTCCAGCTTCAGTATTTAACCTTCTATTGAACAGACTGAATTAATTTCTTTAAGCACTGACTGCTTTGATCTCCTTGTTCTCCAAAGGACTCTCAAAAGTCTTCTCCAGCACCATAATTCAAAACAATCAGTTCTGCAGCCTTCCACTTTCCTTATTGTCCAATTCTCACAGTCATGCATTGTTACCAGGGAAAAACCAAACAAAATATATCTTTGATTATTTGGACCTTTGTAAGCAAAGTGATGTCTCTGCTTTTTAGGATGCTGTCCAGATTTGCCATAGCTTTACCTTTAATTTAATTTCATTAAATTAAACTGCATTTGCTGTCTGCAGTAATCTTTGAGCCTAAGAATATGAAATCTGACACTCCTTCCATTTCTTCTTCCTCTGTTTGCAGAACATGATGGAACCAGTTACCAAGCTCTTAGGGGTTTTTTGTTTTGTTTTGTTTTTTGTTTATTTGCTTTATGTCGAGCTTCAAGCCAGCTTTTACACATTCCTCTTTCATCCTCATCAAGAGGCTTCTTAATTCCTCTTCACTTTCTGCCATCAGAGATTCAAACCCATATCTCCTTTATTCCAAGTCAAGTATTCTAGCCACTAGAAAGAAAGAAAGGAAACATACCCTTATTAAATACTTACTACGTTCCTGGTATTTTGCTAAGTGCTGAGGATACATATACAAGCAAAAAGAAAGACAACCCCTGACCTCAAGGAGCTTATAAGCTAATGGGAAAAGACAGCACACAAAAAGAAGCTGAAGAATGGGAGGAGGGGTAATAAAGATATCCACTTCTTTCTCAGGTCCTGGGGGATATGAACTTGTATGACTGGAATAGACATGCTGGGAAAGAAATTCATAGTGCCATTTCTATGCAGAAGCCTAATGCTTGCCTCTGTGGTGCTAAAAACAAATAAGCATCCTAAAGACTGGTAATACAGGGTAAGAGATTATTTCAGGTTCTGGTGGAAAAGATTAAGAAGCATAGTCTGCTTTTAGTCCATATAAGATGAAATATGAATACCATGAGTTTTAAAAGAAAGTCTAGACTTTTTTCTACTTGAATCAATATTTTGTACATAAAATTTTTGCATGTCCCTCCCATTAAAATGAGAGCATCTTAAGGGCAGGAGCTTTGGTTTTGCCCTTCTTTTGCCAGCCAACCAGCACAATGGCAAGAGCACTTGACCTAGAATTAGGACAGCTTGAGCTAAAATCCCAATTTTAGACACTTACTAGCTATGTAACCCCGAGCAAATCACTGAAGTTCCATTTGCCCTAGTTTCCTCAATTGTAAAATGGGAATTAGCATCTACTGCCCACAGTTGTTGTGAGGAACAAATGAGTTAACAATTGATAAGGAGTTAGCAGAGTGACTGATAGAGAGCAGGTACTATATAAAAGAGTTTGTTTTACTTGACTGCTTATATTATACAAGAGTTCCTCCCTCCATATTTCCTTCCCTTCCCTTCCCATCCTTCCCCTTCCCTTCCCTTCCCTTCTCTTCCTTTCCTTCCCTCTCTCCTTTCCTTCTTTTATTCCTTTGCACTTCCAATACTTAGCAAAATGTGGCATATATAGTAAGCATGTATTTTAAGCAACTAATTGTCCATGTCTGTACATAGGAATTTGGCCATTGCCCCCAAACTCAGAAAAGTCTATCCTGAGAACAACTGGCAGTCAGAGAGCTTGAAATCAGGAATAAAATGAGGAATAACTGAATTGTTCTGTCTATGGTTGAGTGGGCTCAGAAATCTAATTGTATTTGTTCTAGCCATTCTTTCTTTGTTGAGAGTGCTTGGATATGCTTCCATAATACCAGTCCCCTGGATGTTTTGCTAGGCAGCTATCTGAAGAGACTCTGGGTAATCTACAACATTACTACATGTTTTTAGACAGGTACTGCACCCATTCTGCAGGTTTCATCTTGGGTATCCCACCCCTCACAACCAACACAAGGCACTGAGCTACATGGGATCTATCACTATGGTGTGGACCTTGAGGGTTGCATTAGACTTTGCATAGGGTGGGACTAGGATATGATCTGGTTGTGCCATTTAAGGATATTTAGTAAGGATTCTGTCAACCTTTAGTTAGGATACCAGCCAGATCACAGGATCAGATTTGATAGCCCTTCTGTGAATTGACTATTGATTCTAGAGTAGATATAACCTTAGGATTCCAAATAATTTCCCTCCTCTATCAGTAACCCTCATTCCTAAAAGAGACAGTGACTTCTAAAGTTAACCATCTCTGTCAGAAGAAGGTATTCAAGAGTTTTGGTGCTCTTGGAGTAATTTCCCTAAATCATGAAGCAGCAGGCCACCATTCATCAAATAATACATGATTCAATGGGTATTCTATACAACCAGTCATGAGAAATGGAAGGCCACCTTAGAAATAATATAAAATTCACATAGGTGGCTGTTGATGGATAACATTAGCTGTGTAATGAGCCATGCTTGATCAGCAAATTTCCCCAAGGCATTTCTATAAATCTGCTAAATTCCAAAGCAAGGAGCTTCAACTGTCCCCACAGCCATTCATATTGTACCTTGAGGTTGATTATCTTTCTCTGAAAGCTTGTATTCCCAGTGACCATCTTGTTTTGATAGTTTTTCACATCATAACAAAGGGATATTTGAACAAAAAAAAAGAGGATGCTCATGTCTTCCTCAATTAGTAATACATAACTGTTGACTCATCAGTCCCACTACTGGACATATCTCTCCAGGAAGTCAATGACAGAAATAAATATCCTCTATATAACAATGTATTCCTAGCAGGATTCTCTGCTAGCAAAAATAGATAGATAAATGAACAAATAAAAACTGTAATATGATTAGTACACCCTGATTTGGGACTAAATAAATGATGGTATATGTATATTATTACTACACTGTAAAAGCTGTAAATTGACATAATGAATTCAGAGAAGCTTGGGGAAACTTGCATGAGCTGATTGAGAGTGAAGTAAGCAGAATTAAGAAAATATACAAAGTAGCTACAGTAAGATAAAGGAAAATAATACTGAGAACCCAGGTCTAACTGCAGAGAATTAATGATATAGCCTGCGTACTCTTTTAACATTTTAACATACATGCTCTTTTCAATAGAGAGGTAGCATTCTACAGGCATTGAGTGAGGCATATGCTGTAAGACAAGGTCAATGGTTCCCTTTGTTTTGTTTATCTATTTCTTTGTTACAAAGTATGGTTCTATTGGATAGGATGGTAGTAACGATGATGATAACAGTTACTTTTCCTCACAACCCTGAGAGTTACATACTATCATTATCCCCATTGAACATATGAGGAAACTGTTGTTCAGTTGTTTCATTTTTTCATGACCCCATTTGGGGTTTTCTTGGTAAAGATACTGAAGTGATTTGCCATTTCCTTCTCTAGTGGATCCAGTGGATCCATTTTGTCAAGCAATCAGAGGTTAAGTAACTTGCCCAGAGTCAAATAGCTAGGAAGTGTCCAAAGCTAGATTTGAACTCCGGTCTTCCTGACTCTGGGCTGACTGCTTCTATGAGGAAACTGATGTAGACTTTAAATAATTTACACAGAACTAGTAAGTTTCTGAGTTGGGATTTGAACTCAAGTTTTTCTGATTCCATGTTCAGCACTCTATCCATTGAGCTATCCAGAAATGACATCAAGTTTAAAAAATTGCTAATAAGCCATAAGACTCATATACATAACTTTAGAAAGTGTGGTTGGGCCAAAGGGATATAACTTAGAAAGTAATATATCTTAATGGCATATATATATATATATATATATATATATATATGTATGTATGTACGTATGTATGTATGTATATATACATATGTGTGTACGAGTGTATATACTTCCACATAAACCTAAACATAGGAACCTTAGAACTAAACTGTATCCTTTAACTCATCTATAATTAAATATGATGTCTGAATTCAGGCATTGGAGTTTCAACTCATGTGGTTTCAAAATGAAAATATGTGGTGGATGTTCCTCAAAATACTGGAAAATTATCTCAGGGAAAGAGAGTTCTGGTTTTGTCTTCTAAAAAGGTTATTAATTACCCCCAATGACATTTACAAATACCATGACAGATATAAATCGTTAGATGTCATGCTTCCTGGGGACCCTACCTCAGAATCACAGATGCAGTCAGTAGATGTCAAACAGGTAATTAGTTAACCAACATGCTCTGGATGATGGTTGGGTCATTCCACCTGTAGTTGTTTCCTGATCCTCAGGAGAAAAATGCCAGACTGGGAGCTCAGAACATGTAAATCAGACTCAAAATTCTGAGAATTTGGAGGCTCAATAAGAGAAGGAAAGAGAAAAAGTTTTGATTATATGGCCAAGAGAGCTACTGCAACAACTCCAGACTGTATTACATAGATGGTAGGATAGAACAAAGAGGCACAGAGTTTCTGTGGGTTGAGCCAACATATATTCAACCCAAGATTCTTTAAATCTCTGATTTCACGTTAGTGTAGAGGATTCTATAGACAGAATCACTGGCAGAAACCAATCTTTTTTCTATTGCCTCTTTTCTCTATTGGTGAAAGACTAGAAGCAATAGAAAGAACCTTTGATCTCTTGACTATACTTCACTCCAACTTTATAACATGCATTATTACAACAATGAATTATAAACTGAGGTAACAGTATATTATGAAAACTCAGGGCGATATATAATTCTTTCCTAAAGAGCCATAATGGCATGCTTGAGATAAAGAAAAATACCCTTTCCAAGAGGAAACTGGTTGTTTGGGCATGTAGCAACATTTAAAAGTAGGACAAGAAAAGACTTCTAACTTAATTTGGTACACATGGGCTGTTGTAATCTTGGAACTAATGATTTGGGTCTAATACTTTGTTTCATCATGTGAAATGTTCTGAGACATTTGAGACACAGGGACAAGATTATTCCTGGAGAAAAACTGAAAAAGGGATTTAAGGACATAACAGGAATGGGACTTTGGGGATCTGCCTATAATAAGTGACTTGGTCCATTAGTATAGTTTGATTATCTGTGACTTGTTGACTAAGTTGATCAGAGTTCCATACTATTAATGGTATGATAATGGATTTGATATCCATGTACATGCCATAATAGAATATAGACAACTATGGGAATAGATTAATGAAGTTGAAAATCAGGATTGGGAGATAGAGACACAGATTAATGCCTGTAATATATAATATGATCTAAGAAATGGAGTAAAATTCTCTCCTCCAAGTTTAGCTGGACTTATATATTCAGCCTTGGCTGGTGTTAGTAAAAAATTTCTCTGTAAGAAAGCCAACCAATGAACCAGCGATTCATATGATGACATACTTATCAAATGCACAGGTTAAACAAAGCTCAGAGAGAGATAATCCATCACAGGCAAGACTCAGGATTCAAAGAGATCTCAGTAGGCTAAAGGAGTAGGCTCAACCAAACAAGATGAAATTTAAAGGAAATAAATGTGAAATCTTGTTTTGGTTAAAAAAACTGAGCAAGTACTAGATAGTGAATACATGTCTAGAAAGCAGCTCATGTGACAAAAGTTAGCTAATCCCTTGGATTTCAATTAGTGTCAACAACATGAAACGATAGGCAAAATAGCTTAGTTCTATTAATGTAAGTATGATGTAGTCAGGCATGGTACCACATGTCTATAATTCCTCATTCTGGGGAGGATGAAGTAGAAGTTCTGAGTTGCAATTGGGCTAAAGTCAATGGGATATTTTCCCCAAGTTTGGTCCTTGGGAGTACAGGGCCACCAAGTTCTCTAAGAAGAGGTAAATTGGTCAGAAATCAATCAGATCAAAACTTCCATGCTGATCAGCAATGGTGTTGGGTCCATGAGTTACTGCTACATTTGCAGCATTGCTGAAATAGAAAGACCCAATTAAAAAAATAATAGTGCAACAGAGGAAATAGTCACCATGAAGAAGAGATTGGTGTAGAGTGGAAGTAAATATAGACATCCTATAATTGCTTCTTGTCAACTAACCACCTGATGAAGAAAACCAAACAACAAAAACCCAGAAATTTAATCAGGCTACTTATCAGCAGTGTAGCCTGAATTGAGGTGCATTCAAAAAGCACTTAACAAGTCAAAGCGAAGGATCAACTATTGTTCTTTTCCTCCCTGGAAGTGATTGGAGAAAGAGAGAGAGAGAGAGAGAGGTGCTGTAAATTCTGAGATAGAAATGGGTCTCAGGCCCACCTCATCCAAGACTAACAAGTACCCTGTGAAACCAAGTCTCTGTACTTGGCCTGGTTGTACTTTAATGAAGGAGGCTGAGGATGGCTATGGCCTTGAAAGCTTTGGAAGGTTGTGAAAGCAAGTCATAAGAAGCCTAAGCACTAAATTCATTTCGGGATTTGGGAAGGCAGACAACAAGGAATGAATTCCCAAATGATCTACCTACCCCAGTGCAGAAGTAGCAGAGATGCAGACACATCTACCCACTGACTATTCTGTATTTGGAAGTGAACTTGATGGGGCAAGTGCTACATAGAAAGTTTGAAGTTTGAGCCTTATCTCAGGTAAGAAGGTGATGCAAGGAAGAGTATCCTTTCAGGTGTTTTCAGGTGAAAAATGTTTACACATCTGTATTTTTGAAGTAACTATCCCTTTATAAAAGCTAATTGATTACAAGGAACTAAGCTTCCAGTCACTGGTGGATAGTAATGGGGAGAACCTATGGGAACTCAAACCAATAGCATCAGGAAAAGAAATAGTTACCCCTAAGGGGAAGTTGTAGCCAGCCTCACTATCAGAGAATGGGTCTAGAGTATCTCTATCTAGGGATAATGTCAAGATAAGGAAGGTAAGAGTTCTACTCTTCTTTCTGTTCTGATCTAACAAGTCTGGAGTATTGTGATTAATATTAGGCACTACCCAAGAAGGTTGGTAAAGTGGAGAGAGTACAAAGGAAAAGGAGGATGATTGTGAAAAGCCTTGCAATCAAGACATGTGACGAAAGAAGGAACTGATTATATTTAACCTAGAGAAGATAATACATAGGGGTTACTTCAGAATTTTATCTTCAGGTATTGGTTTGACTTGTGAAAAAAAACCTGTTAAATATATTCTTGATTACGGATAGCAGAGCTGTGTACCAATGAACTGAAGTCATATGACTCAATATAAGGAAAACTTGATACAAGACTGGGTCTGGAGTCAGGAAGATATGAGTTCAAATCCTGCCACAGATACTCACCCAGTGTGATACTGGGTAAATCTGTCTGTCATATTTTTTCAACTCTATAACAGGGGTGCTAATAACACCTTTCCAAGGTGTTGTGATAATCAAATGAGATAGTATCTGTAATGTGCTTAGCCCAGTGTCTGACACAGTGTAAGTGCTAAATAAATCCCTCTTTCCTTCCTATCACTCATCACCGAAGATCTTTGGGCAGTGAAGTGAGCCATATGTGCCAGGGCAGCTAGGTGGTGCAGCGGGTAGAGCACCAGTGCAGGAGTCAGGAGGACCTGAGTTCAAATCTCACCTCAGACACTTGACACTCATTAGCTGTGTGACCTTGGGCAAGTCACTTAACCCCAATGGCCTCATCCTGGGTCATCTCCAGTCATTCTGATGAATATCTGGTCACTGCATTCAGATGGATCTGGAGGAGAAGTGAGGCTGGTGACCTGCACAGCTCTCCCTCACTCAAAGTCAAGTGCAAGTCATGTCATTATTTCTCTTACGGCATGATCTTCTTCGGCAACAAAAGGATGAACACACATGTGCCAGGGATTCTGTAGAAGTGCTTCATTCTTTAACCACACTAAAAGACACCTAGGAATCTTTCCAAATCTGTTTCTATTAGTTGAAGTAGGCTCAAGAGTATACACAAATTAGTATAAATCAATTGCCACCATTTAGAAAACAATGCAAAATTATTTATCTACTTTTAACTGGTCAGTATTCAAACACAAAGATCATCTGAACAAATACATATGTGTATTGTTCTTCAAAATAGTCACCTGAGGCCACGCAATTTTCTAACAAAGCTGATACCGTTAAAAGCAAACATTTAAAAAAACTTTTCCCTAGGAACTGTTTCCAAAGGCAGTTTCCAAATTTTAAATTACATATATATGTAATTTATATATATAATGTATATATGTATATATATACATATATACATATATATAATGTATATATATGTACATATATATATATATATATATATATATATATATAATTCCTCTTTCCTTCTCTAATTATCACCAAAATTATGATTCCCACTTACTTAAACTACTGGAGTAGCTTTCTTACATTCCTTCTTATCTGGAAGGATAAGGTTCCCTACAATTTTAAATTATATGACCCTGTACTGTACGTGAAAAAAAAAATGGGTTCAGCCATATTTTCCCACTGACTTTGCTAATATTCCCAAGCATTTCCAGTTCGTTACTTAGCAGTAAACTTGTCAAGCTACTATGGAGGAAACTATAGTTAAGTTATTTATTACTCCAGCACCATGGAGACACCAAAAATCCTATAGTTCCAACTATATCAAACTTTGTAGACTTTTTGGTGTCTC
>CM053770.1:464891879-465010055 GCA_028658325.1 Potorous gilbertii
GAGACACCAAAAAGTCTACAAAGTTTGATATAGTTGGAACTATAGGATTTTTGGTGTCTCCATGGTGCTGGAGTAATAAATAACTTAACTATAGTTTCCTCCATAGTAGCTTGACAAGTTTACTGCTAAGTAACGAACTGGAAATGCTTGGGAATATTAGCAAAGTCAGTGGGAAAATATGGCTGAACCCATTTTTTTTACATACAGTACAGGGTCATATAATTTAAAATTATATGGAACCTTATATGACATAGAATCACAAACTCTCAGAGTTGCATAATATTCTCCCCCTCCACTGCCCAATAGGAACTAATGCACTCCAAAACTTTCATTAATTTCCAAGTTCCATATTTCTTTAGAGCCAGGATCTATTCAAATCCACAGCCCTGAGCTCTTACCAATGACTTATACCATTCCAACCCTGCTTTTGAAGTTCATGTCCATATACTTTCAACATCATCTAGACATGGCAGCCATTAACATTTCTCCCCCTCCCACCTCACTCCCTTTCCACTGTGCCTATCTCCTGGCTACAAACTCCAAAGATTTTCATCCCTGTGAGAATCTTGTAGCATCATTTAAACTGCCCTTAAAAGAAAGTATTATTAACCAGACTGTACACGTAGTTATATCACCAGGTTGTAGTCTCAGGCTCTGCCTTCTGGGAAATGTAGTCCTGATAATTTTCCCCAATGAGCAAGGCTCCCTTTCAGCTCCTAAAATTATCAGAATATAAAGTCTGCCTACAGGCATACCTCTGTTACAGCCTCAGAGATGATCTAATGTACTTTGTATCTGTACATTGAAGGAATACTTTCTGAGAAATCTAGTCCAGCTTCTTCACTATGCAGAAGCAGAACTGAGCACAAACACTTTAGGAATAAACCTATTCTCTTAAATGAAGTGCTTCTAGCCCTTTTACTATTCAGGCCCAGAAAGAATTTTTTTATTTTTATTTTTATTCATAGTCTTTAAAAAAAAAAACGACTTCGCTCTGTGTGTATGTGTGTATATGTGTGTATCTTTGTGTATAATATAGTGACACAGTTACTACAGTATAATCGTTTAAGGAGAAACTTGTCTGATAGTAACCTCTATAGTAGAACATGTACAATCAAACATTTACTAAGCAACAAAGTGACAGTCACTGTGTTAGGTTCAGGGGATACAAATCCAAAGAATAAAGCAATTCCGACTTGTAAGGATTTTACATTCTAACAAGGGATTCCCAGATATTCTAAATGTCATTCATTCAAGTAAGCATAGGAATAACATTGATGCACACATTATTATACTCAATTGAGAATCTGTCCATTTTCAAATAGCCCCTCAACTTTTCTCAAGTTTGGAGAACTGAGTTGGGACTCAAGAGATCACTGACAAATATTTTAATCTCTGACTGTAAAGGTAAAGATCTAGTCACACAGTAAAAACATTTAGCAGGAACGGTGGTATGTGAGGACTGTAGGAAAATTCCATCACTAGTAGTACAGTGAGTCTTAGACCCTAGCTACGATCTCCCATGGATGAGTTATTGAAACCCAACCTAAATATGGGGCAGGGAAATCTGATCATGAAACCAAAGTGACTCCTTTATTTGGGACTAATGCTCTATTTCTGGAAAATATGCATTTCAAAGCATCACAGGGAGCTGAAATTATGAAAGAGGAATTCAAATATTTGAAAGCTCGGTTGGTTTGAGGTGAGGAAAAGAATGTGGGCTTTGAAATATTAATGTGAATTAATTTAGACATAAACTCTGAAGAAGCATCAGCAAGAACTTGAAACCGTCCTACTCCGATCTCAAATACTTGATCACCATTTTGTATTTTACTAAATGCTTCTATCTATAATTATTTTGCATCCAATTTTCTTTTTTAATTATACTATTTTTCTTTATTTATGTAAAATTGATTTACTTCTAAGTAACTTACTCTTCAAAAGATAACCATACAAGATGTCCCACTCTCTAGTAGGGGGTAGAACCAGGAGAATGTTGCACAAAGCAACAGCAATATTGTGTGATGAAGAACTGTGAATGACTTAGTTATTCCCAGCAATACAATCATTCAAGAGGATCCTAAAGGACTCATGATGAAATGCTCTCCACCTCAAGAGAAAGAACTGATATTATCTGAATAGAGACTGAAGCATACTATTTTTCTCTTTCATTCCTTTCTTCATTCCTTCATTTGTTCCTTCTTTCATTTCTATCTTTCCCCTTCTCTTAGTCTTCTTCTACAAAATATGGAAATGTTTTACATGATTTCAGATTTGTAACCTATATTGGATTGCTCACTGTCTCAGGAAGGGGGGAGGGAGGAATAGAATTTGGAACTCAAAATTTAAAAATAATGTTAAAATTGTTTTAACTTGTAATAGTGGAAAAATAAAATATTATTGAAAATAAAAAATAAGAGCAAAAAGAAATAACAGCAACTCAATGGCACTTTGATAAGAATGCTATGCTTGGAGTCACAAAAGTGTAGCTCAAACCCTATCTCTGACCAATTTTGTAATCCCTAGAAAATCATTTACCCTTTTTTGGTGACTTGAAACTCAACTCCAATTCCCTCATCTGTAAAATGAGGGAAATAAATTCCTGACTTCAGCATAAATGACCACAAGTGAAACTGACTACTTTTTTGCTCGGCAGGCTGCCTGTAGCAGTAGGACTTGTGTAAGTGCTATCATCTTGTAGATATGCCCACTCCAATTTTTTCCTGCAATGATAACAGGCTTTTCTGATTTTCATGGAAATGCTATAGCAGACTGTTTGTATGTCATTTAATATTACCACTGACATCAAGAGCAGACCAGTTTCACATTCATAGATTCATATATATTGTGTGTATATATATATATATATATATATATATATATATATATATATATATATATTCACATAAAGTTGGAAGGAAGAAAGCAAGGAAGTTCCAGTAAAAAAAAAGCATTTCTTCTTCATTGACTAAACTTTGTGTGCAATACAACAAAATGTGCCAAATTCTCAAAAAAGATGGTTAGTACCAAATGATCTTACTTGTCTCCTGAGGAATATGTGTATAGGCCAAGAAAAAACAGAATCAAACATGGAACAACTGATTAGTTTAAGACTGGAAAAGAAGTACCACAAGGCTGTATATTGTCACCTTATTTGTTTAACTTATGTTAAAAATACATCATGCATAGGGCCAGGCTAAATGAATTAAAAGCTAGAATTAAGGTTGCCAGGAGAAATATCAACAATCTCAGAAATGTAGATGATACTAGTCTAAGGACAGAAAGTGAAGAAGAATTAAGAAACCTCTTAATGAGGGTGAAAGAAGAGAGTGTAAAAGACGGCTTGAAGCTTTAAAAAATGATGTCTTGGCAAGTGATCCCATCACTTCCTGGCAAATAGAGAGAGAAGAAATGTCAGTGTCAGAATTTATATTCTTGGGTTCAAAGATCACTGCAGAGAGTGATTTCATAGTCATGAAATTACAAGATGCTTGCTCCTTGGAAAGAAAACTATAATGAATGTAGACATCATACTGAAAAGCAGAGACATCACCTTGCCAATAAAGTTTGTGTAGTTAAAGCTATGGTTTTTCCAGTAGAATGTATCTTTTTAAGATTTGGATTATAAGGAAAACTGAGTGCCACAGAATCAACACTTTCAAGTCCTAGCGCCAGAGAGGACTTTTGAGAATCCCTTGGATAGCAAGAGGATCAAATCAGTTGATACTTAAATGAATTTGGGTTATTTATTGGAATGTTAAATATTGAAACTTAAGTACTTTGGTACCATAATGAGAAGACAGGATTCAGTGGAAAAGATCCTGATGTAGGGAAAGATGAAAGGCAGGAGGAAAAGGTGATGGTAGAGGATGAGATGGTTAGTGTCATGGTAACAATGAACATGAACTTGCACAGACTCTGAGAGATAGTGGAGGATGGAAGGGCCTAGTATGCTGTGGTGCATAGGAGTATGAAGAGTTGGATATGACTGAATGACTGAACATCAGCAACAACAACAACAAAGATTTAGATAACTAAAGAGTCCATAAAAATTAGATTCCATACTTTGTAGTTGCACTTCTAAATATTGTTTTTGAGTGGATAAATATACTTTATCTGATGCCTTGGGCAATAATATAGACTGACCTTTTAGAATTAATATTCTGACGAATATATAGGAATAAAGAAGCAAAACCTCTCTCCTTTGACTTCTACAATCCATGAAATCCCAGATGTGTTACTTTTTTGAATTCATGGTTTCCAAATAGGGCCAGCAGGAGACTAGTTTAAGCATATTTAGGGTTTGACCTGCTACTATAAATTGTTTGCTATACTAATTCAGAGGTTGAGAGCATGAAAAGAAAGTCTTTTAATACTAGATGTGCTGTAGGAAGGGAGTGGTGTTAGTGGTGGGAGTGCAACAGGCAGCTCAAATTCTTCATTTCTATTCCTGGCTCAATCTTTGGCATGCCTTCTAGTTTTCAGAATGTCATTCAGATTGCCTTGCCTAGAGCTACATGGATATTAGGTAGTATAAAAGCCTTACTTCTCTCTCCCATCCCTTTGAGTTGTAGAATGGAACAACTGGAATACTTTTTAAAAAATCCTATTTTTATTCACAATCTTTAGGAGTGTCACATGATGGATAGAAAGCAGCCTCAGAATAAAGGAAGAACTGGGTTGAAATCCTATTCCATTTGGCTGTGGAACTCTTGTCAATTACCCCAACCAAGAGTAAATTGCAATGTTAACAATCTGAATGACTGAAAGTTGTTTCCTCACTAGGGGTTCCCTATATCATTGAAATCCAGTCTAGAACACCTAACCTCTAACCCTTCCCAAAACGGCAGCCTATATATCTCTATGACATTATCATACTTTAGGGAGGTAATCTTTTACCTAAAATAGCCAGTAATTACTTTGGTTTCTAGATCCTACACATCTCTATCTAATAAAGACAACGGATTTAGATATCTAGCTCATAACATGAATGAAAAGATATCTTTTAGTAAAGGTTCTCTATCTGTCTGTACACACACCTTTGTAAGCTAGGGTTTGGATTCATGGTCTTTCAGAACTACAGAATCTTAAGAGTTGAAAAGTATGTTTGAGATCATCTGGTTCTATCTCTCATACAATAGAAATATTTTCTAAAACATCCCTGGTTCATAGCTTGTATTTTCCTAGTGAAAAGGTAATTCCTACAATCCATGACAGTGTATTCTAAATACAGATCTAATAGATCACCAACCAAAAAATGAGAGACCTTGGAAGTCATCTACTTCAACTCCCTCATTTTTCAAAGCAGAAAACTTGGGCCCGGGGAGGATAAGTAATTTGTTGAAAGTCATATATATAGGGTAGGAAATATCACAGAGTGTATTTGAACTCAGGTCTTCTAACTCCTGAGTAAATACTCATTCTGCCTCTCATGATTAGGAATCATGAGATTTCTTGTTTTTGTTTTTATAATACTCTTCCTTATATTCCAGATTTGTTCTTGTGTTAACCTTTTTTTTTAAATTCTTTGATATTTCACGGGTCTCGTAGTGTGTGTAAGCAAGTAGAAACATATGATACGAAGACTTGCCTACAAGAAGTGGCATAAAACTATCATTGAGGACATGAATTATGGGGAAAGGATTCAGGCCAATTATGTAGCAGAGCTAAGAAATAATTAGAGGGACAGCTGAAATGTAGCTTTGGAAATTCATAATTTACTCAAAAGAACCAGAAGTTTGCTAGTATGTTGGGGAGAGCCTCTGTGGAAGATATATGGGATAACACAAAAAAAATCTCTGCTCTTAAGGAGATACATGAACTATATTGAGGTCCCTTCAAGCCCTTGTCATTGCATCCTCTGTGAAACCTTTCTTCATCTCCCTGGTTATTAATGTGCTCCCTGGCACATATGGGATGTTCAAGAGGACTAGCATCTCTGGTGTGAGCACTTGCTTTTCAGGGCTCTTCATCCACCTTTGGTGTTCACATGTCTCTACCCTATACATATATATATATATATATATATATATATATATATATATATATATATCAACTTCATTTCTATAAATGTATAGAAATGATGTCATTTTATGTGAATGTATATGAAGATAACAAGAAAAGAAGGAAGACAAGAAAAAAGGAAGGACAAAGGGAAGGGAGGAAAGAACGAAGAAAGAAAGAAGAGGAAAAAAGAGCAGTAAAGCTAAACACAACAAACAATTCTAACCGTATTCCACACCTATATTCCTCCACTTCCACATTATCAATATATCATTTTGTCCTTACTCAGCTCTGCATCTGCTGCTTTTCCTGGTTTCAATTCCACCAAACAAGATGCCTTTGCGCCAGGTATTCCCTGGTTTTCTCTTTGCGTTTTCTACTTCCTTTTGTGTATTGCTTCCCCCAAGTAGATTGTAAACTGCTTGAGGGCAGAGACTTTCTTTTTATTAATTGTATCCCCAGCAGTTAGCATAGTGCCTGGCACATAATAGGCACTTAATAAATGTTGATTGGATTGTATCAGACCTATACAAAGAAAAGAGAGGTAGGTATATTCTTATATTTCCACTGCAGAGCTGAGATAATTCATTATAATCAAATGTAGCATTTACTAGATCATAGGTCTGGAACTGGAAGGAAATGTCAACAGTCATCTAGTCCAACTACTTCATTTTATGCACAAGGAAACTGAGACCTACAGAGATAAAATGAGCTGCCCAAGGCCAGACAGAGAGTAAACATCAAAGGCAGAATTTGAACCTCAGTCCCTCAGAGTAGGGAACATGATTTTGCTTTTCTTTGTATCCTTTAATTCCAGTAATTTTTCTACTGTACCATACTGCCTCCCAAAGCAGATCTTTAATCTAAGGACTGAAGGAGAATCAGAGACCATCAAGTTCAGCTTCCTCATTTTACACATGAGAAAACTCAGGGTAAGGGGAGTTAAATGACTTGTCCATGTTCACATAGAAAATAATATCAGAAGCAGGATTTGAAATCAACTCCTCTCAGCCAGGTCAACGATCTTTCCCAAATGCAGGAGATTTTCATTTGTTCATTCCATTGTCATGGTTGCAGTCATGCAATTTATTTTCTTGCTTCTGCTTATTTCACTTTGCATCAGTTCACATGAATATTCACATATATCTCTATTTTTTATATTCATCACTTTCCATGTCATAGTGATAGTTCATTAAATTTACATATTCCAATTCTCTATTGGAATTTCCTCTAATTCTTCCTTTTCTTCAATTTCTTGGTTCTAGGTTCTTTGCTAACACACACACACACATACACATACACGCACACATACATATATAGAGTACTATAAAAGTGCTATTGTATATGGGATATTTCTTTCTATCTTTAACCTCCTTAATAGTATGTCCCTAGTAGTTGACATCTTTAGTCATTTTGTCAATTTGCTCATTGTAAAGTGGATCCTCTGAGGTATTTTGATATATATTTCTCTTATTAGTAGTCATTTGAGATATTCTTCCATGTGGTTGTTAATAGTTTCAAATTCTTCTTTGGGAAGCTATTTGTTCAGGTCATTTGATCACTTATCCATTGGGGAATTGAAACCCATTCCCTGAAAGGGCATACCATGTTAATATAGAGGTTCTTAATCTGAGATCTGTGGACTTTTATAAAACCTTAATAACTTTTTCAGTGTAATTGGTTTCATTGGTAATCCTATGTATTTAGTAATATACTTGGGAAAGGGGTCCATAAGATTCACTATAATGCCAAAAGGATCCATGATACAAAAAGGATATATAACCCCTACTTTAATATGATAGTAGTTATTCATCTCATAATGGAGGTTACTGCAATGATAAATACATTCATTTTTTTCAGTGTTGTTTTGAACCATTCACTTTCTGTGAAGTATTATGACATGTAAACCTCAAAAGAATTATATTATTTTCAGTGAACATCTGAATTCTACATTATAAAAGAATTATTCATTTTGTTAGACTTGAGGAATAGATAACTCCCTTGTTCTCTCTAAGAATCTCTCATCCCTCCGTCTCTCTCTCTCTCTCTCTCTCTCTCTCTCTCTCTCTCTCTCTCTCTCCTTCTCTCTCTCTGTCATTCACACACACAAAGCATTTTAACTTTTGTGTGTTTTTCAAAAAAAAATCAAAACAAAACAAAAAACAAAATCAAGCTACTGTTGATGGGAGTTGGTAAAAACTATTCCCTGTCAACACTTGCCTCTACTCACTTTAATTTATTTTTCTCTTCTTTTTTTTCCCTCTCTTTTTTTTTCCTTTTAGTAAATATACAGCCAAAGTTAGTACTCGGAACAATTCTACCTTTTATTCAGTCTATCACGTATGCATCAACATTAAGTCTGCCAGAGTGGAATGAGGGAAGGAGAGAAGGGTCCAACTGACAACCATCTGTGTTTTTAGAGGAGCAAAGCACATCCAGTAAAAACAATTTAGAATTGAATGCAGTTTTCATATTTGGGAGAATCTAAATTATGTTAGTGGAATGAAATGCAGAGGATATAAAAACGCACATTAGAATTACCGTCTGTGCCCAATATAAATTTAGGCAGGCTTCATCATAACCATGAAGCCCGCACTATTATTCTTGGATCTGTCTTCTCCATTGGGAAATTCCTGACACAGGAGGTTTTCTACCCATGCCTCTGCGTATATTTTGTGAACATTAAATAATTTTATTTTTACCTTTATTTGAATTTGTTCCAAAATATTGTCTGGGACAGTGGCATACACTTTTGTTAAAAATGACATTGTTTTCAGCTAAACTTGGAATTCATGTCAGTGGGTCACTAAAGAGGATTATTCCCATTCCTGAACAAACAATCATGTAAAATCTTGAATGATCAGTCTCTTAAATGGCTCATTGTATATAGTAAGTGCTTAATAATTGTTTGTAGAATTGAAGTGACTCTTACTATTTGTATGAGAGATTTATTGTAGGAGAGGTTTTAAATTTAGAGTTTTGATCTACTGAGTCAAATCTTGGTTTGTTTTATTTTTCTGTAATAAATAACATAGCAAGGTACTATATTTTCTGTACCTTTTTTTCCTTTCATGGTAAAGTTGTAGGCTACAGAAAATCAGAGTCAGAGGACATAGCTTCAAATGTTGGCTCACCGCTATGATCCTGGGCAAGTGACTTCACCTTCCTGGGACTGAATAATTCTATTTTTAAAATGAAGGGCATCAGACTCGATGGTGCCTCAGACTCCTAGCACCCTTAACCCTGTAACCCTGTGATTTTATGAGTCTCATAAAAAATTTTATCTGCATTGAAAAGTAGGCATATTGGTCTGTAGTTATTAATATTCTACACATCATCCTTGGGGAGGACTGTAATATTATCCATATTTGGTTCATTTTTTGTACATTTTTCTCTGTAAGAAATCATATAAAACAACTTCTTTAATGTGTTCTAGAATATGCCACCTGCAACAGAGATTTCCTTTGTCTTTGGTCTTGTCCAGTCATCATGTTCAAGTTTGCCTACTTAATATTTCTATTTCCTTTTATAGCATATTGTCAAGTTATTCCTTGGAGAGAATGAAATTCTTCAGATGTTATGTTTGTGGATGGAATTATGTTGATTGCATCAAGTCCTATAACTTTATGAGACCTCCTCCTCATTGAGATCTATGATCTTTCAAATGATATTTGAATAATAATCTAAATAGGAAAATAAAAATAAAAATGGATGAAGAATGCCTATTTTCCTGACTGTGACACATCATTAGATACTAAATTTATTGAGAGAATACATCTATAAATATATCTGGAACTGGCGAAGCAGGCAATCAATAGCCTAGGCTCCATCATTTAATATGAGAGAGAGTAGGCTAGATTATATTCGGGAAATTATGTCATACTTTAAAAAAAAAAACACTCCCTGGCCTAAAAACTCATTTTTTGACCCCCAGAAAAGCAGAATATTAGATGGAAGTAATCTGACCACCTGTTCCAATTTTACCTTGAATATGACTTTTATACCATTGTCTGAAAACTGTCATTAAGTCTTTAGTTGAAGACTTTTAATGAGGAGAATCCACGTACTCCTTTAGAAGTTTATTCCATTTCTGGATACCTCTAATTGCTAATAATAGCTAGCAAGTATAAAGTGCTTTGAAGTTTGTAAAGAACTTTATGAAAAGTATCTCATTTTTTCCTCACAACAACCTTGGGGGTAGGTTCTATTATTATTAACACTAAGGCAGACAGAAGTTAAAGGAATTGCTCAGGGTCACATAGCTAAAAAGTGTTTAAGGCAGGATTTGAATTCAGATTTTCCAGAGTTCTATCAAAGGTGCCACCCAACTATTAGGAAAATTTGCCCCTTATATCAAGGGTACATATGCCTCTGCAGCTTTTATCAAGTGCTCCTAATTCTGCTGTATTGATCCACGCAGCATGTGTTGAGTCCTCCTTCCATAAGCAAATTTTCAAATACCTGATATCAACTCACCAAGTCTCTTCTCTAAGCTAATAATTCTCATTTCCTTCAAATAAATCTCAGTCTAAGGTGTGGCTTCAAGCATTCTGGTCACCCTTCTATGGATATTATCTACCTTGTACATGTTCTTTCTAAAATTTGACATCTAGAATTGGACACCACACTACAAATGTGGTCTTACCAAGGCAGAAAACAGAAGGTGTCACCAAATTCAAATATTATATAAATATCAGAACATTCTTCCACTGGGGGAAAATATCATTACACTCTTTGAGGTAACCTCATTTCTGCAGGTCCCTCTTAAAGCATTACCTTTTCCTGCTTTACAAGAGACAAAACCAAACCTAGCATGGTCTTCTCTTTGGCAAGAGAAGTTTTGTTCTGCTTTTTTAAAAAAAATTAATAATTGCATATAAAAGCAATTTTTAGCTTTCATTTTTTTTAAAATTTGGAGTTCCAAATTTTCCACTTCCTCCACTCCCCTGACTCCTTCTTGAGATAGTAAGTAACTTAATATAAATTATACATGTGCACTGATGCAAAATATATTTCCATATTAGTCAAATTGTGAAAGAAAACATAGACAAAAATGAAAAACATAAAAAAGTGAAAATAGTATGCCTTGATATGCATTCACACTCTAGCAGGTTTTTCTCTGTAGGTAGATAGTATTTTTCATTATGAGTCCCTTGGAATTGTCTTAGATCACTGTACTGATGAGAATAGCTGTCATTCAAAGTTGAGCATTGTATAATATTGTGTTACTGTGTACAATGTTCTCCTGGTTTTGCTCACTTCACTCTACATCATTTCATGTAAGCCTTTCCAGGTTTTTCTTAAATCATCCTGCTCCTTATTTCTTATAGCGCAATAGTTTTCCATTACAATCATATACCATAACTTGTTTAGCCATTCTTCAACTGATAGATATCTGCTCAATTTCCAATTCTTTGCTACCACAGAAAGTATTGTTATAAATATTTTTGTACCAATAAGGCCTTCTCCCCCATCTTTTTTATCTTTATGGGATACAGATCTGCTGGAGTATGCACAGTTTTGTAGCGCTTTCATCATAGTTCCCAATTGCTCTTCAGAATGACTGGATCAGTTCACAATTCCACCAACAGTGAATTGGTATTCCAATTTTCCTACATTTTCTTCAACAGTTATCATTTTCCTTTTCTGTCATATTAGTCAATCTGATAGATGAGAGGGGGTATCTCAGAATTCTTTTAATTTGCATTTCTCTAATCAATAGTGATTCAGAGAATTTTTTTTTCAGATAACTGTGGATACCTTTGTTTTTTCCATTTATCAATTGGGAAATGACTTGCACTCTTCCAAATTTGGCTCAATTTAAGAAAGGAGGCTTTTATCAGAGATACTTGCTGTAATCCCCACCACCTTCCAACTTTCTTTCCTTTCTGCTTTTCTTCTAATTTTGGTTGCATAGATTTTGTTTATAAAAAACATTTTTAATTTAATATACCCAAAATTATCCCTTTTACATCTTTTAATTCTCTCTTTTTTGTCATCATTTTTTCCCTTATCCATAGATTTGACAGGTAAACTATGGTATGCTCCCTTAATTTGCCCATGATATTACCTTTTATGTCTAAATCATGTACCTCTTTTGGCCTTATCTTGGTATGTGATGTAAGATATTGGTCTATACCCAGTTTTAGCCATACTTTTTTCCAGTTTTCCCAGCAGTTTTTGTCAAATAGTGAGTTCTTGTCCCCAAACTTTGGATCTTTAGATTTATCAAAAAATACATTTGTATGGACATTTTCTACTGTGTATTATGTGGCTAAGCTATTCCACTGATGTACCACTCCATTTCTTAGCCACTACCGGATTGTTTTGATAATTACCATTTTATAAATGTAGTTTGACAAAAAAGACAACTTTATTACTATCATTTTAAATTTAATATATATTTTAAACTACATGCAAATTAATAGTTTCAAATACAATTTTTTGTTACTCTACATTGAAAATTTTGAGACATTAATGGTTGAGTTTATAATAAAGAAATATAATTATATAAATTATTATAATTAAGTAATTATAGACAAATAAATTACAATAAAGAGTTATAAATTCAACCATTAACATCTCAAAATTTTCAATATACAGTAACAAAAAAGAAATATGTCATGAGGAGGCCAACTTCTTTCACAATTTTTTTTCATTAATTTCCTTGTTATTTTTGACCTCTTGTTCTTCCAGATGAATTTTATTATTTTTTTCTATCTCTATAAAATAGTTTCCTAGTAGTTTGATGAGTATGCCAACTAAATAAGTAGACTAATTTAGGTAGAATTGTTATTTTAATTACATTGACTCAGCTGATCCATGAGTAAATGATGATTTTTCTGACTTTATTTGCATGGAAAGTGTTTTGTAATTGTGTTCACATAGTTCCTGGGTTTGTCCTGGCAGACAGACTCCAAAGTTTTGTGTGCTGTCTATGGTTATTTTATTTTATTTCTTAATGTAAGCCTTTTTTTGCACTTAGTATTTTTTCCAATTACATGTAAGGATAGTTTTCAACATTAATTTTCACAAGATTTTGAATTCCAAATTTTCTCCCCATCCTTGCTCTCTCCCTTCCTCCCTCTCCCATCTCCCATTCCCAAGATAACCAGCAATCTGACATAGATTATACATGTAAAATCATATTAGACATATTTTCATGTTAGTCATGTTGTGAAAGATGAATAAGAACAAAAGGAAAAAAGCATGAGAAAGAAAAAACATGAAAATAATCTGCTTTGATCTGTATTCAGCCTCTATAGTCCTTTCTCTAGATGTGGACAGCATTTTCTATTCATAAGTCTTTTGGAATTGTCTTGAATCATTGTTTTAATGAGAAGAGCTAAGTCTATCATAGTTAATCATCACACAATGTTGTTGTTACTGTGTACAATGTTTTCCTGGTTCTGCTCACTTCATTAAGCCTCAGTTCTTGCAAGTCTTTTTTGGGTTTTTCTGAAATCCATCTGCTCATCATTTCTTACAGCACAATAGTATTCCATTATATTCACAAACCACAACCTGTTCAGCTATTCCCTAATTGATGGGTGTCTCCTCAATTTCTAATTCTTTGCCACCACAAAAAGAGCTTCTATATCTCTTTGAGAAACAGACTTAGTAGTGGTATTGCTGGATCACAGGGTATGCATAGTTTTATTGCCCTTTGGGTATAGTTTCAAATTGCTCTCCACAATGGTTAGATAAGTTCATACAATTATTTTTAATGGCGTTTCCCTTTCTATCTATTGCTGCTTGTCTTTGTTGGTAATAAATAGAAATGTTGATGATTTATGTGAGTTTATTTTTATCTTCACTTTAATGAAGTTGTTGATGATTTCAACTATTTTTTTTTAGTTGATTCTCTAGGATTCTCTAAGTGTAACATCATATTATTTGCAAAGAATGATAGTTTTATTTCCTCATTGCCTATTCTAATTCCTTCAATTTCTTTTTCTTTTGTTATTGTTATAGCTAGCATTTTCTAGTGCAAAACTGAATAATAGTGGTAGGCATCCTTGCTTTACCCCTGATCTTACTGGGAAGGCTTTAATTATATCCCCATTACCGATAATGCTTGCTGATGGTTTTAAATAGAGATTACTTATCATTGTAAGGAAAACTTCATTTATTTCTGTGCTCTCTAGTGTTTTTAATAGGAATGGTTTTGTAGTTGAGAAAATCTATTGAAATAATCACAATTTCTATGAGTTATTGATATGACCAATTGTGCTGATAGTTTTCTTAATATTCATCCATCCCTACACTCCTAGTATCAATCTTAACTGATTGTAGTGTATAATTGTGATATGTTGCTGTAATCTCCTGGTTAATATTTTACTTAAAATTTTTGCTTCAATATCTATCAGGGAAATTGGTCTATAGTTTTCTTTCTCTTTTTTAGAATTTCCTGACCAATTTACATTTTTTTGTAATTATTCATCCATTTAATTTAGATTGTCAGATTTATTGACATATAACTGGGTAAAATAGCTCCTAATAATTGCTTTAATTTCCTCTTCATTGGTGGGGAATTCACTCTTAATTTTTGATAGTGATCATTTGGTTTTCTTATTTTAAAATCAAATGAATAACAGTTTATCTATTTTAAAAAATAAGATCATCTCCTAGTTTTACTTATTAGTTCAATGGTTTTTTTACTTTTTCCTTTGGTTTGGAGGATTTCTAATTTGTCATTTAACTGGAGATTTTTAATTATTTCTTTCTGTAGGGTTTTTTGGTCACATGCTAATTCACTGACACACTCTTTTAAAGAAAGACTTTGTAATAAACTTAGCTTGGTAAGAAAATATGTTGTTAACTTTTTTCTCATGCAGAGGTTTCATCACTTTCCAAGATCACAGATTTAGAGATGGAAGGCCATTGAGTTCATTTATCTCTTTTACAAATGAGGAAACTAAAAGCTGCTAAATGGTTTCTTCAAAATCTTACAATTAATAAGCCTTTGAGTAAGAATTAAAATGTATGTCTTCTTCAATTCTAGTACTCTATCAACTCCGCCACCAAGCTGAAGGGTCTATAATTTTTCCAAATAGATAATTTCTGCAAAGCTCTTTAAAGACCCTAAAGTATTATACAAATGCTAGAATTTTTATTTTATTATTAATGTTAATAATCAGTGGTAGCCCAAGTATTCCATTCATTGAAGGAAATGATAATGCCACTCTAATTTAAAAGATAGTCTTCATGAGTAAATGGAACTGAAAAACTCCATCATATGATGTTCAACTTCATGATAAGGAGCCTCTCTGATGTTGGTCAGTTTGATACTCAAAAACAGAGTCCCTTTTTGGACCAATATTAAAAGTTTTTCAAATATGATACCATAATTTCCACTTTGTTGGCATAGATATGGATAACCATGGATCATTTCCATGATGAAACCTTGAGGAAGACTTTCATTAAGGACTTTAAAGATTCTAATGAGTAGATTAGAAGATACTCTGAAAGAGAGACTCATAGACAGAAAGAGAGAGAGAGAGAGGGAGAGAGAGAGAGAGAGAGAGAGAGAGAGAGAGAGAGAGAGGGAGGGAGAGAGAGGGAGAGGGAGAGAGAGATATAGAGAGGAAGAGACAGAATGAATTCCCCTCAAAAATATTTCCTTCTAACAGGCAATGTATATGTGGGATAAGTATTTGGATGACTGCCTCCTTCAACTGATCTCAGACAGGTCACAAAGTATATTATCACATAAAATAATCTTTTTAATCATGAAAATAGCTTTAAATGTATTATGGAATTTTTCTAGAAAGTGAAATCTTAAAAAAAAATATTGCCTCTTTAAGAGTCTGGATCCTAGATCCAGATCTTGGCTCAGCAAAGTCTGAGCCAAGAGATATAAGGAAGGTGTTTCAGTCACCCAAGACAAATTATGAAAAGTTTCTATAGCCATCTAAAGAAATGTCTGGATTATGAAATTATATTCTCTGCACAAGAGTAGAAAGAAAGTTAAAGATGAGTTATTTACTATCATTCTTTTCCAGAGGACAAAAATTGTGTGTGTATGTATGTATATATTATATATGTGCAGGTATATGTATACGTACATATATGTGTGTAGATACCTACACATATATACATGCACACACATATATGTATGTATGAATACATATATATGTATACATATATCTATGTAGACAGAGGGCAAAGGGTGAGCTAAATATCAAAGAGGATACCTAAAAAATAAAAGTAAGTGTTGAGATGAATGTACTGGGAGAAAGAGGAAAGGGAGAAGTAGAATGTAATAAAGCATCTCACATAAAAGAGGCAAGAAAGAGTTTTTTACATTGGAGGGGAAGAGTGGTGAGGTGAGAGAATAAGTGAGCCTTACTGTTATTGGATTTGGCTTAAGGAGGGAATAACACACATTCAATCGGATATGGAAATCTATCTTACCCTACAGGAAGGTGGTAGGAAGGGGATAAGAGAAGGAGGATAATAGAAGGGAGGGCAGATTTGGGGAAGGGGTAACCAGAAGCAAACACTATCAAGGGAGGACGGGTCAAGGGGGAGAATAGAATAAATGGAAGGCAGGATATGAGGGAAATGTGGCTAGTCATTCAAAACACGACTGTTATGGAAGTGTTTTGCATGCACATTTACAACCTGTATTGAATTGAATGCTTTTTCAATGAAGGTGAGTGGGGAGGGAGGAAGGGAAATGATGTGGAACTCCAAGCTTTAAAAATGAGTCTTAAAAATTGTTTTCCTAATATGGGAAATAAGCTGCACAGGCAATGGGGTACAGAAATCTATCTTGCCCTACAGGATAATAGAGGGGAGGGGGATGAGAGAAAGGGGGGGTGATAGAAAGGAGGGCAAATTGGGAAAAGGGGTGGTTGGGGTGCACAATTTCTAGGGTGGAAGAGGGGAGAGATAGGCAGAAAATTTGGAATTCAAAGTCTTGTAGAAGTATATGTTGAAAGCTAAAAATAAATAAATCTAAAAATTAATTAAATAAATAAATTTAATAAATACATAAAAATAATAAGATAAATAAAATAAAAATAAAATAAATAAATTAAAAAAAGAAAATGTGCTAAGGACTGGGGATACAAAGAAAGGTAAAATAAAAAAAACTAGTTCCTGCCCTCAGGAATCTCATATCCTAGTTATGGAGACAATATGCAAATAACTATATTTATATGATGCTTGAATTAGAGAGTTACAAAACAAAGAGCTATGAAATAACTGAGGTCATTACTAAGCTGATATATTGATCAAGGTAATCTTGGTAGAAGTGACTTTTTTCCAGGCTTCAAAAGATGAGTTCTATAGGTAAAGAGGATATAATAGTGAACGAGCACAGTGATGGAAAAAGAAGCCATATCTGGAAGAAGCTAAGGAGGACATAGGTTTAAAGGAAATAGAAATATCAGATACAGACTACTGTCTACTGTTTCAAGAAACCCAGCAGTAAAGAGATGTGTGAATGATACCTGAATGAAATAGAATAATCAAGGAGTGAATTTTTTTAAAGTACTTAGAAAGCCTTTACCATGTTTGTAGGCAAATGGGAAGGAGCCAATGACAAAGGAGATGAAAACTGCATGAGAGAGAGAGAGAGAGAATAAACTTGAGAGTCAGGTTCTGGAGTAACCAAGGGGAATGGAATTAAGAGCATAGAAGTAGGCTTAATGGTTAGTGAGTAAAGGGATATTCCTTTCTTGGTTGCAGAAGCAAGAGAAGGTGATGATGTGTGGACCGCATGAAGATTGTAAAGAGTTCAAAAGAAATGGTCTCATTTTTATCAATGAGGTCAGAGACTGACTAGATAATCTACTGTGTATGTGTATGGTAGGAGGAGAGGAGCAGTTAGGGGTAAGAGAAAGAAAAAATGGTTTAATAAAGTTGCTGTGAATGAAAAATGTCATTAGGTATAGGTGAAAAAAGATTATCAAACACATCCCAAATGAGATTATGTGCCACAAATTAGTAGTGACTAAAATCAGATAAAATCTACTTCTTTCTTTACCTATACTCAGAAATTCTAAAACAGATTTGTAAAAATTGTAAAGAGAGGATTCCTTAGGAATAGAGGTTCATAAATTGGTAATGGCAAGTCTAGGAGGCAAAGGAAGTCTATGATTATAGCTAATTATTTATTGATATATCAGACCATGGGTTCAATGTTGAGTTTGCCAGATTAAGAGATCTGAATCGAAAGAAGAAAGATTAAGTCAGAGAACCAAAGTCTCAATAGAAGTGTAGTGTGAATGAGATAGTTGGCAAGAGTAGAGTGATAGGAGACTGTAGTCAGAGGAAGGTTTCAAAGTTCTAGATTTCGTAAGTGGGGCAATTCTGAGAAATGGCACGAAATAATCAACTAACCAATCAATAATCATTATTAAGTGCCTACTATGTGCCACTTGCCTTGTGAAACACAAATGCAAAAGTTCATTTTACTCAGTATCATGGTAAGCATGGGGATCAAGTGGAACAGATTAGGAAATTATTTAATGATGGAAATTGAGAAATTTTGTAGATAGAATGTTGGAGGTGTAGTTAACGAGAATATTGATGAATAGGGATAGGATACAACGAGTCACACATTAAAGTCATTAAATGTGTTAATAATACTCTCAGTCCAGTAGAAGACAATAAGGATGATGGGAAAGTGCAACAAGAAATCTACAAGAATCCCAAAAGAGGAAGGGTCATTAAGGAAAGATAGTGCATAAGAAATCTGGAAGAGGCAATGTAGTAAAGAGAGCATGTGCATCCTTCCTCCTGTCCCTAGGAGTTTGGGATGTGGAGCAGTGAAGATGGGAGAAATGATGTTCAACAGAAAAGATTTGAAGAGGTGTGATATTTTAGGGTTAGAATCGGCTTTTGATGAAAGCAAGCACTATGCACTGAAAAGTTTAAAGGAGTAGGGGAATTTTCTGACAAGTAAGTGGAAGTTACTAGGGGCACAATGAAATAATTGGCTGTACATTAATGGACTAGGTTGGAAGGGAACAGGAGAAAAGCAAACCTAATTAGAATAAGAGCATATGGTTTCTCAAGAGGACTAGTGGCATGCTACTTGAACCTAAGGTGGTAAAACTGTATTGACAAGATTTGAAGATCCAATCTAAGAGAAGTTATATTGGTGTGATATGCTCCATCGGTAAAAGTTAATCAGTACAGTATTTGCCTTCAATTTACAGAAGTATTTCTAGATGCTGATAATAAGCCTAAACTCTGACGCTCTGCCTCCTTTCAAATTTTCAGCAAGAGATATAAAAATATGACATATATGCATTGCTGAGTACTGAAATTCTTGAATGAGAGATTAGTTTTGACAAGAGTCAAAGTAATGAGGCATTGGAGCAGTAACTGGAAATATTTTGGAGAGTTAAGCTTCCTGACAGACACACATGCTGGAGAATGACTGACTTGAGAGTTGCCTTAGGGCATATATATGTGTATACACACATACATGTATACATATACACACACATATGCAGTGACAGGCCTTGATGACTGGAGAGTAGCAAGTCTAGTTCACCTGGGAAGGAATGCTACTCAAAGCTCTTCAAGATATGTCAATTTGGTAAAGATGCTTTTTTGGGACTCTGTGCTATGTGAACTCTTCTCTAACCAACTTTCTTAAAAATATAATTTTAATTGATTTAACAAAAGAGCTGGTTAAAGTTCATTTAGCAAAATGATTTGGTCACTATTTGAAAAAGCCAGGAGTTTTCAATCCACTCTTTCAAATTTTATGCCTGCTACAGAAAAGGTGTAATCTAGTCAATGTGAGTGATGCAAAAAACTGTGTGTACTCATGGTCAAATGCTGCTCACACAGAATTTGGTATGATTGCATAAACTTTTGTATTTTAAGAAGTTGAATTTGACTGGTAAAATTCTTCTGGGAATAGAAAGTGGATTTCTACTTTGAATACATTTGGGAAAAGAAAATGAAAATATAGAGAGAATTCAATGTCAGAGACAAGATGTATATTAGAATTATCAAACATAGCATCACAGGATCACAGAGCTGAAGGGACTAAATAGGTTATTAAACCCAGAGACCTTATTTAAAATATTCCCAACAAGTGGTTATCTAGACTTTGCTAGCAAACGTCCACTGAGGAAGAACTTGTGAGTTCCCTAGGCATCCCATCCCCCCTTGGGATAGTTTTAACTGTTAGGAAAGTTTTCCTTTCTTCTTTTCAATTCCTACTCATTATTCTTGGTTCTGCCTCCATGGCCAACCAGAAGAAGGCGAATTAACCTCTCTTTTATATGACGATTCTTCAAGTATTTAAAAGACAGGTATCATTCCACCGTATTTCCTCCATTTTAAGATAAATATCTTCCAACTTTTCTTTGTAACAGCACAAATGAAGTCCTTTGCAATATTGTCTTCCTCTGAATACTTTCTAGTCTATCATTGTTCTTCCAAAAATATAGAACCCAGAAGTGTGATCTGACCATGGAAAAATACAGTGATCCATCACCTAACTAGTACTAGCAACTACGATTATCTCAAAATAGTCCAAGGCTAAAATTGAATTTTCAGCTTCCACATTAAGGTGTATTGAGTGAAGTCTCTAGTTTTTCACAGCCAAATATTCCTCACGTTTTATTTGTGAAGTTAGCTGTTGTTGTTTTCAATTTGGGTGCAAGATTTATCTCTACTAAATTTATCTCTATTAAATTTCCCTTCATTTGTTCCAATATTATCCAGAGATATTTCTAAATTTCATTACCAGTAAGCTCTGTTACTTAATACTTTGAACTAGTTATTTGACCTCAGTTTTTTCACTTACAGAATCAGAGTTGGGCTAAATAACCTCTGAAATTCTTCACAAGAAGCTCTGAAACTGATTCCTTGATACAACGTTCTCTGTCTATGGCCATCTGCAAATTGATTAGCCTAGCATCTACACCGATAAAAACGTAAAAACAAAAATCACAGGGGCATGGATTAATCTCTGAGGCAATTCTCTAGACAAATCATTCAAGCTGATGTTGAGTTTGTCCACGAGGATAGCATGAGAGGTTGTTGAAGTGTGGGGGTCTTGTTCAGTTACTAATTGGACCAGATGGCCTCCAAGGTTTCATCTAAGACTGAAATTTGTGTCATGAACTTTTATGAAAGAGTTGATGTTGTTTCACAGTCAAGCAGGCTGCATTGATTCCCAGGAGCTCCCAGAACACAGCCAAGATATAAAGTCAAGCCAAGCCAAAGCAAATAAAACAGAATAAAACACAACACATAGGATAATTAAGGCAACAAGGGGATGATGTAAGATGGTTTGGAAGTAAAGGGTTACAAGTCAGAAGAGGCAGACAGACTATTCCCAAAAGCTATAAGGTAGCCACAAAAGAGCTCAGGTCAAAGAACTGGCAATTTAGAACATTCCAGCCCCTGGGCTAGTAAAAGTCCCCTGTTGTTGCTCCCACAAGGATCTGATGACTTTGTCTTTTAAACTTTGGGGCAGAAGCCTGCCAGCACAGTATTACACCAACTGACCTTGGCCAGAATATTCATTGTTGACCTGACCCTTTTATTCCTTGTCTCCCTCAGCAAGGGCACCTGCTCTGGGTGGGTAAAGGAGCCTGGGGAACAGCCTGGATGCTATAGGGGTTGAGACACTTGCCATCCAGTTTCCTCATCATCACCGCTGTTTTCCAAGGGCTATTGGAGCTGGCAGAGAGGACTTTGGCTCTGAGAACCCTGACAACAGTAAGCTGGTAAAGGTCTGTGCTCTTTATTAACATCAGATTCCCTACAAGAGTGGCAAGTGCTTAGGCCAAGCAGACAATAAAAGAGGGACTGAAGGAGACCACAAAGTGATTTCAAACATGTGATGCTGGTGCTGCCTACTAATGTTTAGTCCTGACCACACATCTGTCTTTCCCACTCCTTCTGATTGCCTTCCAACTATGGGAACCACAGGAATTGACCACAGGCAAAAAAAAGCCATGAGTTCTGTAATATCAATCTTTGCCACAAAGTAAATGGACTGGCCTGTTAAAGTGCACCTTCATGATGAAATAGTTTCACTTTGTGTTTAATAACAATTCAGTCTGACAAGTCATTTACTCTTGTTGGACAGACTGTTGTCATATAGACTCACACTGCCTTGGCATTCTTCACTTTTATACATACTTGGAAATACGATGCCCTGAAAATAACTTCATATTACCTATGAACTCCAGCACACAAAACCAAAAATCAACCCTTTGATTCCTGGCTCTTTACAGGCAAGAAAGAGATGAGTCAAAATTGTAAGTACTAACAGTAATGGCAACAACACTCTCATATTATTTGTATCTGTTACAGTCTAGGAAATCACAAGATAACGTTTTTTTCTGCAAAATCTAGGCAGAAGTGTTTAAAGCTATACACAGAATGTCTACAGAATGAACATATTCGTCTGAAATAAGTTATTAATAATTTAGTTGGTCTCTCTAACTCCTTTTTGCTCTCAGTCTTTTTGCTTTCCAGTTTATCCTACAGAAACATCTGTCTAATTTCATCAGAAGTCACCTGCTCAATAATCCTCAGTGACTCCCTACTGCCTTTAGGCTAAAATGTAAATTCAGTTTATCATTTAATGTCCTTCAAAATCTTTTTTTTAAATATACCTTTTTATAGATTTCATTCAATTCTCCTTTCCATATTCTAACCATTCCGGTCCACTTGTTATTCCCTGAAATAGGTATTCAATCCCTTGCCCATGTCTTTTAATGGGCTGTCTCTAAGTATAGTAGGGACTCATATCTAAATCTTAAAGTCCTAGATCACTGCCACTTAGCAGTTAATGGTATAGGGAATGAGCTATATTAGCATTTCAATATAGTAAAAACAAAGAGGAAATAAACAGAAACAAGCAAAACATGTCTAATCATCAGAGCCATTTAGAAATGGAAAGTATTGAATCAAGAGTTGCTGAGTTCTTAATCTTTGGTTCAAGATCTTTGGACCTGCCTGATGTATTGTGTTGAGGAATCCTTTTGTGCCCAGGTTGGATAAAAGAGAGGTCCTTTCCAACTCTTACCCACTATGATTCTGGATGAGACCTAAAATTGGAATATGGCCTTGACTTAGGTGTGCGTTGACTTAGATGTAGCTTATTCAAAAGAAAACAGATAGGCAAAGGGAGGGAAGCATAAGACAGTTAGATAGCATTGCATGTTAGAAAGGTATACTTGTGAAGAAGCTTGTTGGTACAAGGAACAGAGAACCAGCTCTGGAGACAGGAGGATCTGAGTTTAAATCTAGCCTTAGACACGTACTAGCTGTGTGACTCTGGGCAAGTCACTTAACTGTGATTGTCTCCTCCCCATTCCCTCCAAAAAGAAGTATACTTGTTTGAGGAAATGTAGGAATGACAGGGGAGAAGAAAAATAGAGGGAGAAATAGAAGCGATTTCATTATCAGAATATACTACAAATACCAAGAAAGAAAGGAATACAGGAAATTAATTACAAGCCTGGTACACAGGTATATGAGAGACATCAATTACTCAGACATATGCTAGAGTTTACTTTTTTTCTCTTTAGGCTTTGCAAGGAGAGTACTGATTAAAATGACTTCTGATAGCATTAGCTGCCTTGTTTTGGCAACTATTTTACATTAGTTATGCTATTTTATTAATGTAGATAGCTAGAATCAACATCTTTTATCTTTAAAAATTCTCATTTTCTTGATTGAACAGCTTTCTTAAAAATGTCAATTGAGAGTTCATGTTATTATACTTTTACATTTTTCTATCTATGTTCATGTTAATTTTTGCTTTTCCTCCAACTAGGATTTTCCCCCTCTTCCCCCCATTCTAACTGAACACTGACACCTGCTCTAGGAATAATTTCCACATCATTAACTAGTCATTATTTGGTGACATTCTGAAATAGTCAATTTCATTGTTTTGGTGATGGTGTTTGGTATCTCCTACATAAACCTGATCTCTTCCAGTTCCCATACTGAAGGAAGTATTTCTGGCATATAGGTCTGAGGCTACTCAGCAAACTACAGGTCTCTCACTTTATAATACTGAATGTATTTTCAAACATATTTTTCAGTGTCCTTCTCTGTACCTACATTGAGATTACTAAGTGTGAAGATGTGCACTGAGGTGATTTGGAATATCTTGCCAAATTGTTAGTTTTGTGTAAGAACTCCAGAGTTGGATTTATTTTATTCATTGAATTTCATTCAACTTAGCTGTCTGGCATTTTATGATTTACCTTAATTGATGTAGCTGACATGTGAGATACCTGTACCTCTTCTACCCTTTGTAATTAAACTCCTCAAAAAGGCCATCTATAAAAAGTGCTTCCAGTTTCCCTCTTCTCATTATTTTCTTAGCCCCTTACAAGACTTCTGAACTTCTCATTCCACTGAGACCCCAATCTCCAAAGTTACTAATGATCTCTAGTTGCCAAATGGCCTTTTCTCAATCCTCTTTTTTCATGACCCATCTGCAGCCTTTGGCACTGTTGATTTTCTCCTCCTTGATACTCTCTTCTCTCTAGATATTCAGGAGGTTCTCCTCCTATCTATCTGACAGTTCCTTTTCTATCTCCTTTGCTGGATCTTCCTCCATATCAACCTTCTAAACATAGATGTTTCTCCAGGTTCTATCTTGGGCCCTCTTCTCTACTCTTTCTATATTACTTTACTTGGTGATCTTTTCAGATCCCATGGATTTAATGATCACCTTTATGCTGATGGATTTTCAAATCTATCTTTCCTATGCCAATCTATCTGCTGACTTGAAATTTCACATCTCCTACTGCCTTTCAGATATCTCAAATTAGACATCTAGTAGTAGATATCTTAAACTTAGTATGTCCAAAACAGAACTCATTATCTTTCTCCATAAACTCTTCTTTATTACTCCTTACCTTATGCCTGTTTTGTATCACATCTGACTTTCTGCCCAACCCATCTCTGTGTCATTCTCTGAACCAGGCTACTAGAGCTCTGTTCTGACTCAACTTTCTCTGTTACTGTAAAGAATAAAACTGTCCTCCCAGGTCTTCCATCTCACCATTTGGGAGTCATCCTGGATTCTTTACTGTCTTATATTGCCCATATCCAATGTGTTGCCAAGGCCTACTGATTTCACCTTTGTAACATCTTTCATATATGCCCCGATCTCCTCTAACACTGTTACAACTCTAGGGCAGATCTTCATTTCCTCATACCTGGATTAGACTGCTGGTGGGTCTGCCTGCCTCAAGTTCTCTCTATTTCAATCCATCCTCCATTCATTCAGAAAACTGATTTTTCCTAAAGTGTAAATCTGAGCTTGTCACCCACTATCTATTTAATACATTATTATGACTTCGGATTACCTCCAGAATCAAATGCAAAATGCTCTGTTTGGCATTCAGAGCCCCATTCCTACCTTTCCAGTCTTCTTATAACTTACACTACTTGATCCAACAATACTGACCTTTTGATTATTTCACAAACAAGACAGGCCATCTCTAGGCTCCAAGCATTTTCTCTGGCTATCTCTACATGCCTAGAATGCTCTCCCTCTTCCTTGTGGGCTGTTAACCTTCCTGTATTCCTTTATGTTCCAAATACAATCCCAGCTTAGACAGGAAGCCTTCCTCAACAACCCCTCTCACTTCAGGGCCTTCTCACAGTTAGTTATTGGCTATTCATTCGGTATATGTCATACTTTTTATCAGTTTGTTTGTGTGTTATCTCTCCCTATTAGATCAGAAGCTCCTTGAGGGCAGAAACTTTCCTGTCTCTTTTTGTATCTCTAGCACTTAGCATAGTGCCTGGCCCATAGTAGGCACTTAATAAATGTTCATTGAATTAGATTTAATTGAGTGGTAATGAAGCAAGTGCATTTTGGTTGGGGAACACATAGGAATCTTGGGAGTTTGGGTGGCTGGTAGGATAGGATGTGAAGTATGGTAGGGTCTAGGGTCAATTAGATATTCTGATTGATAGGCATTCATCCCCACTGATTCACCAATCAGAACAGCATGGCCTCAAGGAAGAAATTCCAAACTTGAGCAGATGGAGTCAGAACAGAGGTGTAGTCATCCAGAGGATGACCCAGAGATGAGTGGGGCAGAAAGTCAGATATGATATAAAATTGGCATAAGATGCAAACCAATAAGAAAAAAAAATGGGTAGAAACTTTAGATTTTTTGAGGCTCAATAGGATAATTAGGAACAAGAAAAAATGTAATATTTATATGATTTAGCTTGATTCATCTTGAAAAGCTCATTAGCATTCTAGCATTCATCAAATGTTTCCATTACAACTGCTTTAAACTAAATACCTGATGCAAATAAAAGTATGAGAAAAACCTATAAATGCTGTCAGTTTCACAGAAGAGGCTCTTAAGGGTTATATTTTCATTCTTAAGTCTAGATAATGAAGAGTTGAGAATTAAAAGGGACCTTAGAGAGGATTCAGTCTAAACATATAATTTTACAGGTGAAGAAACAGAACTGCAGAAAGGTTAAGTGAATTTCACTTAACTAATACAGACAAGTAACAGAAGCTAGGTCCTCTGACACTGAACCCTTTGCTTTCTCCACTGCCGTGCTGTCTTCAACTAAAAGATTGCTTATCAGTCTTTGTTGACATGTAGAACCAAAGTTGATTTTGAAAATAATGGTCTTAATCTGTAGTAAGTTTCCACTCATGGAATTATATTGAGCATGTATCAGTCACAATGTCTCTAGAAGAAAGAGGAAAAAGTAAAATACCTCTCTTCTCTAAAGTTCCCCTTACACAGGCACACAGTGTCATGTCAACATTCTCTCTGATGGGATGCTTGGGTGCATGTGCTTGGACTCCAGTTCTAAAATCATATTTCTCTTTAAAAATCATATTTCTCTCTAGCCTCAAAACACTATCTCAGATAATCTCCTTCCAACTCAAGGATAGCCTGCCCCAGCAGGAACATTATCTCTCTTTCTGTCACAGTAACCAGCTGCACCTATAGAATTTATCACTTAGAGGCAGCTGCATACTGACTCATAACATTTACTACTCACTGACCAATCATATGTTCCTAAACTTTGAAAGAAGTGTATCATTAATCTTATCTAACAAGACACTGATGAGAGAAGCCTGATTTTTCCCTGGTCAGCCCTGACTGTAGGTTGACTTAGTGACTTATCAGGCCTAAAACCACACTTCCAAATAGCCCTACCCTTGGGCTATTTCCTGATGAATTTTGAGTAAAATACTTGCACAGTAGATACCAAAAGTGCATGTTCCTTTAAGAATTGACTGCTCCTTAGCCATTCCCTAATCCAACCCCAAAATACCTACTTAGTATACTTGATGTACATCTTACTATAGAATAATCTACATAAACTTTATCTATAACTCCTTTAAATTGCAAGTTCCTTGAGAACTCTTACCCACTGAAAGGCATAATAATAAACTTTTTTGCCTACTTGACTTAAGATTGCTTGAGTCCAGTAAATTCTTTTCCCACTAGGTTGCCCGGGATCTCTAGCAGTTCCTGCACCTTTCCTGACACTCATCATCTCCACAATTAAAAGAGTTTCATGCAAAATGCCCTAACCTCGGATAGAAATCCTATATATATTACATAATGAAATTTCAGGATAATAGGAGGGAGATCCTACCTGGTGCCATGCGCTACCTGCTCCTCTTACTCACAAATCCAGTCAAGGTCAAGCATTATGAATCAATGTGAAATTCTACATAGTAGTTTCTAGTTGGTATGGAAATTGGAAGGAATTTTATAATGTTGTTCTTTAGTCATTTCAGCCATGTCTGACTCTTCAGGGCCCCAGTTGGGATTTTCTTGGCAAAAGATGATGGATTGGTTTGCCTTTTCCTTCTCCAGATCATTTGACAGAAAAAGAAAGTGAGGCAAACAGAGTTAAGTGACTTGCCCAGGGTCACACAGCTAGGAAGTATCTGAGGTTGAATTTGAACTCAGATCTTTCACACTCCAGGCCCCCTTGCTCTATCCACTATCGCGTCTAATTGTCTACCTCAAATCACTTGGGGCAAAAACACATATCTGCAAATGGTGAAGTTGTTAAATACCACTAATCATCTTAGAATCTACACAAAATCCTACTCCATGATTCAGTATGATATGGAAATGAACATAGGTCCTTGAAGGTTATGCTTACAGAGTATATTCTCTAGGAAGTACTACAAGACTTGGAAAGGTTTTGCATGTGGGCTTGGTAACAGACTGTGCAGGCTGTCTAAGGTATAGCCTAGTTAATTACAGATAGCTTCATCACCAGAAATCACCCATTAGGTGAAAAAAACTATTGAAGGGCAATAACCAACAAGTTGGCATATAAGGGTGTGTGTGTATGTATGTATGTATGTGTGCTCATGCATGATTAAACCTAGGTCTTATTGTGTCCCCATCTGGCTTTCTGTCCCCTACACAATGCTTCCCCTCAACTTTAGCAACACAGTATCAGAAGTGTTCCTTTAATTTTTCTGACTCATTGACCTTTTTGAAAATTTTTCTTTATCTGTTTATCTTCCCCAATTTTGTTATTTTATTATATAATTGTAACGTCTTCAGGTTTTTTATACAAACTCTTCATACTCTACCTTTGGATACTGACTACAGTCTATGAAATGTTGAATGGTGAAATGAAGATAGCCATAAATATAAGGACAACTGGACCAGATCAAGTGTGCAAAGAGAACCGTTTTAATGATGCTAAAGGTTTTTTTCAAAAAAAAAGTTTTCTTAATCTTATTTTTTCCAATTACATGTAAAGATAGGTTTTAACATTCATTTTTGTAAAATTTTGACTTCCAAACTTTTCTCCTTCCTTCCTTCCTCTCCTCCCCAAGACAGTCAGTAATCTGATATAGGTTACAAATGTACAATCATGTTAAACATTTTTCTATATTAGTCATGTTGTGAAAGAAGAATCAGAAAAAAAAAAGGAAAAACCAGGAGAAAGAAAAAAAGTAAAAATAGTATGCTTCAATCAGCATTCAGACTACATAGATCTTTCTCTAGGTGTAGTTAGCATTTTCCATCACAGTCATTTGGAATTGTCTTGGACCATCATATTACTGAGAAGAACTAAATCTATCATAATTAATCATCACACAATGTTGCTGTTACTATGTGCAATGTTCTGGTTCTGCTTACTTCACTCACAATCAGTTCATGTAAGTCTTTCTAGTTTTTTTCTGAAATCAGCCTACTCTTTCTTATAGAACAATAATATTCTGTTACATTCATATGCCACAACTTGTTTAGCCATTCCCCTCAATTTCCAATTCTTTGCTACCACAAAAAGAGCTATTATAAATATTTTTAGACATGCCAGTCTTTTTCTTTTTTTTTATAATCTCTTTGGGATATGGACACAGTAGTGGTATTGCTGGATCAAAGGCTATGCAGTTTGCTTGCCAAAGTACTCTCCAGAATGGCTGGATCAGTTCACAACTCCATCAACAATGCATTAGTGTTCAAATTTTCCAAATCTTCTCCAACACTTATTTTTTTCCTTTTCTGTCACATTAACCAATCTGATGATACTATAGTTTTGATAGCATTTAATGCCAAAATTAAGTCATAAAAATCCCCTAGAAGGAGCCCTACATTTGCCCAGCATAAAGAACACTTATAGGAACTTCTTGGTTTGGGTTTTAACTAGGATAAAGTAAATAAGCTCCTCATTTGTTACCATGTAAGGAAATGCCTTTCTTTGATTCCATTGAATAGCAGGAGATAGAGTAACTCCTAAGGGTCAAAGAAGTTTGATGTTGTTTTTTTTTTAAACAGCATGTCCTCTAAGGCAAGATCCTAATTTAATTCCATGATCCAGTGTGTGTATCATTAGCTAAATGCACACATTTCCAGGCATCTAGTGGCTGCCATTTAAGAGTGGAAAAGCAGCTAACCATTTGCTCAAGGAGTTCAGAATTCATTTCCTCAGTAAATTCCATTATAATCCAAAGCAAGTATCAAATTGATTCACATGGATTGCTATTCCACTCTCTGTTCACTCCTCACCCTGGTTCAATGGAAAACAAAAACAAAAATAACCCTGAATTCGGAGTCAAAAGACCTAGGTTTGAATCTCTCATTCTGATAATCACTACTCATAACACCTTAGGCAAATCTCCATCTTTCAGTTTCCTCACTGTAAAATAAAATAGCTGGAATAGAAGACTTCTAAGATCTTCTGTAGATTTTGTCCTCTGATTTTAGCAACCTTCTGTTGCTGATCTATAGCAAAGGCCACCAGAAACTCACATAGAATAATAGCTGAAATTCACTTTATACTTCCTAGTGTAGGAGATACTTCTTTCCTTCGTTATGATAATGCATAACAATATAGAAATGATCCAGGATAAGGTACCAGACACTGAAGTCCTTGCTTGAGCTGAACTGCCAAGTATTCTAACTATGCTTCAGAGAGAGCAACTCCGATGGGCTGGCCACGTTGTTTGAATACAAAATACACACTTGACAAAAAAGACTATTTTATGGAGAACTTACACGGAGCAGGTGATCACATGGTGACCAGAAGAGAGATACAAGGACACTCTCAAGGTCTCCCTCAAGAACTTTGGATTTGACTGTGCAACATGGGAGACGCTGGCACCCAACCACTCAGCATGGTGTGCTCACATAAGGAAAGGTGCTGTGCTCTTTAAGCAAAGCAGAATTGAGACCCCACAAAGTAACTGCAGGATATGCAAATTTGGGATATCCACCCCAAATATTCAAATGGACTATCTGTGCCCAACCTGTGGTAGAGCATTCCAAGCTCATATTGGTCTGATTAGCCACAGTTGGACACACTGAAATTTCACTTTACAATGGTGATGTCATTTTGGTCCTCTTCAAAGACGAAGGACTACAACCTATCAACCAATCAACCAGCATAACAATAACGTTGCAAATTCTCTTCATAATCAAGTTATTATAAAAATAATGAAGTAGTCTGAACTGCAATTCAGTTGAAGAGAATAAATGTAGCATATTGAGCTAGCCTCTCAAGGAGTGTCTAGGTTCAAGTCACATCTCTTGATACATACTTACTATATGAGTCTGAGCAAATAATTTAACTTATCAATGTTCTCAGCAACTCCTTAAAACCATAAATTGCAGAGAAGGTGCTTGCCTGCATAGTGAAGAGAGTTTTCTCACCCAGCAGTTCCTTGTAACAATGAGATCACAGGTCCAGTTCCTTATCCTGGCACCATGCTAGCTGCTGAGGATAGAAAGAAAGAAAAAAATAAAACTGTCCCTGCCCTCAAGGACCATACTTTCTAATGTAGAGATATTCATAATGCATAGGAAATAAACTTGATCATCTATTGCATCATGACATGGTAGAAAGAGCTACAGACATGAGAGTCAGGACATGTGGGTTCTAGTTTTATCAATGACGTTTACTGGATGTAGGACCATAAGTAGGAACTTAATGTCTCTGTGATTTATTTTTCCCATCTATAAAATAAGGATGAGTTAAAAGAGCTGCAAAAAGTGTTTTCTTTTTAAGCTTACAGTTTCTGACTTTGCATAGTGACTTTAACACTTATAAGAGAAACTGGTTTGGTTCTGTACAGATAGACCAAAAAGAGAAGCTAAAGAGAGATATACTTGTACTTGAAACTTCATAGTAATTAGAACTGCTCTGAAATGGAACTGATAATCTTAGGGAAAAGTGAATTTGTCACCTCCAAAGATCTATAAACTGGGTGATCAATTTTGAGGGATGTCATAGAGGGGTTTCATATTTTAACTGAGTTAGATGAGATTTTTTTCTTCCAGTTCTAAGATTATAATCCCAGAAATCATAAGCATATCAAATTAGACAATGTTAGAGTGCTTTGAAAATATATAAATATACATAAGTGGTATTAATATTTAATTATTTTACCCTGGACCTTAAATTAACAAAAACACAGGAATGAATTTTTGAAGTCAGTGGTGCCTATATTGCATTTAAAACTATCCAGTGAGGTTATGAAATTATAAATGATGTTAACATTCTGTCTCCAAAAGTGTTATATCATTCAACTAATGTAGTGAAGTAAAATGAATAATGAAAAATATAAAAGGGGCTTGAAGAATGAATCTTCACATTCCACATAATCAAGGACAGAGATAATTTCAAAATGTGTAATTTTGCTTCAATGATGAAAAAAAGAAGAAAGAGGACATCTATTCAAGAAATAATAGAGAACTAAGACTTATTGAAATAGATGACATTTAAATCTCTGCAATTTAGTCCCTTCCTACCTTTAGATATCATTTTATCACACTTTATCACATTCTGTGATCCATTCAAACTGGATTATTTGCTGTCTTGCATGTGAGATAAAATGTTTTCCATTTCCATATCTTTGCATTAACTATCTCAAATATCTCATTTTCCCTTACACCTTTTCTTCTGGGAATCTCTGGTTTCCTTTAAAACTCTAAGTGTAACTTTCTACATGAATTCTTTCCTGACTTAATTAGCTGCTGGTGTTCTCTCTCCCAAATTTACCTTATATTCATTTTTAATATTTTCTCTCTATACTTAAATATGTTCATGTTAAATTCCCCGTTAAAACATAAGAACTTTGAAGATAGCCACTTGCATATTTGTATCTCTAGCATTTGGTAAAATGCATGACATGTCTGCAATAGATTGTGATTAATTGTCTAATTTCTACTTCTGGTTATTCAAGGGGCTGCACATGACAACTGGCAGAAAGACCCCAGAAAGCGTTGCCAAAAATGACAAAGTCTTGGTCAAAAAAATTGAGGACCATAGAGGTACAGGTATTAGTTTCATCATTGCTGTACATAAAGCACTAGACTTCTAGTCAGGAAGAACTGGGTTCAAATTCAGCCTCAGTCACTTTCCTGTATGACCCTGAGCCAGTCACTTGATTTATCTGCATCAGCTTCCTTATCTGTAAAATGATGATAGTAGTAGCAAATACCTTCCAGGATTGTTGTGAGGATCAGATGAAACAGAATAACTAAAGTTCTTTCCAAAACATAAAATGCTATGCTAGCTCTGATGATAATTGTGAAAATGATGGTGATTCCTTTGTTGAATGCTACAGTCTAGTATGGGATATACGACTTACCCACAAATATTACAAATGTAGAATTTAAAAATTGCTAAGAAAACTACAAAATTCAATGAGATCTCAGACATATCAACCATAGGACTAATCAATATCAATGTAAAATTACCTGACTTGAAACCTTAATATGCCAATCATTTTAATCTTATCAGCAGTCTCTATTCTCACAGAAGCAACTTAACCTAGTTCAGTACTAGTACCCACTACCTATAGAATAATTCAGGTAAAGGCCCACTAACATTTTAAATCATATAAGTCCAAAATGAACTTTCTTTAAAATTCCAAAATGAACATTTTTTTTAACCTTCGTCAGTAAAGGAGCTAGTGTGACAGAGTAATCAAAATACCTGAATTGATTATGACTACTATGGACCATACTTAGGAACTTAGTCTCTTCCATCTTTCAATTGGTAAAATTTCATTAATAACATTGGTTCTTTTTCAAATGCAATTCTTAACTGATGAATCGTTTCACAAAAGCTTTTCTAAAAAGAAAAGGAATCTATCAATTGAATGAAAATTGATGAATAAATTAATATATATTCCAGAACAAACTTTATTTTTTTGGAGGGAAGGGCAGGTGCACTAAATAACATTTTATGTGTTTCTTTTTTTCTTTTTTTGAATTCTCTGTTTTTATTTGTTTATATGTTTCTTATGGACTAACTGACCTTGCTTTTTAATTTTTAAAAATAATGATGTCTTATTTTAGCAAGCTGAAACCATAAAATTGTTGTAAATGCTTTACTGATTCGAGTTTTTAAAATTAATTTGTAAAAGTATAATTTCAATAGGCAATCAATAAAAAAGTAATAAGAATTACAATAAGAAGAAAAAGAATTACAAAAAAAGTAATAAGAAACCAATAGCTAGCCAACCTAGCAAAAAAGCATTTATTTTGTTTGCTGTGTCAGTTACAGGGTTAAGTATTCCAGAGCATTATAGAGAACATTATTAAGTTTAACGAAACATTCCACATGTGTCGTCTCACAACAATCTTTTCAGGTTGGTTCAACTTGTTTCATCAGTCTCACAAATTTCACAGTCACAGAATTTGAAAGTTGAAAGAGACATCAGATATTATCTGTTTGAACCCACACAGAGCTGAAAAGAATGTCCAGTGAAATTACTTAACAAGTTATCTTACAGCTTGTTCCCAAAGACCTCCAGTGAGGGGCAACTTACTATCTTAAGACATTTCATTCAATTTGTGGATAGCACTAATGGTTATTTTTCTTCCCTTTTGGTATCTACCTTAAATTCATCTCTGTGGGGCACAGGTATTGTCCTAGGTATTGAGGATACAAATGCAAAAACCAATCATTTTCTGAGTTCAAGGAATTTGCATCACATTGTGGAAAACAACTTGCTTACAGTTAATTAAATAAAAATATGTGGAAAATAGAAACGAAATTAATTTAGGGAGGATCCTTGTAAACAGAGGGATTAAGTTAAAATCTGTGTAGGAGATGGTACTTGAAGGAAGCTGGGAATTCTAAGTCAAAGATGAGGAGTGAGTATTTCCGTGACAAGGGACAACCTGTTTGTCCAAAGATGCACAAATGGAATAGAATGGCTCCATGGGAAACAGAAAATGGGTCTTTTTGGCTAGAATATGATGTGAACAGAGGAGAGAATGTGCAATATCTGGAGAGGTAAGTTATGGTCCAACAGAGGAGTTTATTTTCTTGGAGGTAAGAGACAGTTCAGCTTTTTGAACAGGGAAGTGATAAGGGATACTTGTGTTTTAGGACTGTGTGGAGAAGAGATCGACAGGGGAGGGCTGGATGCAGAAAGAACAATTAGGAAATTATTGAAATAATATAGACTCAGTGGGATGAGCACCTGAATTGAGTTGGTGCCTGTTAGAAGGGGACTGGTTAATAGAGGTAGGGTTATTTCCTCTACAGAAGGCTAGTAGAGGGCATCAGGACAGCTTTCTTCAGGTGTGTGAATGGCTGTCATATGCAAGAGGAAACAGACTTGTTCTTCTAGCCCCAAAGTATGCAACTTGGTAAGAACCATGGTTGGAAAGTTCACACAAACAAATTTAGATTTCATGTAAAGAGAAATCTGAGGCAACTAAGTAGCTCAGTGGAGAGAGCCCTGAACGTAAGGTCAGGAAATCCTGAATTCCAATCTAGCTTCAGACATTTTACTAGTGTGACACTAGGCAAGGATGTTATTTACATAAATTGTGTTTACTTCAGTTTTGTTACTTGTAAATATCAAAACCTCTCATTGTTGTGAGGCTAAAATAAGAGGATATTTGTAAAGTTCTTTGTAAACTACAAAGTATTAATTAGAATAGTTATTATTAATTTTATAAAGAATTTAAACTATTCAAAAATATAACAGGCTACCTTGAAAGATGTTAGGCTCCCTCTCAGTATGTATCCTCAAGCAGATTTTGGATGATCATTTGCCAAGATGGTTCGAGTAGAGGTTCCTTTCAAGAACAGGTTAAATTAGATGCCAGTTATTCATCATCCTTACTTTAGCCTCAGACAGCATTCATTTGGAACATTCTTCTATCTCCTTCCTTTCTACACCTGATAACAACCACTAGGTTTTGTCAGTTTCCCCTCTCCTCCTATTCTGCTTTTCCTCTCCAATTGCACAACTACCACACAAGTGAATATTCTAATCACTACATGTATGGATAGATTCTCTCTTTGGTTTTCTTTCTTAAAGAAATTTTTCCCACTCAATTCTAGGGGTTTTTATTGAGAAGATAGGGTATGTAATGTTGACATGAAACATTTTCCCCAAACTTGATACATTCTCTCTTTGAACTTTGAAGAACATTGAGCAGAATGGACTCAGACTTCAACTGTAATGGTAATGTATGTAGAGAAGATGCATGGCCAAATAGATGCCTGTAGAATCTTGGTCCTGAAAGTCTTGTCTCTTCACTGAGGGACATGAAACCAAGTGGGAGAATATTTGTGAATTGATCCATGCGACCTGCCCCAGAAGCTAAACATTCAAGGGTGAAAAGCAACATAATCCTGACCCAAAGGTACTTACAATCGAATGGTGCAGTTAAGGTACATAAACCAAGAAGTGTGATACAATGTAATGGGTATAAAGAGGAGGGGCTGTGATATAACAGAAAAATTATGGGATTTGTAAACAGAGGACATTAAATTTCAGCTATGCTATACTTAACATAAAATGGCTTAGGGAGAGTAACTTAAAGTCTCTGGATTTCAGTTTTCTCGTCTCTAAAATAGGGAAAGATATGAACTACATAAACTCCAAGGTCCCCTTTCCTTGCCTCATTTTTTAAATTAATATATTCATTTTACTTATTTTTAATGTCCTATAATCAATATCATAAAACTTAGATTTTTCCCCCTACCTACTCCCCATCACTCCCCTCCCTCCCCCAGATAACATACAATTTTATATAGGATCTACACATACATTCCTATTGAATACATTTTCACTATAGTCATGCTGTGTAGAAGAACTAAAATTAATGGGAGAAATCATATAACAAACCAAAACATAATACACACATACACACACACACATACATGATCTGCTACATTCTGTGATTGAATTCTATACTTCCTTCTCTGAATGCAGAAGGCATTTTGCCTTAGAAGCCTATTGGAAATATTTTTTTATGTCCTTGCATTGCTATGAAGATCCAAGTCTACCAGAAAAATGCTTGTGCACTGTGGTCATTGCTGTGCACAAAATTCTCCTGGCTCTGTTCCTTTCACTCAGCATCAGATCATATATGTCTTTCCAGGCCTCTCTGAAGTCTTCTTATTCATCATTTCTTATGGCTCAATAGTATTTCATTACATTCAATATACCATAATTTATTCAGCCATTCCCCAATTGATGGGCATCCCTTGATTTCCAGTTTTTGGCAACTACAAAGAGTGCTGCTATAAATATTTTTGTACACATGGGACCCTTTCCCATTTTTATGATCTCTTGGAGATACAAGCCTAGAAACAATATTGCTGGGTCAAAGGGCATGCACATTTTTGTAGCCCTTTGGGCATAGTTCCAAACCACTCTCCAGAATGGTTGGATGAGCTCACCAGCTCCACCAACAATGAATTAGTGTTCCAACTCTCCCACATCCTCTCCAATCTTTATCATTTTCCTGTTCTGTCATGTTTGCCAATCTGATAGGTGTGATGTGGTACCTTAGAGCTGTTTTGATTTGCATCTCTCTAATCAAAAGTGATTTAGACTATTTTTTCATATGATTAGAGATATGTTCAATTTCTTACTCTGAAAATTGACTGTTCATATCCTAACTTAGATCTGATTTTATTTGTGCAGTAAGTATTTGCAATTGTGTTCATATAGTCCCTGGGTTTGTTTTGGCAGGTAAACTCCCAAATATTTTATAGTGTCTACCCTAGCTTTAAATAGGATTTTTCTTTCTATCTTTTGCTGTTGAACTTTGTTACTAATATAGAGGAATACAAAAGATTTGTGTGGGTTTATTTTGTAACCTGCGACTTTTCCAAAGTTGTTTATTATTTCAAGAAGTTTTTTACTTGAATTTCTGGGATTCTCTAAGTATATCATCATATCACTTGTGTATCATCATATCATCTGCAAAGAGTGATAATTTAGTTTCTTCTTTGCCTATTCTTATTCCTTCAATTTCTTTATCTTGTTTAATTGCTACAGCTAACATTTTTAGTACCATATTGAATAATAGTGGTGATAGTGGTCATCCTTGTTTCACCCCTGATCTTACTGGAAATGCATCTAGCTTATCTCCATTGCATATAATGCTTGCAGAAGGTTTTAGGTAGATATTGCTTATTATTTTACGGAAAGTTCCCTTTATTCCTATGTTCTCCAGCATTTTTAATAGGAATGGGTGTTATATTTTGAGATAATCTATTGAGATAATCATGTGGTTTCTGTTAGTTTTGTAGTTGATATGATTGATAATGCTAATAGTTTTCCTAATATTAAACCAGCCCTGCATTCCTAGTATGAATCCTACTTGATCATAATGTATTATTCTCATGATAAGATGCTGTATTCATTTTGCTAAAATCTTGTTTAAAATTTTTGCATCTATATTCATTGGAGAAATTGGTCTATAATTTTCATTCTCTGTTTTGTCTCTTCCTGGTTTAGGTATCAAAACCGTATTTGTATCATAAAAAGAATTTGGGAGGACTCCTTCTTCCCCAATTTTGAAAAATAGTCTATATAGTATTGGAATTAACTGTTCTTTAAATGTTTGATAGAATTCACCTGTAAATCCATCTGGTCCTGGAGACTTTTTCCTAGGGAGTTAATTGATGGCTTGTTCAATTTCTTTTTCTGAGATGGGGTTGTTCAATTGTTTGTGCATGTGAGCAGTTCATAGTCCCTTCTGAAGTTTCAGATGGAAGTACAGTCTCACTATTGATCTCTTTGGTATTTGTGTTTTGGTCTTTGTCCCCATGGAGAGATTCTGTGGTATTTTTGCCCTTGTTTTGCTTTTGTCCTGCTCATCATGGTGACTGTGTATTGTGGCTTCTGGTTGTTTCAGTTGGAGGCTGCAGAACTTGGTGTTGAGCTGACTTGTGTGCAAAAGCTAAAGGCAAATGTCTTTTTTATCTTTTTTGTTTTGTATTTCCCTGATCAGCCCTGGGGCTAGTTCGTTAAGCCTGGGGGAGGGGTGGTCTGTTCAAGGGAGATAGCCTCAGTTGAGCTGAGGCAAAGGCAAGCTCAGATGTTGATAGTCCCTGCTGCCCTATTGTCTTCCTGTTTCCCCTGGAGCTCTGAGGCACTCCTGGATCCTAGTGTGAGTTTCCTCCTGGGGCTCTTCTCCTAGTGCTGATGCTCACCTGGGTCCTAGGGCAAGTTTCCACCACTCTGGGGCCCCTCTCCTTCTGGTTTGCCTCTGCCACAGTAGGAGGAATCCCCTTTAGCTATTTTCCTACCCTCAGGTGTTATGAGACTATTTGCCCCCTCTGCTGTTACCACTGATCCAGGATTTTTGTGGGGAAATATTTTATGGTTCTTTCAAGGTCATTAAGGGGGAAGGAGAGAGCATTTACTGATCACTCCACCATCCTGGATCCCAGAAGTTCAAGTAGGTGACTTACACATGTTTAATCTGGGGGCTGAAAGTCTCAGGAGCTGCTGAAGCTGATATTTGGGGCTCAGCGGCTATCACTTGCTCAGCTCTGTTGGTCTCTCCTCAATTCTTTTCTGAAGTCAAACTTGGGACCAACTCTTTTTCAGATAAAAATATTAAAAATCATAAGTAAAGTCGGAAGAGAACTGAATTCAATAATGATCTAACAATATGTGCTTAGAGTCTATAATTCTAGCTCTGGGCCTTAAGGTACAATATGGTTAATTTCTTTAGAGAGAGGTCTTTGCTAAATCTAGCCTCTCCCGCAGGTCAGGCTATGCATTTTGTAAAGGAACTCCACCTGTTTGGCCCAATACAAAGTCTGTGATATAGTCTGTCCAGACTTGGCTTTACCACCAGTCATTCTCTCACATTTGGTATATTCTACCCTATTTTTCAGGTGGCTGATTACGTTTGACCTCTCGTTCAACTCTACTGTTAGACTACTAGCATCAGCTGGTATCCAGTCCAGCAATGGAGGCATCATGGCACTTTGAATTGTTGATTTTATCCAGTCAAAACAAGCATTTTAAAGCTTCCCATTTGTGGTCCAGCATGTGTGAAGGCAGCACTCCATGACTTACATGGTCACAGCAACACAATAATTTAGATGGGACAAAATAGCCATTATAGCCTTCGCAGCTATATCATTAGACTGTGTTTCTGGCATCTTAAAAATATATTTCTTACAATAGCTAAAAAAGATCAATGTTTTTAGTATTTATGAAAGGAAAAATTGAATATAGTACCAAGGAAAGGGGACAAATGTACATTATTCTCCTTCCTGTGCTCTATCTTTCTTGCTCCCTGCAAATGACATTCCATCTCGCATTTCCATTCCTTTGTATAAACTCTCCCTGACTCTTTCCTCATCCTTGTCACTAAGAATCCCTAACTTCCTTCAAGAATCGCCTAAAATGTCCCATCCTACACAAAGGCATCCTGATCCTTGCAGATACTAATGCCCTCCCCTTAAAAGCTTACTTTGCATTTACTTTTTACACAATTTTTTAAAAAAGCTATTATATATATTGTTTTCTCTCAAGAGAATATGAATTCTTAAAGGAAGGAAGGAGTGTTTCAGCTTTCTTTGTGTCCCCAGTGCCACAAAGTAGGTGTTTTTTTTTTTTTTTTTTTTTTAATGAATGATACCATAGACCTATGTCTGTCCCTGGACCTCTGTAGTAAGTGATGCTAGATAATTTCAGAGCATTCCATCAAATTTTACCTTGAAGTCTGATTTCCTCAGGGATCTGTACTCAACAACTTATTATTCAAGCTTCCAATGGATGGTAATGTCTTCTAATTGCCTTGTCATTTCAGCAAAACGAAGGGGCTTTTTAGAGCTTGCTTTCAAGAAACCATCCATTGAACTGATAGGGTTATAGATTTAGAGGCAGAAGAAGCCTCAACTTACAGTTAAGAAAACTAAGACCCTGAGACCTTGCCTAAGTGATTATATTGATGGTCAGTGGGAGAAGTAGGATTTGAACCTAGCTTCGCTACCTTCTGAGGTAGTATTCTTTTTTCCACAAAAAAACTGGCAACTATCAGCTATGACCAACTACAAATTTTGAAAAAGATACAACCCAATGAATGAGTCACTGATGTATTCATAAAGATAATTAGCATTCTATTCATAATGATAAAACAGGAACATAATAGGAAATATAAATTGTACAAAAGCATAGAGCGCCTACCTGGAACATTGTGGGAAATTATGACGATAAGAAATACAATGAAGAAGGCAAAGTTTGAGAGAAGGCATTAAAATGGTTAAAGAAATGGAGGGCTGATTCTCTGTATGTCCCTCACCACAAAAAAGAACCATTCTGTCTTCCCCTGCCCCTCACCAGCCCTCCCTCCAAAACAAAGAACAAAGTGTAGAAGTAGTAAAATTAGTGATACTGTCGGCAATAATAATTAATATTAATAGTAGTATTAAAAGCAATAAAGTGGCAATAACAGTGAGTCACTTGTATAGTGCTTCAAAGATTCTAATGTTTATTCCTCACAAGAATGAACTTATGTTCTCTATGAACTTATTTTATTCCCATTTCTATAAATGAGGGAACAGAAGTTTAAAGAAGGAAAACTGACTCACCAAAGGTCCACAGATAGCTAAAGTTTTGAGCTTAAATGAACTTTAGAGATCATTTAAATCTGGTACCCTCATTTTTGCAAATGAGAAGAGGTTAATGACTGGCATGCTGTCACCCAAATGGTAAATCTGGTGATTAGATTCAAAACTGAGTCTTCTAATTCTATGTCTTGTTCCCTTTCTAGTCTACCACACTGGCCGGATATCACAACTGCCATTTATATTACATTTTAAGGTTTTAAAGCTCCACCCCACCCATCATAACCATTGAAGCAGCCAGTATAAATATTAGTATCCTACTCATTTTACAGATGAAAAAGTTATGAGTTAATGAGATGAAGTGACTTACTTGTCCCTGGTCAGGAAAGTTATAAGTGCCAGAGTCAGAATTAGAATTCAGATCTCCTGATTTTAAGTCCCATGTTTTTCTACTACACCAGTTACATCATTAATAAACATTTAGAATGTCTATTGTATTCATGTGTAACCTTTACTGTAACAGCTAGGTGGTGCCATAGTACACAGAGTACAGCTGGGAAAAATCTGAGTTCAAATTTGCCCTCAGACACTAAATAGCTGTATGACTCTGGTCAAGTCACTTTACCTTTTCCTGCCTCAGTCTTTTCACCCATAAAATGTAGATAAAAAGAACATTTACTTCCTTGGGTTGTTGAGGATTCAATTGAGTTAATATTTGTAAAGTACTTAGCACTTAGTAGGAGCTATATAAATGTTAATTAATAGTATTAGTCTTCACACATTATGTAAAGACTGAATTGAATCCATTGCATTTTAATATATGTCTTAAGAGATAGTATGGGGTAATGGATAGAGAAGCAGCCTCAGAGCCAGGGTGGCCTGGATTTATGTCCTGCCTTTCAATCTAAGATTCTCCTGAAAATTACTATAAAATAATAAAAAATGATTTTTATTGAACATTTTATTTAAACTATACAAAGTATTCTACACTGCCTTATTTGACTTATAGTAATCCTTTAAGGTAAGGTTGATAGATAGGATCATCACTATTTTACTGAGGACGAAAATGAGACTAAGATAATTAAGTGACTTGGTCATGTCATCAGTAAATGCCTTAGAGGGAAAGCCATGTTTGTCTGGTTTCAATTCCAATCCACTACAAGGCCTTGCTACCTCAAGACAATCCCTGAGCTTTGTAACTCTATAGAGTTTGCCTAGTCAATAAAGTTTTTTGAAATATTTTCTTTTATGGCCAAAATAAATAAAAATGTGGCTCTTGCTTTTAAAAACATCAATCTATGGTAAGCCATTACAAACAATTGTGTGGTAAAATGTATAGAGTTCTGAATCTAGTATCAGTAACATCTGGTTTGATCCATTCTCAAACATTAACATATGTGGGGCCTTGGTGGGTAAGTTTCAGCCTCAGTTTCTTCATCTGTAAGATAGTGGTTATAATACACCAGCTTCTCAGCGTTTTGTGAAATGGAATTTCTGTAAAACGCTTTGCAAACCTTAAAGCACTATCAAAATGTTCATTGTTATCCAATCTTTTATGTCTGTTCCCTGTAAACAATTCTTGGTGATTTTGTATTGTTGAAAGGAAAAGGGGCCAAAAGGTAGAGTGAGTCTTTTGTGTCTTTAAATAATATTTCTAGTTTATTTTGAGATCTGCCAGGTATGCGATTTTACTCAAGAAAGAAACAAGTAAGTGCTGCTTCGAAATTATATCTTCTCTCCCTGCTCCGTTTGATGCCCTCCACCTTAAAATCTTCTCTTGGTCATATTCTATTACAGGGGTCAGTTATCAAAATGGCACCTTAGGAGAGGAGGGAGCTAGGAGAATAGCAGGCAAAGAGAATTCAGATGAAAACATCAGAGGAAAAGAAAAGCATTTGTCAAGAAGCAAGGCTCAGAACCAAGAGATTACTGAAAATTGTATGGCATTGCAACAGAGGGCAAGAGACATACACTGAGAATCTATTTGAAAAAAAATGACAAAAGGTTAAAAGTATTTAGAAACAGAAAGCAGCTTAAATTTGCTTTATTCCCCAATCCATTTTACAGAAGAGGAGACTGAGATCCATAAGACATGACTTATCTACAATCAGAAAGATATTAAATAGTAAGGTGAAGTTCAGAATCATTCTCCCCTGTCCAATACTAAGAGGTTAGTTGGGAAAATATTAAAGATCTTGATTTTTCTCACTGAGTACAATCCATTAGCTTATTCTCATTAAATACAACCTGATGTCAGTAATCATCCCTGTGAGTAAAGGGAGCAAAGGCCCTCCACTTCACCAATATACCTCTTCCCTCATTGTAATAGTTTTATAATGTCTGCTAGTGTGCGAGAGATGGTATGACATAATGGAAAGCACTCTGGCTCTGGGGTCACATTTGTCACATGATAAATTAATGTTTCATAATTTTTTTCTATTATTTCATATCACTCTTTCATATTAGTATAAAGCATCACTTGTATTAAAAATGGAAAATTCTGAACAAGAATAAAATTATTATATGATTATTTTTAGTTCTGAAATGAAGGTTAGAGATTATCTGAGTGATATAGATTAATTTCATATTTCCAGATCTAAAGTTCTGTGATTCAAGTCTAACCTTTCAATTTTCAAATGTGGTAAACTGAGCCCCACAGTGAGTAGGTCATAGAAATAGCAAGTAGAAAAGCTCAGGCTACAATTCATGTTTTCAAATTTCTAGGCCAGTCTTCTTCTAATATACCATGTCAGAGGGAGAAATTGAAAGGAAGAAATTTCTATTCAAAATAAAAAATATTTTTATTGGTTGAATCAATAGCAGTATGAGAAAAAAAATTAACCAAAGGTAATATTGTTTTTTCTGGACACATAATTTTCGATGATGAATTCAATTCAACAATTACTAAGTGGTTACTATAACTAGTCCCAATTAGTATGAATAATGAATCTTTTGGAGTGATTGCATTTTGTAAATTTTCACTATTTGGAGTTATAACCATATGTGAAATACAGTTATTGGTTTCAGCCTGACAGAAAAATATAAAGAAAAAACTTAAATCTATTTTTTGTTTATTAATATAACATAACAACAAAGCGTAATAAAATGTATTTATGATTTACATTTGTTCCAAAACAGTTGTAGAAAGTAAAATTTTAAAAATAAATTTTTAAAGACAATTACTGAGTATCATACCTAAAAATAAGCCTATCCTTAGTGATGGGTTAAAAAAAAGTGGGGAAATTTACATGACAACTTTATATACTTGAAAGGAATAACTAGTTTTACATACGAGATTTGCAGTTTCATATGCGATCATCTTTTTATTATATTGTTATGAAAATGTGTTTTATTCCATAAATTAAAAATAAAATAAGTGTGAAAAGGAATTGTAAAGTACTTAGCATAATACTTAGCCTGGCACATGTTTGGTTGGTTGGTTGTTGTCCTTCGTCTTTGAAGAGGACCAAAATGACATCACCATGATAAAGTGAAATTTCAGTGAGTCTGACTGTGGCTGATTAGACTAATAGGAGCTTGAAATGCTCTATCACAGGTTGGGCACAGATAGTCACCCACCTCAATTCAGAACACAAGGGGAAAAAAACTCATTATGAACTTGTGGAACCAAAAATAATTTTTTACATAGGCCGTGATTTTAAAAAAAAATTATCATTCTGTATTCTGAATCCTTCACTGATCTATCAGAATATTGGTTGTTTGAGACCTCATTAGTTCTTTGGAGTACCAGGTGGTCATTTTACTTATAATAGTTCAGCCCAATAACATTTCATCATATTAATATACCATAACGTTTTCATCCATTTCTCAATTTATGGTCCCCCAGATTCCCGTTATTTGTCACCTGGAAAAAAAGTATAAAAATTTGTGTATATCCTTAGAGTTTGTTTTGTTTAATCTACTCTCTCTCTAATTTCCTCTTCTTGCTTCTCCCTTTTCCCTCCCATTTCCCTGTTGAGAGTAACCTATTTCTGTACCCAAGGGTGTGAATGGGTATTCTTCCTTCTTTTGAACAATTCAGATAAGAGTGAGGTTCAAGCATCAACTGCTCCCTCAACTTACTCTTCCTTGTTTATATAGATGCCTACTTGCTAACTGGACTCTCTCCATGGACCCTAATGATGACCGGGATCACAGGGGACACATTTATCATTCTCCTATATTTGAATGTAAGAAGTTTATCCTTGTTCAATCTTTTATTGGATAGTGTTCATTCCTGTTTGCGTTTTTATGTTGTTCTTTACTCTGGTATTTGAACTTCAAAGTTTCTCTACACTACCAATCTTTTCATTCAACATACTTGGAAATCCTCTATTTCATCAATGATCCTTTTCACTCCTGTAGCATTATACTCAGTTTTGCTGGGTAAATTACTCTTGTATATAAACTCATATTCTTTGCATGCTGGGAGATCATATTCCAAGTTCCCCACTCCTTTATAAAGGTTTCTACTAAATTGTATGAGATACTGACTGTGGGTCCTTGATAATTGAATTCTTTCTTTTTGGCTGCTTGCAGGAATTTTTCTTTAACCTGGAAGCTCTGTTTTTTTGGATATGTTGTCCTGGGGGATCACTCTGAGGTGACCTGTGGATTCTTTCTATCTTTCTATCTTCACTCTGGTTCTAAGATATCTAGGCAGTTTTCTATCTGGGCACTTTTAATATTATTTGAAATATAAGGTCTAGATTCTTTTTTTTTAACATGATATTCAAATCTTTCAACAATTCTTAAATTTTTTTCTCCTTAGTTTGTTTTCCAAGTCAGTTGTTTCTGCTAAGAGATACCTTACATTTTTTCCACTTTTCAGACTTGATTTTATTCTAATATTTCTTGTTGTCTCTTGGAGTCATTGGTTTCTATTTGTTCCATTTTAATATCAAAAGAGTTTATTGCTTGGGCAAAGTATTGTACCTCTTATGTTAAACTCTTAATTTCCTTTTTAACTCCTTTTTCCAAAACTCACCTTTCTTTTTCAAATTTGTTTTCAAGCACATTCATTATACTTGTAAAAACATTTTAAAACTTATTTTTCATCTTCAACAGTAATTCTAGTTGAGTTTGTTTCTGGTAGTCCCATAATTTTTAAATTTTCTCTCCTGTATCTATTTTCCAGGTCAATTGTTTTTCCAATGAGATATTTCACATTGTCATCTATTTTTTTTCATTCTTTTGGTTTTGTTTTGTAATTTCTCATTTCCTCATGAAATTAGCTTCCAACAGCTCCATTCTAACTTTTAAAGAATTATTTTCTTCAGTGAGCTTTCGAACTTTCTTTTCCATGTGGTTAATTCTGCTTTATTAAAGCATTCTTCTCCTCATTGGTTTTTGAACCTCTTTTGCCATTTGGGTTAGTCTATTTTTAAAGGTATTATTTTTTTCAGCACTTTTTGGTCTCTGTTAGCAAGCTCTTTTGGTGTCCTTTGATTTACTTTTCATGGTTTCTTGAATCACTTTTATTTCTCTTCCCAATTTTTCCTCCATCTCTCTTACTTGATTTTAAAAATCCTTTTTGAGCTCTTCCATGGACTGAAATCATTGCATATTTGTTTTTGGAGGTTTTGGATGCAGAAGTCTTGACCTTTATGTCTTCCTCTAATGGTATGCATTGTTCTTCCTCATCCAAAAGGAAGGAAAAAAAATACCTGTTCACTGAGAAAGTAACCTTCTATAGTCTTATTTTTTCCCTCTCTTTTGGGCATTTTCCCAGCCAGTTGTTTGACTCTTGAGTCCTTTGTCCAGTGGAGGGCATACTCTAGGGACCTGTAAGTTCTCAGTTCCTCCAAGGTGGCACAATCAAGGGAGAGGAGTTTATTCCTCTCCTGGTCTATGCTCTGGTCTGGAAGCAACCACAGGCTTTTTTGCCCAGGATCTGCCAGTAGGATTCCCTCTTCAGAGCCTCCACCAGTTCCACTAGCCAGTGCTCCTCCTCACCCCAGGATCACCACTCAGGGCTTGAGATTCAGAGCAGCAGAGATTCCTCTAGGGTCTTTAGGCTGAGGTCTCAAAAAACAGAGCTATGACTATGACCACTGCATCCCTGGGGCCAGGGCCAAACTGCATTCCCTTCTCATTGAGGTGAAAGTACTTTCTTGCTGACCTTTGAAACTGTCTTTGGCATTTGTGGGCTTAGAAATCTGGAAAGTGCAGCTGCTGCCTGGGATTCCATGCCCTGAAACCTGCTCCAGTCCTGTTCCTGCTGCAAGGCACAGCCAATTCTGGGCTGCTCTCCGTGGGCTGAGTTCTGCTCCACCACTTGCCATAGACCTTTTCTGTCAAAGGCTGGCTTGGTCTGGAAATCTCTTTCATTCTGTCATTTTGTGGCTTCTGCTGTTCTAGAATTTGTTTAGAGTCATTTTTTACAGGTATTTTATGGCCTACGGGAGTAGAGCTAGAGCAGGTTCTTCTTTCTACTTTAGCAATTATTTTTAAGTTTATTTTACTTTCCAACATTCGCTTCTATAAGTTTTAAATTTTTTCCTTTCCCCATGATGGCATACAATCTGATATAGGCTTTACATATACATTCCTATTAAATATATTTCCACCTTAGTTATGTTGTACAGAAGAATTAGAATGAATTAAGGAACCATGAGAAAGAAAAAACAACATAAAAGAAAGAATATAGTCTGCATCACTCTGCGTTCAGACTCAACAGTTCTTTCCCTTGATGTGGATGGCATCTTCCATCATGAATCTTTCTGAATTGTTTCAGGTCCCTACATTGTTGAGAAGTATTAAGTCTATCAAATTCAGTCATCACACGCTGTGGCTGTTACTGTGTACAATGTTCTCCTGGTTCTGCTCTCTTCACTCTGCATCAGTTCATATAAATCTTTACAGGTTTTGAGCTTCCAATTTTACTAATACTCTTGCTAGCTAGGTGCTAAGTTCTGTTATTTCTGTGTTCCAGAAAGATTTTAAAAGTTGACAGAGTTGTCTAAGTTTAAGCCCTGGAAAAAAAGCCCAGTTGTTCCTCATTATTTTGAAGGTCTTGTCATCTGTTTTTCCTTCATTTGTTTGCATGCTAAAGGTGAAGATTTTCTTAAATCTGCAACTCTTCATGATAAAATATGCTTATTTATTTTTACTGAATAACTAACCTTTAGAAACATTTTTCTCCTGTGGCACAAAACTTTATTGATAACTTTGGTCCCTTATTCCATTATAAATCAAAGCAAAATAAAATATGACAATATCCAAGGACATAATACAAAGCCTCGCTTCCTACAAGGCCTTGCTTGAGGATATAAAATCAACACCTAAAATTGCAGCCAGAAATAAATAAGAATTCAATGTAACCTGTGGGAAATAAGTGAAATATAAATCATAGGCAGTCATTTAATTCTACTGGGAACATAGCTGGTATAAGAACTGTCTAACTGTATCTCAAATTATTTTAAAAGATATTTCTTTTTTTGGTTAAAAAAGTCATGATTTTTGGATCACCATGGAATGTGAACTCCCCTCAAAAATCCTTTACTAAAGGCAGGATTTCAGTGAGACATGAACAAAGAAAATGCATAAACTAAGTTGACTGATGAAATACCCAGAATGTCCGCTTTTACAAAAAAGGCCCTGAATTTTAATGGAAAAGGGAGGGGAATGGCCCCAAAATATTTTCCCATTAGTAAAAACAAATTTTTTTAAAGAAAAAAGTTGGGATTGAATGTTTGTGCTAAATTCTCTATGCCAGAGGGTAAGATATTTTTGAAACCAAACAAATGGTTTTGGGAATTGCCTCAGAATGATCACAAACATACAATATTTTACAGCAGGGTCCTCTTCTCTGCTTTTGCCATTGTTTATGAGACTTGATCATATGGTCCACAGCTGGGAGTTATGTAATACTCAGGACCCTGAAATGTTGATAGAAATAATTTCCACTGCCATCTTAAGGCAGAACTGTAAAAGAAATACATCTGTATGCTTATACACTTACATATGATTTTTCTTCTAGTCTAACAGAATTTTAATTCAACTTGGCACTAGGCTAAATCCACACCCCTTGGGTGCCCCCAAATGACCCTGAGCCTGCTTAAGGCTACAGAGATGGAGACAAAGACATCTGGTACCCAAATGATTACCCACCCAGAGTGGACAAATACATACTGATTTATGCCAAGTCAGCATTTGCCAAAGCAGCTTGATATCACCATCTAAGTGCCAAAATTCTCGGCTTCTGTACAGTTATATCTTGCAGGTTTGGGTTAAATCAGATTCTTTTAATTTTTGCAATGTCACTTAATTGTCATTGTGAATCATTTTGGAGTAGCCCTCATATTCTTATCAAAATGGTTTTAGAAGATGGGCAGCTTCTACATTATAGGCATGATGAGTTTATCTCCTTTCCTCTCTCTTTTTCTTTCCTTTCTGATCTTCCTTCTTTCCCTTTTATGTCTTCCTTCCTTCCTTCCTTTCTTTTCCCTATCTACCCAGGTAATACATATACATAGTCAAGAAAAACTATTTCTACATTGGCTATTTCTGAAAACATATTTCTTATTCTGCATTCACTTCATTACCTCATTGTCAAAAGGTGGAAAGCTTAATGGTTCCCTTTGAGAGACAGCTATAGGCAGAAGTAAGTGAGGGTGCTTTACTGTATATAACTATCATCTATGCACTGGACTTATTTAAAAGTTTCATGATCAAAATCTGGGGGCAAAGGCAGTCCTAGGTAGGTGGAGCTTTGAGAAGCAGAATGACGGAGAAAAGAGTGAATAAGGAGGACAAGGGATATGTGGAAAATAGCTGTATGATTTAGATGTAGAATAGATGAGACCTAAAATGAAAGGTCAAATGTCTGAGGGGCTAAGAGTTCCAGCTTGGTTCAGGGGTAGGGAACCTGTGGTCTTGAGGAACATGTAGCCTTCCAGGTCCTCGGGTGCAGACTTTTGACTGAGTTCAAGTTTTACAGAACAAATCCTTTTATTAAGGGGATTTGTTCTGCGAAATTTGGATTCAATCAAAAGGCTGAACTTGAGGACCATGGGGACAACATGTGGCCTCAAGACTTCAGATTCCCCAGCCCTGGCCCTGGTTAGTTTGTGAGTCTAGAGATGAGGGAATAAACCTGTATGTAAAAGAGAAATTTGATTAAAGAGAACATGAAAAAAAGATACACAAAGTCTACGAGCCCCTAATGGTGCGTCAAGCCCTGAGATACTTGCTGGGCACCAGATTCTATTTCCCTCTCATTCGGTAGTAATAGGGGTTCCTTTTGAGAAATAAGGGGTAACAGTATTTGATTCATCATTTTCTAAACTCACTATGGTGTATACCTTGGAAAAAGGGGCACCCAGATCTTACAAGTAGATCATGAACTCAAAGTGTGAATACAAGTGGATCATAATAAGGTGAAAATCTCGCTGATCTCTATCAACGTTCACTCCAACTAGAAGTCTGGGCCCCTACACGGCAGCTAATACATCTCCCTCCAGGGCTCTAGGAGAAGGCTTGAGCATTTGGGAGTGGTTTACCTCATAGAGTCCATTGCCTGTGCATTTTCCTCCATGATTATCAGTTTATATCAATTAGTCAGCAAGATTGAATTCTATTTGAGAAATGAGTACTTGCAATGGTGGCTTGGTTTTCATAAAACAGATCTTCAAGGTCTGTGACACACTCTTGCACAAATACAAGTATAATCCAGGGGAAAATGCACAGAAACCTAGAGGACATATGGCAAAAGGATAACTCCTAACTCCTGGAATCTTTTCTCTGGATTCATCATGATGATTGCCTTAGCTGTTGTGTAGCTTTTCTGCTGAAATCTTTGTAAAGTCTTAAATCTGCCTTTCCTCATGATATTCAGTCTATTCTCAACTCACTAAGCAGACCCTATTGTCAATCACTGATGCTGTGCAGACTGAGCTGGGACACTGATGAAAAGTCAAAATATTCCTATCTCCTGAAGTTCACTCTAGTCTTCTGAAATATGTAACTTCCTATTCTAATCAAGGGGTAGGAAAAGAAAATTATGTCTGAGGAGAGTCAATGTGCTTTCCTCTCACCTCTAAGGGATTCCTTCTCAGAGGCTTAGCTGAAAGTTTTCTCCACAAAGCTCTTCTATACTCAAAGTTGTGATTCTAAACTAGTTTCTTGGTTTTATACAAATTTCTCAAGACATGACCAAGCCCTCAACCAGTTCAAATATACCAAGAGCATCTGTCCCACCTAGGTAAAATGTCTTAATTGAAGAGAGATGTCCACATCTTTTTAATGCTACTTCGTATATTTGATTGATTGATTGAATTGAGAGGGGTTCTCCCCTGATAAGGAGAGTAGTTACTTTAAGTGGGGTGGGTATCATTTCACTGATTCACTCAATCAGTCCCCATCTTTACTTTTATATTTGTATCCTCAGTGCTTAGTTTAGCATAGGACCTGACACATACTGATTGCTTAGTAAGTGATTTTTTAATTCATTTATTTTCCATTGATTTTGTTTATTCTGAATTTCCTGAAATTATTTCAATCTTGAGGACAGGTTGTCTTAAAATCTAAGTTGGCCAATGAGTAGGTATATTAGATACATTTCACTCTTCTTATTATTCAGAATATCTTTTCTATATCAAGCCTAAATATATGTCTTTGCAAATACCACCACTGTTTTTTCAGTACCAGAAAGGATCTTGCCCTCTTTGTTGTACGTTCAAAGGAACGTTCTTCTATACTTTTACTATTGAGGGAATAATACTCTTGCTCTTTCAAAAGCACCATATTCCATTGACTGTAACCATTGATTTACAATAAAAATAAAGGGGAAAAATCTGTGTCCCTTTCAAAGATAGCAGTAGCTACTGAATCAAGAATATCATAACTATGTTGGCACAGAGGCTGGCATCAGTATAGCATTTACAACGCTCCAGACACTGCACTTAATGCTTTCAAACACTATCTTATTTGATCCTCACAACAACCCTGGGAGGTAGTTTTATACCCACTTTACAGTTGAGGAAACTGAGGCAGACAGAGGTTAAGTGACTTGCCCAAGATCACCTAGGTATTAAGCATCTGAGGCCAAATTTGAACTCAGGTCTTCCTGATTCTAAAGCCTCGCTTTCATCTACCATACCACTTAGCTGCCTCCATGATAGATGCACACTTTGTCTCTATGAAATATCTTATCTCTTTGGTACAATCCTCAGTGAATATTATGCATATATTGAGTTTTCTCCTTCCATGTTTTCCTTTATGCATTGTATAAGCTTTCTTAGGATTGGACTAAGTTTTTTGTTCAATTTATTTTTATCTAATTTTGTATAGGGCACTTCATAGGTAGGATTTTAATTTTGAAAAATTAAGTATTGCCTGTTGAATGATTAATTTCTTGGTAGATTAGTGAGAAAAGCACACACATATGCACACACACAAACAAATAGGTCTCTAAAGAACAGCAAACTATTAACAAAAAATTAAAGATTATTCCATATCCCTAGTAATAAGAGATATACAACTTAAAGCAACTTTTATACATGACAAATTGACTTGTATGACAAAATATAAGGGTAATCCAATGGGAGGGGTTATGGAAAGACAGACACAATATGCCATTGAATGAGTTACAAATCAGTCCATTTTTTTGTGAAAATAAATTTGGAATTATGCTAAGCAAGGGACTAAATTATCCATAACCTTGGATCCAAAAAGTCCACTACTAAGCATGCTCCTCAAGAGAGTAAAATATAAAATAACCTAATATAACAAAATATTATTACAGCACTTTTTGTCATAGCACACATCTCCTTAAAACAAATTAGATGAACATCAATTGAGAAATGGGTAAAAGTGCGGTGCATGATTGCAATAATGTTAGAGCGTTACTCTAATTCTTAGAAATGATTAATATGAAAAGCATAGGAAAGTATGGGAATATTAATTTGAATGGATGCAAAGTAAAGTACACAAAAATGGAAAAACAATATCCACACTGACTATAACAGTATAAAGCATAAAACAACAAGGACAAAAAAGCATCAACTCAGTTATAATGATGGATCAATATAATCATCTTGATATGAAGAATAGAGATGAGGATTCCTTCTATTCTTTGAAGAGATGGGGACAATGGATATAGAACAATGTACATATCTAAATTTAGTGACATATTGTATTTGTAGAATTGGTTTTTTTCTTTCTTTTTTATTATTATTTTTACTTAAATAAAGGACTATTTGGGTGGAGTGGGAGAGAAATATATTAGGAAATGAAATGATAAAGAAATATACTGATTTTTTAAAGTGAAACTCAAGCCTTCATTTTACAAAGAAAGATATCAAGACCTAGAGATATTAATTGTCTCAAGGTGTCACATAGCTAATGATGGACAGAACTCTGGGTCCCAAATTTGGGAGCCCTGACACTCATCCAACTTTATCCCTATATTATATGAAATTGTTCGGTGCTCTCACTGCCACTTTCAGACCTCCCTCTGTCAGTATCACTAAGCAACCTCTCTCCTTTTAATAAAAGTTCACTTTATCCCTCCATCACTTCTGGTCTAGACCCTTGCCAGGATAACAATTATCCTCCAATTCATTCTTTCTCCTTTTTCACAGAGTTGAATAACTGAATCATAGCCTTTTATTCAACTGAATCTTGGGTCTCATAATTGGGGGGTTGATATTAACTTCAATACATTGGCTTCGTGATTCCTCAAATTCCATAATCTATAGATTTACCATACTGTGCCTACCCACATTTACGATTACACCTCAGCTCCCATCATTACTCATAGTGGTGCCACCAACAGTATATTGCATATTCCCTTCACTAGTCAAATCTTCTGATCTTCCATCTGTTTCTCTGATTCATTCTTCATAAACCTATTCTTTATCCTTACTATACCTTAAGTATCTCCCTCCCAAAATTCCTCCATCACTTCCTGTTCATCCAATTTAACACCAATTAACTAATTCAAAATTAATTAGTACACTGACCTTATTTTTCTCTCCAATATATGCTATCTTTCCCTCTCTTACCCCATTGCCCTACTACTATTTAGGGTATACCAGTCTTCGATCATGGATTTTCTTTACCATTCATTTTCTTCTTGTATACTAACAAAATGTTGAAGACAGACTACTTTGCTGATGTGGTCCACTGCAAGGTCACATTATCTAATCTTAAAAAAAAACTCACTACTGCATGGAAAAGTTTTATTGCTCTTCGATTTATTTTCTCTCACTCCTCTAATGATTGTTCCAAACTTTATGTCCCCTATAATTCCCTCAACCCTCTGTCTTTCAGCATATGTCCTCATTTCTTACTTGACTGAGAAAATTAAGGCTATCCATCATGAGTTCCTTCTCCCTTGCTGAACATTTCACAATCTCTTGATATGGATTTCTGGTTCTCCTTCCATTTACTTGACTACTCTTCATTCTCCTATGCAAGATAATGATGACTTCTTTAGACCCACAAAGTTTGGGGCTCCCCAAAATTTGCTCTGAGCCTTCTTTTCTTCTCTCTCTACTTTCTCTGGTTTACTTAGCTCATCATTTCCCAGCAGTCATTTCTATGGAAATGTTTCTCATATCTATGTATGTATCCCTAATTGTTTTTTTTCTGAATTATACTCATATAGTATATGTTCAGTCATATATAATACCTTTAGTCATATATTACCAGCTGGTCTTCTGTACATCTCCATTTGTGTTTTAGACATTTCACACTCAAGATATTCAAAAATAAAACATCATACTTTTCCCCAAACCCATTTCTCCTCCAAATTTCTCCATTTTTTCTACTACTTACCACCTATTCTTCCAGTATGCCAGCTTTACCATCTTGGAATTATCTTTGGTTCATCCTTGCCTTCACCTTCATTCACCTTGCCACTCCCTTCTCCACATCCAATCAGTTGAACAAGCCTGTCAATATCATGTCCACAATATTTCTCATATCTTTTCTAACTCTTTACTCATTCATCCTCTACCCCAATTCAGACTTTATTACAATAACTTCCTAATTGGTGTCTCTGTTTCCAGTCTTCTTCCTCTTTAATTTATCCCCTTAAGGCTGCCAAATTGTTATTACAAAGCACAGATCTGATTTTGTCATCCCCTTACTCAAAAATCTTGGATATCTCCTTATTGCTTGTAATGTATAGTAACAAACTCCTCAGCCTGGTATTAAAAACTCTCCAGATTCTAGTTACCACTTAGCTTTCTAGTTTTATTTGAAATCATTCTCCTTCATACACACACTTTCATTAAACTGACCTCCTTGCCATGACCCATATATTAAATGCCTGTGCTAGCAGGCTTTCTATGTGCTGTGTTTATCTGTCTTATACCATCCCATTCCCTTAAGATGATATATGCTCCTTGTTTTTGTTGTCAAGGAGTATTTTACTTTTTTTCTTTACATGCCCAGAACTTTGGACACCCCTCTGGCAACTCAGAGGTAATCTAGCCCAATTTTGTCATTTTTTAAACTGAGGAATAAAACCAGCTGTCTAAAAAGATGAAGTGACTTGCCCAAGGTCACATAGGTGGTCAGTCAATTAGGGGTAGAATAGGTCTTTGATAATTTTTTTTGTTGAATAAGATGGTATTAATGCTATCCAGAGGAGAAGTTGAATTTTGGATGACGCTCAGAGCCTTCCTCCAGCTGGAGGCAGTCTGTGATCAACACACTTGGCAAGTCAGTTACAAAAAAGCAGGAAGGAATCATGTGGTCAGACTTGTGCCTTCCGGCAGGTGAATGTCTAAACTACCAAGAAATGAAAGTTGGCTATTTTCTTCCTGAAGCTCTCTTTTTCCACTGACATTTGGAAGTAATTCTGATCTACATCACAAAGATGTGCCCTAGAAAACTAATGGCTTGGAAGCAATTTGAAATTATAACAAAATCCATATATTGAGGGTGATTCCCAGAGAATGATAACCTTTATTGGGTGCTTAAGTAAATTAAAGCAATAACTTCTTAAATAGCATCCTGATGGCCTGAAAATGTTGAATGAACTTCTAAAAGGGTCTTACAAATAGGGATCAGCTTAAACAAATAGGGATAAGCTTTCTCTTTGAGAAAAATCAACCTTATAACTCTAATCACATACAATGTTTGTCTAAACCTGACAGATTTGGGCTTATTTTACATATCCTGCTGATATAACTGATAGTATCCAAATCATGTAGCTATCTGTTTCATGCACATCTTCCCCTGCCCCCATTAGCTAGCAAACTTCCTTGAAAGACCCTATTGCTTTTTTCTGGTAACTGACATAATATACTACACATAGATGATCTGAATTAAATCCAAATTTCAGATAGATCTGTTGTAAATATGCCTTAAGAAAGATATAATACTTTTTTCAATCATAGGTTCATATGCTGATAATATCATAGAGGTGAAAAAGAGATTTAGGGATCATTTGTCTAGCACCTCCCACCTTACAGATGAAGAAATTGAGGCCTGGAGAGTTCCCAGGATTATGGGGTCATACATTTAGAGCTGGACGGTACTTCAGGAGCCATTTAGTCTGATGTTTTCATTTCATGAAGAAACTAAAGTCCAGAGACATGAAGTGATTTGCCCAAGTCAACAGGTAGTATCAGAGGTAGGATCTGAATCCAGGTCTTCTGACACCTGAGTCAGTGGTTCAATTTCCTCAATGTCATGTATCTAGTCAACTGGTAAAACTGAGATTAAAATATTGGTTTCCTGGATCCCATTCCAGTGGAATTTTTTTTGTGTTTTTGTTTTTTTTTACTGAATCATGTTCCCTTTTCAAATCACAAATTCTGTGGAATTATGTCCCAAACATGTAATTGAGAAGAAAAAAAAAAGAGAAATCATGTTATCAATAGATACTTTTTTTCCCTGTATCTAGAGGAAGCTAAATTAAGAGTCATGGTCATTTGTTGAAAATCATCTGTGATGTTAGAATCTTAGATCTGGAATATAGCTCAGGGGCTAAAATGCCATTCCTGCTTTTGAGCAATAAGGAAATAGAGATCCAGAAGGGGTTCCCATCCTCTCAGAGTTGAAAATTACCTCAAAGGCAATATAATCCAATCGACACATAAAAAACAAGGTTTTCTCTACAGTATCCTCATGGAAATCTGCTCCTCCTCTCCACACTTCCCTCCTGGCTCTTGGAACTTTCTCTGCTATGCCTAAGAAGCCTCTTGACACTGGAAGTTCAGTCCACCTTTGGACTTCTCACAGTGGAAGGACACTGACCCTGCAGTCCCTTTCTGCGAGATTGACTGACTCTTCCCAGAAGCTCTGTTTTAAGGAAGTGCCCTGGCCATCTATGTCTTCATTTCTCTCCAACTTCCACTCCGAAATCTCTGGACTTTCTCTACCGTTCCCTCACATAGTTACTTTTCCTTTTGTCTCTGATTTTCAGCTTCCCCTTAGACATGGCCTTTTCCTATTAGAACATAACTTCCTTGAGGGCAGGAACTATCTTTTTGCTTTGTTTATATTTCAAGACTTTAGCCCTGTACATAGTAAGTGCTTAATAAATGAATATTGACTTTTTCATTTAATTTCTTGGTCAGACTGTACGTGAAATATTCAATTCTGGATGTTGTATTTTAAAACAGAGCGTGTCCTGACAAGGAATTACTAGGACATTGAAGGGCCTTGAAGTTATGTCATTTGGGAATTGATTGAAGCATGGTTGGGGATGTTTAGCCTGGAGAAAAGAAAATGGGGAAGAAGTGATAGCTGTCTTTAAGCATTTTATGAGCTCTGACATGAAAAGGAGACTTGTTTTATCTGCTCCAAAATGGTGATGGATAAAAATTACAGAGGCAAATGTAGACGTGATTAAATTGTGTGTGTGTGTGTGTGTGTGTGTGTGTGTGTGTGTGTGTGTGTGTGTGTGTAGGAAGTCCTTCTAACAATTGGTTATCTCAAAATGGAAAGAATTAAACTGAATATATTTTCCCATCAAGGGGGAAACTGGGTAGGCAGCTAGGTGACACAGCAGATAGAGTACTGGGCCGTTAGTTAGGAAGATTTCACTTCAAATTCAGCCTTAGACACTACAATCTGTGTTACTCTGGGCAAGTCACTTCATCTCTGTTTGTCTCAGTTTCTTCATCTACAAAATGGGGTTAATAATAGCACCTACCTTCCAGAGTTGTTCTGACAATTAAATTAAATAATATTTATAAAGCACTCAGCATAGTGCCTGGCACATAGTAGGTATTTAATAAATGCATATTCCACTACCATCATCAAAAGAGATTTTTAAGTAAAAACTGAATAAGCCCTTGTTAGAATATTATAGAGAATATCTTTTTTTTTCCCTTTTCACAATGAGGTTGGATTAGACAGTCTCAATAAATCCCTTCTAATTCGAAAACTTGGTTATTCTATGGTCATCCAAAATATGACAAAAAAAAATGTCCGTTTGATCCTAGCATGTCCTCAAGCTACTAATAGAACTACTTCTTACCCCCTCTATCTTTTTCTCTGTCTCTCCGTCTCTGTCTCTCTCTGTCTCCTGGTTCTCCCTATCCCACCCAGGATGGAAACGATCATCATGTAAACTTTAGCTTGCTATGTTTTTAACGTAGGCCATTTTGTGTTTCTTAGACAAATTGGACCACCCACCTGCCCACTCCTCCTGGGGGTTCAACACATTGATGCCTGACCTAGTTTGGACACCTGATCAGCTTTAGCTCAAGTGCCACTCAGAACCCCTGAGTTCAAGGGATCTATGCTGTCAGTCTCTGGGAGGCGGGGACAGAAGGGATCACAAATAAGTGCCTTTTCCCTTCTATTCCCCTAAATAAACCACCAAACTGGTTTCCTCCATTTTTCCTCTTACTCATTTCTGAAGTGTGCCAGATTGTCTTCCAAAATCTCATCATCACTCAGCACAAATGGCTCTTTACAAGCTTACCAGTAATATCTTAATTGCTCATTCTCAATGCCTTTTCTCAGGCTCAATTCTTTTCACTAATCTCCAAAATTTAGATACTGTTGATCTCCAGGTTACTTTCTCCTCCCCGCATTTTCAAGACATTGATCCATATTGGTTCTCCTAATACTAGTCTGGCCACACTCTCTAGACAGGCACATCCCCTAAAACTCTGTCCTATTCTTTCTCTACACTCTTTTTAGTTATCCCACTAGCCCTTATGTGTTCAAGTGTTATCTTTGTGCAGAGATGTGGACCTCTCTTTTGAGCTTCAGAGTTCCATCATGACCTGTGTATTGAATAATTCCAAATGGATGTTGTTTGTTCTTCATTCTTGAAGAGGACCATTATATCAGGGAGGTGATGATAACGTGCAAGTGAGTTGGATTTAAGTGAGGGAAGACTATGCAAAGTCACCAGCCTCACTTTCTGCTTTAGGGTCATTTGGGTCCAGTGGCCAGATATAGATCAAGATGACTGGAGGTGGCCCTGGATGCAGTGGAACACTTTGGCTTTTTTAAACTAAGGTCTGTAACAGGTCTCAGTCTGACTGAAGCAACACACATTCAGTGATTAAGGCTACCCAAGAAAAGAGGCCTGGAATGACCTCTTCAACTATTTAAAAAAAATCAATCTGGGAGGGGAAGACCCTCAAGGTTTGGGGCCAAAATGGAAACAATTGCTATTTATGTTCACTCTAAGCCAATCAGGGCCCAAATAGTGACCAAGTGGGGCTTGGCCTGGGACCAACTGTTGGCCAATCAATGAGATCTAGAGTGATCTGGGTTTAAGGCATGGTATTTAAGAAAAAAAAAGGTAGCAGATCAAAATTTACATCACTTCCCTAATGTCACAGTCCTCTTCAAGAATGAAGAACAAACCACAAATGCAGGATACTGAATGTCCTGAGTCAAACCCAGGTTGTGGAGAGTGGAGAGAAAGGGAGAAAGGGATGTTGTGGAGGTGGAAGTGGTAAGACATGACAAGTAATTAGATACATGGAGTGAAGTACAGGTAGATGTTAAGAATGACTTGAAGTTGGGAGGGAGCTTGGATTCATCAATTTCCAACCTCTGCTTGTGCCAGTTTCCTGTTTGATATTCAGCCTCCAGAGAGTGGAGGAGAGGTAAAGTGGGAACTTACCTCTGATTGCCCCTCTTCCAGGTTCACCTTATTTTCCTCAACGCTTCACTCTATCCCTCCATCCCGACAATCATCCTTTCTTCTGTTCTTTGTGGTTAAATTCCTTGAGAAACTTCTCTACTTGCTCTCTTCTTGGCTTCTGACCATCATTCAACCAAAACTTCTGTCTCTAAAATTATGAAACGATCTCCTAGTTGCCAAGTCCAAAGACCAATCCTCTTTCTTCTTTACCTCTCTGCAATCTTTGACGTTTGTTTACTTTTTTCTCCTTGACACTCTTCTCTCTAGTCTTTTAGGATACCGCACTCTGGTTCTTCTCCTACCTACCTGAGTGCTCTTTGGCTTTCCTGGATCCTTACTCAGGTCATGCCCACAGGTGGATGTCCCACAGGGCTCTGTCTTGGGCCCTTTTCTCATCTCCTACTATACTATCTTTCCTGGTGATGTCACCAAGATATAATTATCCTTTTTATGCTATAGATGATTATCAAATCTACTTATCTAGCCCCACACCCTGACGACCTCAAGTTTCACATCTCCAAATGTCTTTTAGACATCTCAAGCTGGATGCTCAGTAGACATCTAAAGCTCAACACTAAACTAATTTTCTTTTTCCCTTCCAGGGGTGGTGAACCAACAGCCTCAAGGCCACTTCTATTTTCTGTGAAGCTTGGATTCAGTCAAATGGTCTCACCCAAGGACCTAGAGGCCTCAGGTTCCCCACCCCCACCCTGGGCAAATCATTAACTGGTGCCATTTTTAGTTTCTTCTGCTATAAAATGAGAGTAGTAATAGTAGCTACTTCCCAGGATTGTTTTGAGGATCAAATGAGATAATATTCTTAAAGTACTTAGCATAATGCCAGGCGTATAGTAGGCAGTGCATAATATTTACTGTGACTTTCATCATTATGAAGCTCACACATTATATACATTAAACTCATGTATAACCAAATATTTGCAACAGTTTTTTGTAGTTGCAAAAATTAGAAGGCTGAAAGATGATTCCATTGTTTGAGGAATGACTAAACAATATAGTACATGAATATAATACAATATTACAGATCTTCAAGAAAAAATTATGAAGAATCCAAAGAAACATGGAAGTGTATTCAAAGTCAAATAAGCAGAATGAGGAAAAAAAATTATACAGAGTGACTATAACAATGCAAATGGAAAGAATAGCCAAAAAAAACCCCAAACTGTAATTATATAGATCAAACTTGGCTTCTAAAAAGAGAGACTATATCTCCCTCCTTTCTTTACAGAGGTGGGGCACTATGGACATTCAAAATTACACATATTCTCAGTTTCTGTTGATGTGCTGTTTTATTTTTTGCTGAACTTCCTTTTTTCTCCTCCCTTGTTTTTAAACTTTGTTACAAGGGATGAATTTCTGGAGAAGGAGGCATACAGAAATATAGGTCGTCTAAAACCAAAAGATGAGAGGTTGATCATTAGAAGAGATTAGATACATAACATTTAAAAGAAAACAAACACAGAAAGATGTTTTCACAAACCCTGAGACTCCAGTTACTCAGGTATGAACCAATATTTGACAAAACTCCTGGGCAAAATAAACAGTCTAGCAGAAATTAGATCAAGACCAACACTTTTCACAAAATAATAAGATAAGTGCCAAATGGATACATAGATATAAAAGCTCACATCATGAACAATTAGCGGGGCAAAGAAGAAAGGACCTTTCAGACGATTAAACAGGCAATAAAGAGGATCATACAGATAGATGGACCATTGTGATTACATGAAATTTAAATTTTGCACAAAAAACCTAATTTAGTTATAAATAGAAGAGGAATAGATAAATGGAAGAACAAATTTCACAAGTTTTTCTTTTTTTTTATCACAAAGATCTTATATCCACAGTATGTAGGGAATTGATTCAAATTTACAAAACACAGAGCTGTTCTCCAATGGATAAAATAAAAAGAAGTGAACAAGTTTTCAAAAGAAGAAATCCTTTGATTAACAACCATATAAAAAAATTCTAAAGTACTGCTATTTAAAGAAATACAAATTAAAGCAACTGTGAGGTTCTACCTTGTATCTGTTAGAGCAATAAAAAACACAAGAGAAAAAATAACATATTTGAAGGGCTATGAGAAAACAGGTACATTAGTACATTGTTTTAGAGCTATGAATTAATCCAGGCAGACTATAAAGCAATTTGGAATTACATCTCAAAATTACTAAACTGTACATACCCTTTCACTTAGGTATACCTCTATAATCCAAAGAAGTCAAAGAAGGAGGAAAAGGACCTATATGAGCAAATATATTGGGAACTAGCATCCTCCTATTGGAGAATGGTTAAACAAGTTATGGATATGAATGAAATGAAATATTATTGTGTTATAAGAAATTACAAATGGACAGTTTCAGAATAAAACTGAGAAGACTCATAAACCCATTCACTGCAAAATGAAAACTAGATTCATTTATGCAATGACATTATAGAAAAAATTTTTTAAAGATTTTAAATCTCTTATCAATACAGTGACAAACATAAGTCCAGAATATTTATGATGAATCACACTACTTATCTCTTACCAGAAAGTTAATTAACTCAAAATACAGAAGGAAGCACACACTTTCTGGGTTTGACTAATGTGAGAATTTGTTTTTCTGGACTATATATGCTAATTATGAGAGAACTTTTTTTGTTATTGTTTTTTGATTTAGTAAATGGGCGGAAGTTGTGTGAGAAACAGATTATAAGTGCATGTGACATAAACAAATGTATTTTAAAACAAAATTAACAGGAAATAAAATAATTTGTTGTGCAGGACAGCTTGCTCACTGTGAGGGAATATGAAAAGACATATAGGGAAAAATCTGGGTAGTGTAGACAGAAGTAGAGAAAATAATAAAAATATAAAACCCCCAAAGACATAAAAAAATTTTAATAAAATTTTAAAAAATCAAATAAGGCCTATCCTGATACCTCCATTTTCCAGGAATTTCCTTCATGAATTTGCTTTGTGTCTATTTTGAGTTATCTTACCTGTTTATGTATTGTTTTCCCCCCAAAAATGTAATTTCTTTGACAGGAAATATTATTTTTTATTTTGTCTTTTATCGGAAGTACTTCTAATACATTTCCTTGCACATAGTAGGTACTTGGCAAATTCTTGCAAAATGAATAAGTACTGAAGACCACATGAAGGTTTTTGTTTTTGTTGTTGTTTTTTAACCTATGAAAAAGGCAAGTGGATTATCAAAGAAGTACGAATGGAATGATCAGTATGGATGAGGATAGTGAGAAGATTAACTTCTCATTTGTATTTTGCTTCTTTTTTTCTCTTCCAAAGAAAATGATCATTGGATTAAAAACAAAACAGAAGTGATAACAGGCAATGGAAACATAAAATAAGTTAGGCAGGTGATAACTATGTAGCTGTCCTTAAAGAACTCAAGCCTTTAGGTTCAAGTATCCCCACTCTAAAACACAAAAATAACAGGCATACATGATAGCTGGGGCCATTGCGGGTGATCTTTGAAGGATTTTGGAAAATAGCACAGTTGCTCTTGGATTGACCCAGGTCAAATGTTATCCTGAGTTTCAAAAAAAGGAAATGGGTGGAATCTGGAAATGACAGACCAGTGAATATGACTTCTATTCCTGGAAAAATCCTATCCCACTATTAAAGGGATGTTTTGTTATCATTTTAAAATGGGAGCAGTGATCACTGAAAGCTAGGATATGTTCAACAAAAATAGAGCATGCCAGAATAACCTCATTGCATTTCATGATAGGATAACTATACTGGTAAATCAATGAAATTATATACAAGTGGAATATTTCACTGTCAGAAAAGTATTTTAAAAGTATTTCCTATTTTGCTATCATTCTTGTAGAAAAGATGGAGTAATGGAATAGTCTTGATAGACAGATTTTGGTCTAAATTAAGTCTTGAAACCAAAACGCATTAGAAATGTGGCTTTAGTCCATTCCCAGATCAACTAAGATGGGGATACCCATGTAGGAGATTTCAGGATCTCAGTTCTAGGAGAAGACATTCTGTATTGGCCTGTCAAGTTGGGAGCAGTCTTTTTCCATTGGCTAGAGCCGTTCAACTGGATACAACCTTCAGTTGATAGAAGCATGGATGTTCTCTTTCTGGCAGCCTCCAGGCATAAAGGACACATTCATTCACAGCATAAGCTCCATGTAGTAATCTACGTAGGGAAATGTTACTTTCCTCTTCATTTTGTGGCCCCAAGAAACAAATTTAGGCATTCGGTCTGTTTCATCCTTTTCTTTCTAGATACAGGAAATGGAGTTCCATATCTGGGACCTTAAGGAGCCTAGGATTCCAGTTGGATGTTGTAGCCTACTCAGTGTAAAAACCCCGAAAATAAGCACAGGAGAATTTGGGACCTGGAACTTTGGTAGGACTAATTCTAGGCGGGAACTGAGCTAAAAATATAAACCTAATCCTCCTTTCCTCTCCAGGAACTGTTGGTATAAAGGGGGAAATATTTGTATATTTGTTCTTGCTCTTTCTCTGGCATAAGTATTCCTTTGTAAAAACTTATTTGACAGTTAAATAATTAATTGGATACACGGACCCTTAAAATGTGTGTGGAGGAGGTGGGGTGGGAAGAATTCAACTGAGAAGGGCTTGAAACAATTGAAAAAGAAGAGAAACCTAACATCTTCTTAAAGGATCTAGAGAATCCTGGAAATGGGGTAAAAATGTTACACATCTGGCCTTCAGGTTAAGGGGGAATTGTTACACATTCATCTGTGGATCAATGTTAACTGAGACAGAGGTTTCAAGAAGCTTGCCCCAAGGTTTTTTCCTTTGCTTTCTGTTGTTTAATATGCTTAGAAATGATTTTGATCAGGGCTTCTTAAACTTTTTCCACTTGCAGCCCCATTTAATCTGAGAAATTTTTATGCAACCCTAGGTGTATAGGTATATAAAATAGTTATACAAACCAAACATTTACTGATCATAAATCATAAAGAAATTTATTTTACGGTATATATATGTTTTTTGCATATATATGTATATATATAATTTTGCCATTTATTAATGACAAAATAAAATTTGCATATTAATGAGATGGATGTACTTGCTTATTTTTACATAAAGAATTAAATCTTGGTGGAATATTTCATACTGCAGGAAATAGAGCATCTTCAACATTTCAGAGTGGTTTGATATTTTGATTTTGTAATCATCAGTGCTGAGAACACTGGCTCACATAAATATGTAGTTCCAAACAGCAGAAGTAAGCATAGGGCCATTTCAGAAATTGTTGGAAATGCTATCCTAATCCCAGGCCAAAATTCATTTAGTGATCTTATAACTTATGATAGGAAGATTTATGATATATGTGATTTATTATATAACGATTTAATGCACAGTAAAAGCACGGCAATTCACAACATACAATAGTCTCAGATCTGAGCACAGGTGTTTTTGGTAGTGTTCTTTGGCATGGCATGGTGTGACGGCACACACAGTGCAAAGTGCACATGTTGTGTGTTCAGAACCAAGGATGCACTGAAGTCACAGGATGCGTGTGCTGCCAGAAACACCTTGGATTCATTACGTGTTTTATTTTGAATTAATTTTTGGTCGTTGTATGTTCAAAAACCTTTTACTGTTTCTGCATTTTTTGTAGCCCCTATATTCAGTTACACAACCCCATATGAGGTCACAACCCACAGTTTAAGAAGTGCTGAGGAGGTCGAGAGCGGAAAAAGTTTAAGAAGCCCTGAACCAGATATACTGCAAGGGTATTTCTAATTCTAAATTATGATTCTGTGAATCGGGACCTGCATGTCAAACATTTTATACCTCCCTAATCAGTTTTCTAATTAATCACCACAGTTGTTTCTCTAAGTTTCTTTATATTTTCTCAAGTCGCCCATAATATTACCTTTTCCTACTCTTTCTGTTGGAGACTTTTGACCCATAATTTGCCAAATAAAATTTAGATCATTTGTCAAAAATTACCTGCCTTTCCCTCTTTATCTCCTATCACTTAGCTGTCTTCCCTTTCTACTTTCTCTCTCACTCTTGTCTCAAATGAGGAGATAGCGCTTTTTGCCAGGGCAAATATGTCTGTATGTACTTTTGATCTCATGCCTCCCATCTTCTCTAGTAGACTGATTCATGATCATCCCACTTCGTCCTCCTCCCATTCATTGACTCCTTCCTTGCTTACTACAAACACACTCATTTCTCTGTCATTTAAAAAAAAATAACGCTTCAGCCAACTGTTTATCCTATGTCAATCACCCTTCCATGCTTAGCTGAATTGCTTGGGAAGGCAATTGAGAAGTGTCTACACTTCCTCTCTTGTCAGTTTCTTCTAAATGTTCTGCAATTTGGTTTCCAACCTCATCATTTAACTGAAACTGCCCTCTCCACAATTACCAATAATCTTTCAGTTTCCAAATTAAATGAACTTTTCTTGGTCTTCATCCAATTTGACTTCTTTTCATGCATTTCAGCTTTTTATGCTGTTACCCTTTCTTTCTGCATACTTTCTCTTCACTACATTTTCATAATAAAACTCTTAACTGTTTAACCATTCTCAGTTTCCTTTGGTGGATCTCTAAATCCTACCCAGTAAAAATGGGTGTTCCTCAAGGCTCTATCTGACCCCTCTAGCCTTTATACTATATCTTACTTCCTGAAATTATCCCCTTGCAGATGACTACCATATTAACATATCCAGCTCCAATTTCTCTCCTGAGCTCCAGCAATAATTCATCCAAAGGCTTTTTGAACATAATGAATTGGATACCTTACTGGCATCTAACATTCCACACGTCAAAAATGGAACTCCTTGCCTTTCCCTTCTGGACCTGTTTGCTACTCTTAAAGGTATTATAATCCTCCAGGTCACGCAGACTTAAAAAATTCAATATTATCCTTGATTCTTCACTTGCATTCAGTGCACATATCCAGTATGTTATCAAATGATATTGTTTCTAATTTCACAATATCTGTCATATATTTTCCCATCTCTTCATTCTCAAAACCCATCACTTGACCCATGCTATATTGTCTTCTTAATTGATCTCCCTGACTCAAATTTCTCCCTGCTCAAATTCATTCTTCATTCTTCTGCCAAAGTGACCTAAGGCTTAGATATGATCAGGTCCTCCCTTATTGCATATTACACTGAGAATCAAATATCACAGTGTAAAGGTCTTTATAAGCTACATTCTTCCTACTTTTCAATCTTCTTTAAATTTACTCTTCTACACATTCTATGGTCCAGCTACAAAGGCCCACTCTCTGTGCCTTCATAGTGACTGGGTCACCCATGCCTTAGTTGTCCTTTCTCCTCCTATCCATCTCTTGCTTCCCTTGTCTTCCTTTAAAATTCAGATCAAATTTAATCTACACCAGGAGGACTTTCCTGTACTACCATTGCTACCTTCCCTCTGATATTTTCTTTCATTTTGAATGTATAATCAGTGTATTTAATCTCACCTATAATCAATGTATTTAATCTCACCTATAATCAATGTATTTAATCTCACCTATAATCAATGTATTTAATCTCACCATTAGAAAATGAACTTCTTGAGAGTAGGGACCATGTTTTTGCTGTTCATTGCCTCAGTTCTCAGTACTGTAGTTATCACATAGTAAGAGCTTCATTAATATATTTACTGACTACTGATTGTAGAAATAATAGGGAACCACAGGAATAAGAGGTTGGTATGGCAAGACTTGCACTTTAGTAAATTCAATTTGACAGTTATCTAGAGGATAGATGAGAGAGGGGAGTAATGTGAGGTGGTGAAGACACATTAGAAGGCTATTGCAACAATCTAGGCAAATAGTGATGAGAGTATAAACTAGAGTGGTGGCCATTTGAGTTATTCAGGCATTCAGAGGTGGGTGTGAATAGGATTTAGCTCAGCTGGACAAAAATGCTTCTGCCATGGCAAATTATTTTTGCCACATAAAATGTTTCTGGGTCTGTTTGTCACAATACATGGCTGGAGTAAACCAAGTATTTGTAGGGTAACACACATTTTTCTGTACCTTCCTGGAATACTAAGTGGGAACAGCTGAGGAATGGAAGAACAAAAGTGGCCTATCCTCTAGAAAGTGCTTAATGATCTGGTGTAATATGAAATTCTTTGTTTAGTTGTTTTTGTGGAGCTGGTCCATGTCCCTATTAATGAGTCACATCCTATATACATTCTTTACTTTAATAATTTATGTGAAAGTCGACATTTGTAAGAAGGGTTTAAGGGGAGGAATGTGGATCAAACAATACAACGTGTTTGGGCTGTAATCCGAGTTCCCTCCCTGATAGCCCTATTATAGCTGGTTTTCACATAGCTGCAGGAAGTGTTAAAGCATCTGGGCTCTTAGACCCACTACTGAGTCTGGAGATAATGTTCCCTTCACCAACCAACCAACCAATGTTCACTTCATTAGTTAAAGTACATCTCCTTTAATTACAGAAGACAGGTCCTGGGAAGGCAGAATGAAAAAGAGGTGAGGAGTGTCAGATATAAGGAAAGAGAAAAAGGACTATTTTTCTTCACTGCTAAAAAATAGTTTTGAATTTGATCTGGATTCAGAGAATTAACTATTCATCCTCACTAATTTCTTATTCTTGAATGGTTGAGGGGTAGTTTTTCTGGATTACCCACTAAGAAATGTACTACCATCCCACTTCTCTGTCAGCACCCTGCTAATGATTTTTCCTCCTTTATATTTAAGTCAGCACACGAAAAAAAGTGGATATTTATTCCTTTTTTGGAATTCTTAAAAGGGCAATGTGGGAATTCATTTTAAAATAGATTCCTTTACCATCAAAAGTCTTTAATAGTGGTCCTATAAGGTTATTTTATGAACACAATAAAAGCATGTCAGAGAGTTTTGGCTCTTGATGTTACCACTTCTTGGGAGGTTGTGGCATTTGGGTGCATGCCTAACAATTTACTCGTGTGGCACTATCCCAGTGTACCACACACCCTGTTTTATTGCTTACATGCAACTACATACTTTGTCTAATTTACTTAAGACAAGTATGTTGAAATATTTTTAAACTAATGTTTATCAGGAAAGAAACAAAAAAAAAAAACAGCGATCCTCAGTTCTTGTCTAGTCTCTGTCAAACGTTAGCTCTGGCCTTCACTTTTTTCATCTGTAAGAAAAATCAAATGCTTTTTTAGTATCCCTTTGAATTCCAAAGTATAAAACTGTGAAGTCCTTAAGGAGAAAGACTTTTAAAGGGGAGAGACAGCTGGTCTTGGCTTAAAGAAGGGCTGGGTGTAGGTCCCAATAAAAAAAGTCATCATCAATTATCATTTACTATGTTCCAGGCACTGTGCTAAGCCCTGAAGATACAAATAAATTAAAAGAGAAAAGGACAATCCTTGTCCTTAAAGAGTTCAAATGGGGGGAGTACACAAAGGGAATATAAAAAAGGAGGGGAAGGAGGGGGAGGGAAGGTACTTGGTGAGGGGGCAAATGAAGTCCAAAGAAATGCATTTGGGTGGGAAATGAAGAGATAGTTGGCTGAGGAGTTCTCCTTAAATGGAAATTATGGGACTTTTCAACTCTCTAATTAGTAAATGCCTATTTCCTTCCTCCACTGATACCTACTATCTGAGTGATCTTGGGCAAGTTAATTAACTTTTCTGAGACTGAAATCTTACATTCTTGTATATCTCTAGGAGAGATTTTTATTATTCAAAAAGTTAAAAAAATCATTTATTTAGAATTTGTGTCCATTTATTTATTAAAAATTTTTTATCATAGAGTAAAATATATAAAAAATGCTCAAGAAACATTTATCAGTTAACCTCTCAACAACTAATTCAGTGAGAGAATGTGAAATAATCATGCTGTACCAATTATTCAAGGTTGAGAAGCAATAATTTTACACTAATTGAATCTAGGTCAACTAGGTGCTGCAGCGGATGAAGGTCCATTTTAGTGAGTTCAAATCTGGCCTCAGACACTTTCTATGTGACCCTAGACAAGTCACTTAGCCCTATTTGCCTCTCATCTGTAAAATGAGCTGAAGAAGGAAATGACAAACTACTTCAGCATCTTTGCCAAGGAAATGCTGAATGGGATTACAGAGAGTCAGATGCTACTGAAAATGAAAATTGTAAAAGAGAATGAATCCGAGATCTCTAAAATCAACAGAATCCTTTTCCCTAAGGAGTTATTGCCCTTTAAGATGGAAGATGGGGTCAAATTATTTCTGAATTTTCTTGAAAATCAATTATCTTTATATTCCCCCTAAACCCACGTTGAGTGACTCTTAAGTGAACGTGGGCATTGAAAGGTGGCTGTGTACAATAATATTCCCCAATGACTACTCAAATAAATGACTGATGTGATTTAAAATAACGTTGTGTATAAATCAGCATAAACTTTTCAAAATGTGAAGAACATGAAGAATACTGTATGATTTTTAGTCTCTATCGTTTTTAAAAATACTACTTGATTATGATGAAGAAATTCAGGAAAACCATGAATATAATCTATATTCAGAGACTACAAAAATTATTTTCTTTTTTCTCTTTTTTTTACAACTCCCAATAGAGTTTCTGAAAATGCCTTTAACACATTTTCTGAGTTACTTTGTCTGTTAGGCCTTTTAGGCCAGTGATAAGGGAGAAAAAAGTTTCTAACTAACCATCTTCATTTTGTATGTTCTCACTTTGCTGCTCTGTCACCCTTGATATCCCATTTCAATTTTGGCATTTAGTTTCCAATTATACTTTGCATTCTAACTTAGGGGGAAGGGCATTCCTAAGGAAACAACAAAAATGAACCCTAATCCTCATTTGCCTTTTGTGCTAAAGTATTTGAGAAATGTTTATTTGAATTGGCGGTTTGAAGCTATTCTGCTCCTTCCATCATTTCCCGAAACATCATAAAGTGGTGCATGTGGAGTTGGGCAGGAGGGATCCATTGCTTGTCATGACGATATTCATTTGCATCTTTTCCCAAGCTTTTACTTCAAGACTTTCTTTCCATGTAATTGTAGTAGACTTTCCTGTTTCTCATATTTCCCCTTCCAAATTCTATAGCAGTTTCATAATTTCTCTCTCTCTCTCTCTCTCTCTCTGTGTTTGTGAGTGTGTTTGTGTGTGTGTGTGTATGTGTATATGCATGCTTGTGTGCTCCTGCAAGCTAATGGAATCTATCTGGCAATCTGGTAACACTTATGGACTCCTTAGAATAATGTTTTTAAATCATAAAATATACAAGATTACAAAAGAAGTCAATCACTTTCAAATAACTATCAAGTATGTATATATGTACATATCTATATCTATCTATCCATCTATCTATATATCCATCTATCTGTCTATCTATCTATACATATACATATACAGATATTTAAAATAAGTTCATAGACTTCATGTTAAGAATTTTATTCTATGTAGAGGAAGCATGCCAACGTTGATGAAGTACTGAACCGGAATTGGGAAGATCTTAATCTGAATTCTACTTCAGACTTAATAGCTGGGTGATCCTAAGCAAATCACGTCACTTCTTTCAGGCTTAGTTTTGTTTGTTTGTTTCTTGTTTTTTTTTTTTAGCTCTATAAAATTTTCTTGATACTTTGATTGGTATTGTACTGAATAAATAGATTAATTTAGGTAGAATTGTCATTTTTATTTTATTGGCTTGACCTACACATGAACAACTTTTTTCAATTGTTTAGATCTGACTTCATTTGCATGAAAAGTGTTTTGTAGTTGTGTTCATACAGTTCTTGAGTTTGTCTTGGTAGGTAGACTCCCAGTTACTTTATATTGTCTACAGTTACTTTCAATGGAATTTCTCTTTCTATCTTTTACAGGATTTTATTAGTAACATATAGAAATGTTGATGATTTATTATGAATCCTGCAACTTTGCTAAAGTTGATACCATTGGTCAATTTAATTTAAAAAAGGAAAGAAGAAAACCAAATTACTGGTATCAAAAATGATTTCACCGTGAACAGAGAAAATTAAAAATACTGTTAGAATCTATTTTGCCCAATTATATGCCAATCAATTTGACAATCTACAAAAATTCTAAATTATACAGATTAACAGAAGAAAGAATGAAATAATTAAATAACTCAATCTTAGAAAAAGAAACTGAACAAGCTATCAATCAGATTCTTAGGGGGAAAACAAGCTTAATTTTTCATCTCTAAAATAGAGATAATAGCACCAAACCATGTTACAGAGTTGTTGTGAAAATCAAATGAGATGTAAAATATTTTGTAAACCTTTAAACATTTTATAACTGTTAGCAATTATTATTGCATTAAAAGTTAGGATGCTTCAATTCAGGATTTCATCTGTGTGGGTATTCTTCTTCCAATGCCTGTCAAAATCCAAAAGTTGCCATGGTTGAAAAAGTCAGCTTTTGGTCATTCTTGTGAAAAGCCTCTCCTAATTTAGTACGGTGGTTCCTGAATGTCAGGAATAAAACATATTCCTCACCTTACCCTGAAAGCATTTTCAAGCTTAGCAGGGTATATCAAAATCCATACTCCACTGGCATAGTTTTCAGGAATCTAGGGCTACCTCCAACCCATAATGAGTCAATGAAAGATTTTAGCAGAGGAGTATAATAATAGATGAGGAAGAAAAAGAGAAAACTCTTCTGTGCCACGCAATTAATTCAGAGAGGAAGCTAAAAGGAGCCTGAGATGATTTGGAGCTACAGATGTGAATGCTAATGAGTCCAAGTAAGGAAAGACTTTTCTTTTTCAGACTGATAGTTGCAATGATAAAAAGAGTGTGGATGTAGCAATAATACAAACAGGAATTTAAAGAACTCAGAAATAATATCATATACTTTCATATCTCATCAATATTTTTACCTTGTAAGGCTGACCATTTGCATAATTTACAAGTGTTATAATCAGCCCTCATTTTTATGAAACAAAAACTAATTTTTAATGATTTAATAATTTTAAAAACATAAGCCAGTTGTACTTCACTATCAGTGCATAACTTATGGGCAGTCCAGTTGTTCCACTGATATCCTTGTGATGTTAAGAGAAAATGGGACAGGACCTTAGGGAATAGTAAAACTTTAATAAATGCATTGTGTGATGACTAATTATGATAGACTTAGCTCGTCTCAGCAATGCAATGATCCAAGACAATTGCAAAGGACTCGTAATGGAAAATGTTATTTGTATCCAAAGAACTATGGAATCTGAATGCAGATCAAAGCATACTATTTTTTTACTTGTTTTTTTTATTTTTCATGTTTTTTTTTCACTTTGGTTCTGATTATTCTTTTGTAACATGACTAATGTGGAGATATGTTTGACAAAATTGTACCTGTATGTCTATATTGGATTACATACTGTCTTGGGGAGGGAAAGAAAGGAAAGGAGGAAAGTTTTGAACTCAAAATCTCATAAAAATGAATGTTGAAAACTATCTTTACATATAACTGAAAAAAGAAATCAAATATTATTAAGTGAACAAAATGCTTATTGTCTTGTGATAGGCATAAAGGAGGGCATGGACAAGAGTCTCAGAGGATGGACAGGCATAGATGGGTTGTACTCCTCATCATTGGAGGGAATACCCATATACATGATACCATGGATCCATATGAGCATGTTATTGTTGACCAAACTCCTTTAGGGATGATCATTAACCTCATTTATAGGTCATCTCAGTATAGTTCTTTTCTTACTATGCCATATCGTGTTTGAAGATCTTTCTTATTTGTTATCATATTTATTCCTATATTTCTCCATTTTAATACTTTGATATATCCTTGAACTCATCATGTAAATACTCTCATCAGTAGTATAGATTGCAATGTGTCCAAACTTTCTCATATCTTTCAGGAGAAACCATAGAGTGGGGCATCTTTACAACCCAAAATCACAAATTAGAACCACAGGCAAGTGACCAGGTCAGGCATTGTGAAATAGGGGTGGGTCTGAATCTCAGACTTGACCTTAGGACCAGACCAAAAGGACAAGGAGTCTAGGGAGTTAATATCATACAGGGAGATAGTCACAATTAGGGAACCAGGGTAGAATGGGAGTTCACATTAGGTAGAAAATGAACTTAAGCAAGAAATATGGGTTGCCCTAAGTGGGTTGTGGACTCAGTTGCTGGCTCAGTCCAGGGAGTAGCATGGAATCTCCCAGAAGGGTTTTATTGAGCATTCAGCCTCTAGGCCTCTGATCAGGGTTGGCCCAGGTTTGTACCAGCACTGTAGTCTACAGTAGCTCAGACAAAGTTCTTGACTTGTCTCAGGCTTAGGCCAGTAACATAGCATCTCCCAGAGGTGCTCAATACAAGACATAGTCCCCAAACTAAAAGCAGGGCAAGATCAGTACCCTAGAGTCTTCCAGAATAGATCATGGAATCAGTCCAGGGCCTAGAACAAGGACAGATTAGAAGCACACCTATAGTAGTTTGGAAATGTATTTCTAACCTAGAGCAAGTATAGATGGGCAGCCTAGCCACTTTGAACCTGCTTAGCCTTTCAGTTAGCAGAGAAGGGCTGGGGTGAACTAATATCCCCTGAAGTGTTACTCAAGGGCAAGTCTCCAGCTATATTCCCCAGTCACAAAGAATGGTCTGGAACATGTACAGTCCAGGAGGGCAGCAACTAGACTATGCCCTTGATCTAACTGTACAGGGCTCACTAAAAGTATAGAATGCAGCACAATGTCTCAAACAGTGCTGAAGAATCCAACATTCAATACTGATGGAATGTAGTAGCAGGACTCCAGATAAGATGGCCTTTAATCATACAAGGCCACAATGGTTCCTCTAAAACATGTAGAACTTGTTCCTAATACAAAGTACCAATCTGAGAAGTTAAACTGGAAGAGCACATAAGCAAACCAAAACAAGAAGATATCATGACACCTAATTCAGATGAAGGGAATAACTCCAGAACATCTACAAGTAAAGCCTGCAAGATCAATTAGAATTTCCAGAAGATATGATACAAGAATTAATTTTTAAAAAAGGGTTAAATATGAAGTTATACCCAATATATAAGAGGAATCACAGTAGGATCGCTAAAGAGTGGACTTAGTGTTAGAAGATCTGAGATCAGGTTTTGCCTCTGACATATACTGGTTATATATGCCCGGATAAGTCACTTAACCTGTACGTTGCAGAGAACTTTCTGATTTGAATTGGTAGAGGACATTCTCACAAGGAGCTACATATACCAATAGAACCACAGATTTTTCCAAACATAACAATCTACTTTAAATCTTTCCATTAACTATAGTTATGTCACTGACAATTTTTGTCCTTTTGAAAATGTGGTGTTATATGAGTCACTGACACTTAGTATCATAAAGAAAATCCTGATTATTTCCTAAGACCAGTAAAGAAAAAGAATCTCTGAAATATGTGACCATTTACTGTAAGGTAAAGATAATACCTAACTGCAGTGGATATAAAAATCAATTGTTTATTCATGTGGTCTATATTCTGAGGCTTTTATTTATCCACTTAGGAGAAAGCTTGCAAATAGGAGTTGTTCATTCTTTATGTGCAAATATGTAATCTTGGCAACTTACTGGCAATTGCTTTGAATGAAAACATTTTAGAACAAAGTTCATTGCAATTACTGAATCTAACCAAATATTAATTAAATTAGTCCTAGATTCACCAAGTAATCACCATATTCCATTATGGAAGGGAATGGGCTGAGTGATGCTATATATTAAGAAGACATACTCAGGTGAGGAAATTCAGGAACCAGAAAGAGGAGGCATTTTTGAGTGAGGTAAAAAGAGAAGCGATACTGGCATCAAAACATATTATAAGTCAGGTGGACAAAAAGAAGAGACAGAATAGGAGTTTGTGAAATAGATCACAAACTAGAATGGGCATGGATAGAGCAGGAATGGGAGATCTCAAAGTCATTAAAAATTCCTTGACTTCATAAAATGGGAAAACAGTCTAGATCTTCTCACAATGTATCTTCTCACAACAAATATCATACAAATGCCAAATGGCTATAAGATCTATATCTAAAGACCATGCCACTTTTAAAATGAAATAAGTTTAAAATTATGGCTAGGGAAAGAGTTCTTGACCAGATAATGGAAACTATTTTGATCACATAACATTGAAAAGTTTTTGCCCACACCAAAATCAATGCAATTAGAATTTTTGAAGGGAACACAATTATGAGCTTTCTCTTATGACCATTAAATTGTCAAAGATGAAATAAAAGGAAATTATAATTGCCATAAAAGCATTGTAGCAGGACTAAATTGGTATAACCATACTGGAATGTGATTTGGACTCTATCCAAAATATTGCTGAATTGTCCGTGTCCTCTGCCACAGTGGTACTACTAGGCACAGAGTACAAAAAGGGAGAGAGGAAATCACCATATGTTTGAAAGTATTTATAACATTTTTTGTTATTATTGCAGGAAAGAGTTGAAAATGATGTGGGTGTCCAGCAAATTAGGAATGACTGAACAAACTGGAACATGAATGTAATGGAATTGAATTATTCCTTAAGAAATGATAGAAGGGATGGATATAAAGAAACCTTGGAGTACATGTATGAATTGATGATGTCAAATGAAGTGAGAAGAATCAAGAGAATGATGTATATAGTAACTACAATAACATAAAAGAAAATAACTCTGAAGGACTTAAGAACTCTTAAAAATGCAATGACCCACCATTATGACTCCAGAGGACTGATGATGTAGCATGCTTCCTACCTCTTAGCAGAGAGGTGATAAACTAGAGTTGTGGTATGAGACATGCATTTTTAGATACAGCCAATTTAGATATTTGTTTTGATTATTCATATTTGTGAAAATGGAGGGCAGGAGGCATAAGGGAAAGGGTAGCATGGTAGTTGTAGGGAAGGGGACATGGGAAGTAGTGATAATGATACCTAAAATAAGAAGAAAAAAAGGAAAAGTATAGCTTTAGGGCTGGGCTTGATTCAGGCCAACACCACTGTCATTTAGGTTTGACACTGTAACAAAATTAGAAATATGTAGGTCATTCGACTGTTGACAAAAACAGATTTACTTAGTCATGTCAGAAGAAGGATACTCCATAAGAAGAGGTATTGAGCACACCTTAAGAAGATTCAGCTTGGAAGCTCCCTTTCCTGAGTTATCCATCATGATCCACATCAACAACATGAGCCTTTAGCCCCAGCTCAACCAAACTTTGAGGATGGTCTCAATATCTTTTTTGAAAAAAAAAACCTAACATACCTTGCATGAGGATAGGTTAGAATATTTTTCCTATTATTTTCTACCTCTTGGTGGTAAGGTTCTTAAGATCATCTAAAGCAGTGATATCAAACTCAAATAGCCACCAGAGGCAGCATATTGACTAAGAAAACCACACATTGACATTATCTCTACTGTATTATATTTTTATTAATTTTATTAAACACTTTTCAATTACATTTTAATCTGTTTCAGGCAGTACAAGAGAGTTTACAGCAGGTAAGACTTTGCAATCTCTGTTCTAAAGGACTTTATACCACTTATAATTTCAGGGTTATTATTGCTCAACCCTTACCTCCAATATTCAATAAGCTTGACTTGGGTAGAAATAAAAAAGGAAAAATAATAACTAAAAGCAAAGAGCAAAACCAAGCCAAAACAAACTATGCAACAACTCCCTGCAGGATCTGGGATATTCCTAAGAAGCCTTGTGTCTCAGATTTAAATGTTTGGGTCTCTGAGGTGTTTGATCCCAAATCTCTGCATTAGTTCACAATGAGTATCTCCATAGAAAAAGGACCACAGTCAAAAATAGCACCAGAGACAACAGGACTGAAGCAAAGATGGTTACTATTTCTCATAGTCACTGATCCTCTTAACAATACAAGGAGAATTGTCCTGTACCACAACCCACTTAGTGTTCCCTGTCCACCAGCTAGAACATCCTTCTCCATGAAAGTCTATGGAGAGGGAATATAAATCTTTGCCCCATGAGACATCTCTGATGGCCTGCTGTTCTTCTCTAGGTCCTTAGCCTTCTCAGGAGCTTGTAAGCCTCCTCTCAACAATGGTTTCAAGCTCTCTCTGAGAAGGAATTGTACAATGATCACTGGTTATTTTAGCAATAGCAATATGAAGGAATCAATCAATTTTACATTACAAGAAGCAATGGGATACAATAAGTAAGCCTGTCTTTTGCCATTGCAAAAGCAATCCATGTACATGTTATAAGTGGTATTGCTGATACCAGCTTGCTTTTCTGCCACTGATCTACCACTGAGAACCACTCTATGATGCACTGCCACTGAGGCCCAGATCTCTTCCTGCTGCCCCAGACATCACCATGGGGACCTACATTTCTTCCAGGGTAAGCTGTTAGCCCTGTGCTGGAGCAGGAACAGTTGCCACACTTAGGATCTAAGCCAACTCCTCTTCTGGGATAGTGTAATAGTTAACCTGAACCCTATTGAGCTCCCACTACTCAGGCTTTCATCAATATGTCAGGTCTGACTGCCTCCTCATGAGAAAGGTAGCTGTGGGCCTGGGTTGCCAGTGTCTGCCTGAGTTAGGTGGGAATGCTGTGAGTGCTGAAAGTATGACTCTTTTGGAGGCACTCCCCCCCACAAAAAAAACAAAATAAAAACACCAAAAAGCAGCAAATGCTAACCTCTACGCTATTGCAGGTGCTCTATTCCCCATCAATCACTTCTAAGGGAGTTGGGGAAATGCTCTTGCAGCCTGAGTTTTATTCACCTAAGGGGTGTCTCGCTCATAATTCCGGAGAGAAAGTTATAATTCATAATTTTAAGATGAGAGTAGAAACTTTTAAAAATTGAAGCAGCACTCTGACCTATTCTGAGGTACTTCTAATGGGGTGCAATTGGCAAGTTTGTTCATATCCCCAATGCCAGAAATATCTATGGGCTTCTGGGGAAAATTTAGCATTGTCCTTTCAAGTGTCTTTTCCACTGATTTGAACCAAAGAATCAATAAAATCTATATTTCAAAATTGTGGTCAAATTTCAAATTAAAAAACAAACGGCTCAGTTACTTTGGTTTGGTTGTTAGACAATCTTAAAATTCTAATGGTCTTCCATGGTTTTCATTCTCTCACTGTTGGGGTCCCTCACATCACTCCTCAATGTCTGGCTAAGTGAATATCCAATTATAGGACTGGGGTCTGCTTTTCAGCCTCGTTGTATATGACTCCCTTGAATCTTATAATGTACTTTTAGAAGGCCTGAAGGCACTTGGGTGATAATGACTTTTAGCAAAAAGAAGGCATCCAATACCAAGGCTAAGGACCATTATTTCTTATGACTTTATTATTTATGAATGAAGTGGAAATCGCTTTCTCTATTCCAAAAGATCAATCCCTTCAGACTTCGCTGAAAGTAAACTGGATTCTAAAGACATCTCTTAGTAGAACTTGGTGAAGTTTTAAATTGTCAAGTCAAAAATCCCAACATAGCCAGAGAACCTAGAATAGTTTGATATGATTATTTTCAATTGCAATTATCTTTTTAAGGATAAAGCTACTCCCCTAGGTCTCTCCATGCTGAATGGCCACAGCCAGTTTACTTTCAATCTCTGAAGACAAGGTGACTCTTCACAACGAACAGCTGCCATGGCTCAGGGAGGCATCACCAAAACAACCTCAGAAATCAATGAAAGCACCCTCTTCAGCAATGCTCATACCCCAATAAACTCATTATATTATAACCCCACAAGACTACAACCATAGTTCTGGCCTGAGTCTCACTCAGACCAATCTCCAGGTATTTTAAGTTCACTTGGAGGAAGAAAGAAAAAAAAAACTCAAGTCATTCAAGTCAATAAAAGGAGATTTACATAGCCATTGCAAAGGATGGAAATTTCACAAGCATAGGCAATGAGTTTATTTAAGTTGATTCAGCTGAGTAAATCTCCCTTAGATCTACCAAGAACCTGAGAGCCCATGATACTCCTAGTAACCGCCTTGTACCCAAATTATAAGGAAGTGACATCAATAGCCTGAAACTTTAGTCCAATGAGCCAACAAAGACGTAAAGACTGTATCAATGCCTTTTAAGGAAAAATAAACCTAACTTGGGGAAGAAGGGGTAGGGTAAATGTTCCTACCAGAGCATCAAATTTCATAAAAATACATAAAAGTAATTTTTTTCTACTTGGGGAAACTTTAATAAAAATGAATAATACATAAAGTGAAAAATTTTATAAAATACATAAAAAGCAAAAGGAGATTCACATGGGGACACAGACAGGCAAGGTTCAATTCAATTCAATCAAATTCAAGCAGGATAAGTAGAAATATATCAAGAGAGCACATAACTACTATTCATGAGTTCAATCTATCAGGTCTCTATGAACTGTATCCTAATGTATTAAAAGAATGGGTAAAAATGGTAGCCTGTAACATAGCAACATAGCACTTAATCTCTCTCTCTCTCTCTCTCTCTCTCTCTCTATATATATATATATATATATATATATATATGCACACACATGTATATATACACATATATTGTATGCATACACACTTCTTCATTCTTGGTTTTCATTATCTTAAACAATTCTGAAAATTACAGTAACAAAAAAAGCACATAGTTAAGTAAAGACTACTGTTTGCAAATTATGTATGCCAATGACTTTGACTTGTATTCAGATGGCACAAAGGGAAAGGGGCAGCTAGGTGGCAGCAGCTAGAGTGCAAAACCTGGCAGGAAGACTCATTTTCCTGAGTTCAGTTTTAGTCTCAGATACCTATAAGCTGTGTGACCCTAAGCAAATAACCTTTGCAAATGACCCTGTTTGCCTCAATTTCTTCACCTGTAAAATGAACTGGAGAAGGAAATGGTAAACTGCTCCAATATCTCTTGCTAAGAAAACTCCAAATGAAGTCTCAGAGTCAGACATGACTGAAAACAACTGAACAGCAAAAGCAGAAAAAAGTTCAGAAGTGGAATACTAGGAATACTTCAAATCTCTCTGATGCTTACTGCCTGTGTGATATTGCAGATCACACATAAAATGAGGTGGTTTGACTAAATCGTCTCTAGACTCCTCTAGAACAGCTCTAAATCTATGATCCTATAATTCTTGATAATATTCTAGAACAGGGATATCAAACATACAACCAGAGGGCCACCAGATCAAAATATAATTGGAAAATATTAACAAAATAAATAAAAATACAATAAACATATATAATATTAGTTAAATAAAAATACAATAAACATATATATTACATTTAAATAAAAATATAATAAACATATATAATCTTACACCTGCAGAGATCTTTATGTATGGATTAGTGGCCTCCATTTCTATTTGAGTTTGACACCACTGTTCTAGATCATATTATTAAAGTGATATTTTATGAATATCTAGAGAAGGAAGTAGTGATTACAAATAGTCAATACAGCTTCAGAGTTGATGTGTTCTTGCAGGAAGATGAGCTTCTGAAGACAAATAGGAGAGCAGACTGTTGGGAAATAATATCCTTCTAGTCATTCAGCTTCTTAACCTAATATCTTCATTTTTACTCATTTCACCTATCTAAGCAGTTGCAATATATTGCTCATTCTATGTCCACAAAATATCTTGCAAAATCACATCAGCTCTGAAAGTCACAACTCCTCTAAAGCCCCTGCCTCTGGTGCTGATTCCTCCCTCTCTCTGACTGGAGAGGGCAGAGGATGGATATTGGAGTTTATAAATTAGGACATTCTAAAATAAAGATGGTGAATTAAGAAAGCATAATAGATGCAAATACCATGTCAATACAAATATGACATTCATTCTAAAGGAGAAGTAATAATGAGATAGTATCTATCATAGACTTTCTGGAAGAGGTAAATTTCAAGCTGGGTAGAGAAAATAAGGAACTTAAACTGAGATGTGGGAATGGGTAGAATGAAGCAGTATATGGACCTGAAGGGCAGGAGGACATCATCAGATAGATTTAAATAGGAAAGAGATTATATGATTAGAGATTTATTACATATTTGTTTATTATATAATATGATAGGCATATTTTACTAGTAATAAATTTCTCTTAGAGGCAGTTAGACATAGTGGATAGAGTACAAGGCTGGGTTCTACTTTCATTGTTGTTTTTTTTTCAGTTGTATCTGACTCTTCATGGCTCCATTTTGGGGTTTTTCTTGGTAAAGACACTAGAGGGATTTGCCATTTCCTTCTCCTGCTCATTTTTACAGATGAGGAACAAAGGCAAACAGGGTAAAGTGACCTGCTCATGGTCACACAACTGGGAAGTACCCGAGGTGGGATTCCAATTTATAAAGATGAGTCTCCTTGATTCCCAGACTAGTGGTCTAGCCACTGAGCCACCTAGCTGCCTACTATATGTCAGGCATTGTGGTAGGTGCCAGAAATACAAAGCAAAAATGTTGTCCTTCCTCGTGGAGATTCTTTTCTTTCTTTCTTCTTTCTTTTTCTTTCTTTTTTGTGTAGCAAGGGAATGGTGGGGAACTGGGATTAGCTGTGTGACCCCGATAAAATCACTTTAACCTTTATTGGCTTTATTACCTAAGTTAGAGACAGATGTTAATCTGTAATAGTGGACAGAATTCTCATACTGGGAGTTCCCTATATTTATAAAGTCACAGATTCTTCACTTTAGAGCTTGTATTAAGCCACTATTTCTCAAAAAGAAAAAAATGAGAAGGCTTAGTTACTGAAGAAATGCAGCACTTTCTCTATGGGCAGATCATGTGGTGAACAGTCTTTTTTTCTTAAAGGGTAGCAGAGATAACCCAAAATGGAGAGCTGGAGTACTTAGTGGGCAATTATTCACTCTTTGAATTTATAAGAAGAGCATTTTGTTCTGCATGCCAAAGTACCAGATTCTATTTTCTTGCCACTGGATTGGGAGTGATTTCCTTTTCCCCTCTTCTGAAATCCTGACTCTGGGAAAACCAATTGGTGTTTCCCTTCTGTCAGTTTCGCCTATTAGTGACTTGGGAGTATGTTTTATTGCTAAGTAAACTGGCATGGTATAACATAGAGAATTATATCCTTCTGCTTCATGCTTCCTTTTTCTTATTTTTGACTATTCAACTTTAACCTTTTTATTGGCAGCATTTTAAAATTAACAGACCTCTGGGTGTGGTTTTTGAAATGAGCATACCTCTTTAAGTATCTTGCATTGCTTGGGTTATAAATGACAAAATCACAGAATTTGAGAGCTGGAAAGGAATTTGGTGGCCATACAATCCTACTCCTTTGCCAAAAGAATCTCACATGTCTATATTTAACTACATTTTTCTCATTCTTATAATTAAAAATACTCTGTAAGAATCAATCCATCATATTTATATTAAAGAATTCCCCATCCTTATCCTTAAATCACCAAGTGATTGCTAAAAATAGAGTATTAATGTGGAAATTTAAATTACTTTGTATTTTAACTGATTTTGCCTCACAGTTTTTCACCTGTGTGTGTACACATACATACATATCCATACATGTATAGCTACATGTAAACATAACATTTATATATATAGATATCCTTATATCTACATGTGTGTCTCTCTATGTATGTATATATACATCTGAATTTTCTTTGGTCTTTATTATTACCATAAGTGTGTCACCTAATTTGAAACAGACTTGCTGCTGTTTTCAACTATAATAGGTTTGTGGGTGAAATATATGAGATAGAAATGACTGTACAAAATGTGAAATTCTAATGCTAGACATTCCGACTAGGCCTTTGCAGACAGGAATGTGGGTTTGTCTGGACAGGAATTATAAACCTAGGAGTACTTTACGGTAATAACCACAGTATGTGCATCCTGCATTCAGAATTTTATTTTTTAATTTCTGTGCAATAGGCCATTTGAAGAAGAGTGGAGTTGGTGGCTTTTAGAATTATGAATTCAGCTTGCCCAAGCACAGAGCTGCTCAGTGTGTGGTTGAAGACCATCAAGTTACCAGCATAGCTGAGAATATGGCCCCTCTTTATTGTCCATCTCCCAGGCTAGTCCTCATAGCTGGCATAGCTTTGCAGTTGGGGAGGGAATGGGAAATAAGGGAGAGTGTACATGTACAGCAGTTTGTGAAATAGTAAGATTTGCATATGCTGGATTGGATAGCAGTTAAGTTGCCCTAAGTTTGTCATTCCTGCTCATGCTAACTCACATTCCTATCTGTACAGGTCTAGTTGGAATGTAGAATATCAGGAGCCCTGAAGGCAGAAGCAGTGGGCATTGACAGAAGGCTGGCCTCTGCATGCATTCAATACAGTAGAAATTCCAGATCATGGATTGGTCTTTTTAGTTATATGCATACATTAAATGTCAGAAGACACCGTTTGTCTTAAATAAGGACAAACTAACTTAAGAAAAGAAATTAAAGTAATGAAACCTTGGGGCTGTCATAAAGAGAATGAAATTCCACTGGGCAAAATGCCTGGAGATGGGGTTGAAGGGTGGAAAATGACAAGATTTTAAGTCCTGTCAAAATGTAAGATGAAAAAAAGTAACATTAAAATGATCAAAGGATGGGAATGCAAAAGAGGTCTTTAACTGCCTCCTCCTCTGCCACAGACAGTGTACAGTACTAGCTTTTAGGAAGACTAAAAATAAATAACACTGAGGGTATTTAGATGGTCATGAGGACAAACTTGACTCTGTTTAGAATGTGAGACCCCCACCCAATGAAGGAATTTAAGACTCTTAACTAGAACACACAAGACAGCAAATATGATGGCTTAGGGTAAATTGAAAGCCAAGTGTCCTCCAATATTTTTTCATGCAATTAAAGGGCTTTCTTAGAGTGTGTCAATCTAAGGAGTGATGTGACTAATAGGAAAGACACAGCCCAACACAGCAGTCAAGGTATGTGGCCAGCTAAATATCACCTCCTTTCTCCAACACCAGAGGAGTGGCTGGGTTCCAATTTCAACTCAGGAGACCAGGTTGAGTTAAAGGATTTGATTCTGTCTTTAGTTCTCTTTGGTCTCACAGGATGGAAAGGTTTCTATGGTAATCTTGGATGTTAAATGGGCTTTAAGTTAGTTTTGTAGGTCTAGTTTAATCCAGATCCCTATGTGACTGGCTTGAAGGGAAATCAAGCCATTACCAGGAAAAACTAAAACAAAAACAACTAGGCTCCTTATGAATCAGAAAAAGGCAACCACTTTACACCCTCAAATGAATCATCACCAACCTCCAAGTCTCTCTCATTCTAGATCAACCTGGAGTTATATGTATTTCTTAGATTCTCTATTCTTTTGATGCATCAAATGGAACTCTGCCTCATAGTATACCAGAACAAAGCCAAATGAATATCCTGCTCAAGGAAGCATACGTTAATGTAATTCAAGGATATGATGGTAGTAGAAGCAATTGATTCAAGTCTCCACTGTGGGAACTGGAACAGAGGAGAATAGAAATGCTACTGGTTACCTAGTACAGAGTACTATGGAAATCCGACCACTGGGAATTGATGGACTGTTGAGTAGTGGATTAGGGTGCAGAGTATATTTATCCTGTCCATGTCATGGGGGTTAGGGACACAGCACCCCTCCCCCAGTATTCTGGAAAATCTTCATGAAAAACTTTGGCTCTCCTTTTGTACCAGAGAAGAAGTCTGAATTTTTTCTTTTATGGGCTATTTATAGTACCTTACTGTAAAATGTGGGTAATGTATTTGATCATAGACTATGTGTAGGTCAATGTTAAGTAAAAATACTTTTTTGTGTGTCATCTGCTGGCCTTCGTGTGTCGTCTGAGGCTTCCATAAAACTCTCTAAAAATTCCCATTTAATTTTTTATGCTGACCCACAATATATTGAAAATGCAATAGGGAAAGTTTCAATGTGGAAGGGATAACTGCATGAGATTTAAGCAACACAGACCAAAGGAAAGTATTAATGTAATAAAAATGGATGTTTTAAATCACCCATCAATTTGAAATACCTCATTTTATAGGTTGGGCAATCCAATCGAAATTGCAAAGATTTGGACATCTGTATCTACTGAATTCTCCTTGATTTCCTGTTACCATATTAATAGAGAAAGAAACAAGCTAAGGCCATGCCATTTTGGGATAGAACATATTACTAAAACGAATTCTTATTGAAAGGAAATCTGTCTATCTATCTATCATCATCATCTATCAAATTTGTCCCCACAAATACTCGCATCCATGTGCTTTATATGTATATATACACAAATTATACATATGCATTCTTCTTACTTGACCAGACTTGCAATTTCATTCGTATAGGGAACTCCCAGTGATGAGATTCTTTCTACCAAATGCAAATTAGGTCTTCCACAATTTATAATTGTAGAGAGTTGCCTGGAAGCACTAAGCGGTCAGTATATTTGCCAATGTAACATAATCAATATATATGTCAGTTAAGACTTGAATGCACGTCATGACCCCAAGATCAGTTGTCTATCTTCTTCACCATACTGCATCTCTGTATTTTCATGTTGTATGTGAATTCATCTGTATGTATATAATATGCACATATACATATAACAAAATTTGTTTCTCATATTATGTTTCATAATTTATCTATGTATTATATAGCAATATATTATGTACATATATCTATATGTTATATATAGGTATATTATATACCTATATATATGTATTTATCCACGTATGTATCATTGTTCCTCAGTCATTTCAGTTGTGTCCAACTCTTCATGACCTTTTTTGAGGTGTTCTTGGCAAAGATACTGGAGTTATTTGCCAGTTCCTTCTCCAGTTCATTTTACAAATGAGGAAAGTGAGACAAACAGGGTTAAATGGCTTGCCTACATAAGTGTTTGAGGTCAGATTTGAACTCAGGAGGATAAGACTTCCTGACTCCAGGCCCAATACTTTATTCACCGTGCCACTTAGTTGCACCATTTATGTATGTGTAATTTAGAGACTGAAGAGGGCTTCGCGTATAATGCCTTTATTTTGCACACGAGGAAGCAGAGACCCAGATATGGGACAAGTGACTTGAACAAAGCAAAAAAAGTAATAAGAAAGTGTGTATGTGTGTGTTTGTCCTTCACTGCCATAGAAGACCATGGCATCAGAGAAATATGACATGACTTGCCCTTGACTTTGTTTTGGGTGAGGGAGGGCCGTGCAGGTCATCAGCCTCACTTCTCCTCCAGTGCCATCTGAATCCAGTGACTGGATATTCATAAGGATGACTGGAGATGACCTAGGATGAGGCAAGTTGGGATTAAGTGACTTGCCCGAGGTCACACAGCTAGTGAGTATCAGGTGTCTGCAATGAGATTTGAACTCAGGTCCTTCTGATTCCTGCACTGGTGCTCTATCTACTGCACCACCTAGCTATCCCAATAAGAAAGTAGGGAAATTTCAAATGGCAAACAAACATAATAAATTGTGCTTTTCTCTTCTAAAGACAACACTAATATAGAAATGCCAATCAGAATCATAGAATTAGAACTCAAAGGTAGCTTAGAAGTCACCTAGTGTAATACCCCTCCTACCCCATTTTATGGACAAGGAAATCAAGGCCCAAAGTGGTAGAGTGATTTGCCCAAAGTTGTACATAGTGGAGCTGGGATTTAAGAACAGGTCTTTGATTCTAAATCCATTGCCCTTTCTACAACACCATACTCTAGCTCCCATCCTTTATTGAAAGCAGCCCTTTGTACAGCTCCATAGCTTGTAAATGTAATAGGACCACCCAGCATGCTTGGCTCCTTCCAGTGCCTGCTTTTCCAAACTGTGATACCAAAGTCTACCAAAGTTGCTTCACACCTGGGGATTGCCTTGTGGGGAAGTTGTTGCTACTTATATTGCTGCTTTGAAGACTGGGTTTAAGATGTGTCTATGGTACTGACAGGCTGATTATAGGGTCTACCCAGGTTTTATTCAAACCAGATTTGGGGGGAAAGAATAGCCTATATTTAGATGAATGTGGAACCAATATGCTTTGAATCCATGAGACATGAAGCATAAATGTTTATGAATAACTGAAAATTAATATTATACAGAGAGCAATGAAGAGATACATGGAAAAAATAGGTACATGGAAAGCTTTGTTATAATGCTTTCTAAAACAGGAGTGAAGGAGGTGAACACAGAAGTGTATGACAGAAAAGGAAGATGATAATGTGATGGCAATGGATGACAGATGGACAGTACCAACTATTTCATGAGTATCCAGGGGATACAAGGAGAGATGAAGGAAGGTATGTGCAAGGAAGACTACTATGGTAAACTTATGGGAAGATATGGACAAGAGTTCCACTGCATGGGTGTAGAAGAGTTGTTGTGATTGACATAGTTGGAGGAAAGATGAAAATCAACAAAATCACAGATGCATTTGTATATTTGAGTTCAGTATAAGGAACACTGGATCCTGACTCTGATATTGAGTAAGCCCCTCTTAGGGGCTATGTAACATCCTTCTATTCAGATTCACTGAACAGTAGAGGCATAGCCAATACCTGAAAGAAAAACTTATCTCTTTCAGCCCCTCTGGATGATTGCTGACTCTTTTCACCCATAGTTCTTCCTGATTGAAGCATACTAATTTTCTAAATACTAATACTTATAATGCTTATAATTTCTATACTAATATCATACTAATTTCTAAATACTAAATATACATGATAACTTTATTATATATTTAAAAAGAATAGTAAGTGATACATAATAGATTTGCAGCTTCATGTGCAATCAACTTTTTTTATTATTATACTGTGTTATGGAAATGCTTGTTTTTTTCCATTAATTAAAATAAATTAAAAATTAGAAAAAAGAGAAACTTATCTTGATCTTGCATAGTTGCCAGTATCTTCCATCACAATTAATTACTTTGTATTTTTTTCTATTTAATATTTTCTTTCTGACAAATATTTTAGATTTTAGAGGGGGTCTGATGGCAAGCAAAGTAGAATCTTTTGCTGTTTTTGTTTTAGTATGATCAAATGCCTCTGATTGAATAATGTGATTAAAGAAGATCTTCCCTACCCATTAATGAGCCTGGGAATATTTTTAGGAAGGCCCTTACCTTTTGTTAATGAGGTATTGGTTCTCAAGGGTTGTGATGCCCTCTGGCTCAGAAAAGTGTATAAAGGCTCTGAAGTGCAATTTTACTTTGGGCTTTGGGGCTTAGCTTTAGAAGAAGTTTTATATGTCAGATGAGACTCTGGGAAGTCACTGGGCAGTCCCTTCTCCCCTTTCCCCCCAACACAGCATATTTTATTTTGTACATATATATTATAGTTATGTATTATTCTCAGTCTAGACTAGACTAAGGATATGTATTCCTTGTTCCAGTTCTCTCTGCAATTGAATGAGTGAATGAAAAAGCATTTGTAAAATGCTTCTTATGTGTCCAGCACTGTTAATTGCTTAGGGATACAAATACAAAAATTAAGACAGTCCTAATGGCAAGGATCTTACATTCTAATGGCATAGATAATACATGTAGGGCATTATGGTTAGGAAAGGTGGAGACGGTGGTGACTGCGACCATAAGGAAATAAACTTTTACCTCTTTTCCAGGAACAAAAGTAGAGTTGAATTGATCATGTTTCACAATTCTAGAAGTAGACAGGATTAGGGGAAGGATGCAGAAAAGATTATAAATGCCCCAGCAAGGACGCTGTAGAAGAGAAGTCAAGAGATTTGGGAGTGAAATGAATCATGAATGTTAGGGATTTTCTGAAATAGTGGTGCTGGAAAATCAGTTGTCAATCAGAACCAAGCATCTGTAGTTTCAAAGATGATGTAGTGATGCAGATAGCAAACCTACTAAAAGTTGATAAAAATTTTTGAAGAATTCTGTGGCTAAAATGTGTTCAATTTTGATAAAGCTGGTACTAAGTCTCTCTAAATTTAGCTTGTTTAAATGTGCCAGACAAAAGTAGAGTTCTAAGCCTTTTCATCTTTGTACAACAACATTGAGTTTACACTTTAAAGATAGCCTTTGAGAATACAGAACCACCTCCAGGTCATGCTGAACCATCAGAAGAACATTAGGAGATCATAAATTTACAGCTGGAAAAGACCTTAAGAGTCATCTAAGTCAACCCCCTCATTTTACAGATATGGAAAGTGAAGACTTAGGTTAATTGACCTGCCAAGGTCAACCAGTTGGTAAGTATCAATAATCAGGTTAGAACTCTGACTCAAAATACACACTCTTTCCACTGAAAAAAAAGGTCTATTAAGACTTTTTTTAGACTCCTTTAATGAATCAAGTTGAATGTTTCCATTCTAAAATGCTTTTAACTTTTTGATAACAGAGGGGTAGGAGTACTACATAAAGAATTGAGTTATTCTATTATCTTTCCAGGTTGTTGTAAATGTACAAAATTGGTGGCTGATTACAAAATACATTTTTGTTCTTGATTTAGCCAATACCAAATAATGAATACTATATCTTCATTTCTACATGGTACATAAGCATACAAATACATACTTTTTCATATCTCTTAGTAGTTAGCATTCACCAGCATACAATTTTTGACCTAAGTACATATATTTTCAAATTATAGTGTTTAAAATAACCCTTCTCTCATTCAAGAGAAAATTATGTTGCTTCTACTAGCTATTTCTGAGGCCACATTTTCCCTCTATTTTAGCAGCATGAAAATAAAGCATTCTACCTTTTCTGAGCTGAAAGAATACTTTCCTGTAAAGTCATAAAGCCCCTGTATTAATAGAATCTCAAACATTCCATAGTGGTGGCTCACTACGCTGAAATGTGAGTTGAGAAAGTTCACATAGATCTAAGCTGTTTGCCTTGATTTTCTGTGAGGGATACTGAACAATGGGCCACAGTTCAATTCATGAAGCTGTGATCTAGGTAGAGAACCACAGTGAGGTTAGCTGGCAACTTGTGGAATGTCAGTAAGACAGGGCAAAGGGTTGTTCTTGCCTTAAAAAAACACCTGGCTGAACAGAACTGGTCTATTGAGTTTTAAAAAGTGGTCTTGGTAGCCTTCAGGCAGGATTCAAAGGAAAGGACTTATACTCACAGAAAGAGATGCAGATGTGTACTGGCATACAGGGAAAGGGAGGGAGGTAGGGAGGTAGACAATATGAGACCAAAAGAGGGACAGATAGAAATAGAGAATTATCTAGAATAAAAATAAGAGTTTTCATCCAGTGGCCTGGTTAAGTAATTTACAAAACAGCAAAGTAACATCTTGAAAGAGCTACTGTCTTGCCTTTATATAAGGTTTGGGAATGAGTAAGAGGGAAGATTTTGAGAAATGAAAGTAATGTTAAAAAAATACTGAAACATCAATTAAACTTTTTAAAAAATCATGCTTTTCCAGAAGTGATGAAGTATTTGGAATCAGGGAACCTGGTTTCAGACCCTTGCTCCCTTTACTAACTATGTGAGTTTGGGCAAGTTACTTCTACTCTCAGAGTTTCTGATTCCTCATTTATAAAATGAGGGGGTTGAACTAGATAAAATAGAAGATGCCTTTCAGGTCTAAATTTAGGATCCTGTGTCTAATAACTCTAAATTTTCCCAGTGGGCAAAAAGTAAGCTTATGAATTTTTTCTTGAAAAGTAGAAAGTCTCTTAATCACATAAGAAATTTAGGTAACATCGTGCCTACTTTATCAGTGATACTAAGTCACAGGCCTAGAATCAGGAAGACATGAGTTTAAGTCCATTCTCAGATATTATTAGCTATATGACCTTTGACAAGTCACTTTATCCTCTGTTTGCCTCAGTTTCCTCATCTGTAAAATGGGATCATAGCATGCCTCCCAGAGTTGTTGTGACAACTGAGACATTGTAAAGTGTGCTAAAGCACAGTGCCTGGCACATACTAAGCACTATGTTTGCTATTAAATTATCTCAGAAGTAAAAATTGACATGTGTATAGAAGTTAAATAAATTAAAGGATATATATATATATATATATATATATATATATATATATATATATATATATATATGACTTTAAAGGGAAATGGTAAGGTCACAAAATAAAACTGAGAGATAGTAGCTAGGCAATTTCAGTGTTGTACCAGGTATTTTTGAAACATTAACCAGAAGAAAGTCACCCTTGCCTTGGGTATATGCTCCATGAGGGATTTATAAAAAGATTGTAGAATTTAGAGATGAAAAGGATCTTAGTTAACTTTAGTTCAAACTTCTCTTACTGAAACTGAAAGCCAGAAAGATGGCTTTTGGTAGGGGCAGGGCTGCTATTCAGTGTGAGATTAAGTTTAGCTGCTCAGTTGGGGGTAGAGCCAAGGTCACACAGATAGTAAATAGAGGCAGTTTGAAATAATGAGTGTCAGACCTGGAGTTAGGAAGCTATCAGTCCAAATCACATCTTCCTATGAGCATTTGTATTGATAAAGTATTTTTGCTTATTGTTAAGGTAATTTTTCTTCTTAGTGGGAAGATCTCTCCCATTCATTAATAGGTCCATGTGACCTGACTGGGTCACATGGAAGTCTGAGTCACATGAAGTCTGTGGTGGGAGGACCTTGCTGAAAGGGGGGAACAGGAAGAGGCAGAGCTAGAGCAGAGAGGAAGTTAGTCAGAGAGTAATCAGAGCTGAGAAGGATGAAGGCAAGCAGACAGCTGGCAGTGAGTGAGAGAAGGGCATTTTGTTTAAGGGAGTTGGTTTGTGGGAAGCCTAACAGAAGGAAGGCTTGGGGCTGGAGTTGCCTCCTGCATTGTTAGATAGATTTCTTTGTTACTATAATGGATTTGGCTTTCTGGTGTCTGAAAAATGTTTCAGTTCTGTCTTCCATGTGGAGAGTCTATTTCACAATTCAGAATTACGCTGGGATATTCATGGCTGCTATGGGTGCTGTGAATATTACGTTGGCACTACAGCAACTCACCTAAATGCTTTCAGTCTCAGTTTCTTTATCTTGAACATGAGAATACATGAAGCATCTACCTCACAGGGTTGTTATGGAGCTCAAATAAGATAATGTTTGTTAAGTGTTGCAAAAACTTTAAGATACTTACATAAATATCCTTTTTTATTATGAAACAGAACTGAGGTTTAAACCCAGATATAATGACTCCAAAAAAATCACTCAGGATGAGAAGGTGTGATCACCAAGGTTGTTGAATAAAGTTTTTCATTTTACAGATTAGGAAACAAGCTCAAAGAGGTAAATGGATCTTAGATCCACTGAAGTATGAAAATATTGACAGTGGCATAAATTTAAATAGACAATCAACTTCTGTCATGAACTTTATAGTTAACCTAGATATTGATCTTTCTTTACATGAGAGGGAGCAATGACTGTGCAGGTGAGTTTATCATAGCATTAATCAATGGTTTGCAATAGCATACACTCACCTCACTAGACATTCTAACCTATTAAATTTGCCTCTGTAAAACAGTCTTCTCAGAATTTTGTGTCATTTTCAGAAAACTTTCTAAAGTTCCACATTTCTGAATTAATTTTTAGGTTTTAAGATTTTGGTGCAAAAGTAGGTTTTTAAAAGACATCATTGACACACAGCTTCAGAACTCTTGGCAATGAAGTGAGCAAATATGATTTTAAAGATACTAATGGGGAAGCACCTGCATTTCACATACCATGCTTATCAGAGAAGGGGTGGACTGTACATGCAGAAAGAGTATTGCATTTTCAGAAATGAACAGTGTTGATTTGTTTTCCTTGATTGAGGTTATTCATTACTAGGAAAGATTGGGGTATAGGGGTTAGGTAACAGGAAAAGCATCCAGAAATGATAGTGATTTTTAAAATACCAATTAACATGAAAAAATAAATAATTGATCTACTTTTTTTCCAGAAATCTATAGGCAAAGTACTCTTCCTTATTGAAATTCTCACAACAACAATGATGAAGATGATGGTGATAAATAGCATTTACATAGTGATTTGAGTTTCACAATGCACATTGCAAATATTATTTCATTTTATCCTCACAAAAACTCCAGGAAGGAGGTATTATTGTTATCTCCACTTTACAGATTAGGAAACTGAGGCAGGCAGAATATGTGAATTGAGACAGGATCATAGAGCCAAATTGTATTTGAACTCAGGCTTTCCTTTTATTGTACTAGACACTGTATTCTATTATGTGCTTCTCTATGTACAATACCTCCACAGACAAGAAATACAATATATAACCTTTTAAAACACAGTATAGCCACTGTTTTAAATGAGTAATTTGGGGTGTCATTCAAATTAATCTCTTATGGAGTTGTATCACATTCAAAAATATAGCATTCTGTCTTTCTCTATTTCCCCTCTCCCCCTGAATCAGAATTGAGATAAGTTTCTTGATAGATCAACAAGGAAAATCAAATAAGTCAAGTGAATTATAGAGAGCAAATCTGTCTATTTCAACTCTCAGATTGATGGAATATTAGGGTTTGACAGAGGCTTCAGCAGATGGTTATCAGCTTATTCAGGCAAATGAAAAATCTCCCAACTACTTTTCAGATTTTGCAGCTGTCTTTGAAGTTTAACAGAGTTTTGCAGGGACACTTTAAACACATAATGTGGCCAGTTCACATTACCTATCCCAAACAATTTTCACTAGAATAAAGTAAACTTCAGGAATACCATAAGTCTTAACTCTTGGTTACTGAGATCAGGTTTTATTAGAGAAGAGTTCATTGCTCTGTCTTTCCAATCTCCTATAAGATTCAGAAATCCTGATTGGGATCTAGAAGACCCCAGGGTGGGAAACATATAGTGGTGGGTGCATTTGAATGAGTATTTTCAGGTTGTTTTCACAGACTGTTTTACACAGAAGAAGCAGCCTAACCTGTAGTCAAGGAGACTGGGTCCAAGTGAAGTATTCATGCGGTGTGGAAATTGTCAAAGATACTCCATTGTTGAGTCAGTGTCATCAGGAAATTCATATTTAAGACTTAACTTACAGATGAGTTTCATTTCCATTGCTGAAGACAGTTTCACACATATATGATCACAGAACAGGAGTCCACTTTCCTTACTCCTCCACTCCTCCAAGTCTCATCATGTTATTTCTACATAAAAAAGGGCAAATGAGTAAGTTCATTATGTTGGGATAACATAAAAAAAATGAATAGGTGAAAAAGAAGGATGTCCTGGGATAAGGGGGAAGGGAAAGGAAGAATGGGGAAAATTATTCCAAAAAAGAGGTATGCAAGAGAAGAACTTTTACAGCGAAAGAGAAAATGGGAGGGGGTAATGCTTGAACCTCACATCTAAATTGGGTCAAAAAGGGAAATTATATACATATATGTATATATGTATGCATATAAGTGTGTGCATGTATACATGCATATATACACATACATATACATGTTTATATATGCTATATATGTATATGTATAAATAAGCACACACATACACATACTTAACTGAAAAAAGAAATCAATCTTACCAAACTGGGAAGTAGGAGAGGAAGGAGATAAGGGAAAGTTGGGGGTGTGGGAGGGGGGGACAGATAAAAGAAGGTGAGAATCAAAAGCAAAACAGACTTTAGACAAGGGACAAGTAAAAAGAGATAGAGAAGAATAAACAGAGGAAAACAGGAAAGACAGAAATAAGCATTAATTATAATTTTGAAAATGAGAATGGGTGGACACCCATAAAATGGAAGAAAATAGTAGAATGAATTTGATTTCAATATACTGTTTATAAGAAACATCTAAAACAGAGAGACACATACAATTAAAATAGGGGGCTGGAGCAGAATACGTTGTGCTTTAACTGAAGCAGAAAGGAAGGAATAGAAATCATAATCTCAGACAAAGCAAAATTAAAATGTGCATAATTAAAAGGGATAAGCAGGGAAACTACATGTTTCTAAAAGGAACCATAAACAATTAAGTAAAATTCATACCAAATATATGTGCAAATGACGTAAAATCCAAATTTTTAAAGGAAAAGTTAAATGAGTTATAGGAGGAAATAGACAGTAAAACTATACTAGTGTGGCACTTCAACTTTCCCCTCTCAGATCTAGATAAATCTAAACCTAGAATAAATAAGAAAGAAGTCAACAAGATGAATAGAATTTTAGAAAAAATCAGATATGACAGCCTTCTGGAGAAAACTGAATGAGAGTACCTTTTTCTCAGGTGTACATAGCACCTTCACAAAAGCTGATAATTTATTAGGGCATAGAAAACTCACAGTCAAATGAAGAAAAGCAGAAATGCTAAATGAACCTTTTTTTCAGATAATAATGCAACAAACAATATGTTTAATGAAGTGCTATGAAAACAGATTTAAATTAATTAGAAAATAAATAACCTGGGCAACTAGATGGCATGGTGGATAAAATGCTGGGCCCAAAGTTAGAAAGACCTGAATTCAACTCTGACCTTAGATACTTACAAACTTTGTGACTTTGGGCATGGTTAACCCTGTTTTCTTCAATTTCTTCATCTGTGAAATAAGTTGAAGAAAAAATAGCCAACCACTGCAGTATCTTTGCCAAGAAAATCCCAAATGGGGTCATAGAACAATAACAAGAACAAATTATCAAATCCTGAAGGTGAGTATGTCAAAGAACAAATCATATAAACAATCGATAATTTCATTAAAGAGAATGACAACAATGAAACATCGCAAAATTTGTGAGATGCAGCCAATCCAATACTTGGGGGAATATTTATATCTCTAATCAATAAAACAAAGAAATAGAAGATCAATGAATTGGAAAAGCAACTAAAAAAATTTAGGAAAAGACAAGAAAAAATGAAGGAATAAAAATAGGCAACGAGGAAGCAAAACTATAATTTTTGTAGATGATATGATAGTATACTTAGATAACCCTGGAGAATCAACCAAAAAATTAATTTAAGCTATTAACAACTTCAGAAAAATTTCAGAATATAAAATAAACCCACATAAATCAGCATTTCTATGTGTTGCTAATCAAGTCCAGAAGAAAAAGATAAAAAAGAAATTCCATTCACAATAACTTCAGACAATATTAAATATTTGAGAGTCTACTTGCAAAGTAAAACTAGATATCATATGAACACAATTACATAAATAAAAACAAATTTAAACAATTGGGAAAATAGTAATTGCTCATGAAAAGACTAAGCTAATATAATTTAACAAAATTTACTTATTCAATGTCATATCAGTCAAACTATCAAAGAATCATTTTATAGTGCAAAAAAAACAATAAAATTCATTTGCAAGAACAAAATGTAAAGGATGTTAAGGAAATCAATGGGAAAAAAAGGGAAGGAAGGTGGTCTAGCCCTTCTGGACATAAAACTATATTACACAAAGCAGTAATCATCAAAAAAATCTGGTACTGACTAAAAAACAGAGTAGTGAATTAATGGAATTGATTATATATACAATGCATGGAGTAAGTGATCATAGTAAATGATTATTTCATAAACCCAAAGATCTTGCTTTAGGGGCAAGAATGCAACATTGAACAGACATTTCTAGGAAAACTGGAAAGTATTTTGGCAGAAACTATGTAGAAACCAACATTTTACACCATATATCAAGATAAAGTCAAAATAGGTACATCATTTAGACATAAAAGATGATATCATTAATAAATTAGAGGAGCATGGAAAACTGCAACTGCCAGATTAATGGATAAAGGAAGAGTTTATGACCAAACAAAAGACAGAGAGGATCACTGGAGGTAAAATAGTTAATTTTGATTATATGAAATTTAAAAAAGTTTTTGTGCACACACACACACACACACACACACACACACACACACACACACACACACTAACATAATTCAGCCCAAATTTGAGGATAATAGAAAACTGGAAAAAAAGTTTTTACAAAATATTTTTCTAATAAAGACCTTATTTTCAACTACATATAGAACTGAGCCAAATTTATAAAAATAAGAACTAATCCCCAGTTAACAAATGTTCAAATGACATGAAGTTTTCAGAAAAAATTGAAACTATCAACAGTCATGTAAAGATGCTCTAAATCACTACTGTTTAGAGAAATGCAAATTAAAATAATTCTGGAATACTGATGCCTATTAGATTGGCTAACATGACAGAAAAGGAAAATAAATGCTGGAGGGAATGTGGAAAAGTCTGGACAAATGCACTGTTGGTGGAGTTATGGAATAGTCCAATAATTTTATAGAACATTTTGGAACTATGCCCAAAGACCTATAAAACTATGCATACCGTTTGAACTAGCAATACTACTAATAGGTCTGTATCCCACAGAGACTCTAAAAAGGGGAAAAGAACCTATTTGTACATATATATATATATATATATGCACACACATATGTATGTATCTGTATGTGTATATATATATATATATATATATATATATATATATATATATATATAAAACACACACATATATTAGATTTTTTGTGGTAGCAAAGCATTGAAAATTGAGGGTATGCCCATAAATCGGAGAATGGATGAACAAGTTTTGGTATATGATTGTAATGGAATACTGCTGTGCTAAAAGAAATGATGAGTACGATAGTTTCAGAAAACTCTGAGCAGATATATATATATATATATATATATATATATATATATATATAAACTTGGGCAAAGTAAAGTGAGTAGAACCAGGAGAATATTGTATATAGTTAACAACAACAGAAAGATAATCAATTGTGAAAGACCTAAGTACACTGATCAATACAATAAATAGTTCAAGACTATTCCTAAAGTTCCAGGATAAAAAATGCTATCCTCTTCCAGAGAGAAAAATTGATGAATCCTGAATACATATTGAAGCATTTTTTAAACTTTATTTTTCTTGTTTCATTTGTGTCTGTTTTCTTTTGCAGCATAGCTAATATGGGAATACTTTTGTATGACTTCACATGTACAATCAATATCAATTGCTTTCTGAAGGAGAAGAGAGGGGCAAGAGGGAGGGAAAAGTTTGGAATTCAGAATTCTAAAAAGCTTAATGTTAAATTTTTTTCTATATATTTGGAACCTATTTATCAAAATAAATTTAAAAAAATATTTAAAAAAGACTAAAGCCCAAGTGGCACCTTCTGTAGGAACTTTGTTTCTCTAGATGCTAGTGGCTTCACCTCTAAGGTAAACATATCTACTTTGCATATAACTTATAAATACTTATATAATCTCCTGTTATAATGTAAATAAATTCCTTGAGATTAGAGACTATTTGATTTTTGTTTTGGAAGTCCAGTAATTAGCACAGTGCTTGGCACATATTAGATATGTTATAATTCTTTTTAAGTGAATAATTAATTTGTAGAACAGTATATAGTTATTAAAAGTTTATGTGATTTCAGTAGAATGTGAACCCCTTGAAGGAAAGGATTTTATTCCACCCACCTCCCCACCCCTTCAGACCTCTAGCCCCTAGCATGGTGATTTATACATATAGTGATTAATAAATATGTGCTTTCTGTACCAAATAGAATAATTTCATCAAGATATTCAGAGAAGATGGATATCATTATACAATATTTCTTACATTTAGAAACTTTTCCTTTGCTTACACTTCTATCATTCTTCCCCTGATTTTGAGCTACCTGGACCATTGCTATAGTTTTTGTAAAAGCGTCATAACATAAAACAAGAAAGTGATCACTCCTGGGCACAGTTGTTTGCTAAGTGCACACCTGGAATACTCTGATTGTTTCTAAGAACATCATTACTGGAAGTATGGAAGAAAAAAAAACTGGAGGGAGTTCAGAGAAACATCACAAGGATGATTATGGGGCTCAGAGTGGTTGATTTATAAGGATAGATTAGCAAGCCAAACTTGTCTCAGCAAAGCCCGGGGGTGGGGTGGTTAAGGCTGTTAGAGAGTGGAGAAACATCTGACCATTGTAAACATGAGGAAGGAAAAGAAGTTACTATTGTTCAGAGAAAATAGAAAAAGTACATTGAAACATTACACACAATGAGTCAGAATACAAAGATCAGTAACTGTGCTTTTTTGTTGCTTTAAGGAGTTCAGAATTGTTTAACATACTGAAAACCAAGAACGAAATAAGACATGTATATGTGTGTATATTATATATACATATATTCATACATACATTATATATTTTATATGTGGTTCAAGGGGTAAATAGATGTTCAGAATCACATAGCTACTAAGTGTCTGTGTCCCAGTTATTCTTGAATCCAAATCCATTACTCTATTCACTTAGCAACACTGCCTCTGGGACTTAGGAAAGTAAAAATATAAGTGTTTTTGTAAGAAAGGATCATAGAGAAAAAACTGTTTTTTTACATTTTTAAAATCCATTAAATTAGATGCTTAAAAATTGGTCAGTTACAAGAGTTTCAATAAATTCAATATTTTTGCCAACAAAAGTAATTTAGAATAAAAAATATTAGAATTGAAGGGGATCTGAGAAATTATAAAGTATTTAAATTAGAGGGGATATGAAAGGTATGGACACCAAGGGACTTAATCAGACATAAGAGTGAAATCACTTGCTCAAGATCACTTAGTTGGGCCTAGAAATGCATTGACTCACAGTCCAGGGCTTCATCTGCTTTCCCATGTTGTTCATTCAGAGGAATTCTTCTAATAATCATTGTATTTATATAAGACCTTAAGGTGAGAAAAGTGCTTTGTCATCTGCCCCTCGTAACATCCTTGTGGGGTGGGAGCTACTGTTGCTATATTGTTATGCCCATGATATAGTTGAGAAATCTAATATTCAAAAAGATTGTGGATTAATTATCCCAAGCCACAGAGCTTACACCTGAGGTAAGATGTAAACCCAGGTTGTTCAGATTTCAAGTTCAGTCCTCTATCTATTACACTATTCTGCTTCAACATATAAATTTATGTTTTTTTTAAGTTTCTTGAATATATACAGTAGTTGCTTATTAAATGCCTGTGGAATTAAAATGATTTTCTTTGGATTGAAGGAGAAAATTCTATTTAATGTTAGTGGTTACTGGGATGTTCTTCATTTTATGGAACTTATGAGAAATTATATGTCAGGAAAAGGACTTCTGGATGCTCTGATCTTTAAAACAGTTTTCAAAAAGACTGAACCCACAGTCAGCAATAATATAATAGAATCTGCAGTGGGAGCAGATACCTTAGCAAGTGCTAAATTTCCTCTCCTTCCCAACAACCAGAAATAACAAGGATATATGTGATGAATTCATCACCAAAATGCTTCATACTTAATTCAAGTGAACGTTGACCACATTTTGGAAATTTGAATCATCTTCCATTTTTGTGCTAGCTTATGTTACAGTTAATGATACAATGTCATGAAGAAGGAAGAGACATAGTATGTACTACATACATTTAACAAGAATTTAGTAAGCCTCTCCTATGTGGCAGACAATGATGATAGAAAGATAAAAAACAGAATTCTTATTCTCAAGGGACATATATATTCTATTGAAAGAATAAGCTTCACACCACTTAGGTGCCTTTGGCACTCAGTGGTACCATTCATTTCCATAAGGTATTGAGGTGATATTATGGATAGGCACTCAAAGGAGTGATTGTGGCTGAGTCACAGGAACAACCAAAGAATGAGAGACTTTCCTTGCTCCATGTGGCAGTGTGGCATTTAGGAAATGCAGTTGGAGAAGCACAGAGACAGAAAGACAGAGACAGAGTGCCAGAGAGAAAGAGAGAGAGCATGCAAAATCATTCATTAAGCACCTCTTATGTGTTAGGTGTTAAGAAAGAAAGAAATGTGGAATAGTGGATAGAGCACTGCCCCTGGAGTCAGAAGGACCTGACTTCAAATCTGACCTCAGACATTTGACACTTACTAGCTGTGTGGCCCTGGGAAAATAACTTAATCCCAATTGCCTGCCAATAAATACATATAAGCAATTCCATCTCTGTCTTTGGAGAATTTATATTCTAAAGGGGAAAGACAAAACATATAGAGGAGTTAGAAAGCAAGAAGGGAAGCAGAATGATATGGCGATGGAGAGCAAAAGTGTTCAGAATTTTTTACAAACCAACTCTAGCTCATTTGATAGCTCTTTTGTTAAATATCGTAACAGAGACACAACAAGTGTTCTTGGCAATATTTGATTTGACCACTCAGCCCAAGGAATTTGGGAACTATGAATCAGTACAGAATAGATGCCTTTAACCAGTCTGGAATACAGGCCTTTTAAAAAAAAATAAATTTTGATGTTCTCTTTGACACTTTCTTGTCTTCTTCAATATTATCTTTTGTGTTTTTTTCCCAAGTATTCTATCTTAATAGAAAATTCATTGTTGTGCTGACCTTGTTGAAACATATCATCTTTTAGCAGATAGAGGTCTTCTGAATATTTTTGTGGGGAGGTTTTGAGGGGATGTTTTATCCTATACCCCTTCGAAGTTGGGAAAAGGGAGACCAAAATGAGTTTTCTCCAGAGCATTTTTAAAAAAAGTTATTTTATTTGTTTTCAGTGTTCTCCAATCACTTCCATATATCTTAGATTTTTTCTCCTCCCTTCTTCTCCTTCCCCCCCTCCCCATTTCCTCCCTGAGATGGCGTGCAATCTTATGTTAAATTCTAAACATACATTCCTATTAAATGCATTTTCACCTTAGTCATGTGGAATAAAAGAATTAAAATGAATGGGAGAAACAAGAAAAAACCAAAACAAACATAATACAAAAGAAAATGTCCTGCTTCATTCTGAAATCCAATTCCTTGGTTCTTTCTCTGGATGTGGAAGGCATCTTGCCTCAAAAGTCCATTGAGAATTTTTTAGGTCCTTGCATTGCTATGAAGGACTAAGTCTACCAAAAAATTCCTCATACACTGTGGTTGTTTCTATGTATAAAGTTCTCTTGGTTCTGCCCTTTTTACTCAGCATCAGTTCATTTAAGTCTTTCCAGACCTGTCTGAAGTTTTCCTGTTCATCATTTCTTATAGCACAATAGTATTCCATTACATTCCTATACCACAACTTGTTCAGCCAATTCACCAATTGATGGGCATGCCCTTGATTTCCAGTTTTTGGCCACCATAAAGAGAGCTGCTATAAATATTTTTGTACATGTGGGACCCTTTCTCATTTTTATTGTCTTTGGGATACAGTCCTAGAAGTGATATTGCTGGGTCAAACCAACAATGAATTAATGTTCCAACTCTCCCACATCTTCTCCAACATTTATCATCTTCCTATTTTGTCATGTTAGTCAATTGACAGGTGTGATGTGGTCCCTTGGGGTTATTTTAATTTTTATCTCTCTAATCAATAGTGATTTAGAGCATTTTTTCACATGACTATAGATAGCTTTAATTTCTTCCTCTGAAAACTGCCTGTTCATATCCTTTGACCATTCATCAGTTGGGGAGAGCTTTTTCTTTTCACTATACAGGAAGAGATGGTAGAGAGAGAGCCATCTTTCTTCCCTTTAGATCACCAATTTACTTGCTGTTCAAAAGTGACAAGATAGAGTAAAGGATCCATATTGATTCTCTCTTAGAAGATTTCTGTGTTATAGTTTATTTTAAAGAAGGAGGTCCTTGGGCAGCTCTTTTATCTTGGATTGTCTCCACCTTGGCAATTTTTCCTGTCACTACAAGCTATGTCCTTTGTCCCTAGAGGGACTATCTTTCCAATATTACCAAAGGTATGATTGACGGTAGAGGACATTTGGTGAAATTTGGGTTTTTGGGTTGTTTTTCTTCATACAACTAATTTTAAAAAATGAGATTGTGGCAAGCAGTCCTGCCATTATGTTGCCATGGAATGGATACAATAATTGCACGGCTGTGACACCTCAAAATAAAGGGTTTACACTAAAATGAAAGGTTTATTTTTCAAGACTATCACTGGCAAACCACTAAAAAAGCTCTACTTATATGCCAAAAGACATAGCATGTTTATTGCATATTCACAACCATGCAATATTCAGAGAGAAAAATGCTTCAGAGATGCTAAGGATTTAGTGTGTGTGAGCAGAGAACCAAGGGAGTTTAAAGAACAGGCATTTGGCTTAGCAAGGAAATAGCCTACTAGGTATTACTGAAACAAAATGAAACAAAAGAAACAAATCCAGGAGAAACATGAGAGGGAGATCTCAAAAGAAATGGCAGGGGAAGATCAATGACAAATCCTAAAATCAGTCTAGGATGAAAAATGAAAGGGTTTGAGAGGAACAAGATGATACGTGAGGAAGCTAAAGAATTACAAAATAAAATATGACAGGTTCTGGTTACAAATGAGAAAATGATCTATTTGTGGAATGATTTTCTTTCCAGAAGATGTGATTGAAATCAAATATCAGTCAATTTGAAGCAGAGTAATGAGGTCTATCATAAGTGGAGAATTACAGAAAATAAGAGTTGGAAAAATAATTTAGGAGAATAGGAGAAATTCAAACATAAGGGATATGAAAACTTTCATTCTAGTAACTCCACATAGGAAAGACACGCAAAAGCATTCCCAAGGGATGAGAATTTGACTGGAGAAACATTAAAAAAATAAGCCTTTAAAATCATTCACTGAAAACTGAGATCAAGTAGTCCTACCACAAAATTTTTCTTTCACCCTCTGTGAATCATATAAAGAGTACTTATTGGAAAAAATAATGTCTTCAAAAAAGTCTTTGGGTGCTTTAAATGTTGGAAATGTAGGTCACGGGCAGTGGTACGCTGGTACGCTGACTCAAACTCACATCAACTTGTGAGAGTCGATTATTAAATTTTCAGTGTGAGAATCTACATCTCAGAAATTGACAAATGCTACAAATCAGGGCTTCATTTATTGTTTTATTGATTGTCTAGGCTTAAGAAGGTGATAGAAAAAATGTTAATAATGCAGATTCAACATAAAAGTGCTGTGTATACTTTTTTTTGAGAGCCAATTGTTAAACATTTACCAGCATACCCTAGTCATAGGAATAATGAAAATAATAAAAAGCAGCACTTTAAAATGATTTTATAAAAATATAATATAATTAAATTACTCAGTTGTATACAATAAATTTAATTTCTTATCCTATGCAAAAATAAGATCTGCTATCAGAGTTGAGAGGATAAACTGTTCTCTATGGCTATCAGAATTGCCATTCATATTAGTTATGAGAAGATGAATTTGCTTTTAGAGAAAAAATATAGGACAGGATAAATGTTTGGATTTGTGTTGCTTGACTATATGTGTAGTTCATCCTTTGTTGCCAAAGAAGACCATGCCATCAGAGAAATAATGACATGACTTGCACTTGACTCTATTGTTGAGTGAGCAAGGGCTGTGCAGGTCACCAGCCTCACTTCTCCTCCAAAGCCATCTGAATCCAGTGACCAGATATTCAGCAGGATGACTGGAGATGACCCAAGATGAGGCAATTGGGGTTAAATGACTTGCCCAAGGTCACACAGCTAGTGACTGACAAGTGTCTGAGGTGAGATTTGAACTCAGGTCCTCCTGACTCCTGCACTGGTGCTCTATCCACTGCATCACCTATCTGCCCCACTTGACTTTTCAGGCGGAAAGATAAGAGGTAGTGACAATCCCTCTCCAACAAAAGAAAAAGAAGGTTTGTCATGAAAATATCTCAATAACATATAAAATGATAGGATTCTGGGAAAATGGAAGAGTAGGTCAGAAAATTTCAAGGTCCAAGATTTTCCTCCACAAAAGAGATAAAATAGCACTTCTGGATGAACATAGAGCTGTGAAAATAAATAAGAGCAGGGACAGAACAGGGGTCCTCTTGGGACAATCTGAGAAGATCTAAAGAAATATCTCAGGACTAGGTTACCTCCCAGTGAAGAATAAACACCTCCAGGTTAGGGTTCCCTTAAACAATAAGCCACAAGCCTTGGGGTTAGCTGAGTGGGGAGGCTGCCTCCACACCACGTGAACTTTTACCCCCTGGACAGTGAGGGGAGTTGGGCATCTGACCTGGGGAAGTTCTAGGGAAACTGCTGACAAGGAACCCCAGACCCAGCTGTGCTTTAGAGAAGTGGTTGAGGTTAGAAGGAACCAGCATATGCCTGGTGAATGCAGAAGCAGTAGAGCAGGGCTGGAGGCACTTATAATAGGCTGGAGATCTTGGTTTGAGTTCAAGGTCAGAGGGAAGAGGAAAAGAGCATCAGAGGCAAGAGGCACCACCCCTCATACTCCAGGAGTGGAGGTGATTATAAAAACTAAATTATTACTGAAAGAAATGCATAGGCAAAGGAGAAAGCATCCAACCATAGAGAACTACCATGGGAATAGAGAAGACTTGCATTCATCTTCAGAGGAGAATACTGAAGTGAAGAAATTCTCTTCTACTCCAAAGAGTAATGTCAAATGCCCCTGCCCAAAAAGAATTCAGTGAGGAACTTAAAAAAGACCTTAAAAATCAAATGAGATTGAAAATTAAGAAGAAAAATAAGAATAATACAAGAAAAACAAGATTATGGTAAGAAAATCAACCAATTAGAAAAGGAGATCCACAATCTCAAGGAAGAAAATGACTCCTTGAAAAATCATAATTAGGCAAGGGGAAGCCAGAAAAGTTATAGAGATGAAGAAACATATATATACATACATATATATATATATATATATATATATATATATATATGTATGTATATATATATGAAGAATGTAAAAATAGAAGAAAATGTGAAACATCCCCTCAGAAAAACAATAAATTTAGAAGATAAACCATAAGAATAGTTGGACTACTTGAAAGTTCTGACAAAAAAAAAGAATCTTGACACAAAAATACAATAAATATTTAAAGAAAATTGTCCTGAAGCATTAGAACAAGAGAGGAAAGTAGTAATAGAAAAAGTCCACCAAACATCATCTGAAAGAGATTCTATAAGTAAAACCTACAGGACTATTACAGCCAAATTTCCAAAACCCCAGATCAAGGACAAAATATTATGAGCAACAAGAAAAAAAAACAATTTGCCTGTGTTGGTGCCACAGTTAGAATCACACAAGATCTAGCGTGGGTGACACTAAAAAAATTGCACGGGTTGGAATACCATATACTGAAGAGCTAAAGAAGTGGGCTGAAAATATCAGACCCAGAAAAGGCAAGCATAATTCTGAATGAAAAAAAAAAATGAACATTTGATCAACTATCAGACTTTCAGGATTCTTGTTTACAAAAAACAAAAACCCTGAACTCAAATAGCAGATTTTACATAGAAAAAGCCAAGAGAAATACAAGGTATGGAAAATGTAAAACCCATGTCTAAGATTGTTACTAGAAATAAGATAGCTTATAGGAAAAATTGGGGTAGATCTGAATATGATATGACTTTTAAAAAGTAAAACTTTTCAAGAACAGCTAAAAATGTAATTATCTTAAATGAAGTGCAAGAGGAAGAACCAATACAGAGGAATTAGATGGGGGAACTGGGCTGTTAGTTCTGTAAACCTACTTTCATCGGAAATGGGTTTAAGAGGGGAAAATACATGGATACATCTGGAAGAGTATATTTAAAAAGAAATAGCTCCCTGCCGGAGTCACCAGGACACAGAGGCGGCTGCCCAGACCCTGGCTCAACATGCTGTCCCGGCTTGTGCTGCACACTGCTGGCTCCGTGGCTCCCACGCTCAAGGCTCCACTGGCTCCAGATGTGCTTCAGGCAACCAGAATTTTTCAGTTTCTCCTCGTCTGACTCCTTGTCCTCCTCTTCCGGAGCACGGAGGGAAAGTTCGTCAAGGGTTGTTGACTCCTAAGGAATTCTTTGAGTTTATATATCCTAAAACTGGAGTTACAGGTCCTTATGTATTGGGCATAGGACTTACCCTGTTTTTTATCTCCAAAGAAATCTGTTATTACTGCTGATACACTTGCTGTCATGTCATCATTGGGATTCCTCATTTATAAAGCTAAAAAATATGGTGCCTCTGTAGCAGCTTTTGCTGATAAACTCAGAGAGGACCAGATGGTTGAGGCAGAAGGGCCGAAACAGACTTCCCTAAAAAAATATCGAAGATGAAATTGACTTGCCAAAGAAACAGCAAGCCCTGACTGCCAAGCATCACTACCTTTTTTGACGTCCAGAGGAACAACACTGCCAGGACACTCCAAGTCTTTTACCGTGTGAGCCTGCACAAGGTGTACATGTTGGTGAAGAATTTGCCTGGACTATCAGATCGCAAAGCAGAACATGATGGGACGTAAGGGGCAAGAACACGTGATCGCGTGGGTGGAGAACCATGTGGTGAAGGGCAGGGGAAGGAAACAATTGCCAAGTGCATCACAGTTTAAGTAATAGAAAGGTGAAGCAGCAGGTAAAAAAGTAAGGTACAGGAGTTAGGAAAGACAGGATAAAAGAGACATGAACAAACAAAAACAGGATTAGCAGTAGAATCTCTTATGGAAAGTATATGTTTATATATGTATATATGAATGTATGTGTATGTATGTATGTGTGTATATATATATATCAATACCTATTTTACAAATACAATTTTAGTATTTGTCTAAAATTTAAAATAAAATTTAAAAACATGATAGAAGGAAGTTCAGAATAGACAAGCAGGAGTTTTGAACTAACATGTTAAACTTATTGTATACCCCCAAAAAAGGTTTATGTAATACGGAATCAATGCTCTTTTATGTTCTTTTTATATGCAAATGATTGTAGATATTTTTCATTAGCAAAAATATGTTGGGCAGGCAAATGAGGCAATTGTATTTAGTGGGTTATGAATTATTACTAGAATATCCTTTTCTCCTAGACTTTAAGCACGAAGTCTGGGAAAGAACTAGGGAGTACATGGAAGTTGGGATAGTTGGTACTATGTGCGGATATGCAGAGCAGGTGAGCTGGTTAAGGTTAGCATAGGACTTTCCACAGGCACAATTGAGTGAGAACTCAAGCTTCAAGCACATAGGCAGTTAATCCAGCATTAGCTTTGGTGTGAGTAGATGGAATAATATCTCTATGTATCCCCATACTGCCTTTCAGAGAGTAAGTGCTTTAATAGTTTACTACTGTCTGAACTCATTAAGAAGTCATGCTTTTCCCAACTTCAAAACTGACAGAAAGCATTTAATAAATGCTTGTCGATAACACTTTTCACAGTAGAATGGGAGACTCATGGAAAGATACGGAAAATAGCTGTCAGAATGAGAAGGCATAGAAGGCATGTACACTAATAGAGGAAGTAATATGTATAGTACCAAAGTACAAAGAATGTACATATATGGCAGTGGAGAGAGCACCAGGCCTAAAGTCAGGAAAAACTGAGTTTAAATTCAGCCTCAGATACTTATTAGTTGTGTGACCCTGGGCAAATCATTTAACTATGTTTGTTGTAGTTTCCTCATCTGTAAATGAACAGGTGAAGGAAATGGCAAACCATCCCAGTATCTTTGCCGCAAAAATCCAAATGAGTTCATTAAAGAGTGGGACAAGACTGAACCGAGAACAGCAAAATTTGACTAGTAAAATTACGACTACTACATATATTTACAAATATACAGATAATAAAAACTTAAAAATACCAAAAATACCTGCTGTTAAGAAAATATATCCCAGGGAGGCCTAAATTATTCAGTTTTTAATCTACACAATTGGAATTAAGGAGTAAAGTGATTAATTCCATGCTAATTTGCCATAAAATGTTAACTACAGGACTTATTTAGAAAATGAACTAGAGGAATATGAAACATATCATACTTAAATCATTTCAATTTTTCTACTGTGACTTAGTCAATAAATTCTCCCCACACAAGTCAGTCTTTTAATGTTAGAATAGCCTAAATATTAGTTTATCATCTGTATCTCCAACCAAAATATATATTTTCAAGAAAAAGATTAAACTGGGAAAAAATAGCTCATCATAATAGGCTCATCATTTTGTAAGGATAATTCCTGAATGGAAATTTCTATCAGATCTTAAAATATGTCCATTACTAAGCAGTTAGTTTGTTTTACCCAATAAGAAGGATTAGACTTAAGCACCCTTGAAATAGTCACATTTTTAGAAATGTTTATCTTGTATTGTTGCCTTTGCAAGATTTCCTGACGTGTCTAAGCCTTAATCTAAAAAATGGACTATGCAAATCAGTTCTATGAATATGACTTCATTCAGAATTAAGGGATTAGTGTAGGCCTCACCATTACTGTTCCAACAATACTAGGTACTATAAATGTTGCCTACAGAAAGCATCCTGCTCAAGTTTCCAAACCAAACCAGCTTACCCTTAAGAAACAAATGAAACGTAAGAAATAACAACTTCTAAACTGCTCCTTAGACCATTCTTAATAAAAGTACTGTATTCAACTGAAATGCCACTTTTAAATTCCTACCTAGTCATGAACCTATCTATGATCAGGCTGACTTTATTAATCATTTAAATAAATCAGCTATGATAAAATGGATCATGGTTCTGTGCTTGACCTTGTACAGTTTATTTTTTTAATGAATAATGGGATGCCTGCCAAGAGAGGACTCAATTGGCATAGAAATGTTGAAATGTGACCGAGTTTGCATAGAAAAAAAACTGGATCCAAAGTACTATTTCTAGATAGGGATCCAGTGCTATTTCTGCTTCATCAATGGGTTATAATATAGATAATTCAAGTATTGCTTTATAGTAGGCAACATGGTGGAGTGGAAAGAATGCTGGATTTAGAGGCAGAGAACTTGCATTCAGTCCTAGTTCTAACTCTACCTGTTGAGGTCCTAGGCAAATTGCTAATTCTGTGGAATCCAGTATCATCTGAAAATGAGAGGATTAGATTATTTCACCTCTAAGGTAACTTTTAGCTCTAAATCTAGGATTTTATTAACTTGCCGGATTTCCTGCTGTTTCTACTTCAGAGATATACCATAACAAAGCATACAGACACATGATTTAGTAGAAAGAGCACTGGACTTGGAGTCAAAAGATCTGGGGTCAAATCCTACTGCAAATACTTAAAATATGTGACTCTAGTAAATTATTTAATATCTCAGGGCCTCTGTTTTCTCATCTGTAAAGTAGCAGTGTTAATAATACCTTCATGACAAGGATGGTATAAAGATCAAATAAGTTGTTGGAGTCAGGAAGACATGAATTCAAATCTCAACTTTGCTATTTACTGGCTATGTAACAAAGAGTCACTAATGGAATCTCTCTGAGTGCCAGTTTTCTTATTTATGAAAGGCGGTAATAATGTGTAGATTATCTACATCAAAGGGTTGTTGGAAGATTTAACTGAAGGCATGCAGTGGGGAAAAAGTACTAACCTGTATTATCTGTATCCTTATAAATATATAGAAGTAGCAAAAATTTGTATTTTTCCATATGCTTTCAATCTAATATAAGGTCAAGGAAATTAATTTGGAAATAATCAGTTGTTTGAAGTGTTCCAATTGTGTTTCAAATGTGTTTTCAATTCATTCTATTTTTTATCAGTTATTTGTTGTTTATTCAGTATTTAGGGTTAGTATGACACTTGAGGAATGGGTTGCGTTGTAAATAGACAGATCTTTTTATATAATATGGAAATTTACAACAATTGATGTGTGTGTGTGTGTGTGTGTGTGTGTATGTAGGCAGACAAAATTGGGTCCTTTAGAAAGGTGATACATAGGGGCCATGCTGTAGTGCCCTACTGGAGGGGAGCACAAAGGTAATCAATGCATCAATAAAGAATTACTACTGTATGGTGTTTTGTATCCAGGAGTGTTATCTTCTGGACCTAGGGAACCTGTAGCATCCACATACAAAGTAGGTAGTTTATATACCTGTGGGGCACTGGCTGTGCTTGACACCAACCACTGAGACTATATACGTCATAACCAGTGTCATATGCTAACTACAACAGGGTTCTAGTCCCTATTTCTAACTTTAGGAAGAAACTAGAGTGTGTGTTCACAGGTTTTACATTTCTGGTGTTCAGTTACTAATCAGAGAAAGGATTTAGTCTATTTGAAAAGCAGATCATATATAACCCCTCAACCCCTGTCACGTCCTCTTTATGGCAGCACATTCAAAGGTTTTAAAATTGCAGCTCCTTCTGGATTCCCCAAACATTCTTTAAACTGCTCTCCTCCTCTGGATTCCCCAAACATTCTTTAAACTGCTCTCCTCCTCTGGATTCAGGTTGACCTTCACCACATCTGAAATGCCATTCTGCCCCAACACATGGGACACTAAGAAAGACATCCTCATTAATGACATATAGACCCTTAATCATGGTGGAAATTGGATGTACTCTCTTAAGATTCTGCAAAATGCTTTCTGCCAGATCTGCTACAGACAAGCCAATGGCAGGAAGTGTAGCTTTTCAGTTTGCTTACCTCATAAGCACTTTCAACCATGTTTATGAACATCTTTCCAATTCTTTTCATCATCATCAGTTCCCAAGAAGGATGAAGGTTCTTTAGAGACACACTGGCAAGAGTCACACCACTCCACATAGGAACAGTGGAGTCTCCATGTTCCCCAAGGACCCATCCATGACAATTTGAAGAATGGTCACCAAGTCTCTCCCCATTAGGTAATGGAAATGGGAAGAATCCTGATTGCAACCACTGGTTTTTAGGGAAGCCACTTAACTTCCAGGTCACATATGTCAAAATATCCACTGGATTGGAAACAATAAGCAGTTTGCAATTAGAGCTGTATTTAACAATATTGGGAATGATGAATTTAAAGATATTCACATTACACTGGACCTAATTAAGATGACTTTCTCCCTCCTGTTGATGTGCCCCAGCTGTAACAATGATCAGTTTTGAGTTTGCAGTCACATTGTAGTCTTTACCAGAAACAATCTTTGGCATTTTGAGGATCAGAGATCTATCATCTCTCCCTTTAGTTTGTCTTCTATTACATCAACTAGGGCAAGTTCATCAGTCAATTCCTTTGTTAAGATACTAATGGCACATGCCATGCCAACTGCACTAACTCCAACAACAGTGATCTTGTTCTAGGGAAACTGGTCTTCCTTTAGGACATTCAAGATAAGCTGATCCTTGAGAGTTCGTGCCATTTTGGAGGGTATCTGGGGGGATAGCTGGTCAGACTGCAAAAGTTCTGAGTTAGATGTGAGATTGCTGCTCCCAGACTCACACCCAATTCATACTATTTAAAGTTATAATTACATAAAGTATAGTAATTGGTTCTAGTCCAATGGAAATATACAATACAAATTTTAATAATGTCAACTATACACACACACACACACACTCACATATAGACATAGCTATACATACACACATACATATATAAGTGTGTAAGCAGGTGTATATGTATATATATATATACCCCAAAATATAAGCATATATATTATATAGTGCTTTAAAATCTATAAAGTGCTATATAAATGTCAGTGATTTCCAGAACTAGATGGCCATAAAAATAAGGTGTGAAAAGTTCAAGGAATTGTTCCCTTATCACTATGAGTTGTATACATGAAGAGAGGTAGGATGGTGCTTTGGAAAGAGCACTGGAATTGAAATCAGAGGACCTGGGTTCAAATCCTAGTTCTGTTACTGACTATTTATATGAACTGAGACCAGTCATTTAACTTTGCAGGGTCCCTCCCCTCTAAACTGAAGGCCTTCAGTTACATTATCTCTAAGGTCTCTTCCAGCTCTAAATTCTATGATCTAGGCTTATCAGGAGCTTATCAGGGGCCTTTGCAACTGGAAAATATGTTCCCCCCTGCTCTGAGAAGGCAGTCAAACCTCAGCAGCAACTATCAATGCTTTCTCTGTTGGCCAAAGGAAAAGGCCTAGTCCAGCAGTCTCAGGAGAATATGGTTTTAATGTTCGTTGATTTTTACAGGCTCATTATGGCTGGTTTGAGAGAGGCTGTGTTTGGATGAAAGAATGCTCTTCATAGATTTCCACTGACCCACTCAATAACAAAACAGCAAATATTTAGCAAAAGTGCAAAGGGCTTAGATTCAAATTCAGTTTCTTCTTATCCTCAGCAAAGTTTGCTACAGGCCCATATGAAGCTAGGGAAAGGAATGACCCACAAATTCCAGAGTCTAGTGAAAGCAGAAAGCAGTACCGTGGGGTCAGGCTGTGCACAGTGTTGGATTGAAACAAGTTCTTGCTTACCTTGGCTGAGCATAAGGTAAGCACTGTCTACAGTTCTAGTCAAGTTTTCTACCATGCCTGCCCTGTTTTCTGGGCTGTACCCCTGAAGCTCCAGGACATCCTGCTCAAGTTTCCAAACCAAACCAGCTTACGCTTAAGAAACAAATGAAACGTAAGAAATAACAACTTCTAAACTGTTCCTTAGACCATTCTTAATAAAAGTACTGTATTCAACTGAAATTCCACTTTTAAATTCCTACCTAGTCATGAACCTGTCTATGATCAGGCTGACTTTATTAATCATTTAAATAAATCAGCTATGATAAAATGGATCATGGTTCTGTGCTTGACCTTGTACAGTTTATTTTTTTAATGAATAACTTGAATGAAGTTATAGACATGCTTGTTAAATTTACAGATAATACTAATATTATAACAGAGTCAAGCCCCAGAGACATCTTGGAAGACTGGAGCCTTGGGTCAAAATTTATAAGTTGATGCAATCAACAAATATTAGTTGATGAAAACATGCCAGGCTCTGTGTTAAGCAATGGAGATACAGAGAAAAACACTGTCCCTGTCCTCAAAGAGATCACATTCTGATGGGGAGACATGTAAATAACTAGGTGCATATGAGATACATGCTGAGTAGGTGGAAGAGAATCTTACAGGTTAAGGCATTAGCAGCTGGGGGTCAGAGAAGGGTCTCCTGATCCAGAGAGCATCTGAGTTGAGTCTAGAAGGTGAAGGTGAAGGTAAGGAGGAAGAAAATTCTAGAGAAGGAGTTAAGGAAGGAGGAGCATTTACAAGACCAGTAGAGCTGGATCAAAGATTTGGAGAGTAGTAAGGTTTGATGTAATAGAGACAAAGTCTTGCAATTGGATTCAAGAAATCATTCACAAAGACAAGACATTTATTTGAGGTATCTATAACCTTGCAGGGCAATTCAACCGAAAAAGAAAAGATCTAGAAGTTTAGTGAACTGCAAATGCAATATGACGATAAGGATGACAATGACAATAATTTGTATTTTATAGCATTTTAAACTTTGCAAAACACTTTACAGAATCCTATTTATCCCTACAACAATGTGAAGAAGTAGGTGATGTTATCACCATTTTATAAATAAACTGAGTCAGTCAAAGGTTAAGTGACTTAGCTGGGATCATACAACTTATAAATGTCTGAGGTTGGATTTGAACTCAGGTCTTCCTGACTCCAGGTTTAGACCTCTACTGTACTACCTCTACTATCACCGTGATGTGTGACATGACAACTAAAATAATGAATAAAATATGCGATTGCATTTTAAAAAGCCTAGTGTCCAGGACTAGGATGGTACTCTCTGTTAGACCAGATCAAGCGTGCTATGTTCACATGTGACTGTCACACACATCATAGGAAGAAAAATGATAAGTTGGTGAGTATTTAGAACAACCAGAATGGTGAAGGGCCTGTGGATCATGCCATCTGAGAATCAGTAGAAAGAACTGAGGGAAAAAGAGTTGGTGAGGAGAAAAGAGAGGAAGGAGTATTGGTTGGTTGTTGTCCATTCTGGAAGAGGACCAAAATGACATCACCATGATAAAGTGGTTTCAGTGTGTTCGACTGTGACTGATCTGAGCTCAGAAGGCTCTACCACAGATTGGGCGCAGATAGTCTGTATGAACACTTGAGGTGGTTACTCCAAATTTGTGCCTCCTACATTTCCTTTGTGAATATATGCAAAAGGGAATAGGCTTGTTTGTTTGATTCGAGAGGGCAGATTAGGGGGCTAGCGGGTGAAAATTGCTTGATTTCAGAAACAATTTCCTTACAATTAGAAATGCCACAAAGTGCAAGGGCTGACCTCAAAGTGAATCCTTCCTTGCTAGAAGTCCTTGATGACCACTGTGTTAGGTATATTGTAGAGTGAATTATTGTTCCGGTTAGGTTGGGTTAAATAATCTCTAAATTCCTTATAACCATGATTCACTGGATCTAGTCAGATAACTTGTTTTCAAATCCCATCTCTTAGGCCATGGAAATCACATTTGTGAAAACTTGAACCAGTTGAAGAAGGAAAAGGAGGAAAAGAATGAAAAGGAGGAGAAGAAAATCAAGAATAACAATAACTGGAACTTAGATAGAATTGTAAGGTTAGCATTTTTTTCATAACAGCCTTGTCAGGTTTGTGCTATTTAATATCCTTATTATATAAGTGAGGAAACTGAGGCAAGCAGAAATGCAGTGACTTGTCCAGGGCAACCAACTAGTAAGTAACTGAAGCAGGATTTGAACTCAAGTTTTCCTGACTCCAGGACATGCGCTCTATCTGCATCATCTACATGCCCAAACTTTAAGGGACCATTTTAAATGGTCTTGAATTTCCATTAACTACACATATACCACTCTTGTTTGTACAATACCAGACTTTAGGCTAGTGTTCTAATTCTATCATTCTGGGTGACAGAATTGATAATAGTTATTTTGCAATGTGGGAGTGCAAGGTGGACTGTGGAATAGAAGTCATAATTTACTTGCAGAGCTATATACAATAACTGCATAGGACAAGCTGTTTCCTCATTCAACTCCAATAAGACACAAAGATAGAAATGGTGTTCATGTCCTCTAAAACAATATTATTTTGAAAAGTACATTGAGGTAAAGTTATAATTTAATACATGGGAATATTTGTTCACTTAAAAGTCAGTCCTTTGGTATGTTTTCTTTATCATCAGTTTAGCAGCACAACATGGGTATATTAAGGTTAAGTTGATGTGACTGAATTAGGTTGAATTAGTTCATTTTAAAAATAGCCTCATATTAATGACTGTCAGTACAATTAATTTAAATATGAAAGCTTCAAAATAGCTATGGCAAAATACCTAAGAAGAACAAAAAATGGTAATGCTTAGCTAAGATAACCTTTACAAATCATAGAATTAAGATGCTTAAAATTATCTATGAACGGGAAAATTCATACTGCAGCCCTGACTATTTTCAGTTATCTATATATGCCAAATGCTTGGGTGCTTTGGATAACAAAGTTCCTGGCTGCATCATCTAGCCAGCCAAGTATGACTAAGTACTTAAAAGACACTGGAACTTTGGGGATGATGAAATAATCCCCTTATTGGCTGCTGAGAAAAAAGAACTGAAGCAACAGTGGAATCATAGACACTAAGGCTTCTTTTCTTGGCTGTAGATGATTTCAGCTCTATTCACATCAATTCTTGGAGAAGTAAAAGGCAAAAGGGACCATACTTCATTTCTCCCAGGCTAGGACAGGGCTTCAGGAAGGTAAGCATGATTGAGCCTGGGTCTCTGGTTGTCTCTTCTACTTTGTCTTCTCTTTAACTTAGGTGACCAAACATCTATCACAAGATGGAACGACTCACCTATTGTGGAAGGGACTTTGTGAACTCAAGAGATTAGGAAATGTTGGGTCTTCCATTGATGCTGGCTATGCTTTGGGAGGAGTTTAAAGCTTATGGAATTTCTTGGAGAACTACCACCTCAGACCTGGATACTTCCAAGAGACATGGACCTGGAGGGAGCTATGTGGATACTCTTTCCTGGTTCTTCTCCTATCTATCTTCTCACCTGGATTCTCATCCATATCACACTTTCTAACTTTGACATTAGAATTGTCCCTCAGGGTTTTGCCCTGAGTCATCTTCTCTTTTCTCTCCATTACTTCAATAGTTTCATTAGTTCCCATGGGTTTAATTACCTTACCAACTCTATGTTTATGAGTCTCAAAACTACCAATCCTGCCTCAGCCTATTTGCTGACCTCTAATCTCCTATCTCCAACTGCCTTTCAGATATTTTGAACTAGATGTCCATTAGGCTTTTTTTTTTAAATAAATTTATTTAACTTTTTACATTCATTTTCACAAGATCTTGGGTTCCAAAATTTTCTCCCCATTTGTCCCCTCCCCCCTCCCCGATACACTGGACATTCTAATTACCCATATCACCAATCTGCCCTC